>CAMTDV010000028.1:18695238-19895238 GCA_947069175.1 Scalesia atractyloides | reverse complement strand
TTTCGTATTCCCGCTTCCTCCACTGCTATACTATAGCATTGCATTATGCTCATTTTTTTTGTTGTACGTCGTGGGCGATGTAGAATTCAAGTGTGGGGAGGTGGTTAAGCTTGTTTATGGTTGTCCGAAAAAAAAAGAAAAAAAAAGGAAAGAACAATAATAATATTAATAATAACAAAACTCTCTTGAATAATCAACTCAACACAAGTTTTATATAAATCTAAAAGTTTTTGATAAATTCATAAAGGTGAACGAAAAGGATTTGCTCGAATAAAAGTTACCATTTAGTAATCTTTTTGTATTGAGCGTGAGAAATCAAGCAAAATTCTTACCTATTTGCCTTGCATAATTACCCAATACGCCCGTTTCCGTGAGTTATTTTTGAGCCCTATAGCTTTAGAATTATTTTTGCTCATGTTTTTGCGGGCAAAGATTGAGTGCGCCGGATGACTTTCGCGATTTAGAACTTGTGTTAGGCATGCATTTCGAGAACACAAAGCAAGCACATAACATAAAAATGATTGAGGCAGTAGGAAACCTTTTATTTTTAACCAATTTCAATTATCCTTACACCCAAATTACACCCTTAGTTAAACTAATTTGAGCCTCTCCCTTTCATTTCATATAAACCACTAAATATTAACCAATCAGCCAAGTTAGCCTTTTCTTTTTGAACCCACATTTTTTTTTGTTTAAAGTCCGATCCGGTTAAGACTAACTTGTAAGCTTTCTTGTATAGTTTATCAATTTATTAGTCATAACATCATAGCTTGGAGTTTTTATCTAAGTAGACGTACTTAGTTCCCTCTAAAGTGGTGAATCAAAAAAAGAAAAAGAAAAAAAAAAGAAAAGCCGTGTCAATTGGCTTTGCTAGAGCAATTTTGTGGATACATCCAAGTGGTTTGCTAGCTCTCGGTTAGTTATTTGGATAATTTTATCTTTCTTCACTTCAAGTTAGTCGAGCCTTCGGTCTTTAGCCACTTTTATAAATCCATTTCCACACCCTTGACGCTAGCCAAATTACAACCCACACAAGACCTCTTGATTTTTTATATGTGTTGGTTAAGTGTTTAGATTTGATCCTTATACAAGCTTATGATATCGCATAGTCATTGTCTTGGCATCGAGTGTTCTAAACATACTCATTGAATTGTATGTTCCATATATTTTAGCCGAGTGTGTGTGAACATTGCTAGGATGTAAGGTGAACTTGTAGGGATGCCGAGATGGATCATTGCTCATAACCATATTTCATATACTTTTTGGTTTTTCCTTTTATGTCGAGTAATCCGTTTTGTTTTACCCAAGTTATTTATTTGTGCTTATATAACGCTAGTTGAGATGATTGCAAGATAGAATTTTGTTTACTTTAGTTTGTTTGAGGACAACCAAAGTTCAAGTGTGGGGATGTTTGATATATAAGAAATCATACATCTTTTAAACGTCAAATATTCCCCATTAATGCAGAAATTTGTTGTGTTTTCATTGATCTAGATACTCATTTGAGTTATTTGTGAAAATGCAGGTCCGGGCTTCGGCCCGGTAAAGAAACAAAGGCTTTTGGAGCAAATTGGAGCAAAAATGGAACATTTCTGCCAAACTGCCAGATATGGCACGACCGTGCCAACCATTGGCACGACCGTGCCAACCATCCAAAAATCATGATATAAACTTGATTACAAAAAAATGGTGCGGGTTTTAGAACCCTTTTTCGACAGATGTTACAATACCGGTGTGAATGATGAATGTGAGAAGTTTTGGTGTGTCTCCATCTCTCTTCGGTTTCTTTGTCTCTATTTGTTGAGGGTTTTAGCCGACAATGAGGTGGCCTACTACTTGGTGTGGCAACTTCGGTTGCAGCTATGGCGGCACTGAGCCGTTCTTTATTGACGATGGCGATGATGATGAGAAGTGTGCATCTGAGCCTCTTTGTTTTGTAACGACTATAACAATATGTCGATCTGAGTTGATCTCGAATATGAGCATGAGGCCACAAATAATGTTTGTGAATTGTGATAGGCCATCTCAAAGGATATGGTTTATTCTGTTCTAATAAAAGTTTAGTCTTGACTTTATAAATCATTTCTCTTTGTGGCCGATGATATTCTTCAGATTTCAACAACCTTTGTTTTCGATCTGTTTGTTGTATTGTCTTCAGAATTAGTTATATATGTATATATATATATTGAACGACTGTTAGGATCCGGAATGGCGGTTTAGACGGAAGTTTGGACAAGATAAAGCTAGTTTGGTAGAAATTTCAACATCATAACGTTTAGATTAACATGATTGTAGAAGCTTTCATTAATACAAAAAGAGCATACATCATTTTACAAGCTGGAGAGAAATTTAAGATCTCTCCAGCCATTCTCAACACTTATCAACTATGAACACATAACATCCTATATAAAGACATGAAGCTTTAGCGCGGATGAGTCCTCATCCGTGCGGATGAGTCCTCATCCGTGCGGATGAGTCGTCATCTGTTTGGAACATCACTCATCCTCTCCAAAGTGTTATGCGTTCGAATCTCACTCTCATTATACAATATTAAACACACGCTCTATCTAGCCTATTCATACAGTGGCAAACACACACAATATGTACTAACAGTTTCCCCCTTGTACGTCACTGTCGAATCTTGATCTTCATATATGAACGTCGTGTTTGAATATTCTTCAACATCCATCAACTGCTGTGAATATCTTCAATTAATTCCCCCTTAAATGAAGATTCAGGCTTGCATTATATCCAATATATTTCCCCTGAAATGAATCCACACTTTAGGTCTCCATCTGCACAATTCCCGACCTCCTCTAATTTACTTAACTACAATCTTCACGAATAATCACCAACTTGAAATGACACAATGTAGCTTCTCCATTTCATCTTTCACCACATCCGCGTTCGATTTTTTATTTACCTTTCATAGCTCAATCTCTTAATCTTCAAAAACCTAACCGGCAATTGATAGAAACTTCGAATACCACACTGGTAAACTTCAAGTCTATGAATACCCATGAAAATCTGAAATCCCGTCTTCTATAACCATCGTTATGCACAACCAATCTTCGAATATTGGTCAGTGTAAATGGTAATCTCTTCTATCAGCAAATCTTCATCGGATAACAAATCATTAGGTAACACATTTTGATCAAATAAACATCCTTCCACAATCAAATTCACATTCTTCCTCTTTAGTCACGATAACAGATGTATAGCCTTCTCTGTTAGTCCCGGCAGAACTTAATCAACAAACATCATCATTCCCCAGTAGCTAGTCCAAAAAACAACTCATTTTCTTGAAGATTAAAAATTCTTGACACTTTAGACTATCACAGAACTATCAGGTAAATTTTTGAAAGCCCTCTGATATCTTTTAAGTATCGACCATATTGATGCATCCTCCTGACGCTAATCCTGCTAACCGGCTTATACGAAGACTCGGACATCAAGCCCTCAGGCAACAATCTGATCACGATCTAAAGAATCTAAATTTCCTATGATTATCTTCGGACAGTTTGAGTCTGAACCACCCGAATACTGTTGCACGTTCTTCCCGTCTTAATTTTCAAAAATATTCTAATATTTGAAAATTTTTATTTCCATAATTTTTGGGAAATTCTGACTTTTCTAAACTCATCACTGAATTTCCCTCTCAAAATAGGCAAATTAAGGTTTCTTACGGATTTAACAATTTTCGCCCATTAATAGTCACTTCACCAAATGATAATCATTATGAATAGGTCTCCTGACTACTTCACTCTCTATCAACATTCTGTCTGGGAATTCATCATCCTTTTATTCACTCCGAAAATTCCAACGTGTCCCCGAACAATCTGTATTTAAAGTTAAAATCCCCGAAAAAATTTTCATCACCAATTTTTTCTTCACACTTTCCCCTTTAAATCGATCCTAAAAACAAATTTTCACGATTTGGAAGTTCGAAAATTTCATGCCTTAAACAGTATCTTCCGTGCGCGAGTCTTTTTCGCCTAAAACAGTCTCTTTTGCGCGTGAGAGTGCTCGAGCAGATGACTCATTCGTGCAGATAACTGGTTCGTGTGGATGACTTATTTTGAAATGTATGTATTTGATTTGTGCGGATAACTATTCTGATTTGAAGCGAATGTATCTCTGATATGTACGGATGAGAATTTAATCTGTGCGGATGAAGATCTCCTTTATGGGAGTGAAGCACTAGTCCATTCGAAATCAATCGTTCGCTCGAAAGCTATTGTTTAAGTTTTTTCGATCCAAAATCTTTATTTCTTCGAATTTGATGATGAATCCTTATCAACTATGAACACATAACATCCTATATATAGACATGAAGCTTTGGAGCGGATGACTCATCCGTGTGGATGAGTCCTCATCCGTGTAGAACATCACTCGTCCTCTCCAAAGTGTCATGTGTTCGAATATCACCTTCAACTATACAATAATCAACACACGCTCTATCTAGCATATTCGTATAGTGGCGGACACACAATATGTACTAATAGTTGTGATGATGAACTTTAATTGATCTGAACAGAGCTTGAGAAAAGTCATCTGATCCTACTTTATCGATTTAACAATCGCCAGTGCTGTTTGTTTCTGGAAAGTAGGTTTTCAAACAAAGATTTTCAGCGGTTTATTTGTTTTATTTAATTGTTTGTTTCCATATATTGATGAGTGGTTTCTGGAAAAAAAAAATATACTAAAAAACGTAAAAGTAGATGCAAAGTACAAAGATAGCTAAGTCTTTTTTATCTTTAGTCCTATCAAATCTTATGGAGTAATTATATGAGTTGTTTTATTAATATCTTGATATATTAAAAGAATAAAAGTAAGTTATTTACTTATTTATTTATCATTTGTTTGATTATTTATATTAATCTTTTTTCACCTTTTCAATTCTGTCACACACTTTCTTTTTGTAGTTTAGGTATCTGGATAAAATTTGATTATTAATTAAATAGTAAACGAAGAAAGTTGATTTGAGTAATGTGATAGAAAGGTTAAATTGATTTGAGTAATGTGATAGAAGAGTTAATGTAAATTCAACAATGAATTAAACATTAAGAACAATATATTTATAAAAAACACTCAAAAACAAAGTAACCATTGTGGGTGGGTACCTTTAATTTTGTTAAAAATAACTCATGGTTTGATTCTCCGCAACGCGTGAGAACATATCAATTTTCATTATTTTAGTTAATGAGGAGGCACTCTACGACTTTTAAATGTGAGGTCATGGGTTCGAGTTCTATTTGGTGCAATTTGTTCCCAGTGAGCCAATGGTTTTACCATAGTCGGCATTAGGGTGATGTTTGGTTCGAGTTCTATTTGGTGCAATTTGTTCCCAGTGAGCCAATGGTTTTACCATAGTCGGCATTAGGGTGATGTTTTTCTCCTGGAATGTTGGGCAGACCAGGTCATCAACACTGTTTGTGTGGCGTGGGAGGCTTTTCGCCAATAGGTTGTATAGTATTTGTTGACAAAAAAGTAGTTATTTTTATATGTTATAAAATAATCTTAATTCAGATGCATTACTGAGTGTCAGTGCAGTAACAAACCGAACCAATGCCGACTAAATCCTCCAACGTAACAAATCAGACGCAAAATGGTGACATCACTACCCTTAATATAATATATATTTATTATTTACCTTACTTATTTATGCATGTTAATGTTAAAATTGTTTGTTATTGTTGTCGCTTCCAAATTAGTTTTTCACATGGGTTTTCTTATCGTTTAAAACTTATCATTTTCTACAATAATGTTTTACGTTTTGGTTAACTTTGTGAGTTCACACAATGCAACATGCGTGTATGATTCAACATATCTTTTTGGTTTGGTTTGACATAAGTACTAAAAACTAGTTTAATGATATAATTTTGAGTTACTTTAAATTTTAATTTTTGATGCAAGTTAAGATGCCGGTTTATACAATTATTATAAGAACCCCAAACTTTACTTTGGGCCGAGCTGGAGCCGCCCTGCAATCTATGATCTGGTGATTCTGAAAGTTGATGCGTCTTCCTTCAATTGATAAGCTCCGACGGTGGCGATCCGGTGAAGATGAACTTAAACCTCTTGACATTGTTTCTGCTGCGGTAATCATTATTTTCTAATTCATTTGTTTTTTATATTGGTAGATTATAAGAGGCAGATCAAACCTTCGTTTATAGTGTATGAATTCAATGCCTAATTAGGTCAAATTGATGGTCTCCACTCCATGTTAGGGTAAGTGTGTCCTAATTTGGATGTGCTGTGTAAGTAATTTTGCACCTTTTTATATTGTCAAATCAACAATAGTTGAAGCAATAGAAGAAAGATAAGAAGAAAATGTCAATTGATCAGTAGCTACTACTCAGTGATCGATTGTTGGTTTGTAAGTACATAATTAAGTAATGACAGTTTAGTTAGTTATAGTAGTTACACAACAACATTCACTTTAGTCCCTATAGAGTTACTACCCAACACATTGGTCACTTATAGTTTTTCTTCGGTAGCAAATTCAGATTGCAATAATCAATTTGGATAAGGGGGATATAGTGGAGTCTTTAATAATAGTAATATTAGGGCCTTAAGAGTTGTGGAGTTAGTAGATTCATAGTTTGGTGTTTGATTGCTCTTCAGTGAAGATGTTTAATAGGATGTCTTACCCTTGAATGAGAGACCCAAAACATTTGGCCATCACATGCTAATTGGTGCAGTAATAAGGCAGTGAATGCTTACTTGATGCTAGTGAGAATGTAGATTGTGATTTGGTGTGCGTGCACTCTTTTTTGAATGTGGTGCTTTAGAAGAGTTTCTCATGTGTTCCTTTTTCCTTTCTTGGCGGATGGCACCTTTCTATGCGGTGCCAACATGTAAGACCATGGAGGTGTGTGAATCTATCATTATCATTAGTCATCTCATTTTCATTAGACTCATTTAAAATTAACTCCCATTTTTTCACGTCTCTCATCGTAACGTAGTATTGAAGTGAGATGAGTCGGACTGTTCCAATAATTAACATAAATGACTAAGTGGATAAGTTGTGATTATGTAAGACTCTATATGGTACATGTACTCAGTGTGCTTTAATTTCAGGTTGGGAAGTAGGAATCACATTTGTTTGTCAACATAATTCATATATGTTTTTTTGCTACCCAAGGTTTAAAAAGGTGGAAACGGGTATCGAGGCGTTTTTCCATAGCCTCATGAGTTGTAAGCCTTAAAACATCATAAAAACAAAATTAAAAATATATATATATTTCTCATGATAAAATTACAAATTACCATAAAACAAACATCATAAAATAGTTCGAACAACTTGTATTAGTAATGTTATGACATCTAAATATCATAGAACTTGTTTTCCTCCACATCAGCAACCTCAAAGTTTTCATCTGGCGTATTTAGATCGTCATCGACATCAACCAAATTAATAACTCTTTTCCTTTTCCTCCTAGATGATGAACTCTCGCCTTTTTCCTCATTTGACATTTTTGACCCAAAAACTCCACCAATTCCATCTTCATCCCCACTGGGGTTGGCTATCCACTCATCATCCGACAAAACATCATCGGCAACTATCGGGACTTCATCATCTTTTAGATTCGTCTTCTTTTAAACTTTTGCTTCAATCTCCTATTGTACATAACATACACCAACTTGTTCATCCTATTCGTGCCCAACCGATATCTTCTTTTAGATTAGGTTTTTAACCTAATAGATGTTTTTAAGTGAACTATTTGGTTGGCCCACCAATTAAGCCTAATAAACACTAAATGGGTCTAAATTAAAGTTCAAAAAACCTAAAGTTTTTCATTTTCACAAGGTCTGGGGAGGCTTAAGTCTCACCGCCTCAGCGCCTCGGACAGCCTCGGATGACTGAGGCCTAGGTTTCAGTTGACCACTATGAGGCTAAGCCTTTAAGGCGTCTTTTCATAGCCTCAGCCGAGGCGTAAGCCTCGAGTCGGGCCTCGGAAAGCCTTTTTAAACCATGTTGCTACCTGATAAAAATGTGTTTTACTTGTTGGGATACCAATTGTGCTCTTTATGTTTTATATATCATATATACCAAGATTAAATGAAGTTAAACACTTTAGAAAAGAATAAACGTGAAATATGCTCATGTAAATGAAATTAATTGGATTTTATAAAAAAGATATTACATTAATTAAAATACTAAAATATGGTCAAATAGTCGCCCGCATTTAAAACCATACTTATTAACTTATCTTTAAATATACGGTTCATGAATATATTTAATAAAGAAATTTCATAAATGTTTGTCTAGCTAGATAGTAAAAAGTTTGAAATTAAATAGCAAACAGTAGAAAATGGGTAAAACGAAATCCTAATAATTCTTATAACAGGATTAATAATTTGACATATTTGAAATTTAAGCACGTATTGGCATTAATTCTAGAAAGTATCAGTACATAAGCCAAGTTCAATGTATAGGACAATGGAGGGACATATAAAATGAATGGTAGCATGTAACTCCAACTCCATTCTCTTCTTTCAATGGAGAACAATTTGCATGCTTCAAAGCGTCGAGGCAGGCCAAGGGGTCAAAAAACAAACGTAAAGAGCCCGAACCCGAACCTTCTGCAGGTGTGCAACAAGATGGTGTTCAGATGAGGGTCCTTGAAGTAGCTGCTGGTGCTGATGTCATCAATTCCGTGTCAGATTTTGCTAACCGTCTTAAGGTGGATGTTAGTGTTATCAGCACATTCGGGCTATTGCACAACATAAACATCTACCAACCAAAATCACCGTCTCAAAAATCTTCTATCTATAGGTATGAAGGCGTCTTTGACTTGTTGTCTCTGAACGGAAACTTCATTCGATCTTTATCCTCTGCTACTCGACCATCACCTGTTCCTGCTCGGCATCTTATACATTTTGCAGATGGTAATGGAAATGCTGTCAATGGACTCGTTACTGGCAGGGTACTGGCAGCAACAAAAGTTTTTCTGGTGGTTACAATTGTGGGAGAAATTGATTGCATATAACTGTCTTTAACTTCACCTTCTGCTCAAGCTAATAATGGTAGTCAGTCGGAACTTGGTTCAAATGCTAGAGGGTCTTTGAGTTCTTATGGTGTTCCATGTTCAACTCCTCTCTCAAGGTCGTGAATTACCATGAGGTTTTTTTTTGGTCAGAGTCAGCTTTTAGTAATACTTGTTTTCTGGGTGACAAATTAGAATTTTGTTTCCTTCATGATTTGTCGTTGCCCTAAATTGTTGTTGTCATTGTGTTTGTCTAGTTATATTTATTTAAGTTGCTGATGTCAGATTCGTTGTCTCAAGGTAGTTGCTGCTACTTGGGGAACTGTCGGATTTTTGTAGCTTGATCATTAAGATGAATTCAATTAGTTCTGTTTTAATTTGTTGTTATAGATCAGATGGGGCAAGTAATGTCATTATGATATGTTTAATTAGTGTTTAGGGTACATCTTACCAATGAATAAATGTGTATCCTTCCCATTTAACCTATCACTTGCTCTTTAATTCACTACCCGTTTAAACTCATTTATGATTGTTATAAATGGTTCTCACGATTAGTGAACTTTTATGTTTCTTAAATGCTCATTACATGCATTTTACCGATAATTTGAAAGAATGATGCTCGCAAAAATTTATTAAAGTAAATATAATTTTGAAAGATTTACTATATGAAAAGTAAATTTAATTTTAAAAGATATACTGTATTGTAACATACAACAATTAAATAAGAAAATGTCCCAAGTGTAACAAAAGGCATTATCCCATCGCGTAGCGTTGGTGTACCTGCTAGTACACACACGACACACACACTACACATATATAAAGGGAAAGGATAAAATGAGAACCATCCCTAGTTGAGGGAACTCCTAGTTCCAAGCTTTTTAAAATTTATTTTTTCAAAATCTCATATATATCATTAGCTTAGAGATGTAAAAGAAAATTCAGATCGGTGGCGGTGTGGTTGAAGGAGGGTTGGCAGGGGTGGTGTTGTTGGGTTTTAGCGGCTATTAGCAAGTGGCGGCGGTGATGGAGGTTGAAGAAGGGTTGGTAGTGGTGGTGTTATTGAGTTTTAGCGGCGATTAGCAGGTGGCGGTGGTGTTAGGGGTTAGCAGATTAAGGTGGTGATGGTGTCTGAAGGAGGTTGGTATTGGTGGTGTTGTTGGGTTGAAGGAGGGTTGGTAGTGGTGGTGATGGGGATTAGTATATAGGGGTGGTGATGGTGGTGGTGGTAATGGTGGTGATGGCAGTAATGGTGTGGGGGTGGTGGTGGATGGTGGTTGTAAGTGGGAGAGAGGGAGAAAGAGAGAGAGAGTAGATGGTTATTTATTTATTTATATATACATGGCTTTTCAATTTTTTAAAAATTTTATGTTTTTAAAATATTTTTTAATAAAATGGTTCTGTATTTTAGTTATCTACATAATTAGTCCCTGAAAAGGTGAGATGACAAAATGGCCTCATATGCAAGGCACATGACTAAATTTAACAAAAATTAACAATAAAAATAACTGAGTTAGGCTCAAAAGACAAAACTTGTAGCATTTGGAAACATTAAGTACAAAAGTCGTCAATTTTAAAGGCATTGGACACTACTTGAAATTTGGTATAAAAGATAAAGAACAAAACTTGTAATTTACTCAAACCTTTTGCTATTATGACAATGCAAATCGATTTAAAATTGTAGAAATTATCATACGGACAAAAGAAAATCTTTTAAGGTAATATACTAATGTGCATTAATTGAATTGTTCCAACGGTTGAAAAAGTGTGAAAGATATCATACATGAATTCTTGCCAAGCGCCATTGTAAAGCAAATAGTGCATGTTCCAAACCTATTAAATCGAATTCTTGTGCTTTAGCCCGCCCAGTATTATCTTCTCTTGTTTTCTCTCTTCATTTCTATGATGGAAAATACTCACAAGCTCCAAAGCGTCGAGGGAGGCCCACAGGGTCAAAGAACAAAAGGAATAGAGATGGTACGAATACGGATACGGGTATGCTATGCAGTTAATATCGGTGATATATTAGTGATATATCGGTTATATATGTCCTCTAGTAAAATAGTGGTGTCAAATGTCCGTTGGAATATCGGTACCGATATTATCGGCAATATTGACCGATATATTACCGTATTTGACTGATATAACCAATATATCACTGATATTTGACCGATAACCGATATATCACCGAATAATAAGTGTTAAATTGCTATATATATAAATTATGCACTATATCAAATTTATCGATATCCCACCGATATCTCACCGAGATAAGCTATATCTCAAATATCAGTCCTTGATCGATATCCAATATTTTACCGCATTAACTGCATAACGGGTATGGGCTTATGCAGTCAATAACGTGCTATAGCGCTTAGTGGACATACGATCTAATAGATGTTCAAATAGCGGTCCTTTACAGCGGTTCCGCTATTAGCGGTGCTAAAGGTCGCTATATGACCGCTTTTCTGAAACCCATATAGTGTTCGTAGCATTGCTTTTAGCGGGGTTTGTTTTTCAGCCCAAAAGCTCATATTAATCAACTTTTGTTTGAAGTAAACCCAAAACTAAAGGCCCAAACCCAAAATTAAACCTAAATCGAAGTCTAAAATCTTCATTCGTTGGATACTGGTTCATCAGTCAACAAAATTAAGCGTAAATCTAGAAATCGCCGGACTTCCACTTCTTAAATCCTAATTCGCTGATGGTTCTTAATTCATTGGTGGTTCCTACTAAAATTTTGCATGATGTTACTATGAATTTTGATATTACTATTAACTAGTGATATTCTCCCGTGCTTTCCGCGGGGATTTGGTCAGTATTTGTTCGATTCGTTACGGTACCAACACTCGCTATATAATCAAAAGAGAAAACCTTACATTGATCGAAAACAATAAAAACGAATATCGATACCGATACTAATGTTGTTTTGAAAACGACTGTTGTACAGTAAACTTAATTCGGTTGTTTTGTGTATAAACATTTTATTGAAAACGGCTATTGTGTCAAATCGAATCGAAACCGACTGAACATGTGTATCAGTACCAATATTTGTTTTTAGTGTTATTGCTTTCGATAAGCTAAGATCATATCGCTACCATACCGTACCAGAACAAACAACATAGGTGCCGGTATGTATTAATTTTTATGGTTTCATGTTTGATAATAGATACCGTGTCGATACCATAGTTAATTGAACAAAAACCGAGCGAACAACATCGGTTCGGTATCGGTATTTATTTTTATTTTTTTTTCGATAATCTGACAACGTATCGCTAGCATACCGTACCTATCAACATCGCCATTGATACTTTTATCCATTTTTATGGTTTTCGATTTTAATTTTTTTTCATTTATACAACTTTGTCCGTGGCGGCAAATGAATATCGGCACCGGTACCATAACAACCTGAACCGATCAATACCGGTCAAAGAACATCGGTGTCAGTACCGGTGTTCGATTTGATCGTTTCGGTCGATGTAAAACCCGTGCTGATTTCTATGTCGAATGCATTAAATCATACCGGTACTGTAACAAACCGATACTGATCCAATGCCCCTCTAACGTACCATCACACGGCGTGGGCAAATAACTTAGAATGTTAAAAATATAAATAAAGATAGATGCAAATTTAGAAATATTTTTAAAAAAAGTACGTAATTGTTACTAAAAAATCAGACTGCACGCTAAATAAAAAACCATTAATAATAGAAAAACAAATACCTAAGAATTATCATTTTTATAAAAAAATGAATGCTAAATAAAATACCATTAATAATAAAAAAACAAAAGAATAAGAATTATCAATTACTATTTATTATTAGAAAATCAAATTAATACTAAATAAAATATTACTCAAAAATAAAAGACAACTATTTAAAAAATTGAATTTACTGTTCATGACAACTATCTATTAGTATGTATAATATAATATGTATAATGTATAATACTTTCAAAATATACACTTATGTGTATATATACACACACATAAATTATGCATGATATAAAAATTAACGCTATATCATATAGCGGACTTTGACAGCTATGTGATTTTGTACCGTTATAACTGCATAAGCATGTGCTTTGCTATGGTTTACAACTAAAGGTCCTTTAGGTGGCAGCTGGGTGTGATGTCACTGTTGCAATCTATGATTTAACTAACCACCATCAATTGGAGGGTGTTAGTGTTACAAGGCTATAGGTTGTGGTGATAACCCTCATGACCAGCATGACCCTCCACATAGGGGCTATGTCATCCATCTTTGATCCGTCATTCAAAACCACTACCTTAAGGGTGTGGTCATGACCCAAACCACTATCCTCTTTATTTTTTTAATTTATTTTTGTCTTAAAATCATTAAATGGGAGGGTCGTGGTAATCGTGGTTTAATCTATGGTAACAACCATCAATCAAGGAGGGGTGATGTACCATTTAATTAATGATCATATACGAAAATAATGTTCCAATCCATGCCTCACACCTCATAGCTAAGTGCACATGGGATTGTGTGCGACGTCACTGTGTACCAACCAAACATACCTTCTCCTTTCTTGACATGCAACAGTGTTTTATAAACTGCTGTGTCTGAAAGAAAACTTTTATGGATCTTCATCTTCAATCAGACCATCATCACGCTTTTCTACTCTCCACATTGCATTTTTTTCTTAAGTGAGGAAGGAAACCTCATTGTCGGGATTAATCAAGGAAAGTTAACTGCAGAAAGTAGCGTGTTTCTGTTATCAACAGGGCTGAATCTATCAAACTGCCTCTGCCTCGTGCTTTATGTGTTCCTCGATCCGAATGGTGGTATGCGAACATCAGCTGCTGGTCTAACTGAGTTTTCTTCAGGTGTTGGAAGGTCCAGGACAGCTCATGGAACCCGATGATCACTAACTTTTCGTCTACCTCCCGTTCAACGGATTCCGATAGGTCCGGCGCGACAGCTATTACTAGATCTGGTTTTGGTAGAAATAAAGAAGCAGAGTTTTGTTCCATTTCCGTTTATTGGTGCATTAGATTAGATGGCTCTTTTTTATTCTGTTAAGCATGACATGTTAAATTCTGTTGTTGATTACTCTGCTATTTTAATGAAATCAGTGCTTTAATTTCATTCAGATCTGTTGTTAACGTCTCTAGATTAGACACTTTTTTATTTACAGTTGTTAACCACTTAACCTACATTCTTACACACTGTGAACATGGAGAGCAAAAACTTCCATTAGTTCTTAATACATTTACCTTGATGTCATGTAAATGTACGGGGGTTAGATGAAAAAAAAATGAAAATATGGGTTCGTAAGTAACAGTAGACATAATAACAATAATATATAAATCCTAGTCGTTTGCACTAACACATATGTAATTTTTTTACCTTGTCTTCTAAGTTTGTCCTGAACTGAAGTTAAGTATCGTAATATGTTTATTCTGATTGTTTGCTAGCATATTTGAATTGAACCTATTTACGCATAACTATGTATCTACTTATGAACGGCAGTTGCTTGCATTACAAGGTACCTGGTGCTTCAAATAATCGTTAGTTCTGAAGCTGCTTCCATGATGTGGAAGTTCTGTGAAGGTTAAAGGTGTATTTAGTATCTGAACATGTCTCCTAGCGTTACTTTGAAGACAAACAGGTTATTTTAAGTGCTCTATAATCTCATTGGAATGCAATTGTTATTGTAAAGTACACTTGTTAGTTAGGTCTGTAGCTAAACGCAGTCTCCAATAATGTAAAGTAGAACTGTTATTGCTTGATGTCCTTTTCATAGCATGATTGATATATGAGTCATTGCAAATGATCAGTGGCTAATTAATTTACAACATTACCCAAATACATTTAACTTTTGTTCCCTAATAAGGCAATAAGTTTCGAACTTATGGAGATTGTAGAGCAAGAGAACCTAGCATGATGGAAACACGTTTGGAGTACCAAAGATGGATATCAAAATAATACACATTGAAAACGCCATCACAAGAACAAGAAAACCACATCCAAAACTTTGTATGTGGTTCTCACTGGCTATGGTTCTAAGTCATACCATTTAGTAATATCTCCTTAGTACAAAGACCAGTTTAATGCACACATAACACCTTTGATATAATGTATATTAGGTATTATCAAACACCTCGAGTTTCTTTTCTTAGTTACCAATTTTTACCATCTAACGTAGATAAACATAACAAACTTGTGCTACCTTCTTGAACTTCTAATAAGATATTGGTGAAAGTAGAGATGACAAAGGTAGTGTGATGATATGATATCAGCAAAACTTAAGTAGCAGTTTCCATGTGACTAACACCGTTCAGTCATTAGTTTGTCTTGTGCCTTTAACCATAGTTGTCAATAGCGATCGTAGCAATCGCTAAAGCGCGCTACGTAGCGTATAGGTCTAGTGTCGCTATTAGAGTTGTAGCAATGGATAGCGAGAATAGCGACACTTTATTTTTTTATTTTATTTTTTTAAATATAAATAGTAATTAAACATGGCTATAAAATAGCTGGATTTTAGGTGTTTGTTAAATATGCATGTAAAATAGTATATATACCAGGGTATTTTGATATAATATACATATAAAATTTTATAAAAACTTTTATCTAGTATATCGCTATTTATAAAATAGCCGCCCGCTATTTATCGCTATGTATCGCTATTTATCACTATGTAGCATATAGGTACCTTATCGCCATTTGTCGCTATTCGCCATTAACAACTATACCTTTAACCAATCATATGTGTAGCAGTGTGCTCGAGTATTGCAAAAGACAAAATAAGGTGCCCTTCACCAAGGCAAGGGCTTCACCTTTATATGTTAGTTACACAAAACGTTCTCTTGTATGCAATTATTCATGTAATTTGGATTAACTACCAACGGACCTAGTTCCAAACAAAAGTTCTCTTGATAATGAAACAAACAATTATTACTGATTATACGTGAGTTATCATTATTCGTAAATACTTTTATAATTCATTACAAACAGTAAATACCAATTAAGTCTAATGCATCATTAAAACAAACACATGATAAAGGAACCAAAGTTTACATTATAATTGCATAATCAAACTAAAGCGTTAACATAAAGGCAAAACTTAGTCTTTTGACACTCACATTTTGTAAACTCTTATAATATTATTCGTCTTATTTATTTTTTCACATAACAGCCCGCAAATTATCATCATTTTAATATTTTAAACAAGTCGCAAAAGTCTTCTAAGAACTTACAAAATATCACTCATTTACTCTGAATTCTGTTAACTCCCAGCAATATTATTTTTCATTAATATAGTTCCCTTCCATAAGTTTGTTAATATTTTGGGTTTTCTGGTACCGAAAGGAAGCATAGTCAAATCTTATAGGAAGAAATGACATATTCTAAAATTAATAAAAACAGGGTCAAACTATATATTAACAATTTGCAACAATTTATTAATTTTAATACCCAAATATGCGATCCGTAATAAAATTTCCAAAAGTATTGGCCTAAAAGGGAGCATTAAAAATATTGTTAAAATCCTAGAATATATTTCGCACTTTCTCTGTTTTGAAAATGCAGTATTGATTTATTTGAAATCATAGAATTTATTATACGAACAAAAGAAAATCTGATAAGGTAATATACTAATGTGCATTAACTCGATCATTCCAACGGTCGAAAAAGTGTGAAAGAAATTGCATTTGAAATTTTGCTCACGCGTCATTATAATCTATTTAGTTGTCTATTCCATTCCAATCCAATTCTTGTGCTCTAGCCCACCCAATATCATCTTCCTTCTTTTGCTCCCTTCCTTGTTATAATGGAAAGTAATTCTGAAGCTCCAAAGCGTCGAGGTAGCCCACAGGGTCAAAGAACAAAACGGACCCAAGAAGCGGTAACTAATCCTTCCGAAAGCATGGAAGGTGAGGGTATGGGTAAGGGCTTACAAATGAAGATGCTTGAGGTGCCAGCTGGGTGTTATATCATTGCTGCAGTCTATGATTTCGCTAACCACAATCAGCTGGGGGGTGTTAGTGTTATAAACACAAATGGGATGGTGCGCAACCTCACTCTCTACCAACCAAATAAGCCTTCTCATTTCCTCGCATACAACAATGAATATAGATTGTTGTATCTCAAGGGGAACTTTTATGGATCTTCATCGTCCATCAGACCACCGTCTTTGTTTTCTACTCGCCACTTCGTATCTTTTATTAGTGATGAAGGAAACTCGTATGCTGGGATCATTCAAGGAGAGTTAACTGCAGCAACTAATGTGTTTCTGAGTGTTTATGTTATCAATGGGGCTGAAACCATCAACCTACCTCTGCCTCCACCTCCACCTCCACCTCGTGCTTTACCTGCTCCTCAATTGCTTTTTGGTCTGAATGGAGGTTTGCGGACAGCAACTGCTGGTCCACCTGGGTTTTCTTCAGGTGCTGGAAGGTCCAGGACTGCAACTACTGGTCCACCCGAGTTTTATTCAGGTGCTGGAAGGTCCAGGACTGGAACCCCTATTCTACCCCAGTTTAATTCAGGTGCGGGAAGGTCTATGACAGCAACTGCTGGTCTACCTGAGTTTTATTCAGGTGCTGGAAGGCCCAGGACAGCAATCGCTGGTCTAGCGGAGTTTTCTTTAGGTGCTGGAAGGTCTACGGCAGCAGCTGCTGGTCCACTTGAGATGTGTTCAGGTGCTGGAAGGTCCAGGACAGCAATTGCTGGTCTACCTGAGTTTTATTCAGGTGCTGGAAGGTTTATGACTGCAACCGCTATTCTACCTCAGTTTAATTCAGGTGCTGGAAGGTCTATGACTGCAACTGCTAGTCTACCTGAGCTTTATTCGGGTGCTGGAAGGTCCATGACTGCAACCGCGGGTATACCTGAGTTTTATTCAAGTTCTGGAAGCTTCAGGACTGCAACTGCTATTCTACCTGAGTTATATTCAGGTGCTGGAACGTCCAGGACAGCAACTGCCGGTCTACCTGAGTTTTATTCAGGTGCTGGAAGGTCTATGACTGCTACTGCTGGTCTACCTTTTTTTTATATGGGTGCTGGAAGGTCTATGACTGCAACCGCTGGTCAACTTGAGTTTTCTTTAGGTGCTGGAAGGTCTACGGCAGCAACTGCTGGTCCACTTGAGAGATGTTTAGGTGCTAGAAGGTCCAGGACAGCTTATAGTGTTGCTACAGTTCCATCATCGGTCCCCTTGATCTCATGGAACCTGTTGAACAATAACTTTTCATCTAACTCCAGTTCAAAGGATTCTGACAGTTCCATTGTGAGTGAAAGTCATGATTAAGCGTGAAAACAACTACTAGATCTGGTTTTATTAGGAATAAAGACGCAGTTTTTGGTTCCATTTATGTTTGTTAGTGCCTTTCTTAGATGGTTGTTTTTATTCTGTGTTTGTCAAATTTGATGTTTTTTTCTGGTCGTTGCTGAGCACACCCACATGTGTGTTTCCAACTCTTCTATTTTAATGGATTCAGTGTTTTAGTTTCATTCAGTTATGTTGTTACTGTTCCTAGATTAGATCCTTTTAGATCTCCGACTCTCTTGTTGATTTCATTTGTTCTTAGGTAATTATTGTTTTGTCGTGTTTATATTTATGGTTTACTAGCACAGTTGAACCTATTTAAGGATGGCTCTGTATCTCTTTGTGAATGGCAGTTGCTTGCATTACAAGGTATCTTTACTACCTGGTGCATGAACCTGCAATTTGGTTGTTCTGTGAAGGCTAAAGTTGTATATAATATCTGGGCATGTTTCCTAATGCTAAGTTGAAGACAGACAGGTAATTAGTTTAATTGCTCTATAATCTCATTGGAATGCAATTGATTTTGTGAAGTTATTTACTGACAGAAAACTTTGTTGGATGACATTATTTGAGTAAATTACACGAATCATGCTTTGCCAAAATTACACGCCCCGCTTGCGGTATACGCATATAATGTGTATATGTGTGGGCCCTCGGGGGGGAGTGAAAGTGCACTAATTTTAACGTTATTTTACTAATTTCATGAAAATAACGTTAAAAAGCGAGGACGGTTAATCATGCATCATGTGGTGGCGTTGATAGCCGAAAGGCTTGATGCAAAACTACTATCGAGCCAGGGGGTCTCACTGAAAGCAGCATCTCTATTCCTACGGGGTAGAGGTAAGGTTGTCTACATATTACCCTCCTCAGACCGTATCTTAGCTTTGCTATTGGTGGGATTCACTAAGTATGACGATGATGCTGCTTTGCCAAAATTTCATCTTATGTCACTTAAGTATTAGAAATTATGCATATTGCGTTATCATCACACATTTGGTCCCTAGATGGAACCTGTCACCTTTTCCCTCTCTAGACCGTGAGCACCACCATCCTGTGCCTCCTAGCGATGTCGTGTACCACCTTAGTCGCTGCCAAGCCAACACCTCAGCCTTCTAGCTTGATCACTGAAGCTATGATAGCCATGTGTCACGCCACACACAATTTCAGCCTTCTAGACACTTCCGGGGCCATCCACACGCTTCAAGAGCCGCCCGGAAGACTCCGGAACAACCCGTATTGTTCCAGCAACAAGGAGACACTAATAAGAACAAACTATCAGCCAAGAAGGGCCTAGAATCTGTTGGAAATGGCTGGTTACATCAGCCATAAAATATGCCAAGAAACACTCTAGAATTCAGCATAATATCATGATGTTTTGTAACAAATATCTTAGATATTTAGCTATGATATTTGTAAAGAGTATTCTAGATCAAGAATACTCTAGATAGTCTTGCAACCACTATAAATAGGGGTCATGGGAGCTCATTTGAGGTATCCCATAGCAACTTGTAAACTTCATACACTTGTAAACTCTCTTTTTATCTAATACAAAGCTATTCTCTTTTATACTTGTGTTCAAGTATTACAAGCCACTTCCTTGCGATCCAACGTTCCCTTTAGCAACTTTCATAACCAAAACTACGACACTAACTCAGTTAGGCTTACTTAGACCATGTTCTAAGACCGCATGCGAGTTGAACAAGTAACTCCGTGACAAGTGGTATCAGAACGACGTTTCGATCCATCCAAGATGGCTGAAGATAAGACTCAACTTACAACCACGGCTACTGGAGAAGAGACCAGTGGGTGCGATGAAACTCGCAAAGGTGGAAGAAAGAATCGAAACATGTCCATGGACTTGGTTGCAAACTTAGACAAATGGGTGGAAGACGTGGAGACATCAATAGTTGAATTCAAGACATACGTTGAAGAATTCAAGACTGAAGTCGACATCTTTCAAACAAACACTAACGAGTCGCTAGAACAAGTAGGTGGCGAGCTCGGCGAGTTGAAAGACGACATCAAACTTGCTATGCAGGTCATGCAAGCTGAACTAAAAGAGAATATTATGAAGGAGCTGGGGCAAGTACAAAGCAATATAGAGAGCAAGTTTGCTGAAAGACAATGAGTTGAACGGAGCCTAACATTTGCAAACAAGCACTAGCAAACCGAGGAGACTCCATCATTTCTTCAAAGTCTGAAGTCCCAAAGCCATCTCTGTTTGTTGCAAAACGGGAGGCACGAACCGTTGACGACTTCCTTTGGGAGATTGAGCAGTACTTTGAAGCTATAGACATCGTTGACGATGGCAAGAAAATCAAGATGGTGACTTTATACTTAAAGGAAACCACGGCTCTATGGTGGCGACAGAAGCACATGGAGATCGAAAAAGGTATGTGCACCATCAACACTTGGGCTGATTTTGTAAAAGGAATTAAGAAGCAGTTTTATCCGGAAAATGCCGAACACGATGCAAAGATTCGGCTACGAAATCTTAGGCAAAAGGGTAGCATCAAAGATTATATTAATGAATTCACTACCATTGTGCACGAGATCCCGGATTTGTCGCCCAAGGATGCTCTCATTTACTTTGTCGATGGCTTGCAACAATGGGCCAAAACCGATCTTGAACGACAAATGTTCAAGACTTATCATCGGCAATCTCTGTTGCTGAAAACTTGCACGACCGAAATGAAAATCGTTCGATAAGATCAGCAACCACAAAGACTGACGATGCAGAAGGTGGGGGAGCAAAACCCACCAACCAAAATCAATACCGGAAGAATGATGACTGGGCATTAACGTTATATAACAAAGGAAAAGCCGTAAACAAAGGCTGCTTCCTTTGCGATGGGCCTCATAATGCTCAAGACTGCCCAAAGAAATCCAGATTAATGGCCCTTATAAGGACCGCCAATGATGAAACTAAGGAAACCAAAGAGGTTCGCCTAGGTGCAATGCAACTGCAAGTTTTAAATGTTATGGCCGAGATGGAGGGAAAACCATTGGCGATGGTAAATCAAGCTAACGCGACAACAGTCGTGGGTAATACAAAGGGAAAATGTCTTCACTTTGTCAATCTAGAAATCAATGGAGAAACCTTAGAAGTATTGGTCGATATCGGTGCTAGCCACAACTTCATGACAACAAACGAGGCAAGAAGACTCGGCTTAAGAATCACAACCAAAGAAGGCTGGATTAAAGCCGCTAAAGGAGATCCCATACCGATCGAGGGCATTGCTTGGGGCGTAAAAGCCAAAATCGGGACATGGGCAGGCAAGTTACACTTCTCGATTGTGCCAATCGATGACTATAACATAGTGCTTGGGATGGATTTCTTTCGAGAACAAAAGGCCAAGCCAGCACCATTCATGAACACACTCTACATCATCAAAGGCGATGAAGTACACACTGCACCCTTAAAGTCCAAGAACCGAGGCAAAATATTATCCACAATACAACTCATGAAGACTCATGAGGCACTCGGGCATCGCAACGAGGATGTTGCGAATTTAGGTGGGGGAGGATGTCACGCCCCGACATATTCAGCCCAAAATTTCAGCATTCTAGATACTTCCGGTGTCACACCCCGACCCGCAAACGGAACAAAAGTCGGGGCATAATTGGGTTATCACCAAAGCTCATGATATTTACTAAGATGTTTCATATTTATTAAATTCAAATTACAAACTTAAATATCCAAAACAAAATTCATACAATTACAAAGAAAATGAAACTATATAATTATTCCCAAGCATAAACTTGTTTATTCTTCTAGGCCTTCCTAAGTGTTTCCTGTCTCAGCTGGATCACCTGTATCATGTGTAAAATGGGGGAGATTTTGGGTCCACAAAAGTTGGCGAGTGAACCTTGATAAAACATTTTAACTGATTTCTTGTTTTATTTAATAAGGAAAATTCGTGCATTAATCATATGTGAGCAAACACATATGTAAACAATCACAAACCACTTTGGATGAGTATATGACATGAAATGATGATGTATTTGATCAAGGCTCAATCAAACGGAGCCGATCTAATGAGGCTCCTGATGCTCAACCCGTATCCCACGGGGAACTGATGGGCCTAATGAAATGCGTGCACTGAAATGATGAAATTCAATCTACATATAATTCACAAAATAATTGATACACATTTGATCACGGATATGATGTATGCACAAGTGTTTAAATAAAATAAAAGAATAGTACGACACATGATACACCCCAAAATATGATTAAAACAAGGAATTGGTAGAGATTCACTCACAATGGATGCGTTTCTTGATGACGATGAATGCGCACGAATATTATGATTCAACCGACGAGGGAAAACTAACCTAAATAATAACGAAATGATTCGATTAAATAAATAAATTTTATTTAAGATTATTATTTTTAATTAGTGCTCTTTAATGAGATTTTTAGATTTAATTTTATGAGTTTAATGCAAATTTCTAACTTAAAAACCTTGTTTTTAAGTATTTTTAATAAAATTTTCAATTAAATAAATAAATAAAAAAAGAAATAAAAAGGGTTGACTTTGTCAGGTTTGACCGGGTCTGACCGGTCAGACAGCAAGTATTCCAAGCGGCAAGTGAGGTTTGAACTCGGGACCTCTCGTATACGTGCACGCAACTCTACCAACTGAGCTACGTGTCTAACCCGAAATATTCTCTGTTTTAATTATATATATATACAAATTAACTTTAACCTTATTTAGTTTTTATTAAAAATGATTTAATATGGCCGAACCGGTTACAGAAACCCAGAATCGAACCCGGGACCTTCGGTTCGAGTGCGCACAGCCCAACCAGTTGGGCTGTGTGTCTAATCTGCTTAACTACTGGATTATATTCCTCTTATGTATATACTGTGAATTGATCTGATTAGGTTTTAAAAATGTTGGTTTTATTTCTGAAAGTCGGTAACATGTGCGATTCGAACCCGGGACGTGTGTTTTATATTTGCGCACAGTCCACCGCTAGACTGTGTGTCTAACCCGGTTAAATACACGATTTTAATTACATTAATATACAATTTAGTCTTCGTCTTCTTCACTAAGAAAACACAGAACAGTGAAAACGACTGTTTTGCTTAATCGACCAACAAACTTATACTCGATTGAAATGGAATAGGAAAATAAAGATTAAGGAATAAGATATACCAAAACAGAGAGTTTTCTTCAGATTTTCGGCAAGTTTCGTCGGCTCTGATTTGCGATTTCCGGCTGAATGAACTGATTTAACAGTTTCGATTATTGTGTTGAGCAATTAGATTATCAATCAAGAGATAGCAAGAAGGTTTAGACAATTATACCGTCTGAAGAACGAATGGGTTTTCTGATCAGTGATTCCGGAGATATTCCGGCGAAAGTGAAAATCTCCGGCGACGAGCTTTGGAAGGAATAAAGCTTCGAAAGAGAGTGCGGTTCTGAGCGAAATGTTTACAGGAAGTTTGGGTGGGTATTTATAAGGAGAACAGGCTGATTGGGTTCGAATTAAGGGTCAAGGTTCGCGGTCAATGATTTCCGACGGTTTTGACTGAAATTGATTGTTAGGCATCGGTTATAACTGATGTCGAAATCAGTTTACGCGTTTAAGTCAAAGGAAAATAGCCACATTTGCGGAATTTCGGTTTTTTCCGGCGACTGCGAGTTCTGGGCACCTGATTTACCGGTTTTGATTTTCGGATTTTACTTTAAGTGTTATATGTTTCAGTATTTATCACAAGTGAAGTGTGTGGCGGAGTGGTGTGGTGTGTGTTTGTGTTTGCGGGAGACCCGGGTTCGAGACCCGGCGAACTATTTTATTTTTTATTTACTTATTATTATTATTTATTAATTATGGTTTTTAAATTCTAAAATGTTTATTAATTATGTATTATTTAAAATAATCTAAACAATAAATACGCAACGAAACTTATAACTGAATACTTGATTTATTAAACGAAGCGGGTTTTGAACCCGTTTTTCATAAATGTTACAGTATCCCCTACATTTAGGAATTTCGTCCCGAAATTTAAGTAGTAGTGGTAACCAGAAAAAGATGCGGGTATTTCTCGTGCATTGAGTCTTCACGTTCCCAAGTAAACTCGGGTCCTCGTTTCGACTCCCAACGTACCCTGACAATTGGAATACGACTTCGCCTTAAACGTTTCTCTCCGATATCCATGATTTCTACTGGTCTTTCAACGAAGTGCATTGATTCATCGACTTGAATGTCTTTTAGAGGAATATAGAGATTTTCATCGGCAAGGCACTTTTTCAAGTTTGATACGTGGAATGTGGGATGAATTCTGTTGAGCTCTTCTGGTAGGTCAAGCTTGTATGCTACAGGACCTACTCTTTCGAGTATCTTGAAAGGTCCTACGTAGCGTGGTGCTAGCTTGCCCTTCTGGCCAAAACGAACCACTCCCTTCCACGGTGATACTTTTAAAAGTACTTGATCACCAATGTCAAACTCCAAGGGCTTTCGTCGTTTGTCTGCATAACTCTTTTGACGACTTTGAGCCGCTAGAAGATTGTTTCGAATTTGAAGGATCTTGTCGGTTGTTTCTTGAATTAATTCTGGTCCGGTGATTTGCGCTTCCCCAATTTCGTTCCAACATATTGGAGATCGGCACTTACGACCATATAAAGCTTCGAAAGGAGCCATGCCGATACTTGAATGATAGCTATTGTTGTACGAAAATTCCACTAATGGTAGGTGAGCGTCCCAGTTCCCTTTGAAGTCTATGACACATGCTCACAGCATGTCTTCAAGGGTTTGGATGGTGCGTTCAGATTGACCATCTATTTGAGGATGAAAAGCGGTACTGAGGTCTAATCGTGTACCCAAAGCGGTTTGTACGGCTCGCCATGTTCGTGAAGTGAAACGACCATCACGGTCTGAAATGATGATTAATGGTACACCATGACGGCTTACGATCTCGCTGATGTAGATACGAGCTAACTTCTCGTTCTTGAAGTCCTCGCGAATCGGAATGAAATGAGATGACTTTGTAAGACGATCGATTATTACCCATATGGTGTCATACCCACTGGAGGTGCGAGGTAACCCGGTAATGAAATCCATGGTTATGTTTTCCCACTTCCATACAGGTATTTCGGGTTGGACTAGAAGTCTAGAAGCTCTTTGATGTTCAGCTTTTACTTTGGAACAGGTAAGGCACTTGGAAACAAAAACAACGATGTCCTTTTTCATGTCAGGCCACCAGTAGGTGTATCGTAGGTCTTGATACATCTTGTTGGCTCCTGGGTGTACAGAGTATCGTGTTTTGTGCGCCTCATTCATGAGGAAATCACGAAGGTTATCGCGATCAGGAATCCATATGCGGTTTAAATAGTATAGAATACCGTCGGATTTGGTTTCGATTTTGAGTTCAGCTCCACATGACAGCTCATCGCGTACATCATTTTCCGTTACAGAAACATGTTGAGCTGCTCGGATTCGATCTTTGATGTCGGTTATGGTTTGCGAACATAAAGACGAATGGAGTTCGTATAACCTTTTCGACTGAGCGCATCAGCCACCACGTTTGCCTTGCCAGGATGATACCGAATTTCACAGTCGTAGTCGTTGAGAAGTTCGACCCATCTTCGTTGCCTCACATTCAACTCCTTTTGGTTGAAGATATGTTGGAGACTCTTGTGGTCAGTGTATATTTCACACTTAGTACCGTAGAGGTAATGTCTCCATATCTTGAGAGCGAACACAACGGCTCCAAGTTCCAGGTCGTGGGTGGTGTAATTCTTCTCGTGAACCTTGAGTTGCCTAGAGGCATCGGCTATCACTTTTCCTCTTTGCATCAATACACAGCCTAGCCCTTGCCCTGATGCGTCGCAATATACCACAAAGTCATCGCAACCCTCAGGGAGTGTGAGGATAGGTGCGTCACAAAGTTTTTGCTTTAGAGTTTGGAAGGCCTCCTCTTGTTTAGGTCCCCATATGAAGGGTTTTCCTTTATGAGCCAAGGCCGTGAATGGTACAGCAATACGGGAAAAATTGGCGATGAAGCGTCGATAGTAACCAGCCAAACCAAGAAATGACCTTACTTCGGTAGGGTACGCGGCGCTTGCCATTCTTGTACTGCCTTGATTTTTTAAGGATCGACATGAATTCCCTTGTCATTGACGACATGTCCAAGGAATTGTACTTCTCCTAACCAGAATTCGCATTTTGAGAACTTAGCGTAAAGCTTTTCAGTCCTTAAGAGTGTAAGGATGAGACGAAGGTGTCGCTCATGATCGGACTTAGACTTGGAGTAGATAAGGATGTCGTTGATGAAGACTATGACGAAACGGTCGAGGTAGGGTTTGCATACCCTATTCATTAAATCCATGAAGACAGCGGGGGCGTTGGTTAAACCGAAAGGCATGACCATGAACTCGTAATGACCATAACGAGTCCGGAAGGCGGTTTTTGGGATATCTTCTTCGTGCACCCTGAGCTGATGATAACCAGAACGAAGGTCGATTTTTGAAAAGCAGGTGGCACCTTGAAGTTGGTCTAGGAGGTCATCAATGCGAGGCAGTGGATAGCGATTTTTAACCGTTAACTTGTTGAGTTCTCTATAATCAATGCACATGCGAAACGTTCCATCTTTCTTCTTCACAAAAAGAACAGGTGCACCCCAAGGCGATGAGCTAGGACGTATGAATCCTTTGTCAGTCAGCTCTTGTAGTTGACTGGCCAGCTCTTGCATTTCGGATGGGGCTAACCTATAAGGAGATTTTGCGATTGGTGTAGCGCCAGGTACAAGATCGATGCGAAATTCGACTTCTCTCAAAGGAGGAAGTCCTGAAATGTCGTCGGGAAAGACTTGTGGGAATTCTTTCACAACTGGGATATCTTCGAGTTTCCTCTCCTTGTTTCCCTTTTTGACGACGTGAGTTAGGAATGCGACATAGTTCTTGCGGAGATATATTCGGGCTTGAAGGCAGGACATTAATTTGAGTCCTTTCGAAGGGGTTTCCCCAAAAATACGTAGTGTCTGACCGTCTGCGAGAGGAATGCGAATGAACTTTTCGTGGCACACCACTTCATCGTGATGCTGGCTGAGCCAGTCCATACCGATTATAATGTCAAACTTCCCAACTTCATAGGAATAAGGTCAATTAGAAAATCGTGATCGTTTAGGGTGAGAGTACAATTGCGTATAATAGAATTAATGAAACGGGTTTTCCGTCAGCAACTTTCACCTTTAGAGATTCGATGAGATTAACACGAGGTTGGTCGAGGATAGGTTCAATTCTAAGGACACAAAGCTCTTATCCGCACCAGTATCGAATAATATGGATGCATAACTACCATTAATGAGAAACGTACCGTTGACCACGTTGTTGTCAGCCCTGGTTTGGTTGGCATTGATATTGAAAGCTCTCCCTCTGGCAGGTGGGGGAGCTTGGTTAGCTTGATTTACCGGGTTTGCGTGAGCTTGGGCATGGATGATGTTCACTAGGCGTGGACATGTGTTCCTGAAGTGGTTTGGGTCCCCACAGTTGAAACAAGCTCGCAACGGTTGCATCATGGGGTAGTTGGGTTGGTAGTAAGTTTGGGCTGCGTGTGGTGCAGGTGGTAGAAGTAAGGGTTGTTGGGCTTGACCCACTATCTGATTTTGGTTTGGGTTTGAGGTTGATTGCGGTTCATTCGTTGAAGGGTACGACAGGTTTGGATGGTGTGACCTGCACGGCCACAGCTTGTGCAATGTTGGCAGGGATTTTCGGGAGGGTGATGGTATTGACAGCGGTTGCATTTTGGGTGTGGCCAGTATATGGCTTTTTGAATGGTGCAGCTGGAGGAGCAATTTAGGTGATTGGTGCAACAGTGATAGGAGGGTTGGTTTGAGTGACAGCAAAATTCTTGCCATTACGTTTCCTCTTACCAGCAAACTTTGAGGATGAGACTGGGTGGTTTGTAGTTGGGGTCTCTATGGTGCTTTCTTCTTTTCATCTTTGAACTTGCCGTTTCGGAATGCGATTTTCAGTGAGTTCTGTAGCTAACTCCATTGCGGCTTCAAGTGTTGCAGGCGATGTGCTTAAAACCGAATCTTGAATTTTCGAGGGGAGGCCTCAAATGTAATGTTCCACTAAGCGGTACAAGGGGTGAACAAATTAGGGATCATCTGGTTCAGCTCGAGAAATCTCTTATTATAGGAAGTGTGATCTCCTTCCTTTTGTTTCAGTGTGTGGAATTCGTCTTCCAGCTTTTTGATTTCGCTTCTTAGACAGAAGCGTCTTGTCATGAGTTCCCTTAACTCTTCCCATGTTAAGGCCATGGCATCTTCAACCCCTCGCTTACCCTTTTCCGTGTTCCACCAGGTAAGGGCTACCCCAAACAGTCTTCCAGTGGCGTAACGTACCTTACGGTCCTCGGGACAATCGCAATTGAGGAAAGTGTTTTCCATTTCTTCAAACCAGTGAAGGAGGGCGGTAACACCTTCGGTCCCTTCATACTTTGGGGGACCGCAAGATTTGAAGTGTTTGTAGGTGCACTTGGGGGTTTTGGAAGAAGGGTTGGCGACGCTTTGGTCTTCTTGGTTGGGAGGGTTGATGGGATTAGCGTGAGAGCTTGTTGAACTTGAAGCACGATGTCAGGAAGTACTGCGGCCATTTGTTTAGCAATTTGTGTGGCCAAGCGTTCACTTAACTTTCCTGACTTTCTACCTCCACGTAGTTGCCTAGCCGACATCTACAGGAACATATATAGGAAGATTGTGAGTTTAAGAATTTTCTAGGTGTCATGTGTCGTAAAAAGAATGAAAAATAACATAACTGACAATAATTTAACTACATCCATAGGATGTCTTGGGTTTGCTCATGTTTGGCCTCTAATGTCCCCCATACCATTTCCTGTGTAGTCATGTGGGCCCCCATGACTATTGGGCTTGGTAGGATTCACATTGGTGTCGGCGGGCTAACACTCGCACCACCCGAATGAAAATCGTAAAAACATGATTGTGTGATGTATGGTAGGAGGGTGTCCAGGTGTAGACACAATGACAACTCAAAGTGGGGTTAGTTCACACGACGTTTGGTATAGCATGCTTTGGCCTAATAGGTCCTTCGTACTCTCATCGTTAGTCCCCAAGTAGGCAAACTGGTCCTTTATTTTGGATTTATACGAATGCCAAGCCTAGACAGGACGTTCCGACTACCGGTACTCGTACCCTTCCAGTTACTACATGCCCGTCATGAGAACTCACTTTGATGTGATTTGAAAAATACAAAAATCATTGCAAGAATCATGGAAATCGTGAGGTGTGTGCTCTCATGGATATGATATGTTATGAGATATGATTTATGATGAGCATTGCATAATAACATGTATTTGTGAGCGTGCTTGCATAATATTGGGTGTGAAAATAAACATGAAACATATAAACATCTTGAATTTTGCATGTAACGCACAAACAATTAAAATTTAATCAACTATAGTATAGGCTCTAAGGGTCTAATAACCTATCCTATCCCTATAGTCACAAGCTCTGATACCAATCTGTCACACCCCGACCCACAGCGGAACAAAAGTCGGGCATAATTGGGTTATCACCGAAGCTCATGATATTTACTAAGATTTTTCATATTTATTAAATTCAAATTACAAACTTATATATCCAAAACAAAATTCATACAATTACAAAGAAAATGAAACTATATAATTATTCCCAAGCATAAACTTGTTTATTCTTCTAGGCCTTCCTAATTGTTTCCTGTCTCAGCTGGATCACCTGTATCATGTGTAAAATGGGGGAGATTTTGGGTCAACAAAAGTTGGCGAGTGAACCTTGATAAAACATTTTAACTGATTTCTTGTTTTATTTAATAAGGAAAATTCGTGCATTAATCACATGTGAGCAACATATATGTAAACAATCACAAACCACTTTGGATGAGTATATGACATGAAATGATGATATATTTGAGATCAAGGCTCAATCAAACGGAGCCGATCTAATAGGCTCCTGATGCTCAACCCGTATCCCACGGGGAACTGATGGGCCTAATGAAATGCGTGCAGTGAAATGATGAAATTCAACCTACATATAATTCACACAATAATTGATACACATTTGATCACGGATATGATGTATGCACAAGTGTTTAAATAAAATAAAAGAATAGTACGACACATGATACACCCCAAAATATGATTAAAACAAGGAATTGGTAGAGATTCACTCACAGTGGATGCATTTCTTGATGACGATGAATGCGCACGAATATTATGATTCAACCGACGAGGGAAAACTAACCTAAATAATAACGATATGATTCGATTAAATAAATAAATTTTATTTAAGATTATTATTTTTAATTAGTGCTCTTTAATGAGATTTTTAGATTTAATTTTATAAGTTTAATACAAATTTCTAACTTTAAAAACCTTGTTTTTAAGTATTTTTAATAAAATTTTCAATTAAATAAATAAATAGAAAAGAAATAAAAAGGGTTGACTTTGTCAGGTTTGACCGGGTCTGACTGGTCAGACAGCAAGTATTCCAGGCGGCAAGTGAGGTTCGAACTCGGGACCTCTCGTATACGTGCACGCAGCTCTACCAACTGAGCTACGTGTATAACCCGAAATATTCTCTGTTTTAATTATATATATATACTAATTAACTTTAACCTTATTTAGTTTTTATTAAAAATGATTTAATATGGCCGAACCGGTTACAGAAACCCGGAAACGAACTCGGGACCTTCGGTTCGAGTGCGCAAAGCCCAACCAGTTGGGCTGTGTGTCTAATCTGCTTAACTACTGGATTATATTCCTCTTATGTATATACTGTGAATTGATCTGATTAGGTTTTAAAAATGTTGGTTTTATTTCTGAAACTCGGTAACATGTGCGATTCGAACCCGGGACGTGTGTTTTATAATTGGACGCAGTCCACCGCTGGACTGTGTGTCTAACCTGGTTAAATACACGATTTTAATTACATTAATATACAATTTAGTCTTCGTCTTCCTCACTAAGAAAACACAGAACAGTGAAAACGACTGTTTTGCTTAATCGACCAACAAACTTATACTCGATTGAAATGGAATAGGAAAATAAAGATTAAGGAATAAGATATACCAAAACAGAGAGTTTTCTTCAGATTTTTGACAAGTTTCGTTGGCTCTGATTTGCGATTTTCGGCTGAATGAACTGATTTAACAGTTTCGATTATTGTGTTGAGCAATTAGATTATCAATCAAGAGATAGCAAGAAGGTTTAGACAATTATACCATCTGAAGAACGAATGCGGTTTTCTGATCAGTGATTCCGGCGATATTCCGACGAAAGTGAAGATCTCCGGCGACGAGCTTTGGAAGGAATAAAGCTTCGAAAGAGAGTGCGGTTTTGAGCGAAATGTTTACAAGAAGTTTGGGTGGGTATTTATAAGGAGAACAGGCTGATTGGGTTCGAATTAAGGGTCAAGGTTCGCGGTCAATGATTTCCGACGGTTTTGACTGAAATTGATTGTTAGGCATCGGTTATAACTGATGTTGAAATCAGTTTACGCGTTTCAGTCAAAGGAAAATAGCCACATTTGCGGAATTTCGGTTTTTCCGACGACTGCGAGTTCTGGGCGCGCTCATTTACCGGTTTTGATTTTCGGATTTTACTTTAAGTGTTATATGTTTCAGTATTTATCACAAGTGAAGTGTGTGGCGGAGTGGTGTGGTGTGTGTTTGTGTTTAAGGGAGACCCGGGTTCGAGACCCGGCGACTCTATTTTATTTTTTATTTACTTATTATTATTATTTATTAATTATGGTTTTTAAATTCTAAAATGTTTATTAATTATGTATTATTTAAAATAATCTGAACAATAAATACGTAATGAAACTTATAACTGAATACTTGATTTATTAAACGAAGTGGGTTTTGAACCCGTTTTTCATAAAGGTTACATCCGGGGCCATCCACACACTGCAAAAGCCACCCGAAAGACTCCGGAACAACCTGTATTGTTCCAGCAACAAGGAGACACTAAGAAGCACAAAATATCAGCCAAGAAAAGCCTAGAATCTGCTGGAAATGGCTGGTTACATCAGCCATAAAATCTGCCTAGGAACACTCTAGAATTCAGCATAATATCATGATATTATGTAACAAATATCTTAGATATTTAGCCATGATATTTTTTAAAGAGTATTCCAGATCAATAGTACTCTAGATAGTCTTGCAACTACTATAAATAGGGGTCATGGGAGCTCATTTGAGGTATCCCTAGCAACTTGCAAACTTCATACACTTGTAAACTCTCTTTATCTAATACAAAGCTATTCTCTTGTATACTTGTGTTCAAGTATTACAAGCCACTTCCTTGCGATCTAACGTTCCATTTAGCAACTTTCATAACCAAACCCAATGACACTATGTCGGCTAGGCTTACTTAGACCGTGTTCTAAGGCCGCACGCGAGTTGAACAAGTAACTCTGTGACACATAGCTCCCTTGCGTGCATGCCAAAACCCTTAAATTAAAAGTCACGATCACCCTGTGCTTTTGCTGTATTCAGTTCTACTGCCCTAAGATCTGGGTTTTACATATGATATTGTTGATAATACTGAAGGTCAAGAACAAGGTAATCATGTTGGTAATGCTAAAGGACACCAAGAGAGAGCTAATAAAGCTAATGAAACTGATTTCGATTTAGATGTTTGGTTTTAAATTTTATTCTATTTTTGTTGACTTTAGATAAGCTTTTCCTACCAAATAATGGGAATTAGAAAGTGGGTGAGTTGAAGATAGTCATGATAGTGACTACTTAGTTGATAACAACAATGAGGTCGATGATGTTGAGGTTGATACGAGGGAATACTATGCTTATATTTTAACATTATTAATGATCATATTATTTGGCTTGTAGATGATACCTAACATATAATTCTATGCATGATATTAAAACGAGTAGAATGTTGAAATATTTAAGGAGAATATAGAACACAATAAACTAGTAAACTACTGCGAGATTGTCCTTGTGGTTCATATTTTCTAATGAATGGTTTAGGGAGCAAATCAAACTAACATGATGTAACCTGTCAATCTAAATGGGTCAAACATGTGTTAGTGGGTTGTAGGGAGGCCAGCTAGAGATGCACAAATCGGGTTTTTAAAACCTAAAACCGGGTAGGAGCCGGTTCCGGGTTTGGTCAACAAAGTCAAGAACCAAGTAGGGTACGAACCGGTTCCGGGTACTCATGCGTGGTCGAAAAATGTGCTTAATTGTATTTACGTTTATGTTTTTACATGACTTTCGATTTCGAATGGCCTACTTTTTATTGGAATTGTGTATTGCAGGTTTAACGGAGTTTAAGGAGCTATACGGGAGCTTTACGGAGCATTGTGGAGCGAATGAGATCAACCGGGAACTCGAAATGAAGAAAACGGAAACCAAGAGTTGGGCTTAGCGTCACCGACGCCCCTTGGTTATTCGTGTCGGCCAGAAACTCGCTTAGACAATATATTAAGGCGTCAATAGAAAACGGAAAATCTAGAGGGCGTTGGCGACGCCCTGTTAGGCCGTCGGCGACGCCCTTCAGAATATGCTATCGATGAATTTCATCTGTTGAGTGTTTTGAACGAGTTATAACCCATGTTTTGGGGTTTTCAAAGAGAGTTACGAGTTTTTGGAGTTTGAAACACCTTCTTGGAGCCAAGAACTCATCCATCTTGATCAATCTTTCACCCCCAATCATCTAATCCATCACCTTCATTCCTAACCCTAATTCATTACCATCATCACCATCCTCCAATCTCCAATCCATTCATCATTTCCATTAATCCTAAACCCAAATCACTATCCACCTTCATCTTCAAGCTTCAAGATGTCAATGTTCAAGCTCTCATCATCTGATGACGAAGTTTCGTTCATCATGAGCGGCTAATTCTCAAGGGTTTCACCCCGGTGTAGGTTTTATAAGTTTTTAGGGTTAAACATTGTTTGAGTTTTGATTTGTGACAAGTTGTAATTTGATTTTTAAACCTAAGATAATTGTCTTGCATTTGTATTGAATTCGTGAATTGTTGAGTGAAGATTAAATTTGACTTTGCAAAATGTTTATGTGCAATCATACCTTGTCTAGGTTAGTGTTGGGCTTATATTATTTGAGGTTTACACATTAGTGCTACATTTGGGCTTATTAGAGGGTTTTGGGCTTCCTAGTGCCTCATGGGCCTAGGGTTGTAACTAATGGGTTAGATGGTTAGTATAAATATATGTATTAGGTTAATGTTTCAGGGTTAGAGTGTTATTATTGAAAAATTGTATCAGACACTATTCTGGTGTATGCAAGTTGTTTTTTATTCAAGTGTTATTCTTCATCCTAATCTTTACTTCCGCAATCGATTAGGTTTACGATACAATTGGTATCAGAGCCTTCTGTACAATACAGACTCCAGGTATCGCAGATTGAAGAACTGTTATCAACGATATCATCCAATCACCAAGGATGGGCGTAATCCAATCTTGGTGATCTTCAAGAAAACCGAAAAGATGAAGAAAAATACGAATCAACTTTAACACCTTGCACACGATTCTATTACTTGAACAAGCAAAACCGTCTGGTACAAGATGGAGGCTCTCTCTAGAGAAATCCCAAAAGTCTAACCCTATAAATGAATAAGCTTAGCTTATATACCTAGGGTAAGGGCATGCCTCTCATGGGCTTGCCTATGGGCTTGCCTGGCCCACATGGCCTATGGCATACCCAAATAACCTATAAAGATCCAAAACTAATACAAACTAACCTAGTTAATCCCAGTTAACTACCATAGACTATTGCGTACATTTGATGCGTCAGTCTCACACTTCTAGGACCTAACAATCCCCCCTAGACTGATGCATCAAATTGTCTTGATAGCATAAATTCAGCAACGTCTTCAACAGAGACTATGGTTGTCGCTATGCTGTAAGTGTTGTGGAAGTCAGTCTCATACTTCTTGGACCTCATACTTCAACAAATTGTCAGCACTAGGTCTCTTTCTTCTGCTCTTGTGGTTAGCTTCATATCAGGATCTTGATCAGCTTTGCTTGAAACATCTTTGTCAAAAACAATGTGAGAGGAGGAACCTCAGCAACTCTTTTCTTCTTCAATCTTTCTCTTTCAAGCAAGCAGGTTCTCAGGTACTTCTTCAAATGTACTATCACTATCAGACGATGACTGGCATCTGGTTCTTCTGACTCAAGTACACTTTGCTATTGTGATGCTTCATGCTTTGTCGGCAACTAACAACATCTCAATTTCAGCAACCCCTGTTTCTTGATCTAAATCAAGATCTGCACAATTCTCAGAAATTTATAAGCAAACATTCTTATGCAACAGGAAGAGTACCGCATGAACACTTGGTACATCCAAGTACTTGTACTCGGATCAGAATTCATATTTCTTTCATCTTTTGATGATTAGTCAAATCTTCAAGAACGGTTAATAATTTTTAATAAAACAAAGAAAACACTCTATTTTTGGATTTTTTGAATTTTCTAATTTTTAATTTTAGAATATAAAAATATAAACAGAAACACAAATAAACGAAGAAACTAACTCAGTATTACAACTATACAATTGCAATGAGATCAAAATAGTTTTTAGGTAGACCAAGGAACACTTTTCAATGCGAACTTATTCAGACTGGTCTAAGCGATTGCCAATATGTTTGTCCACTTAAACTTTAACGCTCAACTTTCATTTTCAACTTCATGATATGCTTAAGGTAGTATTATACTATAATATTTGTGCGTCCCATACCATGACATACCCCCACGATCAAGGTAAGCACAACGATTCATCATAGCAGGTGAGTATACTGAGATCATCCTTTATCTTTTACAACGTCAAACTATTGGTGAACATGTCAGTACTTTCGTACAGCAGTGTGACCAATAATATCTGACGAGGGTTAGGCAGATACCTTAAGTGATATGTTTGAATTCCTGGAATATTATCAGAATGAGAGTTCATTCCTTTTAAGGTTTTGGCCCTTCTATTTTGGCTCTTTTAAAGATATCCTGACTATGCCTAGGTCTGCATATAATATGGATACAACAGAAGGGCAGCCAAGATATCCCCGGATGACTCAACAACAGAAAGACCCAAAACCTCAGACGTTTGCTATCTATCAATACATGATTTAAGACCATGAAATCATACGCCGATGGTATGTTACCCACAAGATACATAGTTCGTTATGTTTATATCACTTAGTATCTTTTAATCACTTTGAGCGTTAAGCCTATCGACATATCACATTAGATCCTAGTCTTTTCAGTTACGACACCTTACATATCACATTAGATCCTACTCTTTTCAGCTATGTCACCTTACATGTGTCAACCACACCCTTTATCACGAATATTCATTTCATTTCCCAATTGATGCAAAAAGACCTTTTGTATTTTTTTTATTTTCAAATGTTATGTTTTTATATTTTCCTGATTTTCTCAAATGTTTTTGCATTTTTCTGATTTTCTCCCCCTCAAACAATACATATATACATATATCGCCCTATTCCCCCCTAAGTTTGTGCATCATACTTTATGCGCAAATTTATCTAACAAAGAATGTAACATCCGTCAAAAAACGGGTTTCCAAACCCGCTTCGTTTTTTAATCGAATATCAAGTTATAAAATTTCGTTGCGTATCTATGATTTATTTTAATTTTAAACAATACATAATTAATAAACAAATTTAGAATTTAAAAACTATAATTGATAAAAAGTGAAAATAAAATAAATAAAAAAAGAAAGAAGGCTGCCGGGTTTCGAACCCGGTACAGCCGGATGAAACCACAAACACTTAACCACTCCGCCACTTGACTCACTTGTGCTATCTAGTGAAACAAATAACATTTATAATAAAACTTGAAATTTAATTCAGTCAACAGCGCGCCCATTTCGCAGTCGCCGGAAAATCCGACGATTTCGCCAATTATCGACGGTTTCTTTTGACTTAACGTATGTATTAACATCTACATCGGTTATAACCGATGTCTAATCCCGCGACATCAGTCATAACCGCTGGAGAAAGGCTGACCAACGAATCAAGACTGAAATCAGACCCAATTCATTGTGATTCTTCCCTATAAATACACACCCAAGTCTCTGGAAATCTTTTCGCTCAAAATCGCACCATTTCTCGAATCAATTTCACTCGCCGGAGATTTTCAGCAATCGTCGGACTTTCGCCGCAAAACCGAGACTTTCATCAAAACAGTAAATACCTCGACTCTTTCGGTTTCAATCCATTGTTAGACTATTACTAACTTCAATCCATCAACCAGAATCAATCCTAGACGACGTAGCCGGAATATTCTGCACTCGCCGGAAAACCTCTGGAATTTCCAAAATCACGCTGTGAATCGGTATAATCATTCAAACCTTCTGTTAATCCTTGTTTAGTAACCCAATTTCATAACTAATCGATCAAAACTGTTAATTGATTCAATCAGACGGAATACACAAATCAGAGCCGACAACCATTGCCGGAATTCTGAGAAAATACAGTCTGATCGGTACTTTCGATTCCTTAACTCATTTTATTCATTACATTTCAACCAGTAATATGCTCGATGAACGACTCAATCAAGAACAGAAGAATATCGGTCGTCTGAGTCTTTGAGCGAAGAAGACGAAGTCGATGATGTTTATAAGATTAATTAAAACAAGTTATATAAACGGGTTAGACACACAGTCCAGCGGTGGACTGTGTGCAAATGATTAACACACGTCTCGAGTTCGATCCTTGACACAACCTCACTCTCTAAAATAAAAATGTTCTTTTTAAACCGAACCGGATCAACTCGCTGTAAGATGTTAAGTATAATAAAAATCAGTATATTAACCAGGTTAGACACGCAGTCCAGCGGTGGATTGTGTGCAACTCTAAACAACGGGTCCCGGGTTCGAGACCTGTTGTGTGCACCGGTCCGATATAATTAAATCCTTTTTAAAAATAAATGATTTCTGATTAAATTAAATAGTATATAAATATAATTAAAAACATAAATATTTCGGGTTAGACACGTAGCTCAGTTGGTAGAGCTGCGTGCACGCGTACGGGAGGTCTCGGGTTCGAGCCTCACCCAGCGCATACATACACACGTCCGAACCGGTCAACAGTCAAAGTCAATGGTCAACGGTCAACCCAAAAAGTCAACATTTTTTATATTTTTATTTATTTATTTAATTTAAAAATCAATTAAAAATACTTAAAAATAATGTTTTTAAAGTTAGAAAATAACCTTAAACTCACAAAAATAAATCTAAAAACCCTATTAAAATTGTTAATAAAATCCACTTATTTACCGTACCTTTTCGTTATTATTTAGGTTAGTTATTCCTCGTCGATCAACTCTTTAAACTCGTGCGCATTCAACATCATCAAACGAACGCACCCAATGTGAGTGAATCTCTACCAATTCCCCGTTTTAATCACTTTTTGGGTGTATCATGTGTCTTATTATTTATTACAATTAAACACTTGTGCATCCATCATATCCATGATCAAATGTGTATTCAATATGTATCAACTGTTTGTGTGGTTAATGTTTAGATTAAATTTATCATTTTCAGTACATACATCATCATAGGCCGCCGCTCCCCATTACCTATGAGCGTGAGCCGTTCCCCATTACCTATGAGCGTGAACGAGGCGTTGCCAACATACGATCGGCTCCGTTTGATTGAGCCTTGATCGCACATACATCATCATAGGCCGTCCGTTCCCCATTACCTATGAGCGGAATATGACGTTGCCAACATATACATTATCATTCATGTCATTTGCTCATACATGGTGGTTTGTTGTTTGTTATGGTATGTTTATTTACGTTTGCTCATATATGATTAATGCACAATTTTTCCATATTAAATATAACCAGAAATCAATAATAAAATGTTTTCTAACAAGGTTCACTCGCCAACTTTTGTTGACCCAAAATCCCCCATTTTTACACATGATACAGGTGATCAAGTTGAAGCAAGAAACATATAGGACGGCCTAGAAGAATAAACCAGTTTAGACTTTGGATTGTTTTATTTAATTTTTCCTTTCCTTGTATTGTATGAATTTGACTTGAACATTTGAGATGTAATTTGAATTTAATAAATATGAAACATATTAGTAAACATCATGAGCTTTGGTGATAACCCAATTATGCCCCGACTCTTATTCCGCTGCGAGTCGGGGTGTGACAGATTGGTATCAGAGCCATGACTATAGGGATATAGGATAGGTTATTAGACCCTTAGAGCCTATACTATAGTTGATTAGAATTTTTAAATCGTTTGTGTGTTACATGCAAAATTCATGATGTTTATATGCTTTATGTTTATTGTTACATTCAATGTTATGCAAGCGTGTTCATAAGTACATATTATTATACAATGCTCATCATGAATCATATCCTCATAACATATCATATCCATGAGAGCACACACCTCACAATTCATATGATTTTTACAACGATTTTTGTATTTTCAAATCACATCAAAGTGAGTTCTCATGACGGGCATGTAGTAACTGGAAGGGTACGAGTACCGGTAGTCGGAACGTCCTGTCTAGGCTTGGCGTTCGTATAAATCCAAAATAAAGGACCAGTTTGCCTACCTGGGGACTAACGATGAGAGTACGAAGGACCTATTAGGCCAAAGCATGCTATACCAAACGTCGTGTGAACTAACCCCACTTTGAGTTGTCATTGTGTCTATACCTGGATACCCTCCGACCATACATCTCGTAAACCTATTTCATGGTTTTCCTTCGGGTGATGCGAGTGTTAAACCGCCAACACCAATGTGAATCCTACTAAGCCAATAGTCATGGGGGCCCACATGACTATACAGGCGATGGTATGGGGGACATTGGAGGCCCAAACATGAGCAAACCCAAGACATCCTATGGATGTAGTTGCATTATTGATGATTATGTTATTTTATTACTTTTAACGACACATGACACCTAAAGACTTCTTAAACTCACAATCTTCCTATGTATGTTTCTGTAGATGTTGGCTAGGCAGCTACGTGGAGGTCGAAAGTCAGGAAGGTCAAACGAACGCTTGTCCACCCAAATTGCAAAAAAAATGGCCGCGGTGCTTCCTGACATCGTTATTCAGGTCCAACAAGCTCTCACCGCGAATCCCATCAACCCTCCCAACCAAGAAGACCAGAACGTCGACAACCCTCCCTCCAAGAAGTGCTCCTACAAACACTTCAAGTCTTGCGATCCCCCAAAGTATGAAGGGACCGAAGGTGTCACCGCTCTCCTCCACTGGTTTGAGGAAATGGAAAACACCTTCCTAAATTGCGATTGTTCCGAGGATCGCAAGGTACGTTACGCAACCAGGAGACTATTTGGGGTAGCCCTGACCTGGTGGAACACCGAGAAGGGTAAGAGAGGAGTTGAAGACGCCATGGCCTTAACCTGGGAAGAGTTAGGGGAAATAATGACTAGACGCTTCTGCCCAAGAAGCGAAATCAAGAATTTGGAAGATGAATTCCACTCGCTAAAGCAAAAGGAAGGAGATCATACTTCCTACAACAAAAGATTTCTTGAGCTGAATCAGATGGTTCCTAACTTTTTCACCCCAGTGTACCGCTTGGTTGAACACTACATTCGAGGCCTCCCCTCGAAAATTCAAGACTCGGTTCTAAGCACTTCACCTGCAACACTTGAAGCCGCAATGGAACTAGCTACCGAACTTACCGAGAATCGCATCCGAAACGGTAAATTCAAGGGGAGAAAAAGAAAGCTCCCATTGAGGCTCAAACCTCAAACCATTCTGGCTCCTCTTCGAAATTTGCTGGAAAGAGTAAGCGAAACACCAGAAACTTTGCCGTCACTCAAACAAACCCCCCAATCACTGCTGCACCCATCACCCAAACCGCTCCCTCATCTGCACCATACGAAAGGGCATACTCCGGCCCATACCCGAAATGCACCCGTTGCCAATACCATCACTTTCCCATCATCCCTGCCAATATTGTACCAGCTGTGGCCGTGCAGGTCACACCATCCAAACCTGTCGCACACTTCAGCGAACGAACCGCAATCAGCCCTCAACCCAAACCCACCATCAGATAGTGGGTTAAGCTCAACAACCTTTACTCCTACCATCTACACAAAATACGGCCCAATCCTACTACCAACCCAACTATCCCATGATGCAACCCATGCGGGCCTATTACAACTGGGAGACCCAAACCACTATAGAAACACTTGTCCACGCTTGGTGAACATCATACATGCTCAAGCCCAAGAAAATCCGGTGAATCAAGCTAACCAAGCTCCTCCACCTGCTAGAGGAAGAGCTTTCAACATCAACGGCAACCAAGCTAGGGCCGACAACAACGTGGTTAACGGTACGTTTCTCATCAATGGTAGTTATGCATCCATGTTATTTGATACTGGCGCGGATAAGAGTTTTGTGTCCTTAGAATTTGAACCCATCCTCAACCAAACCCGTGATAAACTCATGGAATCCATAACGGTGGAAGTTGCTGACGGAAAACCGGTCTCATTAAACGCTATTATACGAAATTGTACCCTCACTCTAAACGATCATGATTTTACAGTTGACCTCATTCCTATGAAGTTGGGAAGTTTCGACATTATAATCGGTATGGACTGGCTCAGCCAACATCAGGCTGAAGTGGTATGCCGCGAAAAGTTCATTCGCATTCCTCTCGCAGACGGTCAAACCCTACGAATCTTTTGAGAAACCCCTTCGAAAGGACTCAAATTGATGTCCTGCCTTCAAGCCCGAAAGTACCTCCGCAAGAACTATGTCGCATTCTTAACTCACGTTGTCAAGAAGGGAAACAAGGAAAAGAAACTCGAAGATATACCTGTAGTGAAAGAATTTCCACAAGTCTTTCCCGACGACATCTCAGGACTTCCTCCCATGAGAGAAGTCGAATTCCGCATTGATCTTGTACCTGGCGCTACACCCCGTCGCAAAATCTCCTTATAGGTTAGCCCCATCCGAAATGCAAGAGCTGGCCAGTCAGCTGCAAGAACTGACTGACAAAGGATTCATACGCCCTAGCTCATCGCCTGGGGTGCACCTGTTCTATTTGTGAAGAAGAAAGATGGAACGTTTCGTATGTGTATCGACTACAGAGAACTCAACAAATTAACGGTCAAAAACCGTTATCCATTACCTCGCATCGATGATCTTCTAGACCAACTCCAGGGTGCCACCTTTTTTCAAAGATCGACCTTCGTTCTGGCTATCATCAACTCAGAGTACATGAAGAAGACGTCCCAAGGACCGCCTTCCGAACTCGTTATGGTCATTACGAATTCATGGTCATGCCATTTAGATTAACCAACGCCCCAGCTGTATTCATGGATCTAATGAATAGGGTATGCAAACCCTATCTCGATCGCTTTGTCATAGTCTTCATCGACGACATCCTCATCTACTCAAAGTCTAAATCCGATCATGAACGACACCTTCGACTCATCCTCACACTCTTAAGAACCGAAAAGCTCTACGCTAAATTCTCCAAATGCGAATTCTGGTTAAGGGAAGTACAATTCCTTGGAAATGTCGTCAATGACAAGGGAATACATGTCGACCCCTCAAAGATCAAAGCAGTACAGGAATGGCAAGCGCCACGTACCCCTACCGAAGTAAGATCATTTATTGGTTTGGCGGGTTACTACCGTCGTTTCATTGCAAATTTCTCCCGTATTGCTGTACCACTCACGGCTTTGACTCATAAAGGAAAACCCTTCATATGGGGACCTAAACAAGAAGAAGCCTTCCAAACCCTTAAGCAAAAGCTTTGTGACGCACCTATCCTCACACTCCCCGAAGGTTGCGATGACTTTGTAGTTTATTGCGACGCATCAGGGCAAGGATTAGGCTGTGTATTAATGCAAAGGGGAAAAGTGATAGCCTACGCTTCTAGACAACTCAAAGTTCATGAGAAGAACTACACCACCCACGACCTAGAACTTGGAGCCATTGTGTTCGCTCTTAAGATATGGAGACATTACCTCTACGGTACCAAGTGTGAAATATACACTGACCACAAGAGCCTCCAACATATCTTTAATCAGAAGGAGTTGAATATGAGACAACGAAGATGGATCGAACTTCTTAATGACTACGACTGTGAAATTCGGTATCATCCTGGCAAGGCAAATGTGGTGGCCGATGCACTCAGTCGAAAGGGTTATGCGAACTCCATTCGTCTTCTATGTTCGCAAATCATAACCGGCATCAAAGATCAAATCCGAGAAGCTCAACATGTTTCTATAACAGAAAACGACATACGCAATGAGCTATCTTGTGGAGCAGAACTTAAACTCGAAACAAAATCCGACGGTATTCTGTATTATCTGGATCGCATATGGATTCCCGATCACAATAACCTTCACGATTTCCTTATGAAAGAGGCGCACAAAACACGATACTCTGTACACCCAGGAGCCGACAAGATGTATCAAGACCTTCGATACACCTACTGGTGGCCTGGCATGAAAAAGGATATTGCTGTTTTTGTTTCCAAGTGCCTTACCTGTTCTAAAGTAAAAGCTGAACATCAAAGACCTTCAGGACTTCTGACCCAACCTGAAATACCCGTATGGAAGTGGGAAAACATAACCATGGACTTCATTACCGGGTTACCTCGCACCTCCAGTGGGTATGACACTATATGGGTAATCATTGATCGTCTCACAAAATCAGCTCACTTCATTCCGATTCGCGAGGACTTCAAGAACGAGAAGTTAGCTCGTATCTACATCAGCGAAATCGTTAGCCGTCATGGTGTACCTTTACGCATCATTTCAGACCGTGATGGTCGTTTCACTTCACGAACATGGCAAGCCGTACAAGCCGCCCTTGGGTACACGATTAGACCTCAGTACCGCTTTTCATCCTCAAACTGAGGGACAATCTGAACGCACTATCCAAACTCTTGAAGACATGCTTCGAGCATGTGTCATAGACTTCAAAGGGAATTGGGACGCTCATCTACCATTAGTTGAATTTTCGTACAACAACAGCTATCATTCAAGTATCGGCATGGCACCTTTCGAAGCTTTATATGGTCGTAAGTGCCGATCACCAATATGTTGGCACGAAATTGGAGAAGCTCAAATCACCGGTCCAGAATTAATTCAAGAAACAACAGACAAGATCCATCAAATTCGAAACAATCTTCTAGCGGCACAAAGTCGTCAAAAGAGTTATGCAGACAAACGACGAAAGCCCTTGGAGTTTAACATTAGTGACCAAGTACTTTTAAAAGTATCACCGTGGAAGGGTGTGGTTCGTTTTGGCCAAAAAGGTAAGCTAGCACCACGCTACGTAGGACCATTCAAGATACTCGAAAGAGTAGGACCTGTAGCATACAAGCTTGACCTACTAGAAGAACTCAACAGAATTCATCCCACATTCCACGTATCGAACTTGAAGAAGTGCCTCGCCGATGAAAATCTCCATATTCCCCTGGAAGACATTCAAGTCGTATGCATTTCATTGAAAGACCAATAGAAATTATGGACTTCGGAGAGAAACGTTTAAGACGAAGCCGTATTCCAATCGTCAGGGTACGCTGGGAGTCAAAACGAGGACCTGAGTTTACTTGGGAACGTGAAGACTCAATGCGCGAGAAATACCCACATCTTTTTCCTGTTACCACTACTACTTAAATTTCGGGACGAAATTTCTAAAAGTAGGGGATACTGTAACATCCGTCGAAAAACGGGTTTCCAAACCCGCTTCGTTTTTAATCGAATATCAAGTTATAAAATTTCGTTGCGTATTTATGATTTATTTTAATTTTAAACAATACATAATTAATAAACAATTTATAATTTAAAAACTATAATTGATAAAAAGTGAAAATAAAATAAATAAAAAAAGAAAGAAGGCTGCCGGGTTTCGAACCCGGGTCAGCCGGATGAAACCACAAACACTTAACCACTCCGCCACTTGACTCACTTGTGCTATCCAGTGAAACAAATAACATTTATAATAAAACTTGAAATTTAATTCAGTCAACAGCGCGCCCATTTCGCAGTCGCCGGAAAATCCGACGATTTCGCCAATTATCGACGGTTTCTTTTGACTTAACGTATGTATTAACATCGACATCGGTTATAACCGATGTCTAATCCCGCGACATCAGTCATAACCGCCGGAGAAAGGCTGACCAATGAATCAAGACTGAAATCAGACCCAATTCATTGTGATTCTTCCCTATAAATACACACCCAAGTCTCTGGAAATCTTTTCGCTCAAAATCGCACCATTTCTCGAATCAATTTCACTCGCCGGAGATTTTCTGCAATCGTCGGACTTACGCCGGAAAACCGAGACTTTCATCAAACGGTAAATACCTCGACTCTTTCGTTTCAATCCATTGTTAGACTATTACTAACTTCAATCCATCAACCAGAATCAATCCCAGACCACGTAGCCGGAATATTCTTCACTCACCGGAAAACCTCTGGAATTTCCAAAATCACGCTGTGAATCAGTATAATCAATGAAACCTTCTGTTAATCCTTGTTTAGTAACCCAATTTCATAACTAATCGATGAAAACTGTTAATTGATTCAATCAGACGGAATACACAAATCAGAGCCGACGACCATTGCCGGAATTCTGAGAAAATACAGTCTGATCGGTACTTTCGATTCCTTAACTCATTTTCTTCATTACATTTCAACCAGTAATATGCTCGATGAACGACTCAATCAAGAACAGAAGAATATCGGTCGTCTGAGTCTTTGAGCGAAGAAGACGAAGTCGATGATGTTTATAAGATTAATTAAAACAAGTTATATAAACGGGTTAGACACACAGTCCAGCGGTGGACTGTGTGCAAACGATTAACACACGTCTCAAGTTCGATCCTTGACACAACCTCACTCTCTAAAATAAAAATGTTCTTTTTAAACCGAAACCGGATCAACTCGCTGTAAGATGTTAAGCATAATAAAAATCAGTATATTAACCAGGTTAGACACGCAGTCCAGCGGTGGATTGTGTGCAACTCTAAACAACGGGTCCCTGGTTCGAGACCTGTTGTGTGCACCGGTCCGATATAATTAAATCCTTTTTAAAAATAAATGATTTCTGATTAAATTAAATAGTATATAAATATAATTAAAAACAGAAATATTTCGGGTTAGACACGTAGCTCAGTTGGTAGAGCTGCGTGCACGCGTACGGGAGGTCTCGGGTTCGAGCCTCACCCAGCGCATACATACACACGTCCGAACCGGTCAACAGTCAAAGTCAATGGTCAACGGTCAACCCAAAAAGTCAACATTTTTTTATATTTTTATTTATTTATTTAATTTAAAAATCAGTTAAAAATACTTAAAAATAATGTTTTTAAAGTTAGAAAATAACCTTAAACTCACAAAAATAAATCTAAAAACCCTATTAAAATTGTTAATAAAATCCACTTATTTACCGTACCTTTTCGTTATTATTTAGGTTAGTTATTCCTCGTCGATCAACTCTTTAAACTCGTGCGCATTCAACATCATCAAACGAACGCACCCAATGTGAGTGAATCTCTACCAATTCCCCGTTTTAATCACTTTTTGGGGTGTATCATGTGTCTTATTATTTATTACAATTAAACACTTGTGCATCCATCATATCCATGATCAAATGTGTATTCAATATGTATCAACTGTTTGTGTGATTAATGTTTAGATTAAATTTATCATTTTCAGTACATACATCATCATAGGCCGCTCCATACTATGGCGTGCTCCCCATTACCTATGAGCGTGAGCCGTTCCCCATTACCTATGAGCGTGAACGAGGCGTTGCCAACATACGATCGGCTCCGTTTGATTGAGCCTTGATCGCACATACATCATCATAGGCCGTCCGTTCCCCATTACCTATGAGCGGAACGTGACGTTGCCAACATATACATTATCATTCATGTCATTTGCTCATACAAGGTGGTTTGTTGTTTGTGATGGTATGTTTATTTACGTTTGCTCACATATGATTAATGCACAATTTTTCCATATTAAATATAACCAGAAATCAATAATAAAATGTTTTCTAACAAGGTTCACTCGCCAACTTTTATTGACCCAAAATCCCCCATTTTTACACATGATACAGGTGATCAAGTTGAAGCAAGAAACATATAGGACGGCCTAGAAGAATAAACCAGTTTAGACTTTGGATTGTTTTATTTAATTTTTCCTTTCCTTGTATTGTATGAATTTGACTTGAACATTTGAGATGTAATTTGAATTTAATAAATATGAAACATATTAGTAAACATCATGAGCTTTGGTGATAACCCAATTATGCCCCGACTCTTATTCCGCTGCGGGTCGGGGTGTGACACAGAAAACGTATGTACAAAGTTTTAAACGAAAGAAAAAGAAAATATTTTTGTTGTTTTTGCTTAACCGTTCCGTCATTAGATTAAAAAACAATCAATTTCAATATTAAAGCACGAAATTTAAATTTGTACCTTTTCGCTGATCTTTTCTTACCTCACTCCTCCAAAGGAAACATCGCACTCGAAAAAAGAATATGAACTTTGGTGACAGTGAGATTTTATCCAATATGTCCCTGGAACAACCGCTATCAAAATTCCAGAGATTGTCAACAGCTCCTCCTTGGTTATTCCTGAAAAATAAAGAGATTAGTAAGACAGTGGGACCCAGGCCATCGTGGTCTTGGGTTTCCCTGAAGCATCAAAATAAGACACTTCTTTTAGACACAAATCCCCTTTTGTTTCAAGGATTGGTTATGTTGCTACCGCTTTGAGTTTGGGTTTCCAAATCAGTTTTGTTTTAACAAACGCGGTTGCTGCCTTCGAATTGAGCAACTTAGGCTGTTTCAAGTTTAGTCTTTTTAGAAACAGATTTTGTTTCTGAACAGCCTTGCTTTTGTTTTTGGCAACATTCCAATCCCCATCAGATGGTTTAACCTTGGGATTCACATTCTTCATTGCCTTAGATACCTTCATAGGCTTCGAATGATTGTTATCCTTAGGTGTAACCTTCTGATTTTTAACATGATACGGAACATGGGGACTATGTGTGCAGTTTTGAGCGATGTGACCAGGAATGCTGCAATTGAAGAACGTTTGTCTCTTCACATGTAAAGCATTCCGATTAGCTTGATTTGCTCTTGAAGGCCTTGAAGGATGAACTAATCCCTTTTGTGCTTGATTTCTTTGCACGTTTCTTGCAGACGAAGATGAATTTGGATGTTTGTACTTGTTGTTTGCAAGAGCCTTCTTCTGTTGTGAAGATTTCGTTGGATTCTTCTTGTTTTGTTTAGACTAAAAGTCTTGTTCAGAAATTTCCCCAACCTTTCCAAAAGCTTTGCTAGCACAGTCAAAAGCATATTTATCACATGTGCCATTAAAGACCGGCTTAACAAAAGCATATTTCACAACACCAACCTTTTGAGGGCTATTGATCCCCACTGATGATTTTGGAGAGTGTGATTGTCCTTAACGTTTGGACTTCTCCTTTTTTCATCTCCGATTTGCTCAATTCTGCTCTTTTAACTTGCTTTGAACCTTTTCATCAGAAGCAGAAGGTCCAGGTTGTTCAGTTTGCGCACTTGGAGCCTTGATTAAAGGAGCTCTCTCTTCATCAGCTGAATCATTAGAAGAGTCAACAACACCAGATGGTTCACATGTGTCTGACATATACACCATATGTTGTGCTTTCTCAATACTTTCGTTGGTTTCATGCATCGTTGTGTAGTTGTGATTATACGATGGGGCAACCTGATTGAATCTTAAACCCTTCCCTTTGTTCTCCTTATATGCCAGCTGCACATTGTACACGTCTTGAACAAGCTTGCTGGATGTATCAAAACCTCTTTATATTAACTTCATTTTGTTGATATTTTCCAATAAGAAGTCCCAGCTCAACTCTTACCAAGTCGCGTTCCATGGTTTTTGAATCTAATCTGGTTTTGTAATCATGGACCCAACATTTCTGTTGATTTACGTCCAGGTGGAGCTGAGCTATGTCTTTCTTTTGTGCTTCAACATTTTCTGTGAGTAACTTGTTACTTTCTTGAAGGCTGATGCACTGAGCCATTGCATTGTTGTACTCTTCAGCCATTTTGGAATTAAGTGCCCTGAGTTGAGCAACTCTAATCCTGCAAGGTTTAGTGCACAAAGGTAGTTGATTGTGTCAATGTGCGAGCTAGGTTTGTCAGTGTGAGTTTGGGCTTGAGGTAGAGTTTTGGGTGCTGGGCTGCTGATTGCTGCTTGCTGGGCTTGAGGTTTCTGTTCGGACACTTCTTCAGGATTAGACTCTATTGATCTAGCGTATAGATCTTGGAGATCTTGGTTTGATTGCAAACGATCCCACAACCAAGATACAAAGGAGTCTTTGTCATCTCCTAAAACGCTATTCAACTCATCTCTTACTTCCTCTTTTCGCCTCCCACGTTCAAGCAAACGCATAACATAGTCAGCAACCAGATCAACATTGTAGTTTCCGATAAACTTATTCAGCTTTTCCTTCACTTCATCCCGTAGGTTCGGCTTTTGATTTTGTGCTGGACTGAAAACTATGTTCGAGTGCTGAGCTTGGGCTGTAAACATCTTCGGATAATCAAAACCGTACCGGTAAACATGAAAAAAAATGTCCGAAAACGGGTTTTACCAAAATGTACCGTTAGACTCGTCTCGACGATACGAATCCAATGATGTATAATGTCCGATATAATTTCTATGGATCAAGTTCTGTGTGCGAAAATGTTTAACTCCGGTTACGTCAGCTGGTTAACTTTCCACCTTTGTGGGTACAATTCGGAACAGTACCGAATTCGAAACAGTAACTCGAATTACCAATCTGAGATGGAATCTCAAAACGGTGATCCGAGATGGTAATTCAGAACAGTGATCCGAGATGGTATCCGAGATGCACTGTGTCAATCCGAGATGCTTCCCAAATCCGAGATGCAATCCGAGATGAGAGATGATCCGTAATGAGAGTCTGATCCGGAATGAGAGTCTGATCCGGAATGACAGTTTGATCCGGATGAGAAAACTTATCCAAAATCAACAGTATTGCGAAATTCCGATGAACAGTTGTCCGGAATTAATCCGAGATGGATGATCTTCTTCGTGTTCTTCGGGATCTTCAACAATTTCGAATTCGAAATTCAACAGATTAATCCGAAATCTATCCTTAATTCAAAGAATTTATCCGAAATCCTTGAATGTTGATCCGAAATGCTTGAATGTTGATCTGAAATGCTTGAATGTTGATCCGAAATGCTTGTTTGTTGATCCGAAATGCTTGTATTTCAACAGAAACTGAACAGAATCAGTGTGATATCATATTTGAGCCTGGAAAATAGGTTCAACAGGCTCTGATACCACTTGTAAGTCCCGATAATCCAGATCTATCAATGATATCACATAATAACCAAGGATGGGCGGAATCCAAACTTGGTGATCTTCAAGAAAACCTAAAAGATGATGAAAATCACGAATCAACTTTAACACCTTGCACACGATTCTATTACTTGAGCGTTACAATTAGTTATATTATTGGTATTTAATAATAATAAAGTTAAATTAATAATAATATTAACCAATAATAAAAATAAAACAAAAGGTGTAGACCGCGGGTATCGAACCCGGGTCTCCACCCAAACAATACACACAACACACCACTACACCATACGCACATATCTGAAACAAACCCAAATCAAATAAATCTTATGTCGAAACAACACTCTAAATCTAGTTTCAAAACACCCGCATGTAACGGATGAAACTCCTAAATCAATAATCAATCTCCGTTTCTCTTGCGAATTAAATTGAAAACCATTTTTCTAATCATGTGATAGACTCAATTATGGGGTCAGCAATGCTAAAAAACGGTCATGAAATCACTTCGGCAATCAATCTTTGACAGAAAACACATGAAACCGAAACCCAAGCTCAAACCACCCTTTATCTATAAATAGTGATCTTTGAAACCTCTTTAGAACCGGCTCATATTCTCTGCAAACTCTCTGCTCTCAATTTTACACATCGCCGGAAAAGTTGCGTGTCGCCGGAACTTCATTGGAGAAATCCAGATCGCCCCTGTTTCGGTATAAACACACTTGAATCCTTTTCTTTCTATTTATTGTTATCATCAGTAGTAGTATAATCAAGTAATCCAGCAAGTTTTATCAGATTAACAATTGGGTATGAGAACTGTGGATAATAATGAAGAAGATGAAGTAGTGCCTGTGTATAAAGGAAATTAAAATCGGTAAATATACCGGGTTAGACACACAGTCCAGTGGTGGACTGTGTGCATTTTAAACAAATGGTCCCGGGTTCGAGCCTCACCTACACTGCTGATTTCCTATATAATACCAACCCTTTTTATAACTTATATATGATAAGACTCAATTAGTGTATAAATTTAATTAAAAACCCATATCCTTCGGGTTAGTCACACATCCCAATTGGTCGGGTTGTGTGCAACACGAAGCCTTGGTCACGCGTTGAAGTATGTTCGGTTACATGTTTCTGAAATTACCAAACCTTTTTAAAATATAACCAGATTATGGTTTAGCTTAGTATGTATATATATATATAACTAAAAATGAATAGATTTAGGGTTAGACACGTAGCTCGGTTGGAAGAGCTGCGTGCACGTAAACGAGAGGTCACGCGTTCGAGTCCCACACGTTGCCAAAACCGCCCGGTTCGGCCCGCTAAGGAGTATATTTTTTAATTAAACTTTTATTTATCTTTCTCCAAAAACTATAAAATTATATAATTTCTTTTTAAACATAAAAATTAGTAACAAATACATTAAAATTATCTAAAAAGTCTAATAAAATCCATTAAATAAAAATACTAGTTTTAAGTAAAAGAAATATATTTACCGAATTATTACGTGAATATTCGGTTAGTCTTTCTCGCCGGTTGGTATCTCTAATGCCAAATCGTGCACACTTCTCATCAAATCAAAACGCACCCACAGTGAGTGAATTCCTACAAACTTCCCCTTTTTATTCATGTTTTAGGGTGTATCATGTGTCGTTTCATTTATTTTACTTATTCAATACTCGTGATATTACCATTATATGAACTAGCGTGCTATGTGATATTTTGTTTATTGTTATTTGTGGTTATACTTTCTCATTTGAGTCAATCTCTCACATTTGGCCCATTTGTTCCCCATTGCATACGGGTAGAGCGTCGCGTTGCTAATTAGATCTGCTCCGTTTGATTGAGCCTTGATCTCACAGCACATCGCTTATCGTGCTCACATGTACATTGCTAGATGATTCTGTGGTTTGTGGTTAGATTACATATATGTTGCTCATATTTGGTTCATGCACATTTTATTAAATTAACAAACATATCAATTCTTTCTAATGTTTAAACGGGATTCACTCGCCAACTTTTGTTGACCTAAATCTCTATTTTTACACATGGTACAGGTGATCAGGTTGAGGCAAGGAACACATTGGAGAAATCCAGATCGCCCCTGTTTCGGTATAAACACACTTGAATCCTTTTCTTTTTATTTATTGTTATCATCAGTAGTAGTATAATCAAGTAATCCAGCAAGTTTTATCAGATTAACAATTGGGTATGAGAACTGTGGATTAATAATGAAGAAGATGAAGTAGTGTCTGTGTATAAAGGAAATTAAAATCGGTAAATATAACGGGTTAGACACACATCCAGTGGTGACTGTGTGCATTTTAAACAAATGGTCCCGGGTTCGAGCCTCACCTACACTGCCGATTTCCTATATAATACCAACCCTTTTTATAACTTATATATGATAAGACTCAATTAGTGTATAAATTTAATTAAAAACCCATATCCTTCGGGTTAGTCACACATCCCAATTGGTCGGGTTGTGTGCAACATGAAGCCTTGGTCACGCATTCAAGTCCGTTCGGTTACATGTTTCTGAAATTACCAAACCTTTTTAAAATATAACCAGATTATGGTTTAGCTTAGTATGTTTCTGAAATTACCAAACCTTTGATTAAACTTTTTTTTTCTTTCTCCAAAAACTATAAAATTATATAATTAAATAATTTCTTTTTAAACATAAAAATTAGTAACAAATACATTAAAATTATCTAAAAAGTCTAATAAAATTCATTAAATAAAAATACTAGTTTAATTAAAAGAAATATATTTACCGAATTATTACGTGAATATTTCGGTTAGTCTTTCTCGCCGGTTGGTATCTCTAATACCAAATCGTGCGCACTTCTCATCAAATCAAAACGCACCCACAATGAGTGAATTCCTACAAACTTCCCCATTTTATTCATGTTTTGGGGTGTATCATGTGTCGTTTCATTTATTTTACTTATTCAATACTCGTGCTATTACCATTATATGAACTAGCGTGCTATGTGATATTTTGTTTATTGTTATTTGTGGTTATACTTTCTCATTTGAGTCAATCTCTCACATTAGGCCCATTTGTTCCCCATTGCATACGAGTAGAGCGTTGCGTTGCCTAATTAGATCGGCTCCGTTTGATTGAGCCTTGATCTCACAGCACATCGCTTATCGTGCTCACATGTACATTGCTAGATGATTTTGTGGTTTGTGGTTAGATTACATATACGTTGCTCATATTTGGTTCATGCACATTTTATTAAATTAACAAACATATCAATTCTTTCTAATGTTTAAACAGGATTCACTCGCCAACTTTTGTTGACCCAAATCTCTATTTTTGCACATGGTACAGGTGATCAGGTTGAGGCAAGGAACACATAGGACTTGGGCCTTAGAAGAAAAATAAAGCATTACTTAAATATCTTTTCTAGAACATATTGTGCTTGTATGGATTATGTGTTGGTTGGAATGTTTTCTGTTAATTTGAAATAAAATATATAAAACTTTTATAATAGTAAATGTCATGAGCTTTGATGAAAACCCAATCATGCCCCGACTACCATATCCGCTGCGGGTCAGTCGAAATGCTACGGAAATGTGCATCATGCCAGCGCCATGCGTCGAAGACATTGCGCCCCAAGAATCCTTTGATCCTAGTGACTACAGCATGGCCCTTCCAACAATGGGCAATCAATATGGTGGGACCTTTCCCAGATGCCCCAGGCTCAGTGAGGTTTATAATCGTAGCCATCTATTACTTCACCAAGTGGGTAGAAGCAAAACCCCTTGCATCCACCACAGCGACTGTAATGCGCAAATTCATTTGGGAGCATATCATTTGCCGTTTCGGGGTACCCTTACGCAGTGTCAGTGATAACGGCCCCAATTTTGCCATTGAAGAGCTACAACGATGGATGGAAGAAATGCATATCGAGCATGTGTTCACTTCGGTCGCACACCCCCAAGGGAACGGCCAAGTATAAAGCATAAACAAGAGTATCGTCGAAGGGATCAAGACGAGATTGGGGACGGTGCAGAGAGGCTGGGTAGATGAGTTCCCAAGTATCCTTTGGGCGCATCGAACAATTCCAAAAACCAGCACCAGCGAAACTCCTTTCAGCCTGGTGTGTGGAACGGAGGCAGTGATTCCCGTGGAAAATAGGCCTCCCATCACCGCGCATGCTAGCTGTGTAAAACCAGAATAACGAAGCTGAGTGCAGACTTGACTTGGACCTCCTAGAAGAAAGGCATGAAAACACCGCAATCAACGAAGCAAAGTACAAGTCCAAGCTTGAGAAATACTATAACGCGCGAGTCCGCATATGCACCTTCCTACCTGGCGATTTTGTTCTATGCGACAACGAAGTGTCTACGCTGAAAGTCCTAGAAAACTCGCACCTAAGAAAGGGTGCATACACCCTCAAATGTTTGGATGGAATAAACATTCCTAGGACTTGGAATGCGCAACAACTACGACGGTGCTACATGTAAATATAGCGAAACCTATTATCTTATTGTCTACTCTGTACTTGGCTCTTATGCCTTATTGTTAATAAAGACAATGGATACATGAATTTCTTTATCAAGATGTTTTGTTACAAATGCGCGAAACCACTTTGGGTCTATGCGAAAACACTATGGTACACAATGACTCATGAACAAAAATTCACTACCTACTGCATGCGCATGGGAGGGGATGTTCATACACGAGTTCATTACCAGTTTTCTTCGCTCAACCTACACAAAGTCGTTATTTTCACGTAAATATTGTAACTTGAAGGAAAAACATTTCATTGAAAGAAAGATATGTACAAGCATACGCAATGCGCAATTACATTGAAGATATTACAATTAGAATCCTACACACTCATCTTTCACTCTCTTCAACCTCTGCTACATCTTGGAATATGTCTTTCAAACGGTCGATGTAGTCGTCATGCTGGAGCGCCTCGCTTACTAAATCCATGACTGGGAGTTGAAGATGGTTGTACTACCGCTTGGCCTGGGAGAAGGCAGCTTCGGTGTCGACTCCAAAAGTGGAAGCGTAGCTGGTATCCCATTGTACATCCAACGCATGAGTGACATGGTGTGCACACTCAGCGTAGCCCTGCGCATACCCATCATGGCGTGCAGTGACCATCAGCTTGGCCACTGCGCCGTCCAACTCTACGGAATTAAGGATAGAGTTTGCGATCTACAATACAAGGAAAAAAGGATGAGAACTAAGAAGAATGATCAAAGTACCAACATAGTACTTACATTGACAACTCCATGTTGTTGCATCCACAACATATTGTTGGTCAGCAACTCCACCAGACTCGCAGAGATGGCGTGGGTGGCTTCAAAATCTTCCACTTTTTTCTCGCTCGCGCCCACCTTGGCCTCCGCCAAGTGAAGCTTCTCCTTATCCTCTAGGTGTCTGCGTTGTAATTAAGCTTTTTCCACCAAGGCCACCTGGAGATCCTTCTTTGCACCTTCCAGCGCGGCGCAAGCCTCCACCTGGTTACACACAAGGTTAGCCTAACAACCTATTGATCATACAAAGTAAATAAAGGAAAAAAGTTTTACCTCCTTCTGCTCACTACACTCGCGATGCGCCCTGGCCTCCGCGGCCGAAGCAGAAGCTGCCTCTTTCTCCTTCTTCATGCGCTCTACCTCTCCGCACATCCGAGCCACCTCATCCCTTAAAGATTTTGTCTCGTTATTGTCTCTTTCACAAGCCTCCCTCCACAGCTTGCGCTCCTCCGCAAGCGTGGCAGCGGAGCTTTCGGCCCTCTTCCTCCACCCCAGCATGGACCATTCTTCAGTCCATTGAGTTTCGGCAAATTTAACATTTTTTGCCTCTAACTCAGATTTTTGCGCAGCCACTTGGGCTCGCTCCTGGACTAGATCCGCTTTGGCAGCTTCAAATTTCTCTTGCTCTTTATGAATGCTCCGCCATTCCCTTATGATCATGTGAGTGTTGGAGGCGGAGCTAGCAGCTGCCTCGAGGTACACGTGATAAGTCTCCTCATGGCTCTGTTCTGCGTGAGCACCTCCGCTAGGGGAACGCACCCTTGAACCACTCACGGCACGCCGGCCAGTGAGTGAAGTCATCCCCTTTCTTCAGCTTCCACACAGGGGTGTGGATTTCTTCAGCGCGGCCTTTATTATATGACCTGTAATAGTAATCACCCGCGGTTTCGTCCGGGCGAATCGGGGACCCTTTGGCAGAAGGGCCTTCCCTAGATCCTCCGACTTCACCCCCGAGTGCCGGGTCTACTGCATGAGCCCCCTGTGGAGCATCTTTCTCAACCACCTCAGTCTCAACACCACCACCAACTTCTTCCACCACCTCAACCGGTTCCACTATCACCTCACCACCCTCCACCACTTCAGGCTCTACGACCTCAACCTCCACCTCCACCTCCACCTACACCTCCGCCGCCCGGCAGTTGGCTCCCCACCTTGTGCGCTTGACGCTTGCGCCATTTTAGCCATAGCTGGGGCATTGGAATGTTAACGGGCGCGGCCGGAGTGGTGGGACCAACAAAAACTGTTTCACTTCCCCTTGCAAGATGACAAACATTAGACAAGTACACATGAAGAAAAGTGGTGTAAAAAACAAGTCCAAAGGTGTTTACCTAGGGAAAGTTTTGCGGAGAGCGCGTCTAAACTCCTGCACTTCCCTATAATCCTCCAGGAAACCTTTCTGGAGGGCTGCGCAGAGATATCACTCTTGGGAGCCCTCTTCCTTTTGAGGGGCTCCAGACTCGACTCCACGTCGATTGGATCCCCCGGATCAGCAACCGGAATTTCCATCACCTCTTGTGGCTCCGGTTTTGGCTTGGCTTCCGCAGACCTACAGGCGCAAGACCCTCCAAGGAATCAGAGACTACTACATAGTCATTCGAGGTATCTGCCACAGAACACATACCTTTGGCCGGGTCTGCCCTGGGTTGAGCCACCCTCTTCTCCACCGCAACACTTGGCCCCATGCGCCTTTTCTTCTTTGGATCTGGGGAAATGCCCAAATTCTTTAACGCGTCTGCACAATGACGCAACACAGTTAGTGATCTGCAAAGATGTAAACAATCAAACTATGAAGGCTTACCAGTCTCAGGCGCGGGGCCAACAAATCCTCATTCCTGGGAAGCTCAAAGTTCCCCAGGATTTGTGCATACCATGTGAGCTCCTCCAGGCCAAGGACGATGTTCTCTATCCTCCCATGTTCCCTTTGGAACACCACCACATACAACGCCACCCCTGCAAAAAAGCACATACAGTTAGTCTGCATACAAGGAGGAATCAAGAAATAAGGAAATAAAAGGTACTTACTCTTCTCCCCCTCCATGTAAATGGGCTTCTCCTGGCGGTTGGGCTTCTAGACTAAGCTCATGCCCACTGCCACCAACACCCTCTACGGCAACTAGACCGCCGGGATCTCCTTGAGGTCCTTATACCAGGACTCCGCCACTGGTATAGGAGTGGTCTCAATAGTAATATACTCCACCCCCCAGAATTTAGTCTTCCAATCATGGTAAGACTTTGGGAGAGAGAGCAAAATCTTCTTGGCCTGGATGCGATGCTGAAAAGAATAAAACCCCATAGAGCAGTGTAATTGGTAAAAAGCCCAAAACCGGTCAACGGTTGGGGTAATACCCAGCGACCTACATAAAAACTCAAAATGTTTGATCCTCAACATCCCCACTGGATTGAGTTGAGAGATGTGGAATCGGTAGAAGTCCAAAATCTCAAGAAAAATTTTTGTTGCTGGTAACCGGAAGTTACCATCGGCGAAAAAATAAAAAAATAGTGTAATATAACCGGCCGGAGCGTCGGCAGTAGTATCACCCTCCGCCAGAAACCAGGCATCCCAGTCCCTAAGGAACCGGAAACCAGAAACCAAACGTTGGAAACTGGCCTAATTCCATTTTAGTGCTGGTAAGGAAGTCGAAGCTTCCGCTGTAGAAACACTTTCAGGACCCCTGGTCGCCATAGAAATCACAAAAGAAAAGAAGATTTGAGAGAAGAAAACAAGAATCAAGAATTCACAGAAGATTTCAAATGAAGAAGCCAAAGAAAGTTTGAAGGCGTGAAGAGAAACCCTAGACGGTTCCCTTATTTATACCTATCGCATTTAATGCGATGGGGAAGCGTGACGCACACGCAGAATTAACAACCAATCTGCACAGGACGCATGGCAGGCAAGTGGCAACTGACGGTTGTCACGCGCACGTGGCCGACACTTTCTCTGCCAATTCATTAATGAAAGAAAGGCTGCACTATTAACAACATGCCACATCTGTCAAACGTCACCTCTAGGGCAACCTTTTTCTCACCAACTCACTTGCAACATCAGCATGACGAAGATTCAAATTTCAAAGACCTCATCATGAGCAAGGGTTTCCCTCAGACAAAGGTTTTCTCCAACCCTTATTGAATTTTTGCAGTTGTAACAAGCGCGCATACAAGAATTCTTATAGCCCAGTACTCCACCTATTTGCCAACATGCGCATAGGAGAACCAGTGTACTGGGGACTTGGAGGGGTATGGTCCCAAAAACCATGTGCTTGTGCAAGGAACCATACCCTCAATGACCACATACTAAAAGAATAACCTTGCGCGCAATGTGCAATGGTGCGCCATTCTTGAAACAAGCAGGTTGCCTAACAACCTTGCGCGCAATGTGCAATGGTATTGCAAACTTGATACATGCAGGTCACACAACGAGCCTTGCGCACACAGTGCAACGGCAAGTTAGACCGACACATGAAGGTCACACAACGAACCTTGCGCACACTATGCAACGACAAGTTAGACCGACACATACAGGTCACACAACGAACCTTGCGCACACAACGCAACGACAAGTTAGACCTAGAAGCGCAGGTTCCTTGACCCTGCGTGGATCAAACAACTCTCTAGCCGTGAAGTCCTGAAACCTTGCACAAGGCCAAGACCAACATGAGAGCAACTCATAGTCTTGAGAACAAAAGGACTTAATCCGTACAACTCTACGCTAGCCAGAAAGCACTGAAAGTCACGCGGAAGGGAAAAGTGCAAAGAGGCGTTGACTACATACAAGGGTACAAAGTGGCTGAGTTGTGACCCAATAACCGCTCGGCAGGTTGTGTCAGACCGCGTCGCATGAACAATAATGCAGAGGACAGACTTACACCAACCAAACTCACGCCAGCGACTGTCACACATTCTCCACTTTCGGCTGATGACAGGTCAAACACCAGGGACAACTGCCATGACACGTGGTTCCATTCAACATGCAACAAAGCGCACCTCCTGCCAGAGATCATTAATGATTGATGAAGAGGAGACAGAACGGATATCCCTAGTCATCTGGGCCAAGCCCAAGGCCCATCTGCCCATCTCCTAAACACACCTATCTTGAACTATAAAATAAGGATCATACCACGAGGTAAAACCATCTTCATCTTCATCTACATCCACAAACACATACACATACGAGCTTACTCACTAGTGACTTGCTAATTGCTTATTACCTTGCAATCCCGAATACTTATTCTCACGCCGGAGTGTGGCCACGGAGAAAACCCTCCCTCTTTCTCCCGTGACGAGGCTAACGGTGTTGCAAGTTTTGCCGATAACTCGAAGTGTGATCACCCAGAAGAACGAACGAGAGACACCTTTCATGCAGAAATATTAGGCTGTAACTTAGATATCACCGAATACCTCTCGGTTCAGCCAGTATTTTTTCAATTTGTACAACTGTTGGTTTTCTTCAAGCAATTGGTCCGCAGATTTTGAAAACTTTTTTTTCAATAATTTAATCAGCCAATGGATGAAATTATATTATTGAAACATCATCATTATTGATGTTTCAAATTCAAATCAATGTATCCACCATTAAAATTTAGTTTTAATTAATTGAATTATGCTATTAATTAAATAAAATAAAAATACCTATTTTCAAATGTTATATTATTTTTTAACTGTTTTGAATTGTCGGTCTTTGCATCAAATATGATAGTGTTGTAGCCCCCCACCCACAAAATTTGCGGACACATCATCTAGGATTCCCTTTAAACTTCTCTACCTATCCCTACACAAGCTAATAATCCTAACAAAAACAAATCAATCATATCGTTGGAAAACAGAGCAATACAAATGGCTCCAACAATACGACCTACCGACCCACACTCGATCACGTACCGCTGATATATTATACCATAACTATACATGATGAAATGTTGCAACACCACATAATTGTTTTTCAACACCAGAAAACCCAACATTTCGTCAAGTCAAAGGCTGTTCAGCTTCCTTCTTCAACTCCAATCCTTTCAGCAATATGTATAATGTAGCAAACTGTCACATAACATCAAAAGGTTGATTCTACGTAATTCAGCAAATTGAATGTTTCACCAAGGTCCACCATTTCATGAACCCACAAAATTCACAATGAGCAAATTGGTCTTACTTCCTTGAAGGAATGAACATCACTTCCCCATAATCAAGCATCAAAGCCAGCATCTCGGATTCTCGAGCAACTCATATATTGCTTATACAGTCATCGTCTACACCACATCCTGGGCTTTTACGCATACCACGCATGCTTTTAGAAATATCATAAGATCTGGTTTGTACAACCACGAAAGCAATAGAGAGCCCAAATGAAACTAATCCTGCAAGACCGAAACCCCATAAAAGTCAAAATGTAAGCAGAACTTGGTAAACGTTGGTAAATCATGTCATACATATGAACCCGAACACGACTCGAATATTCACGGGTTGACCCGAACATAATCCATTCAACCTGAATTTTTTTCCACAAACTAATATATTAAAATTATAAGAGTAAATTGTGGTTTTGATCCCTGTGCTTTAGTGCTTATTGCGGTATTTTACAAAATTCAAATGTCTTGCAATTTACATACCATGGTTTCTATTTTATTGCGGCTTTGGTCCACCACACTAACTTTATCAAACTTATAGTTAAATTCTTGTCACATAAGAGGTATGTGTAGGATATTTTTGGTAAATGACAATTAAACATTCAAAAAAAAAACACTGTCGATCGTTTAACAACAATCATAAGATAAGGGCAGACTTTGTAAAACTTTGATAAATGAGAGGATATTTTTGGCTTATTTAATATTTGTTTTCTTTGATTTGAATGGTTATTTATCAAATCCCATGCATATGACTCTCATGTCATTAGAATTTAACTATAAGTTAGATGGAGTTAGTGTAGTAGACCAAAATCACAATAAAATAGAAACCTTTATATGTAATTTGCAAGACATTTCAATTTTGTAAAATACCGGAATAAGCACTAAACCATAGTGACCAAAACTGCAATTTACTCAAATTATAATTTACTACATAAAAACACAAATGTATATAGGGTAGGGTTCTAGAGTAAACACTAGGTTGAGAGTGAACTGTGTAACTAATCTGAGCCATTAGATTATATCATCTATAGATTTTTAAACAATGACAAGATTGTAATTATAATGTTGTAACTTTCCTTTAAATTAATTGACAGAAAGGTATTTGTGTCTTTTGTAAATTGTATTTATTAAACAATATAATCAATATTCCTAAAATCTTGCTAGTTTCCGTATATACAAGATACACAGTTGTTAGTGTATACACATGTGTACAATCTCGATAGTATTTGTTTTTACAAGATACACATATGTTATTTTATACATATGTGTACAGTCTCGCTAACTATAAATTTATACAAGATACACAGTTGTTAGTTTATACACATATGTACTTGAATAATACACATGTGTATAAATCTGGTTTATACCGACCTGTGGGAACAAGATGTAATTACACACAAGTGTATAAGTCTTGTATATACTGACCTGTATACACATATGTAAAAAACCATAAGTTAATTAGGTTTAATATTTAATTTTAAAAAGAACATAAGAGTTTATTTAAAAACAAAAATTACCCTTTAATCTCTTATAATTAAAATAATAGATAAATAATTAAAAATGAGAGAGAGTTAAGAGATAAGAAAATTAAAGGATTTTAATTAAAATTACTTGACTAATATCAATCTTACCATTTTAATCTAAAAAAGATCAAAGACCAAGATTAGTTCACTCAGTTCATTCACAAGAAGTTGTTCACAAATCCTAATCCAATGTATATAATACAATTACATTTAAATTATAAAATCTTATGTCAAAATCTCTTTTTTAAATTATAATTACGGCAAAAAATATACACTTTATTTAATTTATGACATAAAACATAATGTAAAAAAATTAATATAAATTGGTTAAATGGATCAACCCACCAACCCGACCGGGTTGACCAGAACCCGGCCCGTCTAGCTAGAAGGGTTGATGGGTTCAACCTAAAACTGACCCGAACCTGTTTAGACCAAACCTAAACCCGCAAATTTCAGGTCGTGTCAGAAATTCACCCATTCAAAATAAAGCAACTTAATATCAAAATAACATGCTTGTACCTGACATTGATAAATACGAAGCAGAGATACACTTTTATCGAATCGTACTTCAGTCGATGATATAAATTTATAATACTATTGTATTATAAATTTATATCATCGAAATGAAGTACGATTCGATAAAGTGTATCTCTGCCTCGTATTTATCAATGTCAGGTACAACAATGCAATCAGAGCATCGAAATTAGGGTCATCCCTCAAGGAACGACGGCTTGCGCAATGAGCACAACAAAAGCAGGGCATTTGTTGTTCCTGTTGGATATTGGTCAAACAAAGTACAAAATCATAGCGACTTGACTTATGTTATCCGAACATTCTGAGACATACCCCGAGTCTCATTGACTTGTCTATCCACTCTCGACAAAACCTGGGAAGGCATTAATAGGCGTCTCTAATTATGCCCGTATTTATAGTATTGTAATTAGTGTTTATTGAATCAATTATCTCCAAAATTAGGAGATCTCTTGTACCATTATATATTGATCATATTGTGAATGAAATAGGCAAGGAATTTATCACGATTCTACATGGTATCACCCTAAAGATCCTACCTATCCCTCCTGCCACCTCCAAACCCTTTCTGCCGCCCCTAATTTTTTTTATTTCAATGGCTGATCACAAGTTGCACCATGCTGTCACCGTTTCCAACATCCGAACCTTCGTCCCCATCACCTTAGACAATGAAGCCGCCGATTATAACACATGGAACTATTTCGAATCCATTATACGACGTTTCTAGTGGCTAGCCACCTTAGGCCTCGTCCTCACCATTGTTTCCTCATCTACCGATAAGGAAAAGCAATCGGCCTCCCCCCTGCCGACTTGTGGGAACACCTTGATGCCATAGTTCTCCAATGGATCTATGGCACAATCTCTACCTGTCTTCTAAAAACTGTTATCAAAAAGAGCACCACCGCATATGATGCTTGGAAAGCAATCGAGAATCTCTTCCAAGACAATAAAGCCACCTGACCCCTCTTTCTCAAACAGAAATTCGCAAACACTCGTCTTGAAAATTTTCATCCATGCATGAATATTGTCAAGAGATTAAGGTTTTGGCCGATCAATTGAATAATGTTGATGCCCCGGTTTACGAACAAGATCTCATTTTGCAAACCGTATCTGGAATCACCGAACAATACGAAAGCGTAGGCACCTTAATCCAAAACACCAAACTTTTACCCCTGTTCATTGAGGTCCGTTCCCAGTTATGCATAAATGAAACTACAAAAGCTAACCAAGCCCTCCACTCTGCCCACCAATCCGCAAGCGCTCTGCATGTCCAAAGCCAAACTCGCTCCCAACACCACCTCCTCTCAAACCACATCCGACACTACCCGCGGCTGAGGCCGTTCCCGTGGACGCGGCAGAGGCCGTTCATCATCTTCTCAGCCGAACCGTTCCAGGGGTAGCCCAGTTATTCGGCCCAATCCCAACACCCCTACATAATATTTCCCAACAATTGGGCCACTACCCAATGGGCCTCTCTTCTCAACAATACATACAACCCTCATTCCAACCAAACACCACCCTGCCCTTACCCATCAACCCCTCGGCCGAATGGTTCACAGGGCATTCTGGGCCCACGGCCTGCACATGCCCACATGGCTACTTACAGCCCGACGCCGACCGACATTGCACAGGCGCTCTATACTCTCTCTATGAGTCAACCCTCTGATCCAGTTGGTTACATAGACACCGGCGCCTCTGGCCACATGGAGCAATCGGTATGAATTTCCCGTCTATTTGTAATTCTTGCACTAATAAGCAAATAATTGTTGGCAATGGCACAACCTTTCCCGTAATTGGACAAGGCAATAAAACACTACCACCACCTTTCCCGCCCTTAAAACTAAACAATATCCTTTATGCTCATAACCTTATCAAAACCTCATCTCTGTCCCGTCGCCTAACGACAGACAATTTACTTTCAATGGAATTTGACCCGTTTGGTTTTCTTGTGAAGGATCTCAAAACCAAGGAACCTATCCTACGATGCAATAGCTCAGGAGACCTCTACCCTCTGACCACCAACTTCATCACGCCTCTCTCCAAACCTACTGCTTTAGCTGCTGTTACTCAAGACCGTTGGCATCAACGCCTTAGGCACCCGGGCAACTCTTTATTGCATTCGTTAAAGTCTAGTTCTTTTATTGATTTTAGTAAATTGAACAATCCACTTTGTCAATCATGTGTTTTTTGCAAAGGTGCTAAACTTCCGTTTTATGATTCTACGAATAAAACACATTTACCTTTTGATATCATTCATTGATTTGTGGACCTCCCCGGTTTTAAGCACCGGTGGTCATCGTTATTATATATTGTTGCTTGAAGATTTAACGGATTTTTTATGGACTTATCCCCTAACCAGCAAGTCTCAAGTTTACAACACCTTTACCACCTTTCATAACCACATCCATACACAGTTTGAACGAAAAATTAAACAGTTCCAATTTGACAATGGCACTGAATATACCGACAATAATTTTAAACAACTTTGTCACATCAATGGCATGCATTTTCGTTTTTCCTGTCCCCATACCTCCTCCAAAAATGGCAAAGCCGAGAGAAAAATACAAACCATCAATAACATGATTCGCACCCTTTTATCTCAAGCCTCTTTACCTCCCTCATTTTGGCATCATGCCCTCGAAACCGCCACCTACCTCCTAAACATTCTTCCTAAGAAAACTCACAAATTCTTAACCCCTACTACCCTTCTATACAATGTCCTCCCAACCTACACACATCTTCATGTGTTTCGTTGTCTATGCTATCCCATCACTCCCTCCACCACCATAAATAAACTCACCAACCGCTCCAAACCTTGTGTCTTTCTTGGTTATCCTTCAAACCATCACGGATATAAATGTTTTGAGATCTCTACTAATTAAATCTTTACATCTCGCCATGTGCAGTTTGAGGAATCCATTTATCCCTTCTCCATATGAAACTCCAAGACCACCCTTGACTACACCTTTCTTTCCCCTCCATTTAACCCAATGATGTGGGATACTGTCACCTCAAACCAATCCACTGTCCCACTCAACGCCACACACCCTACTTCCATCGGCCCAACTCCAGTCGGCACAACCGCTCTACCCCAACCTTCAACATTTCCTCCACAACCAACAGGCCCACATACAGCTTCCCCTGGCCCAACCGCCCCCTTAGCCCAAACCATTTCTCCATCTCATTTTTCAACCTCGGCCTACTCTTTGGACCCAGCACCGAATACCCAGCCTCCACCTCAACCATCACCTCAACCCACCCCTCCTCACTCGGTCCGATAACAACCGACACATACCATGCGCACTAGAGCAATGGACGGTATCACCAAACCCAAACAACTATTCAACCTTAACACTACTTCCATTGTTCCAATCCCGAAAACTCCCCACCTTGCCTTGTCCACACCTGAATGGTGCGATGCCATGCAAAATGAATTTAGTGCACTTATTAAAAATGAGACTTGGGAACTAGTACCACGTTGCTCGGACATGAATATTATACGTAGTATGTGGCTCTTTAAGAACAAATTTCGTTCCGATGGCTCTTTAGAACGTTACAAAGCAAGGTTGGTATGTGATGGTCGTAGTCAATAGGTTGGGATTGACTGTGGTGACACTTTCAGTCCGGTTGTAAAACCAACTACTATATGGATGGTTCTCACTCTGGCTCTTTCTAAATCATGGCCGATACACCAATTAGATGTTACAAATGCATTTTTACATGGCAACTTGCAGGAAACTGTTTACATGCACCAACCAATGGGATTTCGCCATCGGGACTACCCTGATCATATTTGCCGCCTAAAGAAGTCTCTTTATGGCCTCAAACAGGCACCTAGGGCCTGGTATCAACGGTTCACTGATTTTGTCCTTCAGCATGGCTTTACTTAGTGCAAAACGGATAATTCCCTATTTATTTATCACCACGTCATGATGTCGCCTATCTTCTAATGTATGTGGACGACATCATACTCACCACCTCCTCTGACCAACTTCACCAAAGTCTCATGACTATTCTTGCAGGTGAATTTGCTATGAAGGATTTGGGACCCTTATCCTATTTTTTGGGCATTTTGGTCACTAGAACGGGTGACACGCTTTTCCTGTCACAACATGCATATGCCAAAGACATCATTCATCGCAGGTGTGGACTCATGCAAACCTGAAGCAACACCGGTCGACACTCAGAGTAAATTGGCCACTGAACCGGATTCTTTATATGATGACCCTACCACCTATAGAAGCCTTGCAGGTGCATTACAGTACCTAACCTTCACACGACCAGACACAGCATACGCAGTTCAGCAAACATGTATGCACATGCACTCCCCTTGCATGGCTCACTGGAACGCTCTTAAGCGTATCATCAGGTACTTACAAGGCACTGCTGAATATGGTCTCCATCTACGCTCTTCTTCGGCATTCTCCGTTCGTGCCTACACAGATGCTGATTGGGCAGGCTGCCCTGATACTTGTTGCTCTACATCCGGGTACTGTGTCTATCTCGGCGACAACCTTATTTCCTGGTCCTCAAAGAGACAATCCACCATTTCCCGTTCTAGTGCTGAGGCCGAATACCATGGAGTTGCCAATGTGGTTGTAGAAATATGTTGGCTGCGAAATCTTCTTCTTGAGCTACATCGTCCGTTGACCAAAGCTTCCCTAGTCTACTATGACAATGTCAGTGCCATTTATTTATCTGGCAACCCAGTCCAGCATCGATGAACCAAGCACATCGAGCTCGACATTCACTTTGTCAGGGAGCACGTCCAAAACGGCATGGTTCGTATACTTCACATGACTTCCCGCTTTCAGATTGCCAACATCTTCACCAAGGGACTTCCTCGGGTTCTCTTCGATGATTTTCGATCCAGTCTAAGCATATGTTCGCCTCCCACTTCGACTGCGGGGGTGTAATAGGCACCTCTAGTTATGCCCGTATTTATAGTATTGTAATTAGTGTTTATTGAATCAATTATCTCCAAAATTAGGAGATCTCTTGTACCATTATATATTGATCATATTGTGAAAGAAAGAGGCAAGGAATTTATCACAATTCTACAGGCATTCCATAACAATGATTGTAATTTTATAATATCCAAGTAGACAAAAATAATTTATTTCTAATTACTTTCTTAAGGTTTATGTGAATCAATTGTATGTCATATGGTACATGTGGATGCTTCAAATGTTCCATATCATCTTTATTTCATGTCATGTGAGAAGAGTATTTTTCTATCATTCCCATCCTCTAGCACAAGGGTTATATAGTAATTATTATAAAGTATGGTGGTTACAAAGTCGAGGGGCCACCTGTGACTAAACAGAAGTTAGTAACCGCTACCCCAAAGGATGTGATCTCTTGGAGACACATCTCCATAGATCGATGGCAGCCACAAAGGAAAGGGACGCGACTATTGGACGCACCTCTTCACGTTTAATTTAAACCACACATTCAAGGGACACACCTGTTCACGAAGAAATGCGTCTATTCACTCGTATCTTTTAGAAACTACAAATAGGGATAGATAGTTTATTTGGAGTTGTTAATTGTTCATTCAAGTTTGTATACATACACACATACGATCGTTGTAAGTTTACGATTCAAGTTCTTGTGATCTAGAGATCAAAGATCAGTCTGGGCAACAATTGGTATCAGAGCATCAGGCTCTACGACATCTCAAGGATTTTCGCGATCAGGTTCTATCTTTCAATTCGCAAGTTTCAATTCGGTTTATTAGTTTCGATTCAAGGGTTTCGAAACAGGGGTTAGAAATAAGAGTTTTGATTTCGGGGTTATAGTGCGAAGTTGATTGATTAGTTATTACGTGTTTTGATATACTCGCAGGTCAGAAATAAGTTTGGTGGATTACAAGTTTGTCAAAAGTGAAAATTGTTCGATTACAAAATATCTTAGGAGCGACAGGAGGGTCGAGTCCGCAAATTGTAATCCAAAAGGAAGGAAGTTCTCTTTCCCAGTTTCAGTGTCCAATTCTAAAATCAACGAATTATACGGTTTGGGCAATTCGCATCAAAATGATTTTGGAAGTGAATGGTTTATGGGAAACGATTGAACCAAGAGAAAATACACAGACAAATGTTAAGAAAGATAAGTCGGCGATCGCTTATCTGTTTCAAGCAATACCGGAGGATGTTGTATTGCAAGTTGCAAGTTGTAAATCTGCAAAGGAGATTTGAGAAAATCTGAAGACAAGACACGTTGGTGTTGATCGGGTACAAAAGGCGCGGTGGCATACACTCATATAAGAATTTGAGTTACCACAAATGAAGGAGGATGACACTATAGATTCTTTCACCGTAAAGATAAATAGTGTTGTTACCCGGGCAAGTGAATTAGGGACAACGTTGAGTCAACCGACTCTGGTACGCAAACCCCTAAATGTCATGCCAGATAAGTTTACCCATATTGTCGCCTTGATGGAACAATACTCCGATCTAGAAACAATGACGCTAGAAGAAGCAGTCGGAAGGTTAAAAGCGTTCGAAGAAAGACTTAAGCAAAAGAACGGTAGCCCAAGAGAAAGTCAAGGCAGGTTGATGTTTACACATCAAGATAATAACGTTGGTAGTGGAGACAGTTTGGAAACCGTGGGCGTGGAAGGTTCAACCCACCATGAGGAAATTGGCGAGACAACAGAGACAGGCAAAGCACTAAGAATGAAGGATCTTCATTCAGACCTAGAAATGGAAACTCTAAGAATTGGAGGAAGTTTGGAAGGAGCCAAACAACCTGAGTAGAGTTCAATGCTTCAAGTGTCAGAAGTTTGGACATTACAAGAAAGATTGTTCCGAGAAAGACATCGTACAAGAACAATCAAATCTCGTCGAGGAAGATGAAGCACCAGTGTTATTAATGGCGATTAAAGTAGAAAACAGAGGTGAAGAAAAGGTTATACTAAACGAGGAACGCATAGAACCAACAAAGTACGCCATGGAAGATGAAAGTCTATGGTACTTAGACAACGGTGCAAGCAACCACATGAGAGGTGTGCGAAGACACTTCAGAGAATTAGACGAAAAAGTGTCAGGACAAGTACGTTTTGGTGACAGATCACACGTAGAGATTAAAGGCATAGGTTCAATACCGCTGGAATGTCAAAACCAAGAGCAAAGGATTATCTCTCAAGTTTACTACATTCTAAGTTTGAAGTCCAATATATTGAGCCTCGGACAACCCACGGAAATCGGTTGCAAAGTAAATGGACGGAGATCTGCTAACACTCCGCGACAGAAATAGAAAGTTACTAATGCAAGTCAAGAGGATGAAGAACATGTTGTAGAAGGTTAAGTTGAAGATTGGAAGACCAACCTGCCTGCTCTCAAACACAGAAGATTTACCATGGTTACGGCACGCGAGGTTAGGCCATTTACATTTCGATGCTATCAAGGAAATGACTCGAAAGAACTTGGTACATGGAATTCCATAAATAAGTCATGTCAGTCAAGTTTGTGATGCATGCTTATTAGGGAAACATAGTAGGACACCATTTCCAAAGCAAGCGAAAATCAGATCCTCAAAACCTCTGGATTTAGTCTATGGAGATCTGTGTGGTCCTATATCCCCATCAACACATGCTGGGAGGAAGTATATATTTCTACTTGTAGACGATTGCACTCGCTACATGTGGGCATACCTAATAACCTCCAAGGATCAAGCATTTGAAACTTTCAAGCAGTTCAAAGAAGTGGTGGAGACGGAAACACGAACCAAGTTAAGGATGCTAAGAACAGATAGAGGAGGAGAATTCATGTCGGCTAAATTTAACAAGTTTTGCAAAGACAATGGCATAGGGAGACAGCTCACAGCGCCGTACTCCCCACAGCAAAATGGAGTAGTAGAAAGAAGAAACAGGACAATGTTGTCAACTACTCACAATATGTTAAAGGCAATGAACATGCCTTAGAATTTTTGGGATGAAGCTATACGACAAGCAATATACGTACTGAACATGGTTCCAACGAAGGCCTTGGTGAACAAGACACCATATGAAGCTTTGAAAGGAAGAAAGTCGAATCTGGAACATCTAAAGGTTTTTGGTTGCATAGCATACGCTAAGGTTTTACCACTTCAACAGAAAAGGTTGGATGACAAAAGTGCACCTATGGTTAATCTTGGATTTGAAGAAGGATCAAAGGCATTCGGATTATACGATCCAGCAAAGAGCAAAATATGTGTCAATAGAGATGTAAAGTTTATCGAAGTCAGCCATGGAACTGGAATAGCTATATGGAGACGGTAGATTCAGGAAATCCGGAATGGACTAACTTTTTCATTCAAGATGTTGACAACCCTCCAGAGTTAGAGGAGGATACACCAAGTAGTCCAGGAAACAGTGGGCCACGTCATGAAGATTCAGGATTAGATCAGTCAGAGAATCTAGACTCCTATATGACATCACGGGCACACTCAAACAATCAGAACTCATCAGGAAGTTCAAGTAGTTTATCAAGTATAGGTCCATCTACATCCAAAAGGAAAACAGAGAGTATTAGCGGTAACTGAGAAGTCTCAAAGAACTATATGAAGAGACGGAGGAAATTCAAGTAGATCCACATGAATTACTAATTGTTGAAGAAGAACCAAGAAATTACAAGGAAGCATCTAGTGACAGCAAATGGATTGAAGCAATGAAGGCTGAGTTAGATTCGATAAATAAGAATAACACTTGGAGTTTGACAGAATTGCCAGAAGGTCACAAGGCAATAGGATTAAAGTGGGTATTCAAGACAAAGAAAGATGCAAGTGGAAAGGTCACTAGACACAAAGCAAGACTGGTAGCAAAAGGATACGTTCAGCAACACAGGATTGACTTTCATGAAGTCTTTGCACCAGTAGCACGCATAGAAACAGTTCGACTAATGTTGGCTTTAGCAGCACATCAAGGTTGGGAGGTACGTCACTTAGATGTAAAGTCTGCATTCCTACACGGAGATCTCAAGGAGGAGGTCTATGTCTCACAACCAGAAGGATTCGTAAAGCCAGTAGATGAAGGAAAGGTTTACAAACTATCAAAAGCACTGTATGGATTGAGACAAGCACCACGTGCTTTGAATACGAAGTTAGATCAAACCCTAAAGTCACTTAACTTCAAGAAGTGCACTTTAGAACATGCAATCTACACAAGGACGAGTAAGACTTCTACACTGATAGTCGGAGTCTACATTGATGATTTGATAGTCATTGGAACATCAAGGAAGGAAATAGATGTTTTCAAGTCTTAGATGGAAAACAAGTTTGAAATGAGCGATCTAGGATTGCTAGCATACTATCTGGGAATAGAAGTTACACAAGCTGGGGGTGAGATAGCCATCAAGCAAACAGGCTATATCAACAAGATACTCAAAGATGCTGATATGCTAACCTGCAACGACACAAAGATTCCTATGAATCCAGGAACACAGTTAACAAAGACTGAAGAAGGAGATTTAGAGATGCAATTCATTATAGAAGCCTGATAGGTTCTCTCCGGTACTTATTGCATACAAGGCCAGATCTATGTTACCCAGTCAGTCTGTTTAGAAGATTCATGCAAGAACCAAAGGAGCATCACTTGAAAGTAGTGAAGCAAGTACTATGTTACATAAAAGGAACAAAAGAGCATGGTATTATCTACAAGAAGCAAGGAGGATGTAAGATCACAGGTTATAGGGACAATAGAACGGAGTTAACATAGACCAAGGAAAAGGAACAACTGGTCTGGTATTCTACTTTGGAGAATCACCTATAACCTGGTGCACACAGAAGCAGCAAACATTGGCACTATCATCTTGTGAATTAGAGTTCCTGGCAGCCACTGCAGCAGCATGCCAAGCACTATGGCTTAAAAGATTGTTAAGTGAGATAACAGGCTGGAAGGAAGAGAAGATAACACTCAAGGTAGATAATGCTTCTACAATTGTTAGTGCATATTTGTGACAACAGCTTAATATTTTAATAGTTTAATCTTTGGATATTTTGTATTGGACTTAGCATTTTTGTTTAGCTTGTTTAGAGTTGTAATGGGCTTGGAGAATGGCCTAGCCCAGTATAAAGCCTAGTATGCAGACATGTAGTATATATACATGTTGTGCATTAGGGTTCGAGAGTTGGAGAAATAGAGGAGTGTGAGAAATCTACAGAGAATGGCTGAGAGATTTCTAGAGAGTCTGGAATTGATTGTAAACATTCATGTTGGATAATCAATAGAAGACTATTTGAAGGAAATTGTTCATGTTCGTGTTCTTGTTTCTGTGAAATCTGATCTAGGGGATTCCGCACTCTAGATTAGATAGACGATTCTTTCAAGATCCATAAGGAATAGGGGATCTATAATTGGTATCAGAGCATTCGGCTGGTTCGAAAAAGTTGGAGTTTTGGACGTTTTTGGGGGCTGGTTCGAAGTTTTTGACGGCTGTTCTAGGGTTTGCTGCTGTTTCGGATAAACACCTGGTATTTCGGATTGAAAGCTTGCATTTCGGATCAGAAAAGGTTGAATTTCGGATCAGAAAAGTGCATTTCGGATCAGAAAAGTGCATTTCGGATCATCAAAGTTGCATTTCAGATCAGAACAGTCCATCTCGGATTGCATTTCGGATTCAAGCAGTTCCTTTCGGATTGCATTTTGGATTCTAGCAGTCTCTCGGATCAGAACAGTCCATTTCGTATTGAATTTCGGATCAGAAGCCATTTCGGATTGAATTTCGGATCAAAAGCCATTTCAGATTCCATTTCGGATTGAATTTCGGATCAGAACAGTGCATTCCGGATTTCATCTCGGATCACTATTCCGGATCACCATTTCGGATTAGCAATTCGGATTACTGTTCCGGATTTTCATCTCGGATTGTCAATCCGAGTTACTGTTCCGGATTTGACACTGTTCCGAGTTAGGATTAAGAAAGTGGAAAGTTAACCAGATGACATAACTGGAGTTAAACGTTTTCGGACATAGAATTTGATCCATAAACATTCTTGACAAACCGTCTGCACGGTTAGGCTCGTGTGATTTTTAAGACAAAAAGGCATGGAAAATCCTAAAATCACTATCGAACACTATACATCATTGCATTCGTATTGTCGAGACGAGTTTAACGGTACAATTTGGTAACCACACTTTTCGGACAAATTTTTGAACATTTTTAACGGTACGGTTACGGTAATACACGAAGAAGGACCAGAAAAGAGGTTAGATTTGGATTTTGACACAGGTATACCAAAATCCATTTAAACTGATACTCTGCATGGTGAAGATGGTCAGAATGAACAATAGTAGTGAGTGTCTTAATGACTGCCCAAAGTTGAAGACTGCTAAACTATATGTAGACTGGAAAGAAATGTTTGAGGCATATGTTCTGAAGATACTAAGATGTGGAATTGTATGATCGATGGGTACATTGCTCCCACACGTCGAGTTAACGGGAGAATTATGGTACTCTCATATGAGAAGATGGAAGATTCTGAGAAACATATATATGATGCTGAGAAGAAGGCTTTAGCAGCGATAAAGATGTCCTTGCCATTTGATATGAAAAGCATTTGTAATAGGTATGGATCGTCTAGAGAGCTGTGGGAAGCTTTAGAAAAACGTTATCAGAGTACTTCAAGACAAAGTACATGTGTGAGTGAGACTGCAACTGTGAAGATTGGTGAAGAAGCTGCTAAGATTGAAGAGAAGAAGGAAGCTCAGAATGAGAGAGTGGAAGTCAAGGATGCAAAAGCTACAGTGTGCATGGATGATACAGATGAGCTTACAGCAAAGGTACAGGTACAATTTCAATCTGTAAGTCATGCTTGTCAGAATTGTACCGAACTACAAGGTGAAGTTGACAAACTATCGGAGCAAAACAAAATTCTATTAGCTGAATTAGAAAATTTGAAAGTGTCAAATGTTGTTTTGAGTAAAAGTGAGTCAAATAGTTTAAATAAACTTAAATCAAATGAACAAGAATCAACATTTTGACATGAAAAGTCAATGAACTGTTACAGATCATTAAGTTGGCTCATGAAACTGTGAAAGATAAGACTAACGAGCTTTCAGAAAAGTGCTCAGAATTGGCTGGTGCACAAGCCAAAATTGTTGAACTTCAAGAAAAGTTAGACAAATTTGGAAAATCCTCGTTAGTCAATACTCAAATTTAGAAAGGTTTGAAAAGGAGTAGTTATAAAACAGGAGTGGGGTTTAGTAAAGCTTCATCTTCTGAGGTTCAGGATTACTCCTTTTTACCAAATGAAAATGAGCTAACAGATTTTGTGCCTACTACACCAGATGTAGTGGTTCCGATAACAGTTGACATAGCTAATAGTCCAGATTCTTTGAAAGAATCAGTTAGGTCTAACAGTACACCTCATAAAGTGGATGAGGATACTGAAGACAAAACGGTCAAATCATTTAAAAAGGGATCTAACAGAAAGAAAACTTTTAAGAAGAGATCATGTTTTAAATGTCACAACAAAGGGCATGTGGCTAGTTGTTGCCCTTTTAAAAAGGGTAAGCAAGTGGAGATTGAGGTTGAGGTTAAGGATGGAAATCATGTTGGGTCAAATAAGAATGTTAAACCAAGTTCTCAGACAAATCAACCCAGATTTCAACCTGAATCTTCAACATCAAGAAGATTTGATAGTTCAAGAAAATTTAATCCTAAATCAAGTCATGTTAATGGACAATCAAATTGTTTTACAAGGAAAAATTTTGGATATCAAAATTGATACCAGACTGCTGGTAATCGAAATGTTCGAAGAAGAAACAAATATAAGGGTTTTAGTAACTCGAATGTTCAAAACAATCCAAAACCAAAGATCAGATTATGATAATGGGAGAAGAAGGTTTCGAGATAATAATTTTCAAAGATCGAAAAATCCGAGAGTTTATTGGAACTCTAACGATCAAAGATCTCGTGGAAATTATAAATCTTTCCAGCAACTTGGAAGAAATCCAAGACACCAGTAGGGTGTGATGGATATTGGATGTATGTTCTAGTGGTTGATGAATCTGGACGACCCAAGACCTTTAAGGCCTGGGTCCCCCAGTCTAACTAAGTTGTTGAGTGTGTGCAGGATGGCCAAGAAGGACTGTTGATGTGTTCAATAGTGGTTATTCCTGTAAAGCATCTGAGGTGAATAGTTGGTTACACATGGTAACGAATTATTTACTTCTGTGTTAGATACTGGTTTACTAAAAGTGAAAAACCTTTTGTCAGGTTGAAGTGGGAGTCTGTTTGTGTTTAAATTTCTGTTTTTAAAAACTTTACTCCATAAAAACAAAAATTTAGGGGGAGAAATTTCCCTAAGCCAAAAAGAGTTTTAGTTAGTGCGTGAGTTTAGGGGGAGTAAGTTGAAAAGTTTAGTTTAAAATTTTTTCCATAAAAATAGTTTGTAAATAATTTACTGCTTTTCAAAAATCAAAAATGAGTTTTCACTGTGTGGAAAAGAAGAAATGATAGTACATCAGCAAGTTAGACTGTCACACTGAAATTAGAATTAAATTGCTTAAGTGTGATAGCAGCTTCATCATATGATGTACCAGTAGGCAAAAAGCATGAAATAATCAACTTACCTTGGTGATATAAAAATAACGAACTGTGTATGAGTGGGTAATAAATCAGTGGCGTATGGTTTTATAACCTTAAATCTTGCGTTGATAGATTGCCAAAATATGAGGTTTTAGGTCTTTATATCGTTATTTCATCCGGGGTATCAAGGTTGTCCTTCTGCTGCATCCAGATATATGTTGACCTAGGCACAACTAGGATATCTTAAAAGAGCTAAAATGCCAAATCCCAAAAAATTGAAGAAGCTCTCCTAGAGAGTCATTCAAATGTGCAAATTGCATTATTCATACCAAAATTGGTATTTGCCTAACCCTCGTTGGATATTGGTCTCTTTGCTGTATGGAAGTACTGACCTGATCACCAATTATCTAACGTTGTAATTCAAAAGAATGAATTTCGGTATACTCACCTACTACGATGAATTTTTGTGCATACCTTGATTGCGGGGTATGTCCTGAAGTGGGACACACTAGTATATCAGTATAAATTATCTAAACAAATCACGAGGAAATGGTACTTGAAATGTTCATGTATTTTGTTTAAGTGGGTAAACAATACTAGTAATCGTCTTGAACTGCTTTTCATGAATATTGCATATAGAATAATCAAATAGTGTGAATACAGGTTGATGTTGCTGATATGATCTTCTTAACGGTGATTCTCACAAAAATAGAGTGTTTATTTTCTTATTAGTTATTTGTTTTCAAAAAAAATAGAGTGCTTATTTTCTTGTTAGTTATTTGTTTTCAAAAAATATAAAAATACAAAAAGATTTGTTTTTAAAGTCTCCCAGTTTGATCTAATAAATTGTTTGTTTTTGCATGATAAGATAAAATATTAGTTTATCTTTAATGTGGAAAATAACTAATGGTTTTTCGAGTTACTTGCTTGTGTTTCTAAACAGATTGATGCGGCTATCAAAATGAAGTGCAGAATTCAAGTAAAGTACATTTTAAGAATGGAGTGCAGGATGTGTGAAGATGCATGGTAGGATCCTTCTACTACATTGCAAACGGAGATATTGATAAATTTGGTGATATGAGTTTAACCAGAGAATGCTAGTTCACTAATCTACAATGAATGAAACTTTTGGTGATTGGATGCATCAGGAAAGGGGGAGTCTGTTAAAGTCAGAATCTGCGTGTAGCTGAAGCTATCCAAAGACCAAAAGATCACAAGATGTTTGAAGACAAAATTACACTATGAAGCTATTGTCAAGGGGGAGTCTGTTAGTGCATATTTGTGACAACAACTTAATAGTTTAATAGTTTAGTCTTCGGATATTTTGTATTGGACTTAGCATTTTTGTTTAGCTTGTTTAGAGTTGTAATGGGCTTGGAGAATGGCCTAGCCCAGTATAAAGCCTAGTATGCAGACATGTAGTATATATACATGTTGTGCATTAGGGTTCGAGAGTTGGAGAAATAGAGGAGTGTGAGAAATCTACAGAGAGTGGCTGGGAGATTTCTAGAGAGTCTTGAATTGATTGTAAACATTCATGTTGGCTAATCAATAGAAGACTGTTTGAAGGAAATTGTTCTTGTTCGTGTTCTTATTTCTGTGAAATCTGATCTAGGGGATTCCACACTCTAGATTAGATAGACGATTATGTCAAGATCCATAAGGAATAGGAGACCTACAGCAATAGCACTCATGCGGAATCCAGTCTTTCGTAGAAGAAGCAAGCACATTGACATACGCTATCATTTCATAAGGGAATGCGTGGAGAACGAGGACATGAATGTGGAACACATAAGTGGAGAGCTGCAACGGGCGGGCATATTAACAAAGGCACTAGCAAGGGTCAAGTTTGCTACAATGCGAGAACTGCTCGGAGTTCAAGATCTACAACAACCCAAGGATGTTCATGATTATGGGGGTGAATGAAAGACTAATCATTCCCATCCTCTAGCACAAGGGTTATATAGTAATTATTTAAAGTATGGCGATTACAAAGTCGAGGGGCCATTGTGGACTAAACAGAAGTTAGTAACCGCTACCCCAAAGGGTGCGATCTCTTGGAAACCATCTCCATAGATCGATGGCAGTAGGGGTGTTCTTTTTAACCGAAAACCGAAAACTAAACCCGACCCGAGATGACCCGACCTGAAAAACTAGCTTACCCGATTAACCCAAACCCGATAAACGGTTATACCTGAACCCGAATATAGTTTATTGGGTCGGTGTTTGGATTAGAAATCTACGTTTCGGGTTCATCCAAATAACCCGAGGAATTCAAACATAGAATTAAAATGTGATTTTTCAATTTATCGTTTCCTTAATTCCCTCTTCCTAGGTAAAGTTTTATCATTTCATAATCATTTCCTATTTCATCCGTATCTTCTTAAATGTTCAAATTAATATAATATATAATGGCATGTTTGATGTGTTATGTGTATGTCAAGTATTCAACAAACCCAAGTCTACATTACATATCCCTTTTGCAACCCAAATATAGCCAGACAAACCCTTCTAAATGGATAGAAGAACGCCTCCTTTTTAGCCGATTTTCTAACCCGAAACCCGATCTAACCCGACCCGATAAAACCCGAACTATTTAACCTGAATACCGAAGAACCCAAACCTAGAAAGGGTTGGTTATCAGGTTATATGTTTAGCTTTGAAAACCCGAAAAACCCGATCCAAAAAGCCCGAAACCTGATTAAAAACCAGAAGAACACCCCTAGATGGCAGCCACAAAGGAAGGGACGCGACTATTGGACGACCTCTTCACGGTTAATTTCAACCACACATTCAAGGGACACACTCGTTCACGAAGAGACGCGTCTATTCACTCGTATCTATTAGAAACTATAAATAGAGATAAATAGTTTCATTTGGAGTTGTTAATTGTTCATTCAAGTTTGTATACATACACACATATGATCATTGTAAGTTAACGATTCAAGTTATTCAAGTTCTTGTGATCTAGAGATCAAAGATCAGTCTGGGCAACATTCTAAAGTCAACACAGTATCACATCACAAGGTAGAATGTCTGATCACTGCTGTACTCTTTGGGGACAAAGCATATTGAATAACCAAGACTAAATTATATCTATGAATATTAACTAACATATTGTATTTTCATATTTTAGTTTTCTAGTAATTAACATATCCTCTAGGCCAACAATATCGCAATATACCCTCGAACCTTGACCACCTGTAATGTAATATCCAGATTATCTTTAGATGGAATTTAAAGGTGGAAATAGTACCTAAACAAATTGGTCATTGCACCTCCCTTACGAACTTCAGCCAACTTCATATAAACAAACCTGCAAACAGAACAAATAACTTAATATATACTATTGAAAGCATGATTGCTGACTGACTGCCTGACAGAGCAACATGAATTTGTATATACTTGCCAGATATTCATATGACACTTGAAACAATCTATTGCAACTGTTGCTGCTAACACACATCAACTATATGCATTTTAACTCAAATCAGGTTTAAGGACTATGACTCTGATGCTGTTCATGATTCGATCATATGCTATGCAGTTAACATTGGTGATATATCGGTCCCCATGTAAAATATTAGTGCCACATATCAGTCAGAATATCGGTACCACTGTTATCAGCGATATTGACCAATATTTGACTGATATAATCAATATATCACCAGTAAAACCGTTACATCATTGAATTGTTTGTGTTAAAGTACTATATATATAAAGCCTGCATGATATTAAATTTACCGAAATCTCACCAAGATATCCTATATCTCAAATATCGGTCCTTCACCGATATCCGATGTTTTACCACATTAACTACATAGATCATGTGTGGTAAATAGTTACATCACTAAAAAGCATGTGCGGGAACTTTGGGTTGACAAATATAGTTGCATGATAGTATTGCCATGTTAAGTTCTTAGTATTCAAATTTTGCCATGTGGGTTTGTTTAAACTTTTATACATATGCTATAACCTAACTTGTATGCTTGCCAATATTTTTGTATTGAACTATCCTTTAATACGTATTGCAGGAAATTGGTGATGATGACGACGAATGGAACTTAGTAGGATGAACTAGAAACTCATCTTAATTTTCTTACTTGTTGTTGTATTTTGTTTCGTTTCAAACTTGTTGCATTTTGCTTCGAACCATGTACTTGATTTAGCAATGAAATGAAATTTTGATTTTTTAAATATTGTCGCAAATAGTGTTATGAAGTCTCTTGCAATCTCGTTTTCGTCCCGCCTCGATGTTTCCTCCATCGGTTAGGGTGTGATAGTGACCAGGAGAAATTCTTTGTTCATAAGACATGTCTCGTCTTTTAAATCACCAACGTGTCACACCCTAACCCACAACGGATAAGGTAATCAGGGCATGATTGGGTTTTCATCAAAGCTCATGACATTTCTATTTTGAAGTTTCAATATTTAATATTTCAATTAAATTAAAAGAAATTCTAATAACACAATATTCAAACAAATCACAATGTAGTTCCAAACAAATTTGCAAATAACGTTTTTATTCTTCTAAGGTCAATTCCTATATTTTCCATGCTTCAAACCTGTTCACCTGTATCATGTGTAAAAGAAAAGTTTGGGTCAACATAAGTTGGCGAGTGAATCCCTTTTTGTTATTAGTAAAATTAATATATTTAAATCTTTTATTTATGAAAATGTGCATTAACCAAGATACGTGAATATCGTGTACGTCAATTATTAATTTACCACAAACAAACTCATTCAATAAGCAACGTAACAATGTACAAGTGTGCACGGTATTGCGGTGTGCGGCAAGATCGAACCTCAATCAAACGGAGCTGATCTCGTATAATAGGCGACGTCGAGTTCCGCTCATAGGTATCGGGGAAAGGACGACCTTTAATGAGAAAATGACTGCAATGAATGTAAAACACTAAATGCAAAACAAAAATTATCACATAACATGTTAGTTCACATAATGGTAATTGCACATAATTAAATAAAAAGATAATAGAACAGAGCAACACATGATACACCAAAAAATGTGTAAATAAAATAAAATGCGGAGTTGTAGATTCACTCACTATGGTTGCGTATGGGATTTCTCGAAGATATCGCACAAGTGTTAAGTTAAGATGCCAAATGAACAAATCGTTTAGCCTAGATATTCACATAGAGGTTTAATTAAATGATACTCCTTTTTTCCTAATTTATATTTTTAAATATCTAACCATTTACGTGAGTATTAAAGGATTTAAAACAGTATATTTACTTTTTAAATTAAATTCAAAGGTTTGAGTAAATAGACGAATTAAGGGGTTATTAAATATTTTTGGGTAAAATTTTAGAGTTATATAAAAAATTATATTTCTGAATTAATCAGAAATATCGCCCAAAACCGGCCCTTGCTGGGGATCGAACTCGTGACCTTCCGTACGTGTCCACGCAGCCCGACCAACTGGGCTGCGTGTCTAATCCGGAGGATATACCGTTTTTAATTCTCTTATATAGAGGTTAGATTAGATCAATCAGTTGGTTTTATTGTAAAGAACAAAAAAGGCCACAACGTCTAAGTAGGCGGGGCTCGAACTCGAGACCTCTCGGTTACGTGCACATAGCCCGGCGAACTGGACTATGTGTCTAACCTATATAGTATAAGATTTTAATTATCTTTATAACAAAACTGCATAGATCAGATTACCGGTTTGTTTAAAAAGAGAACAAAAATGTGCAGCGAATATACCGAGCCGTGACTCGATCGTAAGACCTTGGTCGGCTCTTACATGTATTTCATACACGTAGTTTACCACTACACTGCATTACCAGTTTTGAAAACTTTTGACTTTATAAATCATTTGAAAACAATTCTATCGGTCATCTTCTTCCTTATGAATTTAATCGAAACAGTAAATCCCGGTCACCACCTGATCACTTCACAACGTTTTCCTTAGCAATAGTTTTGGGCTTTGTTTAAGAAAAAAATGAAAGACGATTAAAAGGGTGCACAATTTACCTATCGTTTACGGAGGAGAGGGGGTATAGCGAGTTCCGGCATCTTGGGAACTCCAGCGGAATTGCAGGTTTTCTCCGGCGGGTTTCTTTGTTGGCTAAGGGTTCAAGAAGTGATAAGGGGGGGTTTGTAAAGTGGTGAGGCTTCACTTGACACGACCTTTTTATACCCGATTCGCATCGATTTACTCATTTGTCAAACTTTCCGATTTGAAATGGTGACAGTTGTGTACAACTAAGATTTACGCGTCTTGATGTCAACTTTTTTCCAAAATCGGGACTAGGTTCATGATGCTGAATATGGAAACTGATCATCGAATCAATTATGCGAAATTTCAGAAAGGATTGGGGACTTTATCCCCACTGTTTGCGAGCTGGCATATGGGAGGCAAAGTTGGTTTAAGCGTGATTCAAAACTTCATTTAAATCTTATGTACGAGCAAGAATTGTACCAAAACTTCAAGTGGTGCAGTGGTGCTTGTGAGTCTGTTTGTTTAGGTAGACCCGGGTTTGACACCCGCGGCCCACCGGTTTTGTATACATTTTTTTTTATTTTATTTACATGGGAGGCTTCCAAGTTTCAATTTATACATAAAGATCCCTTTACATTAAAGTTATATATGTATATATAACTATATATATATATATATGTATATATATTTTACCGCGTGCTATCATTTCGTTATTGCTATTTCGACATTATAAAGATAGTGTATATATATACATATATATGCGTATGCGTAATAAATAAAAAAACCCATATTTATTCGTTGAAAGTTTGATTCAATACGGGTTGGATTTGGAGCCCATTTTTTGTCGAATGTTACAGCTCCCCTACTTTTAGGAATTTCGTCCGGAAATTTAAGTGGGAATAGGGTTGTCTCGGAAAAGGTGAGGGTATTTTTCCCGCATCGAGTCTTCACGTTCCCAAGTAAATTCGGGTCAACGTTTTGACTCCCAGCAAACTCTGACTATAGGAATTCGACTGCGTCTTAAGTGTTTTTCACCGAAGTCCATAACTTCAATTGGTCTTTCTACAAAGTGCAAAGACTCGTCGATGTGTATATCCTCTAACGGTATATGAAGATTCTCATCAGCAAGGCACTTCTTCAGATTGGAAACATGGAATGTTGGGTGGATCTTGCTGAGTTCTTCAGGTAGATCAAGCTTGTAGGCTACAGGACCAACTCTCTCGAGTATTTTAAAAGGACCAACATAGCGGGGTGCTAGCTTTCCTTTTTGTCCGAATCGAATAACTCCCTTCCATGGTGACACCTTCAAAAGTACTTGATCACAAACACTAAATTCGAGCGGCTTTCGTCGGTTTGTCTGCGTAGCTCTTTAAACGACTCTGGGCTGCTAGGAGATTATTGAGAATTTGAAGGATCTTGTCGGCTGTCTCTTGGGTTAATTCCGGTCCGGTGATCTGAGCTTTACCGATTTCATGCCAACATACTGGTGATCGGCACTTACTACCGTATAGAGCTTCAAAAGGAGCCATACTGATACTGGAGTGATAACTGTTATCGTAAGAGAATTCGATTAATGGTTGATGGGCATCCCAATTGCCCTTGAAATCGATAATGCATGATGTAACATGTCTTCGAGACTCTGTATGGTGCGCTCGGATTGACCATCAGTTTGTGGATGAAAAGCGGTGCTGAGATCTAGTCGAGTGCCTAACGCTGACTGTACGGCTTGCCATGTGCGTGAAGTAAAGCGCCCATCCCGATCCGAGATAATGCTCAAAGGCACACCGTGTCGACTTACGATTTCATTGATGTAGATACGAGCCAGCCTCTCATTTTTGTAGTCTTCACCGATTGGGATGAAGTGAGCGGATTTAGTAAGGCGATCGACAATAACCCAAATCATATCATGCCCATTGGAGGTGCGAGGTAACCCAGTAATAAAATCCATGGTTATATTTTTCCACTTCTAGAGGGGTATTTCGAGTTGAACGAGTAGGCCTGAGGGTCTTTGATGCTCTACTTTAACTTTCGAACATGTGAGGCATTTGGAGACAAAAACGGCGATATCCTTTTTCATTCCAGGCCACCAGTAAGAGTATCGTAGATCCTGATACATCTTATCAGCCCTTGGGTGTATGGAATATCGTGTTTTATGTGCCTCGTTCATGAGAAATTGATATACGTCAAAATATACATATTTAAGTCCCCTATTTACCCTTGTTTTGTGCGTTTCTGGCTAAAAATACGTCGTTCAGGTACTTAATCGGTCACTTTTACATTTTCAGGTCCAAAACGGCGTGCCACAGACAAAGTTGGAGAAAAAGTGGGATTGACAAACGTTCCGGATGAATTCTGCAGAAACTGTTGAAGTTATAGCTCACGCACGGCCGTGCAGACCATCGGCACGAACGGGCGTGACTTGCGATCCCGGGAGCACTAGCAGTGCAGCTCACTTCTCAGCGCGCATGACCGTGTGACCCATGTGCACGCCCGTGCACTAGCTGATCATCGATCAACAGCTTATCTGGAGACCTTGCACGGCCGTGCGACCAAAGTGCACGACCGTGCACATCTGAAGACTTTGCCGCCCAAACGTCCACTTGTCAACCCTACCCTACAGCTGACGTCATGATGACGTACACGGTCGTGCACATAAAGTACACGGCCATGCGGATATGAAAATCTCTATAAAACAGAGCATTCACTACTGATCAAAGTGTTGGGTAATTTTCCAAGTTTCTGGGCGATTTCTGAGGTTCGAGAGCTACCGGTTCTGTCGATCTCAAGCCTCAAAGTTGCAAGAAGCTCATCTTTCATCCAATCCATCAAATCCTTGCAAGCATTGAGCTGATGTTTATGTATTATTATTATTATGAATGCTAGTAAAATACTTGTTTTATGAACAATCTTTAGTTTGTAATCATGTTGGAATGAAGCTCAGGCAACTTGTTCATGTTTGAATCTTGAAGATCATATGGCAAACTTGGTTCATTGATAATGGATTTTTGATTGAGGTTGTTTATCTTGGAAGATTAGTAAATGGTTAGTTAGGATAAGTTGATAAAACCCCATAATTAATCATTTGCTAGTAAACTATTAACTTGTTAATGTGTTTACACCATGAAACTAGAAATGGGTATTGGTTTAATAACAGATAAATTGGATTTTGATCAAGAATGCTTTCTTACACGTAAGGGCTCTAACGGGTTAGATGGTGTTATTGTAAGTTCTAAACATGTGTCATAATCTTTGTTGAGTATTTTTGGCCAAAATGATCAAATTGGTGGATTTATGTTTAAGACTTGCAAAATGGATAAGTTTTGATATGATCTACGTTAGGCTTGTCTCGGTGGTCGTATTGTGTTAATCGGTATTGCTTTCCTTGATAAAGTGAGGTTAGAAAACTCTTAACGGATGACTAATCTATTTTTAAAAGATTCACATGAAAATATATCAATAGCTCGTTAATGAATAATTTTAGGTGGTTAAAGTGTGTTTATCGCGGTAACTTTCCGAAGAATTATCATGTTCGAATTCCGAGAGGGATACTAATTATCTTTATATTTGGAAAATTGATCAAGTGCCCTTGCGACATTTCTGACTTAGTTAACATGCTTAGATTGTTTATAGAACAAGACAAAAGAAAAAGAAATTACTTTTTGTATTTGGAATCTTATATGTTTTATAATATATTTTTAGAAAATTTTAGTAAAAACTCTTTCACATATCATTTTACCGGTAGATAAATGACGACGGTTTAGTACATAAGCGTCTCCCCGCGTCCATGGATCGACATCTTGTTCTTACCGATACTTTACTACATATACGATAGGGTACACTTGTCCTTTTGTGTGTGTTTTAATGTTAAGGTATAAATCATTTTTATAAATATTAAAACCGAGTTCGTGTGTAAAATTCATGGTAAAACATGTATATATACGCACACGTCAAGTTTTTGGCGCCATTGCCGGGTCCTGCGCAAGCTTTTGGAACGATCCGAGTTATTTCTTTATCGGTGTACATGCTTGTGAATATTTGTTCATACGTGTTTATTTGTTCATTTATTGTATATATATATATATATATATATATATATATATATATATTCCATAAGATTATTTATTAAATCATTCTTTTCAAATTAAGATTAATTGATTGGCTATTTATTTGAACAAAATTAATAATAGAGATAATGATAAATATTTAGCCTTCCATGTCATGCACACAAAAAATATTAATTTAATTAATATTATATTATTTATTTCGGGACGTGCTTATCCCTTCCTTACAAGTTGATGTCCTCAACCCCCACGCCCGCTGCTGCTGAGACGACCGATGATCAAGAACGTGACCTGAGGAGTAGTAGGTTACTTCGAGAAAGGTCCCTCGCTATCGCACAACTAATCTCAGTTGCGGTTGACGAACCGGAGATACCTGCTGAGAGTGAGAGCTCAGAGGTCGAGGGGGAGCACCATGGCAGACAACGACCGGCCGCTGAATGAGACCGGCCATCCAGGAGGCGAAGGCCTGTAACCTAGTATCGCCCGGCCTACTGTGGTGGCGCCGAATTTCGAGATCAAATTCAGTATCATCAACATGTTGCAAAATTCAATGCAGTTTGATGGAAAGGATCACGAGGACCCTGGTCGACACATTGTTGCATTTCTTGAGGTGGGCTCTACTTTCAAAATACGAGACGTCTCTGACGACGCAATCCGGTTGCGACTCTTCCCATTCTCATTGCGAGTCAAAGCCATAGCTTGACTTTTATCACTTCCGACAGGATCCAATACTACATGGAATGAGATGCAGAGCTGTTCATGCAGAAGTACTTTCCGCCAGAGAAAACGACCTAGTTGAAGAACCGTATCATGACATTCTGACTGGACGATGGAGAATCCTTACACGCGGCTTGGGAAAGGTTTAGAGATCTTCTAATTGATGTCCCACATCATGGTTTGTCCAAAAGACAGCTGGTATTAACATTCTACCAAGGACTCAACTATGATTCGCAAGAGCGTTTAGATGTGTACGCAGGAAGTGATCTTGGAACAAAGACGCCAAATGAAGCCTACGCGATTATTGAGAAGCTGCTTTGAAGTCGAGTTCTCGTCAAGCCGGAGAGAGAGGTAGGACATCATCTCGTTCAGGGGTACATGTTGTTGATACATATACAGCTCTTACTGCACATATTAGAGCCCTTGCTAAAAATATTGATCAAGCCATAATGTTTCACGAGTTCAATCTTCATGTGAGCAATTTGGGATTTCACACGAGCTAGGTGAGTGCGAGCAGGGTGTTATGTTTACAGGCCATGAGGAGGTGGATTATCTGGGAAATCAAACTAGACCCCAAAATAACCCCTCTAGAAACACGTACAATTCGGGATGGAAGAATCACCCAAACTTGAGTGGAAGAGTGGTTCAGGTAACCAAAACCCACTCGGGTATGCTCAGCGCGCTCCTGCGCCACAGCAATCCTACGGTCAGTCTTTTCAGCCTCAAACTCACCCCTACTAGCCGCACTCAAATTTGTACCATAATCCGGGTGTAGGGAGCAGTTCTCAGCAACAAGCCCCTCAAAATAACTCTAAGCTAGAGGAGATGATGGCGCAGCTTTTAAGCAACTCTAACAATCCGAATTAATTGGATGAAAAGCACTACCAGCAGCATAAGGAGCGTTTCATGGCCAAAGAAGGGGAGATGAGAAGTCAGAAGGCCTCCATTCAGGCCATTGAGAATCAGGTTGGCCACTTAGCTAAGATGTTGTCTGAGCGACCTCAGGGCGGTCTTCCGGGAAATACGGAACCAAACCCAAGAGGGTATGTTAATGCAGTGATGACGAGGAGTGGTAAATCCATGGGACCTGACATATCGGACTCACCACCGATCACTAAGACGGTCCATACTGACGCTTCGGACGAGGTGCATGTTAGGCGAGTCCCAGCAAGTACAGCACAGCTCCAGAAGCCAGTTACAGATTATACTCCTCCAGTTCCGTACCCGGGCAGGCTGAAGAAGCAAAGGAACGAAGAACAATATGGTAAGTTTCTTGAGATGTTTAAGCAATTGCATATAAACATACCATTTGTTGAAGTGTTGATGAACGAAAACTGCTCAGCAATTCTCCAAAACCGTTTACCTGAGAAGATAGGAGATCCAGGCAGTTTCACCCTTCCGTGTTGTATTGGCAGCATGTCTGTCAGCCATGCATTGGCTGATCTAGGAGCAAGCATTAACCTTTTGCCATATAAGGTTTTTCTAAGCTGGATTTGGGTGAGCCATCACCCACGAGGATGAGCGTTCGACTTGCTGATCGTTCAATCAAATATCCATGCGGGTTCATTGAAAATATGCTTGTTAAGATCGATAAATTCATGGTTCCCGTGGATTTTGTTATCCTGGATAAAAAGTGCCTTCGATACTCGGATGCCCATTTCTCAACACCGCGAGAACGATTGTTGATGTGGCCGCTGGCCAAATCACGCTCCGGGTTAATGACGAGCATGTGACCTTCGACATTAAACGGTCGATGTAGCATCCGCAAAGTCAGGACGATACGCTCTATTATGTCGACATTGTTGATACTTTTGTGAGCTCTCATTTACAAGGCACGGTTGAGGGGATCGATTTGGACACTCACGCATTGTGTGGGAACCTAGATGGCATTACGCAGGAAGGCCACAAAATTGAGCGGCCGGTTTATCAAATCAGTGATGATGGTTCCTGGATTCCGGATAGATTTGTGGAGATTGATCGTGAGGTTGAAGAAAAGTCGAAGCCTTAAGTTGAAGACCCACTATCATTGGAGTTGAAAGAGCTTCTACCGCATCTCGAGTATGCATTCCAAGACGAGGAGTGTCGCCTTCCGGTCATCATTTCATCATCCTTGGAGGAAGAGGAAAAGAGAAAACTTCTCGAGGTTCTAAAACTTCATAAGAAGGCCATGGCATGGAAGATTATGGATATTAAAGGCATCAATCCTTCCTTTTGCACTCACAAAATTTTAATGGAGGATGATTACAAGCCGTGTGCACAGCATCAGAGGCGGCAGAACCCAAATATGCAGGACGTTGTGAAGAAAGAGGTAATTAAGTTGCTGGATGTAGGATTAATATATCCTATCTCTGATTCAGTTTGGGTGAGCCCTGTGCAAGTGGTGCCCAAGAAAGGAGGCATGAATGTAGTATCAAACGATAGGAATGAGCTTATTCCAACCCGTACCGTCACCGGATGGTGAGTTTGCATTGACTACCGCAAACTTAATGACGCCACCCGAAAGGACCACTTCCCGCTTCCATTCATTGATCGAATGTTGGAACGTCTTCCGGGGAAGTCGTTTTATTGTTTACTGGATGGGTTCTCTGGCTACTTTCAAATTCCGATCGCTCCTGAGGATCAGGAGAAGACTACTTTTACATGCCCCTTCGGCACATTTGCCTACCGGAGTATGCCTTTTGGGTTATGCAATGCACCAGCGACATTCCAGCGTTGCATGTTTGCCATTTTTCATGACATGATTGAGGACTCCATGGAGGTGTTCATGCATGATTTTTCTATTTTCGGGAGTTCCTTTAATCATTGTCTTGAAAATTTGAAAAAGATGTTAATGAGGTGTGAGGAGACAGATCTTGTGCTCAACTGGGAGAAATGCCATTTTATGGTGAAAGAAGGGGTAGTTCTCGGACACAAAATCTCGCAAGTGGGGTTAGAGGTTGATCCAGCCAAAGTGGATGCCATTTCTAAACTTCCACCCCGACTTCGGTACGAGCAATCAAGAGTTTCCTTTGTCATGTTGGGTTCTACAGGATATTCATTAAAGATTTTTCAAAAATTGCGAGACCCATGACCCATTTGTTGGAGAAGGACGCTCCGTTTGTGTTTTTGGATGAATGCTTGGAGGCATTCAAGTTGTTGAATCAAAGGCTTATTGAGGCCCCTATTCTGGTAGCACCAGACTAGGCGTTGCCATATGAGATTATGTGCGACGCAAGTGATTTCGCAATAGGGGCAGTCTTAGGATAGTGGAAGGAAAAGCACTTCCACCCGACATACTACGCCAGTAAGACTTTGCATGATGCGCAAGAGAATTACACTACCACAAAAAAGGAGCTTTTGGTTGTAGTTTTTTCATTTGACAAGTTCAGATCATATCCCGTATTGTCCAAGACAATTGTACATACGGATCATGCGGCTATTAGATATCTCTTTAGCAAGCAGGATGTGAAACCACGTCTAATTAGATGGATTCTGTTGCTACAAGAGTTTGATATCGAGATCCAAGACAAGAAGGGTGCGTTAAATGTGGCGGTCGATCATCTCTCGAGGCTTGAGCGTAGAGATTCTGAGGACGTGCGGGAGGAACCGGTAAACGACAACTTCCCCCACGAGTTCCTAATGAGTATAGAAGTGAGTGATGAGTCGCCTTGGTTTGCTGACTTTGCGAACTACCTCACCTGTGGAATCCTTGTTAAAGGATTGGCGTATCAGCAAAAGAGGAAGTTCTTCGCAGACCTTAAGCATTACATTTAGGACAACCCATTCTTGTTTCGAGTTTGAGCGGATCAAGTGATTCGTAGGTGTGTGTTCGGAGAGGAGGCAGCCGACATTTTGCGCCAATGTCATGAAGAGCCCATCGGAGGTCATCACGAGGACAACTACACTGCAAAGAAGGTGCTAGACGCCGGTTTTTATTGGCCCACAATCTTCCATGATGCATAAAAGTGGGTGAGAGCGTACGATGCTTGCCAGAGGGCAACAAATATTTATGCACGTAATGAGATGCCTCAGAATGCGATTCAAGTCTGTGAGGTATTCGTTATATGGGGTATCGACTTCATGGGCCCGTACCCATCCTCACGTGGTAATAAATATTTCTTGGTGGTAGTGGACTACGTGTCAAAGTGGGCTGAGGCACAAGCCTTACCCACAAATGATGCCAGGGTAGTTGTGAGATTTCTAAAAAGTTTGTTTGCCCGGTTTGGTGCCCCGAAGGCACTCATCAGTGACCGAGGAACGCATTTCTGCAATACGCATCTGGAAAAGGCCCTATCTCGCTATGGTGTTCATCACAGATTATCCACACCATACCATCCCCAAAAGAGCGGGTAGGTGGAGGTCACAAACTGGGGATTGAAGAGAATCCTTGAGTGGTCGGTGGGTCAGAACCGCAAGGATTGGTCAGAGAAGCTAGATGATGCGCTTTGGGCTTTCTGAACTGCATATAAAACGCCTATAGGGACTACTACGTATAGGTTAGTTAACGGAAAAGCGTGTCATCTACCGGTCAAGTTGGAACATAAGGCGTTGTGGGCATTAAAGACAGCGAATTTGGATTTGAAGAGCGGTGGTGAGGCTCACTACCTACAAATCCATGAGCTTGAAGAATTGAGAAATCATGCCTACGAGAGCTCTAGCTTATATAAAGAGCGCACAAAAAGGTTACATGACAAGCGCTTGAGAGATCAAAAGGAATTTTAAGCGGGAGATCTCGTATTGTAGTTCAACTCGAGGCTTCGGTTGTTCCCTGGTAAGTTGAAATCCCGATGGACGGGACCGTACATTGTCAAAGAAGTATTCCCGTATGGAACCATCGTCATCGAGGACTCAAATGGGGTAACATTCAAAGTCAACTGTCACAGATTAAAGCTCTATGTCAACGGACCGGTTGACTCGGTTGTGGAGGTCCTCGAACTCCACACCCCGCACGCGTAATAAGTGTGGGGAGGAGAGTCTAGCTATCAACTCATTGAGAAAAATTTAGCGGGCGTGATTAGCATGCCAAGGGTAAATTTGTAATTATTTTAATTTTTGGTCTTTATTCTATGTTTTCGTTTTTTCGATTATTTGTAGGTTCGTACTGTTTTGATTCGTGCCTTATATAATCCGAAGTTGAAATATCGTCCAAATAGTTGAAAACTTGAAAAATGGTGATTTGTGTTGAAAAAATGGAGTTGGAAACATTCTGTGTAAACTGTCTGTAGAATGCCCAGATGTCGCACGGTCGTGCGCCTCATCCGTACGGCCGTGCACCTCAAATCTGCATCTGCAAAAAACAGTTTCCAGAAAAGTATAAATACATGTGTTTCAGAAAACCCTACTCTCACTTGCAACCTTAGCCGCACTGTCGTTCTTACTTCCGCACTCCCTAAAATTAACCACTTTTTACAAGCATTTCGTTAATCTTCGGTTAAGGTATGAATCCCTTCTGTTTTTCACTCTTAATCTTATTTTAGGAGTAGATTAGGGTTCTTGTTCAAGAAATTTTGGGGTTTTCTTCATAAACACCAATCAAACCCTAGTTCATGACTCATTGGGCAAATCAAAAGCCCAATCACGAACCCTTGTTCCATTCACTAAGAGAAAAACTTTGATTTGTGATTAAACAGCCAAAATTAGTGAATGGAACCAATTTTTGGAACCTGCAGACGATGCACGACCGTGCGCCTCATCCGCACGGTAGTGCGGCCTTGAGTCGCTGCAGTGAACCCGGCAAACAGTGTGCGATTTGAACTACACGGCCATGCACATGGTCCGCACGGTCGTGCGCCACCTGAAAACAGCAAACAGAATGTTCGAAAAACACTGTTCTGTGCCGAGATCGAAATTCTTTAAGCCTGCTCTGATTTTTTGTGTATGACTACGTGTAGATGGATCATCCTTTCCTATAGTTCCACGCCGACAAGCAAAAGGAGCGACCGTGCATCAATAAGCTCACGCCATCGGAATTATGATCAAGGATGTAGTGAATAATTTGACGCTTGTGCACTCCGGAGATGATGTAGATATTCGTTCTCTACGGGCGATGGGTTTGATTGTAGACACAGGAAATGGCCCGAGGTAGGGGCCTAAACGGGGAAATCTGGGACCCACTTCCACCGCTACCAGATGACGAAGAAGAAGAGGATTTCGAAATGGAGTATGTCCACGAGGCACATGCTCACGAGGATGCATACATAGATCCACCACCAGTTCATCATCAGCAGCACCAGTACCAACGCCAGCAGGAGTATCAGGCACACCAGGATTGGCCACCTAGCATTTCTTCATACCCAGAGTTCAACCGGCAATTCCAACAAATGCAGGTGAACCAAAATACGATGAGAGAAGAGATGCATGCTGGATTCTCCTACATTTTTCGGAGGGTTGCACAACGCCTTCCCGAACTACTTCGGCGATCCTCCGCAGTCCCACTCGGGAACCCGGGACATGACGAGGCGGGCCCATCGAGTGCACGCCAAGATGATGAGGAGGATTAGTGGGAGGGCAGAGTGTAGAGTCTGCATATCTGTGGTGTCATTATTTACTTTTATGGTTGTCTTTGTCTTTCTTTGGGGTTTTTCATTTTAACAGCATTTTTAAAAACCCCCCGGATATGTATTACTTTTGAAACACTTTATTAGTACTTATTTTATTTCATTTTTAATTAATGGATAATACTTTACTTATCTCATCTTTTGATCAATGGCGTTGCTTGATTTTTGGTTAGATTGACAAGTGTTGCAGGTATATGGAAACACAAACAGAGTTGAAAAGAAAGACGTTCACGCAAATTATCTCCAAGTCTTCTTCAACTCAAGGGGAGTCTTATTCGCCCTTTTTCATACTTTATTCTTGCTATTAATAATTGCGTAACTAATTTTTGGTTCACATTGGGGACAATGTGAAATTCAAGTATGGGGAGGGTGTAACTGGCATAACTTTGTTTGTCCTCGTAAAAAATCTTTATATAAAACAGTCAGCTGTGTTTTTAGAAAGCATCAGATACGATTAAAACCGGCAAGCTAAATTGATTTTTAAAAGTATTGATAACTAAAAGTGTGACAAACAAAAAGAAAGACTTACATGTTTATCTTTACACTTATACCCATTCCTTTAATTACGTGAGCATATTTGAGCCTTTCAATTCTTAACATGCTTGTTTTTGTTCGGAATACGAGTGAGCCGGATGTTTCACGTAATGCAGAACTTGTCATTAGTATACTTTTCGAGATCATGAATATGTAAAAAGGGCATGAATGTGATAGAGGCACTTAGGATACCCTTTTGTGTTAAGCCTTTTTCTTTGTTCATTTTCCATAACCACCATCGTTCCATTAGTTAAACCATGTTGAGCCTATATCCCGTATTTTTCCGCTTACACCCATTTAACCCACTTAGCCAAATTTAGCATTGTTTAACCTTTGTGTTAAAACTCGGTTATAGTTATTATCTAACTTGTTCAAAAAAATACAGAAAACAGTAGCCGAAAATAGAATAAAGAAGATCAAATCGGAGCAATTTTAGGCGCTGAATAGTACAATCTCGTTGACTAGCTCGATATGGTCAAAATCGCCCATTTATGCTTTACTTATGTATAGTTTATGCCATTTACGTTGGTTAGAAATAACCACCGAGTTTTAACCATTTAACCACTTGTAAATGTCCCTTTCCTACCCTTAACCATTGCCTATCATTACAACCCTCAAAGACCTCTTGATTTTTGTTTCTTTTTCGCATGCTAGTGGTGGAGATTAGATCTTTTGACAAGCTTATGACATTGCATGATACATTGCCTTGGCATCGAGTGTTTTACACATACACATTACATGTATGACTCATAAATATAACCAAGTGTGTGTGAACATGGTGAGAGATGTAAGGATTTGCATGTTAAGTTGATCGGAAGTGGAATCATTGCTTTTTTGTTATCTTTGCTTATATTTTCATATGCTTGTTTTGTTTGAAATCTTTGATTTGGAGTTTTGAAATACCAATTGACCGTTGAATATTTAGGTAGTGTTGCAAATGTTTGACGTTCGGGTCCTTCGTTGGCCCGCGTTCGTTAGCTTTCAGTTTGCTTGAGGACAAGCAAAAGTTCAAGTGTGGGGAGGTTTGATATACGTTAAAATATACATATTTAAGTCCCCTATTTTACCCTCGTTTTGTGCGTTTCTGGCTAAAAATATGTCGTTCAGGTACTTAATCGGTCACTTTTATATTTTCAGGTCCAAAACGGCGTGCCACAGACAAAGTTGGAGAAAAAGTGGGATTAACGAACGTTCCGGATGAATTCTGCAGAAACTGTTGGAGTTACAGCTCACGCACGGTCGTGCAGACCATTGGCATGACCGTGCGCTACTTGCGATCCCTGGAGCACTGGCAATGCGCAAGACAGTGCATCTCACGTCACGGCGCGCACCACCGTGCGACCCATGTGCATGCCCGTGCACTAGTTGATCATCGTTCAACAGCTTATCTGGAGACCTTGCACGGCCGTGCGACCCAAGTGCACGACCGTGCACATCTGAAAACTTTTTCGCCCAAACGTCCACTTGTCGACCCATACCTTGGAGCTGACGTCATGATGACGTGCATGACCGTGCACATAAAGTGCACGGCTGTGCAGATATGAAAATCTCTATAAAACAGAGCATTCGCTACTAATCAAAGTGTTGGATAATTTTCCAAGTTTCTGGATGATTTCTGAGGTCCGAGAGCTGCCGGTTCTGGTCGATTTCAAGCCTCAAAGTTGCATGAAGCTCATCTTCATCCAATCCATCAAATCCTTGCTTTTTTATGGTTTGAATTCTTGTTCTTAACATACATTTTAAGCACAATTGCAAGCATTGAGCTGATGTTTATGTATTATTATTATGAATGCTAGTAAAATACTTGTTTTATGAACAATCTTTAGTTTGTAATCATGTTGGGATGAAGTTCAGGCAACTTGTTCATGTTTGAATCTTGATGATCATATGGCAAACTTGGTTCATCGATAATGGATTTTTGATTGAGGTTGTTTATCTTGGAAGATTAGTAAATGGTTAGTTAGGATAAGTTGATAAAACCCCATAATTAATCATTTGCTAGTAAACTATTAACTTGTTAATGTGTTTACACCATGAAACTAGAAAATGGTTTTGGTTTGATAAAAGATAAATTGGATTTTGATCAAGAATGCTTTCTTACACGTAAGGGCTCTAACAGGTTAGATGGTGTTATTGTAAGTTCTAAACATGTGTCATAATCTTTGTTGAGTATTTTTGGCCAAAATGATCAAATTGGTGGATTTATGTTTAAGACTTGCAAAATGGATAAGTTTGTGATATGATCTACGTTAGGCTTGTCTCGGTGGTCGTATTGTGTTAATCGGTATTGCTTTCCTTGATAAAGTGAGTTTAGAAAACTCTTAACAGATGACTAATCTATTTTTAAAAGATTCACATGAAAATATATCAATAGCTCGTTAATGAATAATTTTAGGTGGTTAAAGTGTGTTTATCGCGTTAATTTTCCGAAGAATTATCATGTTAGGATTCCCGAGAGGGATACTAGTTGTCTTTATATTTGGAAAATTGATCAAGTGCCCTTGCGACATTTCCGACTTAGTTAACATGCTTAGGTTGTTTATAAAACAAGACAAAAGAAAAAGAAATTATGTTTTTGTATTTGGAATCTTATATGTTTTAAAATATATTTTTAGAAAATTTTAGTAAAAACTCTTTCACATTTCATTTTACCGGTAGATAAATGATGACGGTTTAGTACATAAGCGCCTGCCCGCTTCCATGGATGGACATATGGTTCTTACCCATACTTTACTACATATATGATAGGGTACACATGTCCTTTTGTGTGTGTTTTAATGTTAAGGTATAAATCATTTATAAATATATCAAAACCGAGTTCGTGTGTAAAATTCATTGTAAAAACATGTATATATACGCACACGTCAGAAATGTACGGAGGTCATCACGATCAGGCACCCAAATACGATATAGGAATGTAGGATGCCATCGGATTTTGATTCTAACTTGGTTTCAGCTCCACAAGATAATTCATCTCGTAAATCGTTTTCTGTAACCGAGGTATGCTGTGATTCACGGATGCGTCTTTGAAGGTTGGTTATGATTTTAGAATACAGAAGATGGATGGAGTTAGCATATTCTCTTCGAATAAGAGCATCTGCTATGACATTGGCTTTGCCTAGGTGATAACGGATTTCGCAGTCATAATCGTTCAGAAGTTCGACCCATCGTCGTTGTCTCATGTTTAACTCTTTTTGGTTGAAGATGTGCTGGAGACTCTTATGGTCGGTATAGATCTCACCTTTGTACCATAGAGATAATGCTCCATATCTTCAGAGCGAACACGACTGCCCCGAGTTTGAGGTCGTGAGTGGTGTAATTCCGTGTGTAGACTTTGAGTTGACATGAGGGTATGCTATTACCTAACCCCTGCCCCGATGCGTCACAATAGACTACAAAATCATCACCACCGTCTAGAAGGGTAAGGACAGGTGCGTCACAAAGTATCTGTTTCAAAGTTTGGAAAGCCTCCTCCTGTTTGGGCCCCAATCGAAGGGTTTACCCTTATGAGTAAAAGTTGTGAGTGGTAAGGCAAGGCGGGAAAAGTTGGCGATAAACGCCGATAATAACCGAAAAGCCGAGGAATGATCTGACATCAGTAGGAGTGCGTGGGGCCTGCCAATCTTGCATTGCTTTGATTTTTGCTGGGTCAATGTGAATTCCCTTGTCGTTGACAACATGACCAAGGAATTGGACTTCCTTTAACCAGAATTCACATTTTGAAAACTTAGCGTAAAGCTTTTCAGTGCTTAAGAGTGTGAGGGTAAGCCGAAGATGTCGTTCATGATCTGACTTAGTCTTGGAATAAATAAGGATGTCATCAATGAATACAATGACAAATCGGTCGAGATAGGGTTTGAACACCCTATTCATTAAATCCATGAAGACAGTTGGGGCATTGGTCAAACCAAAGGGCATGACCATGAACTCGTAGTGGTCGTAGCGAGTTCGAAATGCGGTCTTTGGGATGTCTTCTTCACGTACTCTAAGCTGATGGTAGCCGGAACGAAGATCAATTTTTGAGAAACATGTTGCACCCTGATGTTGATCTAGGAGATCATCGATGCGAGGTAATGGATAACGGTTCTTGATGGTTAGTTTGTTAAGCTCCCGATAGTCTATGCACATTTGGAAAGTTATGTCTTTCTTCTGGACAAAAAGAACCGGCGCACCCATGGGTGATGAACTAGGGTGAATGAACCCTTTGTCCATCAGCTCTTGCAATTGACTAGCTAATTCTTGCATTTTGGACGGAGCCAATCGATATGGAGATTTTACAACCGGGGTGGCACCAGGTACAAGATCGATTCGAAGTTCGACTTCTCGCATAGGAGGAAGTCCAGATACATCGTCTGGAAAAACTTGAGGAAAGTCTCTCACGATAGGAATATCTTCCAGCTTCTTCTCTTTGCCTTCTTTCTTGACAATATGGGCTATAAATGCCATGTAGTCTTTGCGAAGATACTTTCGGGCTTGTAAGCATGACATTAACTTAAGTCCTTTTGATGAAGTTTCACCGAATATACGAAGGGTTTGGCCGTCGATGAGCGGAATTCGAATGTATTTTTTATAACATACAACTTCGGCATAATGTTGACTAGCCAGTCCATGCCAATGATGACGTCAAAGCTTCCCAATTTCATGGGAATGAGATCGATTGAAAAATCATGCTCGTTAAGAGTGAGAGTGCAGTCACGAAGGATAGAATCCAGCGTAATAGGTTCTCTATCGTCTACTTCTACTGTGAATGATTCCGCTAAACCAACACGAGGTAAACCAAGAATAGACTCGAACTCTAGGGACACAAAACTCTTATCCGCGCCCATGTCAAATAGAATAGATGCATAACTACCATTATTGAGAAACGTACCGTTAACAACGTTGTTATCCGCTCTGGCTTGGTTGGCGTTGATGTTGAATGCCCTTCCCCTAGCTACCGGATTGGCTTGGATTGCTTGATTCACAGGATTAGCTTGAGCCTGTGCGTTGATAATGTTCACCAATCGGGGGCATGTGTTGCGGAAATGAGTTGGATCACCGAATTATAGCAAGCCCTCATTTGTGGCATCATGGGGTAGTTGGTTGGTAAAAGGGTTGGGCTAAGACCTGAGTAGGTGGTAACATTAGTGGAGGTGGCTGGTAAGGGGCTTGGCCCACAATTTGGTTATTGGGTGGGCTCAATTTGATTTCGGGCATGTCTTTGAAGGACGGCATGTTTGAATTGTATGGCCTCCTCGACCACACCGTATGCAGTGGGGACATGGGTTCTCAATTGGGTGGTGGTATTGGCATCGGTTGCACTTCGGTTGAGTTCCTGAATACTGCCTCTTGAATGGTGCGGTAGGAGGAGCAACTTGGGTGATTGGGGCTGCTAGGATAGGTTGGTTATACAGGTTTGGCTGATTGGTTTGGGTGACGGCATAATTTTTCCCGAGTCGCTTTCCTTGGCATTGAAACGAGAAGAAGATCCGGTTTGGGTTGGTTTGGGGGTTCAGTTGAGGTTATGCTACTGACACTCTTCTTCTTTTCATCATCGAAATCTCCATTTTGAATGTGGTTTTCAGTGAGCTTGGTGGCTAGTTCCATTGCTGCTTCCAAGATGGCACTCATCACATAATCTTGGATCTTCGAAGGAAGACCCCAAATATAATGCTCGATAAGGCGGTAGAGAAGGGTGAACAGGTTCGGGACCATCTGATTTAGCTCAAGAAACCTTTTGTTGTAGGTCACATGATCTCCATCTTTTTGCTTTAGGAAGTAGAATTCATCTTCCAACTTCTTGATTTCACTCCTTGGGAAAAAGCGCCTTGTTATAAGTTCTCTAAGTTGTTCCCATGTTAGAGCTACCGCGGCTTCAGCACCTCTTTGCCTTTTTCGGTGTTCCACCAAGTTAAAGCTACCCCCAGCGACGACCAGTAGCATAGCGAACCTTACGGTCGTTAGGGCAGTCACAGTTGAGAAAGGTGCTTTCCATTTCTTTGAACCATCGAAGGAGTGCAGTGACCCCTTCGGTTTCGTCGTATTTTGGAGGGTCGCAGGAGTTTAAGTGCTTATAAGTGCACTTGGTCTTGATTAACTTGGTTAACTAGGTTAACGTCTTGGACTTGGATCAAGTTTGCAGGAGGGTTGGCAGCGTTGGACTCATCTTGATTAACTTGGTTAACTGGGTTAGCAGCGAGAGCTTGCTGGACTTGGATCACAATGTTTGGAATCACGGTGGCCATTTGCTTGGCTATTTGAGCAGCCATGCATTCGCCATATTTTCTGAATCTCTTTCCTCCAGAAGGTGCCTAGAAGACATCTATAGGAAATAACACAATAAGGTTGTGAGTTTGGCGGGTAGGTGTAATGAGTGTCGCATAAAATTGGGAATAAATGTAAGAAATTTAATTAAACATCCACAAAGTAGAAGAAAAATATAAATCCATTGCACCCATAGGATGCCTTGGGCTTTGCTCATGGTTAGGCCCCATACGTCCCCCATACTTTGCCTATGTAATCATGTGGGCCCCCATGACTACTAGGCTTGTAGGGTTCACATTGGTTTGGCCTGTTAACGTAAGCACAACCCGAATGAAAGTCGTAAAATATGGTTGCGAAGTATAAAGTCGGAAGGCATCCTGGTGTGGACACAGTGACAACTCAAAGTGGAGTTAGTTCACATGACGTTTGGTGTGGCATGCTTTGGTCTAATAGGTCCTTCGTACTCTCATCGTTAGTCCCCAGGTAGGCAAACTGGTCCGTTACTTTGGATTTATACGAATGCCAATCCTAGACAGGACGTTCGACTACCGATACTTAAACCCTTCCAGTTACTACATGCCCGACGTATGAACTCACTTTGATGAGATTTGAAAATAAAACATCATAAGTTTTCAAAAAAGAAAGGAAGGATATATGTTTAGATAAATTGAAATCGGGACTTGCATTATAAAGATTTTATAATATATATATATATATTATATATATATAATTATTTATATTATATATAAATATAGTTACCGTGGCAAAATTTATAACACGTTGTATGTTTCACATAATCAAGTAGCAATTAAAGTGCTTGCATGCAATTGTGTGTGCGAAATTTAAAATGTAAAATAAATAAAGGCCATAAACTCGCACGTAACCAATTTAGGATATAAGCAAATAAATTCTAATTGACTATAGTATAGGCTATAAGGGGTCTAATAACCTATCCTATATCCCTATAGTCATCGGCTCTGATACCAATCTGTCACACCCTGACCCACAGCGGATAAAGTAATAAGGGCATGATTGGGTTTTCATTAAAGCTCATGAATTTCTATTTTAAAGTTTCAATATTTAATATTTCAATTTAATTAAAAGAAATTCCAGTAACACGATATTCAAACAAATCACAATGTAGTTCCAAACAAATTTGCAAATAACGTTTTTATTCTTCTAAGGCCATTTCCTATATGATCCACGCTTCAAACCTGTTCACATGTATCATGTGTAAAAGAAAAGTTTGGGTCAACATAAGTTGGCGAGTGAATCCCTTTTTGTTATTAGTAAAATTAATATATAATCAAATCTTTTATTTATGAAAATGTGCATTAACCAAGATACGTGAATATCGTGTACGTCAATTATTAATTTTCCACAAACAAACTCATTCATAAGCAACATAACAATGTACAAGTGTGCACGGTATTGCGGTGTGCTGCAAGATCGAAGCTCAATCATATAGATTTGATCTCGTATAATAGGAGACGTCGAGTTCCGCTCATAGGAATCGGGGAATGGACGGCCTTTAATGAGAAAATGACTACAATGAATGTAAAACACTAAATGCCAAACAACAATTATCACATAACACGTTAGTTCACATAATGGTAATTGCATATAATTAAATAAAAAGATAATAGTACAGAGCGACACATGATACACCCCAAAAATGTGTAAATAAAATAAAATGGGTAGTTGTAGATTCACTCACTGTGGTTGCATATGGGATTTCTCGAAGACATCGCACGAGTGTTAAGTTGAGATACCAAATGAACGAATCGGTTACCCTAGATATTCACATGGCAGTTTTGTTAAATAATACTCCTTTGTTCGTAATTTATCTTTTTAAATATCTAACCATTTACGTGAGTATTAAAGGATTTAAAACAGTATATTTAATTTTTAAATTAAATTTAATGGTTTGAGTAAATAGACGAATTAAGGGGTCATTAAATATTTTTGGGTAAAATTTCAGAGGTTATATATAAAAAAAATTATATTTCTGAATTAATCAGAAATGTCGCCCAAAACCGGCCCTTGCCGGGGATCGAACTCGTGACCTTCCGTACGTGTGCACGCAGCCCGACCAACTGGGCTGCGTGTCTAACCCGGAGGATATACCGTTTTTAGTTCTCTTATATAGAGATTAGATTTGATTAGTCAGTTGGTTTTATTGTAAAGAACAAAAAGGGCAACAACGTCTAAGCAGGCGGGGCTCGAACTCGAGACCTCTCGGTTACGTGCACATAGCCCGTGTCTAACCTATTTAGTATAAGATTTTAATTATCTTTATAACAAAACTGCATAGATCAGATTACTGGTTTGTTTGAAAAGAGAACAAAAATGTGTAGCGAATATACCAAGCCGCGACTGGATCGTGAGACCTTGGTCGGCTCTTACGTGTATTTCATACACGTAGTTTACCACTATGCTGCATTACCAGTTTTGAAAACTTTTGACTTTATAAATCATTTGAAAACAATTCTACCGGTCATCTTCTTCCTTATGAATTTAACCGAAACAGTAAATCCCGGTCACCACCCGATCACTTCACAACGTTTGCCTTAGCAATAGTTTTGGGCTTTGTTTAAGAAAAAAATGAAAGATGATTAAACGAGTGCACAATTTACGTATCGTTTACGGGGGAGAGGGGGTATAGCGAGTTCCGGCGTCTTGGGAACTCCAGCGGAAATGCAGGTTTTCTCCGGCGGGTTTCTTTGTTGGCTAAGGGTTCAAGAAGTGATAAAGGGGGGTTTGTAAAGTGGTGAGGCTTCACTTGACACAACCTGTTCATACCCGATTCGCATCGATTTACTCATTTGTCAAACTTTCGATTTGAAATGGTGACAGCCGTGTACAGCTAAGATTCACGCGTCCTGATGTGAACTTTTCGCCAAAATCAGGACTAGGTTCATGATGCTGAATATGGAAACCGGTCATCGAATCAATTATGCGAAATTTTGGAAAGGATTGGGGACTTTATCCCCACTGTTCGCAAGCTGGCATATGGGCGGCAAAGCTGGTTTAAGCGTGATTCGAAACTTCATTTAAATCTTATGTACGAGCAAGACTTGCACCAAAACTGCAAGTGGTGCAGTGGTGCGTGTGAATCTGTTTGTTTGGGTAGATCCAGGTTCGACACCCACGGCCCACCGCTTTTATATACATTTTTTTTGTTTTATTTACATGGGAGACTTCCAAGTTTTAATTTATACATAAAGATCCCTTTACATTTAAGTTATATATGTATATATAACTATATATATATGTGTGTGTATATATATTTTACCACGTGCTATCATTTCGTTATTCGCTATTTCAACATTATAAAGGTCGTGTATATATATACACATATATATGCGTACGCGTAATAAATAGAAAAACTCCACATTTATTCATTGAAAGTTTGATTAAATACAGTTCGGATTTGGAGCCCATTTTTTTGTCGGATGTTACAAACGTGTTTTGGTCTTAGTTGGCCATGGAGCACGTGAAACCTTCAAAGTTAAGTGTGCTCAAGATGGAGCAATACCAGGATGGGTGACCTCCTAGGAAGTCTCCACCGCGGCAACCAAAAACAAATCTGTGAGTTCCTGAATGGGCAACCCATCGGGGACAAAGCGGATAATATTGGTCGTGCGAGAGGTCGGATGTTACAAATGGTATCAGAGCCACTCCTGAGCCGTTCAGGATGGTGGGGCAAAACTCATCGAGGACGATGAGTCCCTAAAGGAGGGAGGGTGATTGTAACGATACCGATACCAAGAAGATTAACATGGACCATTGTGACACCCTAGGCAAATCCCACATCGGCCGTGACTAGTAGAGATTCTTGGTTCATAAGATATGTCTCGTCTCTTAAATCGCCAATGCGTTTTGGGCTTAGTTGGCTCTTGAGCACATGAAAACTTCACAGTTAAGCATGCTTAAGTGTGAGTAGTACTAGGATGGGTGACCTCCTGAGAAGTCTCCACCGAGGCAACCAAAAATAAATTGGTGAGTTCCTGGATGGGTAACCCATCGGGAAAAAGCGGACAATATTGGTCGTGCGAGAGGCCGGATGTTACAAGCACATTCTCGACCGCATAACAAATGTTAATTCTTGAAAATTGTCAAAAAAAAAACTTTATGAACGGGTCAACTCAAGTTTTAGTAAATTCAATACAACCCATTTCAACACATGCCATTATGACCTTTGTCCGACCCATTTACTTTGACAAGCAACCTATTACGCCAACTTGGCTCACAGACAATAACATAGACTTACAAATCCGGTCTAACTCTAATGTGCCAACCCGCTTCCATCTTTTAGTCCAACATTCGCAACACCCTATACTCCATAAAAATGATCAAACAGTTGGTTTTCATATTATCTAAACCATCAAAATGCGAAGCTATGATTACTTAAATATCCGTAAATGAAGTTGAAAATAACAACTTCATTTTGCATTCCTCCTTCATATACGCTGCTGGAAGTTGAATGCTGACTTCGCAATTCAACTCATCAACCATCCTGAATAATCTCTAAGAGCAATAAACTAATCAAGATTCACTTATGAAAATGAAACACTAACAAAAAAAGATATAATGTAAAAAATTACCAATCAATCAACACAAAGATCAACTTAGATGAACCACAGAGAAGGGAGTAACGGCGAATTCTGGCATAGGAATAAGGAATTCGTCAGCAGAGATGGATACACCAGTGTTCGATCTAGCTGAAAGAACCTTTGGTTTCGCAACAAGAGAAACTATAATCAATTGAACATGAAATTAATCCAATTTACATATTTCAAAATGATATTGGTTCAGTTTTGATGACTTAGAGGTGTTGTTGCAATGTTCTTAAACTTGATAGATGTCGTATTGAGTGAGCATTGATGATGCATTCCCAATGATTTGATGAACAATGGAGAATGTGTTCGATTGAGCCCGCGGATGTTTAGCGATTGAATTAGGGTTAAAATGGTTGAAGAGGATTTGGTGTTGAAGAGGACTTTGATGTGTACGGATTAAATTGGGGTCTCATTGTTCTTTAAAGACTTGTACAGTGTGATTTAAAACTTGTAGGGCACTTTAGGTTTAAATTTTAGAAATTAGTTCCGATTTGCTAACTATAAAATTTTGCCATCCCATTAAGTTGGGAACTTATTTGATAATTTAAAAAAAATAGTTCTGGTTGGCTAACTATAATATTTTGCCATCTCTTTAAGTTGGGAAGTTAGTTTATATTTAAAAAAGTTTCGTTACCCTTAGATTAGGAAGTTTTTGTTGAAATTTGACTAAACCCTTAAATTAGGAAGTTTTGTTGATATTTAACTAAAGTATATAGAAGATGTTTAATCAAATAATTGACAGGAGTTTTACTTTTAAAATTTTTGAACCGAAATGTAATAGTAACTTTTGCATTGAATAAAAATCTATTACAAAACCAACTAAACCCTATCGTATTTGTTATTGAAAGAAGTCAACGTGATCTTTTTATTCATATTTTTAAATAACATTTACTACAAATTAGAATAGCATACCATATCATGTTGGCTTAAGTTAATTCGGTATTAGGTTTTCTAAGATACAATACAATATTTAATTTTTTGAATTTCTATAATCACTTGTACACTAAGGTATTACTTGCTTATACATTTTAATCCACATGTCGATATCAACTTAAACAGACACTAAAACATTGAGAAAAATGAGTAGGTCGTCATGGTACATTCAAATGTTTTAAAAACAATATAGTCTAAAAGATACGATGAGAATAAATTAAAAGAAAAAGAATTTTATAGGGAGAGGAAAAAGTGTAACTAATAACTAATTATCTATAGTTTTGTTAAAGACGAGGGAATTAAAGTGTAATTAAGATAAGTAGATTAAAGTATAATTAGTGTTGAAAGACTAATTTACCTTTATTTTAGGTTGTACATTATACATTAAAGCCAGAAAAATTCTTATCTTTTGGGTATCTTAACATGTCCATCTCTCATGCATATAATATAGTATAGATACTATTACAAAACGATATTATTAAATTGTTAATAACAATGATAATAAGATAGAAAGTCTCGAGCATGTTGAAATGTAATACGACATATTTCTTTAATCACTTGTACACTAATGAATCGTCTACTTGTACATTTTAATCCGCACGTCAATAATGACCAAAGCAACTATTGAAACGTCGACAAAATGAGTAGGTCGTCATGGTACTTTTAGATTTTTTTAAAACACTATAGTTTAAAAGATATGGCACGAATACGTAAAAGAATTATAAGTTTGTTGTGGAGGGGAGAAAGTGTAACTAATTATCCATACTTTTGTTAAAACTCAGGAATTTAAGTGTAATAAGATAGGGGACTAAAATATAATTAACGTTTGAAAGACCAATTTACCCTCATTTTAAGGGTGTATCTATAAATTAAAAGGAAAAAAATCTTATTTTTTTGGATATCATAAAATCATCTCTCTCATACGTTACTATAATATATAATATAGTTCAAATAAATGTATGGCTTGTTTATTGGTTTGCATTGATCCTCACACACACACATATATATAGATAGATAGGACATGGTGATAAGTCTTAAACAGATTTTAAGCTATTTATCTCTTCAATGGAAAGTTGTCTTCAGTAGGAACATGTATATTCTATATAACATGAATGCTTATACTTGTAACTTGTAAGTTTTCCCAACAATATCCCAAATACTAATGATACAAAGACTAGATATTCTAGCGTAAGACCTGAGCATCATCTCCATATACTTAGCCCCTCAAGGTTGGTTGGATTTGAAAAAAAAAACTGCAAAGGACTAATGTTACAAAACTGAAAAAGGCAACTTCCTACCAGTGACCGACTGGAGTTACTACCGACAGAGACTTTAGCGAAGATCTTGATTTTCTTTATTTGTAAATCATTTGTGTAATTATTTTAGGTAATTATCCTATCGGCATCATAGGGATATTTTAGCTATGTGTGGGCAGAATTGAGGGTTTATTCCAGTTGGGCCAGGCTGTGTGTAGATTACTTTTAGTCACATACGTTACACCGTATGATTAGACTAAAAGGAGGTAGATGAAGTTCTATATATCCCAATAGATTATATTTGCAGGTTATATCACATTTGTGGTTATACCCATATGAGTGTAAATCTCCATTTAGCCAATATAATCCTACAAAAAGATATAATGAAAAAAACTTAACCTCTACTTGCTATGCTTTTAGTTATTCCAATATATCATTGGGCCAAAATCTCTGCCACATAGTGATCTCATCCTTGTTATATAGCTTTTTAATTCCTCCATAAAACCCCTCGGTCTCAGTTCCTTCTTCACGATGTTCTTTCCTGTTAACCGCCATATGTCTCCATCGGGAACCAGGTGCATACTGCTTGAACTCCAACACCACCGTATCTGTCACATCATCAATCCTAAATTTTAATCCTTTCTTCACAACTAATATCATGTAGAGGTAGAAAATGGGTGTGTTGTTCGGGCCAAATAAAATTTAACCGAATGAGACAAATTTACGCTTTGAAAGAACTACTCACCTCTTTCGTGGCACCTGCAGTAAGTGTCATTAGCATCACATGATTCTAAGTGCCCTATAACACCATACCACCAACCTGCAAAAGAATGTGTTTTTTCACTCATAGGATCTTTTTCCAAATGCAGTGAGTTTGATTTCAATGTTACTTCCAATTCTTAATGAACATAATAATGTTTCTTCATGCAACTTGATACTACACTTCTAGTTTCTATGGGTCCTGATGGAAACCACCTAAGATCTGATCTGATCATGAACCATTGAAGGATGATAATCGTGTGTAGAACAGAAACATACCGTAAGGGAAGTGTTTGTTTTTCTCCATTGAATCTCAATGTGATCTTTGGGTCGTAAATCATTTAAACATGTTGAAATATGAAGATGATCTGGTGAATTATCAACAGGAACTTCCCTTAGCCTATCCCATGTTACCCCGCTCTCTGCCCTTTGCCCATGAGGTGGATATCTGCTCCACCAAAATCATCAAATCTTACAACTTCATGTTGCCTCAAGCATATATTCGTAAGCAGTTTAAATAATTTTATTGAATCCTACCTAGCCTCGAAAGTATCGGTTTGAGAATCATAACTGAGCTCTGCATCATAGCTTGACATCACAAACCCAACATGCCCGTTCTGTAAAACCAAGAAATTTGCATACCAGTTGAATGGCAAGAAAATACACCGATAACTGAAAGAAGAGGATACCTCACGGTTAAAAACCTGAGCGGGAAACCAGAACCTCCCGTCTCAAGGGCTCGGTAGCACGACACAGCCGAACAAGTGTCACATGGCTGACTCGACTTTCTTTCATCACTAGATTTAAACAACATAACAGGCCAGAGTTTAGACAAAAAGCCTCTTCTTTCCGCCCAATCAAGAATGTTTTTTTGAGATGCAATATGTAACAGCCACTCCTTCTGGGCAACAAAACCGAAAACTCTACCCCATTTCCGCTTCATATGCTGTTTCCAGAGGTACTCACTCGAACACATATCCCTTAATTGAGATGAAACACAAGCCATTTTACAAAGGTCAGCAGGCTCAAGCTTCTCAAGAATGGTTTCCAATGCTAAATCAGGCAAATCCAATAGGCTTGACGACTCTGCTGTTGCAGTGGTTTCGACATTCTCCATTGTATTTGTGTTCAACTTGCTATAGCATTTTCTTTTCGCTTTGATGACGCCATTTTTGCGCTGAAGTATACAGAGAGTGCGTTCTTTAAAGATTTAACCGAGGGAAAAAGGATCGATAAATCTTCCAAGAATTGTAAAGAGAGCAGTCTCGTTTCATTAGACCATGGTGGAAGTTGCTTGATGGGAAGAGAGTATTTATAAAAGAAGATAAAAGAGATGAAAGTAACAAAGTAGATTAGCATTTTGATTTCAAAATTTGGAGAAAGAAGAATCTTTCAAAAAACAATCTTTTTTTTTGTTTTTCAAATTTATGGGTTTATTTTTCTTCTTTCGAAGATTTAGACGAAGCCCACCAAACCCGGGGTGGGCTTCGTCTTCTCAAACAAAAAAGATTTACAATATGCCTTAACGGGGAAACAAAGATCCTATAAAAGATCTATGAATATGGGATCAGATTTAAATCAACAGAAACAAGATGTAGATATGAACAAAAAAATGATCAAATGTGGAACAGATATGAATCTGGTGATCAAGATTGAACCAAAAAACAGGTGTGATGCAACAACAAAAGCATAAAAAACAAGAAGAATTAAGAAACAGAGCAAATAATATTAGATCTTTTTGTGGGTTGAACAAAGAGAAAAAGGGTGAAGATGGAGACTGGAGATGAGGGAGATTGAACCAAATCCCCCTCACCAACAGCTCAAAAAAAAACAAACTTTCCCTCAGCTCAAACCCACAAAAAGAAATGAATTATGATGTATTGCTCTTTTTGGGGACTTTTATCAAACAGGTGATGGGCAGAAACATATATAGAGATAGAGAATATGTATTAATTTAGTATATGATTGTGTGGATGTAATCTATGCCATTGGAGATCAACTTGGAGTAGATACCGGACTACCGATAAATGTATGCATGACATTATTGGAAGATGGTGGGTGTTTGCGGTTAGTTAATGTTATCAAATAATTGAAACCTATTCCACTGTTTTTTTTATAAATAGGAAGTATGCATGTGTTTAATAAACAAGAAAATCACACAAATACTCCTTTTTCCCAATGTCAGGTATTTTATAGCCCCCACTATTTAAAAACCCTCTATATCTTATTTTCACATTTCTATTGTATACGGGTCGTATAACCTTATATGGCCTGTATAGAATTTTGTTACATAGAGATGTATGCAGTGGAATGTTTTTTTTTGTTTTTTATGTATATGGGCCGTATAACGTTATACGGTCCACATACACATGTATACGAGCAATATAACGTTATACGGCCAAATGGATTTATTTTTGGAGGTTTAATAAGGTTTTTGGTTTTAACACATGTGTGTGGGGGGAGGGTTATCTTGAGAACGCTAAATATTGCGAGAATCGTGAGAACGAATGAGAAAACCAATCAAAACCATTTTTTTAATACAATCATCATTTTAATTAAAATACAACATAAAAAAAAAATTACGAAATCAAATAATTCATTTATCCTCTTAATATCACTCTTATTAGATTTTTTACACATGTGTAAATATAACAAATTTACACATATGTAAATGACAAACTTACACATGTGTAAGTTTCTTTATTTCCCAATTCATGTAAATTTAAATATGTAAATTAAATTTCTAGAATTGTATTCGAATAATAATGACAAGTTTAAAAAGAAATTTTAAATTTCACTTGTTTTTTACCAAGTTCTAGTGGTTTTTCATTCGTTCTCACGGTTCTCGCAATATTTAGCATTCTCATTTAAACTCTCCTATATATATATATATATATATATATATATATAATATGGTTAGGTTCATTAGTGAACAACAACCTTACTTGTGAACACTAGTGAACTAATCCTAGCCCTTGATTATTAGTACACAAGTGTAAATCAATGTCAGGATTTATTCACTCAGTTCACAAATACACTAATGTTCACTCTAGAACCCCACCCTATAATATATTTTATAAAATGTATATATATATATATTCAGAGCTCATCGAGTTTTTATAAAACAATGAAAGTATTTGATTGCTAAAGTTCTTGTGAGAGCTCAGAGAGAGAGAGAGTATTATTGCTGAAGTTTTTCAGTATCCGGAGTTTGTTGGGTTGTTTGCAGCTAGAGATAAGAATGCTTGAAGTTTTACGCCAGCTCGTGGAAGGTTTTAAGTATCCGGAGTTTGTTGGGTTGTTTGCAACTAGGGTTCAGAATGCTTGAAGTTTTGCACTTAGGTGGCGACGACGGTGGGTTGTGAGAGTTCAGAGAGTATGATTGCTAATGTTTTTCAGTATCCGAAATTTGTTGGGTTGTTTGCAGCTAGGGTTCAGAATACTTGAAGTTTTATTATAAACCGTGTTAAACCGAAATCTAATAAAAGTTCTTACAAAGGAGCTGGTTTGGTTAGGGGAATGTTCTGGAAATTGAAAGAAAAGGAAGGTTGTGGCAATTTAAGATTAACTAGTAACTTTGCAGTCGGTATGTGTTCAGAGCTAATATATCCATACATGCATTTAATTCACTCACATCATTACAAACTGTCAGAACATGAAATAAGATCAGCCTTAATGTAATGAAATAATCCCAACGCTTCTCATTACAAATTCAAATCAAACTCACCGATCACATTACCCTACTACCGGAACCCTATTCTCATAAATTCCACTGTCGTACAAATACAATCCTACATTATTGAAAATCACTGTATCACCACCGTTTGTCTTCTGCAATATGTCTTCCTTATTTCAAAATACCTATTCTCATAAACTGCTTCACCATTGTTAAACCCAATGGACTTCACTTTCCAAACAATTTATAAGCAGCACCACCACCACCACCACTTTTCCAACCACCCCATCATTGGTTTGCGATCACTAACTTTACTTTGTTATCACAAGCACCTGAGTTTTTGCACGACTGACGCCAACAATCTTTTTACTTTGAAACAAATCCTATTTTTTCCTTTTACAGACACATGAAACCTCCAAGCTGCTTCTAAAGTAGTGAAACTGAAATCCCCCAAAACGACATTGTGTCAAACCGAAATCGAATAAGAGTTCTCACAAGGAGCTTGTACGACATTGGAATTTACGAGAATGCGGTTCCGTACCGTTCCCATTGCCACCGTTCTCATAGCCACCGTTTCCATAGCTTCTGTAACCACCACCCATACCCACAGTTTCCATATCTCTCCATATTTACCTTTTTCTTCTATAAATATACTACTATAACTTACTTTAAAAAGAAACGAAACAGTTAACGAACATAAAGCACTGAATGTTGGAAGCTCGACAAACAATCTTGCAATTAGCCAGAATTCCTTACTTCTCCGACGATTGAACCCACATAACCTGTTACTCGGGAACACGTAGGTACCGGTGTAAGTGAATACTAATTGTCAGTTAACCTGTGGTTTCACTACTATAGAAGCAGCTTGGAGGTTTCATGTGTTTGTAAAAGGAAAAAATGAGATTTGTTTCAAAGTAAAAAGATTGTTGACGTTAGTATGTCAAAGTTAACTTTCAGATTTAGATTGATGTGGCGTCTAAATTCATATTATATAAGTTTTTGGATGGTGTTTGTAAGGTTTAATTGCCTAGTTACTATACCAACAACCAAAATACCAAATACTAATAATAATAAGTCTAACTCTAGAACGTGAATATACTTTGCTATATACATAACTATTTAATTAATTTCAACTCATATGTCAAAGTTAACTTTCAGATTCAGATTGATGTGGCGTCTAAATGCAAAACTAAACAGATACCAAAGGTTTTTGTTCATCTCATTTAAACCATTCACCTATGTTCACAAAGCAGCAGAGTGACGCCATGAAATGACACACGCGTATTGTGACTAGTAGACTACTGTGGTACCGCCTGTTGAAAAGGTAATGATAGATGTCAATCAATTCAACTAATGTTCATTTAAGAAGTATTGACTGCTTACTAATTGCAAGACTGTTTGTCAGACTTTCTGTACCATCCCCGTATTTATAGCTTCCGTCCTCTGGTTGACTTTTCTTTACCCATCTTCTCTAGTTGAACTATATTCCGTCCAACATATGACACATGAAAAAAGCGCTTCTTTAGACAATCTTGGATTATGTTCCGTTTTATTACAGTCATCATGATCAACTCCTGCAGAGTGATCTTTTTTACTAGAAGTTCTACCCAAATCTTCATTTCCCGTGATTATGAAAGCTACTTTCGTGAGGGGGTCAGTAATCATGAAAGTTGCAATTTTGACTATCACAAAATTGATCGGCACGGGTTAACTGACAATTAGTATCTCATTCCCTATTTTCTCCTTTTCTAGTTCTTGAAGAATCGTCTGCAAAATAATAAAAAAAAAGTTGGTGAAACTTAATAACAAAGTAAACTTAGTGATCGCATACCAATGATGGGGTGGTTGGAAAAGTGGTGGTGGTGGTGCTGCTGCTTATAAATTGTTTGGAAAGTGAAGTCCATTAGGTTTAACATTGGTGAAGCAATTTATGAGAATAGGGTTCCGGCAGTAGGATAATGTGATTGGTGAGTTTGATTTGAATTTTGAAAGGAGGAAGACATATGGAAGAAGATAGATGGTGGTGATACAGTGATTTCAATAATGTAGGATTCTAGTTGTATGACATTGGAATTTGGAACCAGCGTCTCTTCAAAGACCCTGGTTATATATATTTGGAATTCGAGTTCATTAAGAAGTAATGACTGCTGACCAATTGCAACACTATTTGTCGGGCTTCCAACGCTCACTGTTTCCATAGCATTGGATTCAAAGGTTTAGACGCAATGGTTTGATCTTATTTCAAGCATTCTGAACCCTAACTGCAAACAACCCAACAAACTCCAGATACTAAAAAACTTCAGCAACCATACTCTTTGAACTCTCACAACCCACTGTGTTAAACCAAAATTGAATAAGAGTTCTTACAAATACTTCCATACATGGTTTAGACGCTTATGGATACATATCACATCCATTGTTGGGTTGTTTGCAGCTAGGGTTCAGCCTTGTGTTACTTTGATTGACATCTATCATTCATATCTATCATTACTTCTTAAAACCCATATTACTACTCAAACCATGGCATCGAATAGTCACCTTAACTTAAAACTTTTCATCATCCCTTCCTCACCATTATCTTACACTAATGGAGGATCTCTGTCATTATTATTCACTTACACTAGTACCTGCGATGGAAAGTTGTTTTTACAGATTGTAAGGGAAAGCGTTGGATTCAAGGGTTTAGTCGTTAATATAACAAAGATTAACATTGTTGGTTATTCACCGGGCTTCATGTTTTTAGGCAGCATCTGCTTTGCTTAATGAGAAACAAAAAGACATGTCGGGTTTTTCTTCTAGTGAGTTTTAAGGATTTAGTAATATATTTAAGGGTTTGGTCACCATAGTTTGAGTAGTAATACATTTATAGAAGAAAAAGGTAACTACGGAGAGACCCTGGCTATGTATACTTTGATGTGTTCAAAGTAAAATCTACTGAACAATTTCCTGAATTCGAATTCATTAAAAAGTAATGACTGCTAACTAATTGCAAGACTGTTTGTCGTGAATCATATCAATACATCATTACCAATTATCAAACCATAAATACATGTATGGACTCAAAAAATTTTTGGAGTTAATATTCACAAATTAGGGTTTCGATTTCGTATTTTTTAAGATTCACGTACATGCATTTAATTTCCTCACATCATTACAAAAGGTAAGAAATTGAGTCAAACACTACATATATTATGTTATAATAATTTGTAAATGATGTGAGTGAATTAAATGCATGTATGGATATATTCGCTCGGAACACATACCAACTACTTTATCTTAAGTCCATACATGCATTTAATTCAATCATATCAATACATCATTACAAATTATTAAAGCATGAAACAAACGAACAGTGATTCTTAAAAAGTACAAATTTTCATTTCTTACTTTTTGTAATGATGTGAGGATATAAACACATTTACATGAATCTTAAAAAGTACGAAATTGAAACCCTAATTTGTGAATATTAACTACAAAAAAATTCAAAGTATACGTGTCGTATAACGTTATACGACCCGTACAAAAGTATTGTATACATTGTATACGACCAAGTAACTTATTTTCACATGATGTATACGAGCCGTATAACGTTATACATATACACATGTGAAAATAAGTTTTCCATGTATTATTATCAGGCCCCATTTTATATCATTAATGGGTGGTGGTTTATTAACAAATGCAAAGTATTTAAACACCTGAATTTGAAATGGAAAGATTTTAGGTTCAAATCCTATAAATGACTTGGAATAAAATTTAAAACAAATTCACCTTTAAAAAGTATTTTATATTTATGGAAAAAAAACTTTGTTTCTTAGACATCACATTTTGCTCATGTATTGTTAACTTTCAACGGATAATTATATTAGAATTATAGTAATAGTCGAGTAGGAGCAAACGTTATTATTAAAAAGAAAAAAAAAGTAAATATGATGTTAATGTAGGGTTCGCCCAATTAATTTAGAATTATAGATGAATAAAGTATTAGCAAGTGTTACCATTAAAAATTAATGATAATTTTAAATTTTTTTGTAGGGTTTGATACACTTTTAAATTTTAATGTACATAACTTTTTATACACTTTTAAATAATTGAAACCAAATTCAGTTCCATTGCCTTTTCATAAATAGAAAGTATACGTGTGTTTAATAAACAAGAAAATCACAAAAATACTCCTTTTTCCCAATGTAAGATATTTTTATGTTTATGGAAAAGAATACTTTTGTTACTTACATATCACGTTTTGCTCATGTATTATTAAATTTCATGCTTAAGTAAAGATAATTTTAAATATGTTTTTAGGATTTGATACGCCTTTAATGTACATAAATTTTTATTTTATATAGCACGAGATGTTGATTAAATATATTTGAAGTGTAATAATAACTAAATAAATAATAGAGATACATGGAATAATTTTTATGTATACATGCTAGGAACAAATCATTGTATGGATTTGTTGACAATTGAAGTTATTTATAAATAGTTTCGTAATAAACCACGAGCTTGCCGCTCAGAAACTTAAAGCTCATACAAAGATTTTCGAGTCAGAACACCAAACCTCTGACCACCAGGGGTGCAGCGTCCGACCCCTGAACTTTTCGCTCGGTAGTGTCCGGTATGTAGTTTTGGTATAGAATATTTTAGGTATATACGTTTTCGACCCCTCGGTCGGAAATCTCAAGCTTCGCCACTGCTGACCACATATCAACATCCTATAACTTTATGCGACTAAAAACTACAGAGCATTAATACTTCAGTCGAAGTTAAAGATCATGATGGAAGAAAAAAATATTACCTACGAGAGTGGAGCAATGTGAATATTACAAGTTAGAAAGTAAGCGTTGTGTTCATGTACATCGGATCTGACACATCTTGTAAACACGTTGAAGATTTGATAAAGAAAAATATTCAAATCTTAATATTTAAATGGAAGATGTTGTGAGATATATAAATAAGAAAAGTGAAAATTTTAACGATATAAAGTAAAGTAAGACGAAATATACAAGAAAATAGAATAAAATAAGTTGAGGAAAGAGAAATTTTCTTGATACCTAGGTAGAGATAACTTAGTTAATTACATTCTTGTTGAGATCATCATTCTTCTTCGTTAGCAAGGTTTAGGCCGTTTGGCAACTTTTAAATATGTAAGTACTAAATCAGTAATATGTTTGAAACATTAAGTGTTGATCAGTAAGAAGTTTGAATCATTAAGAGCTAGTATAATGCTTAACCGCTTAGAGGCAAATGTCTGACCAATTCAGATAAGACGTCTTAACCATTCAGACTAAGTATAATGACTAACAATTTAGAAGCAAATGTCTAAACCATTCAGACATCTGCCCGCAAAACAAACAGTCTAAACCATTAAATGATTAACTAGTAAAAAATATAAACCATTAAAAACTAACTCTAAGAGCCCCTTAATAAATAGGAAAACATACTTCATTTTTAACTTTTGAACCAATACTAATAATTGAATATGATTACTAACAGTAAACTATTAACAGGATAAGTGTGACCTGGTAACACATGTAAACAATTGTCCTTTGTAACAATTAAAAATATATAACACTATATAGGCGATTTTTCTCATAACACACTATGTTAAAAAATTTCATAATTGTGATCAAAGTAAAAGTGAAACTAAGAATGACAAAAATCTTATGGACCTATCCCAAACTAGTGTAGATAAAAAAAATTCACCTATTTTGATACTTTTGATAATTATTTACCTATTTATATACTTTTCTATCTCTTTTATTTTTACCTACAAACAAAAAATAAAATTAGAATGCACAAAATTCGCAAAAGTAGGGTTTAATTAATTTTCATAAAAATTAAAAATTGTGCAAAATTCTACAAAAAAAAAATATGTAAAATTTCTACAAAGAATTATGCAACAATTGTGCAATAATTCAACAAAATTATGCACATTATGTTGCAATAACTTTCCAATAATGCCAACCACAGAATAAATCAAAATAAATATTTTTTTCAACCAATCAAACACAAATAAAATACTAAATAAACTCATTCCATTACTAGTACCAATATTAAATACAAATTAAAATGTCAAAGTGATTCAACTCACTTACCAACCATTCTTTTAAGCTTAAATGGACATGTTGCTCGATATGACCACACTGTTTACAAATTCAACAGAAGTTAGCGTTTTCCCTTACTTAATGTCCATTCTATTTTGTAGTCTTGTTGAGTGTGGACAACCCTTTATATCTCATTTTTCACTCCGAATTGGTAAGTAATTCTCTAATAGACGATGAGTTAGGCCAAGAAGCTTCATCAGGAAGTGGAGAAAACTTAGATGACCAAGTAGCACAATAACCAAGAATTAAGTAACATTTATCAATGTATTACCAAGTGTTTAAAAATGTTTGTCACATGCACTTAAAACTGGAGAATATGGATACTTAAATATCCGCCACTTAACACACATGCAAGTTTCTTTTTATCCAAATCAACTATTTGCACGCTTTTCCCTTTTGATTTATGACCTCAAGTATACCTTTCTCATGGTTAAAAGACCTCAAAGAATGTGCATCAGCTTTTGACATTAAGGTTGCTTGTTTGGCGAAAACATGGGAAGTATACAAATATCATGTAGGCTGTAGCTAGAGATACATAGGACATCTCACATCATAATAGTTTATTAATCAATCTATAAAATGTAAGTTGAACACATGACGTGATTGGAAAGCGTCCATTATCAAATGCATGTTCCTACTTTGATTTATTTGTCCATTTTTCCATAATAGAGTTGAACTTCCTACTTTGATTCTGACTCTAACACAATAATCTAAAGCTTTTAACTGAGAGTTGTGAAACTTATCAATAAAGTTGTGGATAAAATGCCTTAAGCAATACATATGACAAAATGATGAATACTATTAACATGAAAAGAAACCAAAGTTAATATGATGTTCATAAACAATACTTGTAAAAACTATGTGGCTCTAACCAAGAAGATCCTTGTTCATTAGTTGCCTTTAGGATTCCAGCATGTCGATCATATAATAGACATATCCCTTAAGTATCTTTCACCCCATGTTTCGTAACATGAGAAAGAAAGCAACGCCAACTAGCGTAAGTTTCATTTTCAACAATAGCAAATGCAAGTGGTAATATCTGATTTTACCATCAACTTCCATTTCAATCATCATCTTACCTTTATACTTGCCATACAAATGTGTGGCATCAATGCTAATCACTGGCCGATAAAGCTTAAATCCATTGATAGAAGGGTCGAATGCCCAAAAACACACGTCTAAATTGCATTTTCTCTACACCAGTGTAACATCCGTCGAAAAACGGGTTTCCAAAACCTGCTTCGTTTATTAATCGAATATCCAGTTATAATTTTTCGTTTCATAGTTTTTGCTCAAATTAATTTTAAACGATACATAATTAATAACTATATTAGAATTTAAAAACCATATTTTATAAATAATCGTAAATAGTGAGAAAAAAATAAAATGGGGACGCCGGGTTTCCAACCCGGGTCGCCCACAAACTCAAGCACACAACACACCGCTCCGCCACATGCCTTATTTGTGAATATACTGAAACAAATAATACTTAAAATAAAACTCGAATTCAAAACCGGAAATCATCGCGCTCAGAACTCGAAATCACCAGAAAATCCGGCAATCCGCAAGTTTAGCCATTTCCTTTTGACTAAAAACACTATAACCGACTTCGACATCGGTTATAACCGACGTCTAACAGTCAATTGCGGTCATAACCGCCGGAGAAACTTTGACCGCGAATGAAGACTCAAACTCGGACAAAATTCATCCAGTTCTACCCTATAAATACCCCCTCAACCTTCCGGGAATCCTTTCGCTCAAGACCGCACACTTTTTCGAAGTTGAATTTCTCAGAAGCTCGTCGCCGGAGATTTCCAATTTCGCCGGAACATCGCCGGAAATCCTTGATCAGAAAACCGTATTCATTCCTCGACCGGTATATCTATCTAAAACTTCTCTGCTATCTCTTAATTCATACTTTAATCGTTCAAATCAATAATCAAAACTGCTAAACAGTTCATACAGCCGGACATCGCAAATCGGAGCCGACGACACTTGCCGGAAAACCGAAGTAAACCCGCTGTTCTGGTACACCATATCATTTAATATCTCTGTTCATTTCAATCAAGTTTAAATCGTGAACGACTAAACAAGAACAGTCGGAATTCATTGTTCTGTGTGCTTAAAAGAAGAAGACGAAGTCGCAATTAAGTATAAGTATAATTAAAATCAGATATTCGAACGGGTTAGACACACAGTCCAGCGGTGGACTGTGTGCACAAACAACACACACGTCCCGGGTTCGAATCGCACACGTTACCGAATTTCAGAATTAAAACCAACATTTTTACAACTGAATCGGATCATGTCACCGAATGTTAATAAGAATAATTTAATCCATAAGTTAAACAGATATGACACACAGCCCAACTGGTTGGGCTGTGCGCACTCGAACCGAAGGACCCGAGTTCGACTCCGGGTCCCTGCAACCGGTTCGGCAATATAAACCATTTTTAAATAAAACCAAATAAGTTTAAAATTAATTAGTATATAAATATAATTAAAACAGAGAATATTTCGGGTTAGACACGTAGCTCAGTTGGTAGAGCTGCGTGCACGTAAACGAGAGGTCCCGAGTTCGAACCTCACCCAGCGCATAATTAAACACAATCCGACCAGTCAACGGTCAACGGTCAAAAAGTCAATTTTTTTATTTTATTTATTTATTTTTATTAATTTATTTAATCAGAAAATCATTTAAAATACTTAAAAATAAAATTTTAAAGTTAGAAAACCTCCTTAAACTCACAAAAATAAATCTAAAAATCACATTAAGAGTATAAATTAAAAGTACTAATTTACCGAATCATTTCATTATTATTTTAGGTTAGTTTTACTCGTCGATCAAATCCTAAAATTTGTGCGCATCCAACGTCATCAAAGAACGCACCCAAAGTGAGTGAATCTCTACCAATTCCCCGTTTTAATCATATTTTGGGGTGTATCATGTGTCGTTTACTTCCTTATTATATTTAAACACTTGTGCATCCATCATATCCGTGATCAAATGTGTATCAAATGTGTATCAATTGTTGTGTGAATTATGTTTAGATTGAAGTTATCATTTTCAGTGCACGCATTTCATTAGGCCCATCAGCTCCCCGTGGGATACGGGTTGAGTATCAGGTGCCTCATTCGATCGGCTCCGTTTGATTGAGCCTTGATCTCACATACATCATCATTCATGTCACTCGATCGGCTCCGTTTGATTGAGCCTTGATCTCATATACATCATCATTCATGTCATTTACTTATCCAATGTGGTTTATGTTTTGTTATATATATGTTTGCTCACATGTGATTATTGCACAAATTTTCAATATTAAATACAACAAGAAATTAATAACAATGTTTTCTCAAGGTTCACTCGCCAACTTTTGTTGACCCAAAATATCCCCCGTTTTACACATGATACAGGTAATCCAGTTCAGGCAAGAAACACATAGGAAAGCCTAGAAGAATAAATCAGATTAAGCTTGGGATTGTTTTACTTAGTTTCATTTCCTTGTAATTGTATGGATTTGATTTGAATATTTAAGTTGTAATTTGAATTTAATAAATATGAAACATTTTAGTAAACATCATGAGCTTTGGTGATAACCCAATTATGCCCCGACTCTTATTCCGCTGCGGGTCGGGGTGTGACAGATTGATATCAGAGCCATGACTATAGGGATATAGGATAGGTTATTAGACCCTTAGAGCCTATACTATAGTTGATTAAAATTTTAAATTGTTTATGCGTTACATACAAAATTCATGATGTTTATATGCTTTATGTTTATTGTTACATTCAATCTTATGCAAGCATGTTCATAAGTACATATTATTATACAATGCTCATCATGAATCATATCCTCATAACATATCATATCCATGAGAGCACACACCTCACAATTCCCATGATTTTTGCAACGATTTTTGTATTTTTCAAATCACATCAAAGTGAGTTCTCATGACGGGCATGTAGTAACTGGAAGGGTAGGAGTACCGGTAGTCGGAACGTCCTGTCTAGGCTTGGCATTCGTATAAATCCAAAATAAAGGACCAGTTTGCCTACCTGGGGACTAACGATGAGAGTACGAAGGACCTATTAGGCCAAAGCATGCTATACCAAACGTCGTGTGAGCTAACCCCACTTTGAGTTGTCATTGTGTCTACACCTGGACACCCTCCTACCATACATCTCGCAATCATATTTCATGGTTTTCATTCGGGTGATGCGAGTGTTAAACCGCTAACACCAATGTGAATCCTACTAAGCCAATAGTCACGGGGGCCCACATGACTATACAGGCGATGGTATGGGGGACATTGGAGGCCCAAACATGAGCAAACCCAAGACATCCTATGGATGTAGTTGCATTATTGATAGTTATGTTATTTGTATTCTTTTAACGACACATGACACCTAAAAACTTCTTAAACTCACAATCTTCCTATGTATGTTCCTGTAGATGTCGGCTAGGCAACTACGTGGAGGTAGAAAGTCAGGAAGATCCAATGAATGCTTGGCCACTCAAATTGCTAAACAAATGGCCGTGGTACTTCCTGACATCGTGATTCAAGTTCAACAAGCTCTCACCGCAAATCCTATCAACCCTCCCAATCAAGAAGACCAGAGCGTCGCCAACCCTCACTCCAAAAAGTGCTCCTACAAACACTTCAAATCTTGCGATCCCCCAAAGTATGAAGGGACTGAAGGTGTTACTGCCCTCCTCCACTGGTTTGAAGAAATGGAGAACACCTTCCTCAATTGCGATTGTCCCGAGGATCGCAAGGTACGTTATGCATCAGGGAGACTGTTTGGAGTAGCCCTTACCTGGTGGAACACAGAAAAGGGTAAGCGAGGAGTCGAAGATGCCATGGCCTTATCATGGGAAGAGTTAAGGGAACTCATGACAAGGCGCTTCTGTCCAAGAAGCGAAATCAAAAAGTTGGAAGATGAATTCCACTCGTTGAAACAAAAGGAAGGAGATCACACTTCCTACAACAAAAGATTTCTCGAACTGAACCAAATGATCCCTAATCTGTTCACCCCCGTGTACCGCTTGGTTGAACACTACATTCGAGGCCTCCCCTCGAAAATTCAAGACTCGGTTCTAAGCACTTTGCCTGCAACACTTGAAGCCGCAATGGAACTAGCTACCGAACTTACCGATAATCGCATCTGAAACGGCAAACTCAAGGATGAGAAAAAGAAAGCCCCCATTGAGGCCCAAACTCCAAACCATTCCATCTCCTCTTCAAAGTTTGCTGGTAAGAGGAAACGAAACAACAGAAATTTTGCCGTCACACAAACAAACCCTCCTATCACTGCCGCACCAATTACCCAAATTGCTCCCTCAGCTACACCATTTAAAAAGCCATACACCGGCCCATACCCGAAATGCAACCGTTGTCAATACCATCACCTCCCCGAAACTCCTTGCCAACATTGCACCAGCTGTGGCCGTGCGGGTCACACTATTCAAACTTGTCGTACGCTTCAACGAATGAACCGCAATCAACCCTCAACCCAAACCCACCATCAGATAGTGGGTCAAGCCCAACAACCTTTACTTCTACCACCTGCACAGCACATAGCCCAATCCTACTACCAACCCAACTACCCTATGATGCAACCCATGCGAGCTTGTTACAACTGTGGAGACCCAAACCACTTCAGGAACACTTGTCCACGCTTGGTGAACATCATCCATGCCCAAGCTCAAGCAAATCCGGTAAACCAAGCTAACCAAGCTCCTCCACCTGCTAGAGGAAGAGCTTTCAACATCAATACCAACCAAGCTAGGGCTGACAACAACGTGGTTAACGGTGCGTTTCTCATCAATGGTAGTTATACATCCATGTTATTCGATACTGGCGCGGATAATAGTTTTGTGTCCTTAGAATTTGAACCTATCCTCAACCAAACTCGGGATAATCTCATGGAATCTCTAACGGTGGAAGTTGCTGACGGAAAGCCCGTTTCATTAAATTCTATTATACGAAATTGTACCCTCACTCTAAACGATCACGATTTTCCAGTTGACCTCATTCCTATGAAGTTGGGAAGTTTCGATATTATAATCAGTATGGACTGGCTCAGCCAGCATTACGCTGAAGTAGTATGCCGCGAAAAGTTCATTCGCATTCCTCTTGCAGACGGTCAGACCCTACGTATCTTTGGAGAAACCCCTTCGATGTCACACCCCGACCCGCAGCGGAAAAGGTGATCGGGGCATAATTGGGTTATCATCAAAGCTCATGACATTTATTATATGTTTCATATTCATTAATACAATTTAATGGAAATAAATGATACACCATATTCTAACTATCAGTCTAAGCTTCTTGGTTCTCTTCTAAGGCATATCCTATGTTTTCCTTGCTTCAACCTGTTCACCTGTATCATGTGTAAAAAGGTTTTGGATCAACATAATGTTGGCGAGTGAATCCTATGGAAAAACATTTGAACAAGTTTATCCAATTGATTATAAATAATGTGCATACCACATATGAGTAAATGTAGATGTAAATTTATTCACACAACACATAATATTGAATATTAAACTCACATACACCAAATGATTTTTTTGAGGCACGCGATGTTCGACTCGTCTCCCACGAGGAACTGATGGGCCTAATGAATGAGTTTTGAGGCACGCGTTGTTCCACGAACTGATGGGCCTAATGAATGAGTTTTGAGGCACGCGTTGTTCTTACGAACTGATGGGCCTTAATGAATGAGTTTTGAGGCACGCGTTGTTCTCGTCTCCCACGAGGAACTGATGGGCCTAATGTATGAGTTTTGAGGCACGCGTTGTTCTCGTCTCCCACGAGGAACTGATGGGCCTAAATAATTGAGTTTTAAGGCACGCGTTGTTCTCGTCTCCCACGAAGAACTGATGGGCCTAAATAATTTGCATACAACTTTGACAATATGTAATACATCACAACCAATAATAGTTACATTCTAGTTTAGTTCATATAATGGTATAGCACAAATTTGCATGAGAGAATTAGTTTAAACGACACATGATACACCCCAAAACATGAATAAAAAGGGGAGTTTGTAAGAATTCACTCACATTGGGTGCGTTCGGTTGATGAGGTTGAATGCACGCGAAATGGTGTTAACCACGAGTGAAATTAATCCTAGATAAATCGCATAATGGTTCGGTAAGTAAACGGGTTTTATGAATCTATTTTAGTAGGATTGTTGGGTGTATTTTTGTGAGTTTGAGGCTATTTTCTAACCTTAAAAAATGTTATTTTTAAGTATTTATAATTGATTTTTAATTAAAATAATTAAATAAAAATAATAAAAAAATTTTTTTTTTTTTTTCTGCTACAGTGACATTGACTAGTTGACTTTGACCGGCGTTGACCGGTTCGAGGCGTATTGTTGTGCGCCGGGTGAGGCTCGAACCCGAGACCTCCCGTACGCGTGCACGCAGCTCTACCAACTGAGCTACGTGTCTAACCCGTTATATATCCGATTTTAATTATATATATATATTAATTAGAATTAACAGAAATCCTTTATTATTAAAAACGAATTAATTCTCGAGAACCGGTGCGCTCCACAGGTCTCGAACCCGGGACCTGTGGGTTAGCGGACACACACTCCACCGCTGGACTGTGTGTCTCACTTGGTTATAAACTCAGTTATCATTATATTTAACATATACACAAAACACTCCGGTTCTGTTTTGCGAAAAAGAGGATTTTTATCAAGGCGGCGTGTGAGGGACAATACTCGAACTCGTGACCTTAGCTTTAAAAGTGCACACAGTCCACCGCTGGACTGTGTGTCTAACCCGGTAATTATCTTGATTTTAATTATACTTAACCATTACTGAACTTCGTCTTCTCCACCGGTTTTAACCGGAAGTGACGACGGACTGGTTCTAAAAGTTAATTCATGTTCCTTTAGTGTTTTATGATCAATTACAGTCGAGATAAAAGTAAAAAGGAAAGGAATTAGGCGTGAAAGGTACCGACTGATTTTACTCTGTTTTCCGGCAGAACTCCGGCGACAGAAATCTTTTTCCGGCGACAAGTATCTTGCAGCAGAGAGTCTTCCGAAGGCTTGAAAAGGGTGTGGGTGATTTCGGTAAGAGTTTAGGGGGTTCAGTAAACTCAGAGACTAATAATACGGTTTTTCCGGCGAAGTATCAAATATTTCCGGCGATTGATTTTTCGCCGGGAAAGGGTGCGATTTGAGTGTGAAAGACTTCTGGCGAGTTGAGGGTGTATTTATAGGGTGGTATTGAGATGAATGGGGTCTGAATTCGGTCTCAATTCGAAGTCAGCCGTTCTCCGGCGGTTACAGCTGATGTCGCGGGTTCAGACGTCGGTTATAACCGTCGTAATAGTTAATTCATCGGTTATATTGAGCGAAAATGTAATTAAACGGCGAAGTCGTCCGGATTTCCGACGACTGTTATTTTGGGCGCAATAATTTAACTTCTGAAATTGAATATTTGAATTAATTGTTTTCTGTTATTACCAGAAAATCAAAGTGGCAGAGCGGTTGTTCGGTTAAGAGATAAGTCTTTGGTTTGACCCGGTATAGACCCGAGTTCGAAACCCGGCATGGGTAAAACATTTTTATTTTGCTATTTTTGACAGATTTTCAAAAACTAAATTCATATCCCCGCATAATAATTGATTACGGATCGTTTAAAATTATTTTGGGCATTTAATTCGCAACAAAAAAAATTTGACTGACTGTTCGGTTGATAAACGGAGCGGGTTTGGTAAATCCGTTTTTTGACGGATGTTACAGTATCCCCTGCTTTTTAGAAATTTCGTCCCGAAATTTAAATAAGGATATAATTGACTAAAAGAATGATGGTGTTTAGTTTTGACAGTTACATACTTAGAAGAAATAAGGGTTTAAGTTTTTTTGTTTGAGGCGGTAACGTTCCTTGTAAAGGTTAAGTATCCTAATACAGGAATCGCTTTTTGTTGCCTACTGTATAAGTATTGTTAAGCAGGAATGATTCGCTAAAATGATATCACGCATAAAAGTTTGAATATGCTTAGAGTTATATCCTAAGGCAGAAATTCTACAATCTACACAAATAACCACAACAACTAACAATTGTATCCACATTCTGATAGCATATATGTTTGAATGGTGATGGTTCCTCTCTCGTTTGTTATGATGGAGAGGTTAGTCTATATGGAAATGGATCACAATCCAATTTCTTTAAATAGTGAGATGATATAAATGTAACACAATTTCAACCAAGGCAATACTAAATCCTACATGGAACTTCTCATAACCGCCTGATAACGCCTCTGATCCTTTGGCAAGAATACTTATATATAGGAAGTACCAGCGGCGTATCCACCATATTCTTGTCAAATTTTCATTGGTTTTATCAGTGAATTATGATTAGTCCTATAACTCTACAACCAATACAACAAACATAAAAATACTGAAATGATATATATCTGTGCGATCAAGGCTCAATCAAACGGAGCCGATCGTATTGTATGTACTGAAATTGAAATGTCTGTGCGCTCAAGGCTCAATCAAACGGAGCCGAATGTATTGAATGTACTGAAATTGAAATTGTGTGCTCAAGGCTCAATCAAACGGAGCCGAGCGTATTGCATGTACTGAATATGAATATCTTAACCACACAAACAGCCTATGCATGGAACCTCTCATAACTGCCTGATAATGCCTCCGATCATTTGACAAGAATACTTATATATAGGAAGTACCAGCGGCGTATCCACCATATTCTTGTCAAATTTTCATTGACTTCATCCGCCAGTTATGATTAGTTCTATGCGACTCTACAACAAACACCACAACCACAAGATACTGATAATGAAAATGTATGTGCGTTCAAGGTTCAATCAAACGGAGCCGAACGTATTGCATGAACTGGAAATGTAAATTGATCTGTGTGCTCAAGGCTCAATCAAACGGAGCCGAGCGTATTGCATGTATTGAAATGTAAATTGAACTGTGCGCTCAAGGCTCAATCAAACGGAGCCGAGCGTATTGCATGTATTGAAATGTAAAATGAAATGACCGATCAAGGCTCAACCAAACGGAGCCGATCGTATTGCATGTACTGAAAACAATATATAATATATAATATATGATACTTACTACACATGTGATAAAGAAAAACATAAAACTAAACGATAGGAGTTGAATCTTGATTCTTGGTGAGAGAAAGTTAGTTAAGTGGTTGGTTTGGACCGTTAACATCTTCAACAGGATTGGCATTGATGTTATAAACTCTTCCTCTTGCTGGTGGTGGAGCTGGGTTTGCTTGGTTTGCTTGGTTAACTGGGTTTGCTTGAGCTTGGGTGTTTATGATGTTAACCAAACGAGGACACGTATTTCTAAAATGGGTAGGGTCGCCACAATTGAAACAAGCTCGAACATATGGGTACATGGGGTATTGAGGTTGTTGATATGTTTGGGCCATGGGTTGAGTAGGGGTTGAGGTTTGGTTTTGAGCGGTGCGGCAAACTTTGCTCAAATGACCGTAGCGTCCACAATTCGCACATAGTCGACAGGGTGAAGTAGATGGATGGTGATAGAAACAGGTGTTGCATTGAGGGTGAGGTCCAATGTAAGATTTCTTATTTGGGTAAGTTGGGTTGGGTGCTACTTGAGCGTTTGGGATAGTTTGAGGAGGTACAACTTGTGAAGCTGGTTGGTTGCGTTGGGTGACGGCGAAGACTTGCCCATCACGCTTTCTCTTAGAAGTAGGTGGTGTAAAGGATTCGGTTCGGGTGGGGTTTGAGGTTTCCGTTGATGCTTTATCCTTCTTCTTCTCCTCTTTGAAATCTTTGTTCCGGATTCGGTTCTCGGTGAGCGCGGTTGCTAGCTCCATTGCTGCTTCCAAAGTTGCAGGCGAGGTGCTTATTACAGGGTCTTGAATCTTTGATGGAAGACCACGAATGTAGTGCTCGATCAAACGGTAGAGGGGAGTGAACAAGTTGGGAACCATTTGATTTAGCTCAAGGAATCTCTTGTTGTATGTGGTGTGGTCGCCTTCCTTTTGTTTCAAAGCATGGAACTCATCCTCCAATTTCTTGATTTCGCTTCTTGGGCAAAACCGTCTTGTCATGATTCCCTTCAATTCTTCCCAAGTCAAGGTCATAGTTTCTTCAACACCTCGTTTGGTCTTTTCTGTATTCCACCATGTGAGTGCTGTTCCAAGTAAACGACCGGTAGCATAACGCACTTTGCGATCATCGGGGCAATCGCAATTTAGAAAAGTGTTCTCCATTTCCTCGAACCAATGGAGGAGAGCGGTGACACCTTCAGTACCTTCGTATTTTGGAGGATCGCAGGATTTGAAATGTTTGTAGGTGCATTTAGTGACTGAAAGGTTGATAGTGTTTTGATCCTCTTGTTGGGTTGGGTTAACGGAATTAGCGGTAAGGGCTTGTTGAACTTGAACTACGATGTTGGGTATTACGGTCGCCATTTGCTGAGCGATTTGGGTAGCCATGCGTTCACGGGCTTTTTCTGCTCTCATCTTCCTACGGGCGAGGTTAGAAGACATCTACAAGGAATACATGTCAAGAGTATGAGTTGGATGCCTTTGGGATCGTGGGTCGTGTTTGGGATTGAACGTTCATAAAATAAATATAGAAAAATAAATCTACTACATCCATAGGATGTCTTGGGCTTTGCTCGCTGTTAGGCCCGTCATGCCGCCATACTTTACCTGTGTAATCATGTGGGCCCCCATGAATACCGGTTTTTCATATGGTTCGCACGGTTTCTGCCTGGTTGCGTACACAAAACCCGGAGAAAATCGTGAAATATGTATACAACGTGTGATATTCGGAATGTGTCCAGGCATGGACACGGTGACATCTCAAAGTGAGGTTAGTTCGAACGACGTTTGGTGTGGCATGCTTTGGCCTAATAGGTCCGTCGTACTCTCATCGTTAGTCCCCAGGTAGGCAAACTGGTCCGTTATTTTGGATTTATACGAATGCCAACCTAGACAGGACGTTCCGACTACCGGTACTTGTACCCTTCCAGTTACTACATGCCCGTCGCAGAACTTACTTTGATGAGAATTGAAAATTGCACAAAATCTTTGGATATTGAGAGTATGAAAATAAATTGAATACATGAACATCGATATATGTATAATGAATATGTATATATGTATAATGAATATGTATATGAGCATGTATGTTTGACTGAAATGTAAACAAATATGAAACAAATAAATATCACAAGTTTGTATGTAACCACCTAATCAATTTAAAATTTAGGCAGACTATAGTATAGGCTCTAAGGGTCTAATAACCTATCCTATATCCCTATAGTCATGGCTCTGATACCAATCTGTCACACCCCGACCCGCAGCGGAAAAGGTGATCGGGGCATAATTGGGTTATCATCAAAGCTCATGACATTTATTATATGTTTCATATTCATTAATACAATTTAATGGAAATAAATGATACACCATATTCTAACTATCAGTCTAAGCTTCTTGGTTCTCTTCTAAGGCATATCCTATGTTTTCCTTGCTTCAACCTGTTCACCTGTATCATGTGTAAAAAGGTTTTGGATCAACATAATGTTGGCGAGTGAATCCTATGGAAAAAACATTTGAACAAGTTTATCCAATTGATTATAAATAATGTGCATACCACATATGAGTAAATGTAGATGTAAATTTATTCACACAACACATAATATTGAATATTAAACTCACATACACCAAATGATTTTTTTTGAGGCACGCGATGTTCGACTCGTCTCCCACGAGGAACTGATGGGCCTAATGAATGAGTTTTGAGGCACGCGTTGTTCCACGAACTGATGGGCCTAATGAATGAGTTTTGAGGCACGCGTTGTTCTTACGAACTGATGGGCCTTAATGAATGAGTTTTGAGGCACGCGTTGTTCTCGTCTCCCACGAGGAACTGATGGGCCTAATGTATGAGTTTTGAGGCACGCGTTGTTCTCGTCTCCCACGAGGAACTGATGGGCCTAAATAATTGAGTTTTAAGGCACGCGTTGTTCTCGTCTCCCACGAAGAACTGATGGGCCTAAATAATTTGCATACAACTTTGACAATATGTAATACATCACAACCAATAATAGTTACATTCTAGTTTAGTTCATATAATGGTATAGCACAAATTTGCATGAGAGAATTAGTTTAAACGACACATGATACACCCCAAAACATGAATAAAAAGGGGAGTTTGTAAGAATTCACTCACATTGGGTGCGTTCGGTTGATGAGGTTGAATGCACGCGAAATGGTGTTAACCACGAGTGAAATTAATCCTAGATAAATCGCATAATGGTTCGGTAAGTAAACGGGTTTTATGAATCTATTTTAGTAGGATTGTTGGGTGTATTTTTGTGAGTTTGAGGCTATTTTCTAACCTTAAAAAATGTTATTTTTAAGTATTTATAATTGATTTTTAATTAAAATAATTAAATAAAAATAATAAAAATTTTTTTTTTTTTTTTCTGCTACAGTGACATTGACTAGTTGACTTTGACCGGCGTTGACCGGTTCGAGGCGTATTGTTGTGCGCCGGGTGAGGCTCGAACCCGAGACCTCCCGTACGCGTGCACGCAGCTCTACCAACTGAGCTACGTGTCTAACCCGTTATATATCCGATTTTAATTATATATATATATTAATTAGAATTAACAGAAATCCTTTATTATTAAAAACGAATTAATTCTCGAGAACCGGTGCGCTCCACAGGTCTCGAACCCGGGACCTGTGGGTTAGCGGACATACACTCCACCGCTGGACTGTGTGTCTCACTTGGTTATAAACTCAGTTATCATTATATTTAACATATACACAAAACACTCCGGTTCTGTTTTGCGAAAAAGAGGATTTTTATCAAGGCGGCGTGTGAGGGACAATACTCGAACTCGTGACCTTAGCTTTAAAAGTGCACACAGTCCACCGCTGGACTGTGTGTCTAACCCGGTAATTATCTTGATTTTAATTATACTTAACCATTACTGAACTTCGTCTTCTCCACCGGTTTTAACCGGAAGTGACGACGGACTGGTTCTAAAAGTTAATTCATGTTCCTTTAGTGTTTTATGATCAATTACAGTCGAGATAAAAGTAAAAAGGAAAGGAATTAGGCGTGAAAGGTACCGACTGATTTTACTCTGTTTTCCGGCAGAACTCCGGCGACAGAAATCTTTTTCCGCCACAAGTATCTTGCAGCAGAGAGTCTTCCGAAGGCTTGAAAAGGGTGTGGGTGATTTCGGTAAGAGTTTAGGGGGTTCAGTAAACTCAGAGACTAATAATACGGTTTTCCGGCGAAGTATCAAATATTTCCGGCGATTGATTTTTCGCCAGGAAAGGGTGCGATTTGAGTGTGAAAGACTTCTGGCGAGTTGAGGGTGTATTTATAGGGTGGTATTGAGATGAATGGGGTCTGAATTCGGTCTCAATTCGAAGTCAGCCGTTCTCCGGCGGTTACAGCTGATGTCGCGGGTTCAGACGTCGGTTATAACCGTCGTAATAGTTAATTCATCGGTTATATTGAGCGAAAATGTAATTAAACGGCGAAGTCGTCGGGATTTCCGACGACTGTTATTTGGGCGCAATAATTTAACTTCTGAAATTGAATATTTGAATTAATTGTTTTCTGTTATTACCAGAAAATCAAAGTGGCGGAGCGGTTGTTCGGTTAAGAGATAAGTCTTTGGTTTGACCCGGTATAGACCCGAGTTCGAAACCCGGCATGGGTAAAACATTTTTATTTTGCTATTTTTGACAGATTTTCAAAAACTAAATTCATATCCCCGCATAATAATTGATTACGGATCGTTTAAAATTATTTTGGGCATTTAATTCGCAACAAAAAAATTTGACTGACTGTTCGGTTGATAAACGGAGCGGGTTTGGTAAATCCGTTTTTTTGACGGATGTTACATTCGAAATGACTCAAATTAATGTCCTGCCTTCAAGCCCGAAAATATCTCCGCAAGAACTATGTCGCATTCCTAACTCACGTCGTCAAAAAGGGAAACAAGGAGAAGAAACTTGAAGATATACCAGTGGTGAAGGAATTCCCACAAGTCTTTCCCGATGACATCTCAGGACTCCCTCCTGTGAGAGAAGTCGAATTCCGCATCGATCTTGTACCGGCGCTACACCAGTCGCAAAATCTCCTTATAGGTTAGCCCCATCCGAAATGCAAGAGCTGGCCAGTCAACTGCAAGAGTTGACTGACAAAGGATTCATACGTCCTAGCTCCTCGCCTTGGGGTGCACCTGTTCTTTTTGTAAAGAAGAAAGATGGAACGTTTCGCATGTGCATTGACTATAGAGAACTCAACAAGTTAACGGTTAAGAATCGCTACCCACTACCTCGCATCGATAACCTCCTAGACCAACTTCAAGGCGCCACCTGCTTTTCAAAAATCGACCTTCGTTCTGGTTATTATCAACTCAGAGTACATGAAGAAGACGTCCCAAAGACCGCCTTCCGGACTCGTTATGGTCATTACGAATTCATGGTCATGCCATTCGGTTTAACCAACGCCCCAGCTGTCTTCATGGATCTAATGAATAGGGTATGCAAACCCTACCTCGACCGCTTTGTCATAGTCTTCATCGACGACATCCTCATCTACTCCAAGTCTAAATCCGATCATGAACGACACCTTCGACTCATCCTTACACTCTTAAGGACTGAAAAGCTCTACGCTAAGTTCTCTAAATGCGAATTCTGGTTAAGAGAAGTACAATTCCTTGGACATGTCGTTAATGACAAGGGAATACATGTCGATCCTTCGAAAATCAAGGCAGTACAGGAATGGCAAGCGCCACGTACCCCTACCGAAGTAAGGTCATTTCTTGGTTTGGCTGGTTACTATCGTCACTTCATTGCCAATTTTTCCCGTATTGCTGTACCACTCACGGCCTTGACTCATAAAGGAAAACCCTTCATATAGGGACCTAAGCAAGAAGAGGCCTTCCAAACTCTAAAGCAAAAACTTTGTGACGCACCTATCCTCACACTTCCTGAAGGTTGCGATGACTTTGTAGTATATTGCGACGCATCAGGCAAGGGCTAGGCTGTGTATTAATGCAAAGAGGAAGAGTGATAGCCTATGCTTCTAGGCAACTCAAAGTTCATGAGAAGAATTACACCACCCACGACCTGGAACTTGGAGCCATTGTGTTCGCTCTCAAGATATGGAGACATCACCTCTACGGTACCAAGTGTGAAATATACACTGACCACAAAAGTCTTCAACATATCTTCAACCAAAAGGAGTTGAATATGAGGCAACGAAGATGGGTCGAACTTCTTAACGACTACGACTGTGAAATTCGGTATCATCCTGGCAAGGCAAACGTAGTGGCTGATGCGCTCAGTCGAAAAGGTTATGCGAACTCCATTCGTCTTCTATGTTCGCAAATCATAACCGACATCAAAGATCGAATCCGAGAAGCTCAACATGTTTCTGTAACAGAAAACGACGTACGCGATGAGCTGTCATGTGGAGCTGAACTCAAAATCGAAACCAAATCCGACGGTATCCTATACTATTTAAACTGCATATGGATTCCTGATCGCGATAACCTTCGTGATTTCCTCATGAATGAGGCGCACAAAACACGATACTCTGTACACCCAGGGGCCGACAAGATGTATCAAGACCTACGATACACCTATTGGTGGCCTGGCATGAAAAAGGATATTGCTGTTTTTGTTTCCAAATGCCTTACCTGTTCCAAAGTAAAAGCTGAACATCAAAGACCCTCAGGACTTCAAGTCCAACCCGAAATACCTGTATGGAAGTGGGAAAACATAACCATGGATTTCATTACCGGGTTACGTCGCACCTCCAGTGGGTATGACACCATATGGGTAATAATCGATCGCCTTACAAAGTCAGCTCACTTCATTCCAATCCGCGAGGACTTCAAAAATGAGAAGTTAGCTCGTATCTACATCAGCGAGATCGTAAGCCGTCATGGTGTACCTTTAAGCATCATTTCAGACCGTGATGGTCGTTTCACTTCACGAACATGGCGAGCCGTACAAACCGCCTTGGGTACACGATTAGACCTCAGTACCGCTTTTCATCCTCAAACTAATGGACAATCTGAATGCACCATCCAAACTCTTGAAGACATGCTTCGAGCATGTGTCATAGACTTCAAAGGGAATTGGGACGCTCATCTACCATTAGTTGAATTTTCGTACAACAATAGCTACCATTCAAGTATCAGCATGGCTCCTTTCGAAGCTTTATATGGTCGTAAGTGCCGATCTCCAGTATGTTGGCACGAAATTGGGGAATCACAAATCACCGGTCCAGAGTTAATTCAAGAAACAACCGACAAGGTCATTCAAATTCGAAACAATCTTCTAGCGGCTCAAAGTCGTCAAAAGAGTTATGCAGACAAACGACGAAAGCCCTTGGAGTTTGACATTAGGGATCAAGTACTTTTAAAAGTATCACCGTGGAAGGGAGTGATTCGTTTTGGCCAGAAGGGCAAGCTAGCACCACGATACGTAGGACCTTTCAAGATACTCGAAAGAGTAGGTCCTGTAGCATACAAGCTTGACCTACCGGAAGAGCTCAACAAAATTCATCCCACATTCCACGTATCAAGCTTGAAGAAGTGCCTCGCCGATGAAAACCTCCATGTTCCTCTAGAAGACATTCAGATCGATGAATCTATGCACTTATTTAAAGACCAGTAGAAATCATGGACTTCGGAGAGAAGCGTTTAAGACGGAGTCGTATTCCAATTGTCAGGGTACATTGGGAGTCGAAACGAGGACCTGAGTTTACTTGGGAACGTGAAGACTCAATGCGCGAGAAATACCCGCATCTTTTTCCTGTTACCACTACTACTTAAATTTCGGAACGAAATTTCTAAAAGTAGGGGATACTGTAACATCCGTCGAAAAACGGGTTTCCAAAACCCGCTTCGTTTATTAATCGAATATCTAGTTATATTTTTTGTTGCATATTTTTTGCTCAAATTAATTTTAACACGATACATAATTAATAACTATATTAGAATTTAAAAACCATATTTTATAAATAATCGTAAATAGTGAGAAAAAATAAAATGGGGACGCCGGGTTTCGAACCCGGGTCGCCCACAAACCTAAACACACAACACACCGCTCCGCCACATGCCTTATTTGTGAATATACTGAAACAAATAATACTTCAAATAAAACTCGAATTCAAAACCGGAAATCATTGCGCTCAGAACTCGCAATCACCGGAAAATCCGGCAATCCGCGAGTTTAGCCATTTTCCTTTTGACGAAACACTATAACCGACTTCGACATCGGTTATAACCGACGTCTAACAGTCAATTGCGGTCATAACCGCCGGAGAAACTTTGACCGCGAATCAAGACTCAAATAAAATACTAAATAAACTCATTCCATTACTAGTACCAATATTAAATACAAATTAAAATGTTAAAGTGATTCAACTCACTTACCATCCATTCTTTTAAGCTTAAATGGACATGTTGCTCGATATGACCACACTGTTTACAAATTCAACAGAAGTTAGCGTTTTCCCTTACTTAATGTCCATTCTATTTTGTAGTCTTGTTGAGTGAGGACAACCCTTTATATCTCATTTTTCACTCCGAATTGGTAAGTAATTCTCTAATAGACAATGAGTTAGGCCAAGAAGCTTCATCAGGAAGTGGAGAAAACTTAGATGACCAAGTAGCACAATAACCAAGAATTAAGTAACATTTATCAATGTATTACCAAGTGTTTAAAAATGTTTGTCACATGCACTTAAAACAGGAGAATATGGATACTTAAATATCCGCCACTTAACACACGTGCAAGTTTCTTTTTATCCAAATCAACTATTTGCACACTTTTCCCTTTTGATTTATGACCTCAAGTATACCTTTCTCATGGTTAAAAGACCTCAAAGAATGTGCATCAGCTTTTGACATTAAGGTTGCTTGTTTGGCGAAAACATGGGAAGTATACAAATATCATGTAGGCTGTAGCTAGAGATACATAGGACATCTCACATCATAATAGTTTATTAATCAATCTATAAAATGTAAGTTGAACACATGACGTGATTGGAAAGCGTCCATTATCAAATGCATGTTCCTACTTTGATTTATTTGTCCATTTTTTCCATAATAGAGTTGAACTTCCTACTTTGATTCTGACTCTAACACAATAATCTAAAGCTTTTAACTGAGAGTTGTGAAACTTATCAATAAAGTTGTGGATAAAATGCCTTAAGCAATACATATGACAAAATGATGAATACTATTAACATGAAAAGAAACCAAAGTTAATATGATGTTCATAAACAATACTTGTAAAAACTATGTGGCTCTAACCAAGAAGATCCTTGTTCATTAGTTGCCTTTAGGATTCCAGCATGTCGATCATATAATAGACATATCCCTTAAGTATCTTTCACCCCATGTTTCGTAACATGAGAAAGAAAGCAACTCCAACTAGCGTAAGTTTCATTTTCAACAATAGCAAATGCAAGTGGTAATATCAGATTTTACCATCAACTTCCATTTCAATCATCATCTTACCTTTATACTTGCCATACAAATGTGTGGCATCAATGCTAATCACTGGCCGATAAAGCTTAAATCCATTGATAGAAGGGTCGAATGCCCAAAACACACGTCTAAATTGCATTTTCTCTACACCAGTGTAACATCCGTCGAAAAACGGGTTTTCAAAACCTGCTTCGTTTATTAATCGAATATCCAGTTATAATTTTTCGTTGCATATTTTTTGCTCAAATTAATTTTAAACGATACATAATTAATAACTATATTAGAATTTAAAAACCATATTTTATAAATAATCGGAAATAGTGAGAAAAAAAGAAAATGGGGACGCCGGGTTTCAAACCCGGGTCGCCCACAAACTCAAACACACAACACACCCGCTCCGCCACATGCCTTATTTGTGAATATACTGCAACAAATAATACTTAAAATAAAACTCGAATTCAAAACCGGAAATCATCGCGCTCAGAACTCGAAATCACCGGAAAATCCGGCAATCCGCGAGTTTAGCCATTTTCCTTTTTACTAAAACACTATAACCGACTTCGACATCGGTTATAACCGACGTCTAACAGTCAATTGCGGTCATAACCGCCGGAGAAACTTTGACCGCGAATGAAGACTCAAACTCGGACAAAATTCATCCAGTTCTACCCTATAAATACCCCCTCAACCTTCCGGGAATCCTTTCGCTCAAGACCGCACACTTTTTCGAAGTTGAATTTCTCAGAAGCTCGTCGCCGGAGATTTCCAATTTCGCCGGAACATCGCCGGATCAGAAAACCGTATTCATTCCTCGACCGGTATATCTATCTAAAACTTCTCTGCCATCTCTTAATTCATACTTTAATCGTTCAAATCAATAATCAAAACTGCTAAACAGTTCATACAGCCGGACATCGCAAATCGGAGCCGACGACACTTGCCGGAAAACCGAAGCAAACCCGCTGTTCTGGCACACCATATCATTTAATATCTCTGTTCATTTCAATCAAGTTGAAATCGTGAACGACTAAACAAGAACAGTCGGAATTCATTGTTATGTGTGCTTAAACGAAGAAGACGAAGTCGCAATTAAGTATAAGTATAATTAAAATCAGATATTCGAACGGGTTAGACACACAGTCTAGCGGTGGACTGTGTGCACAAACAATACACACGTCCCGGGTTCGAATCGCACACGTTACCGAATTTCAGAATTAAAACAACATTTTTACAACTGAATCGGATCAGGTCACCGAATGTTAATAAGAATAATTTAATCCATAAGTTACACAGATATGACACACAGCCCAACTGGTTGGGCTGTGCGCACTCGAACCGAAGGACCCGAGTTCGACTCCGGGTCCCTGCAACCGGTTCGGCAATATATACCATTTTTAAATAAAACCAAATAAGTTTAAAATTAATTAGTATATAAATATAATTAAAACAGAGAATATTTCGGGTTAGACACGTAGCTCAGTTGGTAGAGCTGCGTGCACGTAAACGAGAGGTCCCGAGTTCGAACCTCACCCAGCGCATAATTAAACACAATCCGACCAGTCAACGGTCAACGGTCAAAAAGTCAATTTTTTTTATTTTATTTATTTATTTTTATTAATTTATTTAATCATAAAATCATTTAAAATGCTTAAAAATAAGACTTTAAAGTTAGAAAACCTCCTTAAACTCACAAAAATAAATCTAAAAATCACATTAAGAGTATAAATTAAAAGTACTAATTTACCGAATCATTTCGTTATTATTTTAGGTTAGTTTTCCTCGTCGATCAAATCCTAAAATTCGTGCGCATCCAACGTCATCAAAGAACGCACCCAAAGTGAGTGAATCTCTACAAATTCCCCGTTTTAATAATATTTTAGAGTGTATCATGTGTCGTTTAATTCCTTATTATATTTAAACACTTGTGCATCCATCATATCCGTGATCAAATGTGTATCAAATGTGTATCAATTGTTGTGTGAATTATGTTTAGATTGAAGTTATCATTTTCAATGCATGCATTTCATTAGGCCCATCAGCTCCCCGTGGGATACGGGTTGAGTATCAGGTGCCTCATTCGATCGGCTCCGTTTGATTGAGCCTTGATCTCACATACATCATCATTCATGTCACTCGATCGGCTCCGTTTGGTTGAGCCTTGATCTCATATACATCATCATTCATGTCATTTACTCATCCAATGTGGTTTGTGTTTTGTTATATATATGTTTGCTCACATGTGATTATTGCACAAATTTTCAATATTAAATACAACAAGAAATTAATAACAATGTTTTCTTAAGGTTCACTCGCCAACTTTTGTATCCCCCGTTTTACACATGATACAGGTGATCCTGTTGAGGCAAGAAACACATAGGAAGGCCTAGAAGAATAAACCAGTTTAAGCTTGGGATTGTTTTACTTAGTTTCATTTCCTTGTAATTGTATGGATTTGATTTGAATATTTAAGTTGTAATTTGAATTTAATAAATATGAAACATTTTAGTAAACATCATGAGCTTTGGTGATAACCCAATTATGCCCCGACTCTTATTTCGCTACGGGTCGGGGTGTGACAACCAGTCGGTCTCAAAATGCACCATTCAATAATGGTCCCTGGATTGACCTTTTTAATGTCTCTGTAACTTTATGTAAAATAATATAAGATTCATCACAATCCCCAAAGACATATTCAATTCCCTTTTTCCTTTTGTTTTCCTAACCAAACCTTCTTGTATGAAGGGGTACTGATCGGATGTTGCATGCAACAGGGTTCATTTGTCATTGCACATGTATTGAAAATGAAGGGTTACATTAATCATCAGACTCATATCTATAGACTCCATTAAGCAATGAGTTAGTTGGGGATATCATCCACAACTCGATACTGAATAACAAACAATGCCCACAATCGAACGAGGAAAAGAATAAAATGGAAGCGGTTCCATATGCTTTGGCTATCAGTTCCATTATGGATGCCATGTTATGTACTAGACATGTCGTATGCTTTGAGCATGACGAGTATATATCAACAAAATTCTGGAAAGGATCACTAGACTGTGATATGCTCTAAATTGTATATGTTTTTATATCAATATTCCTATACTTTTGAATAGATTTAGGATTGCTTTTATTATATAATACTTGAAGCTAGTTCATATTTGGTGTTTGATGATTTTAAGAGAAAACAAGCTAAAATGGTGTATTTCGTATCAAAAGATAATTATACCTAATTAATAATCATTAACTTAATTAATTAATAATTATGTTATAATCAACAAGTTTTAATAGTTTCAATTAACAATTTTTGATGGAGTTAAGTGACAAATTAACTGAAATATTAATTGTTTTGTTTTGGTTTCTTAAGTAGGGCATTAAGGGTATTGAATTGAATGAATTAAAAGGAAGATGGCAATTGTTTTTGTTGACACACAAGACAAACAGAGGAGAACATCACGATTTGCCAATATCTAAAACAAGTGAATTACCAATTATGCCTTCAATGAATACCAATATTTACAACAAATGGCATCACTTCATCTGCTTGTTGTTTTTGGGCCGAATGGAAATTATAAGGCCATTTACTGCTTGGGCCTAGGATTTGTGAAGAATTATATTGCAACTCAAATAAAACGTTGTAGGGATAATCGGTATTTTATGATATAAGACGGTGGGTTCCAATAAAAAAAGGCTGCATACATACGGAACAGTGGCTGGGGATCAAGTTTTGAGAAGGAAGGAGTTCGTAAATCAGAGACGAAAAACAGAAGGTGGAGTGAAGGAAGTGAAAAGCGATAAGAACCAAGTTCAAAATCTAGAGACGAAGATTCAAGTCCGGGTTCGCAAATAATTAGTGTTCAATTTTAATAACTTTGTGTTTTTCAAACTTGATACTATGGATTGTTTATTATTTGAGACTTGTTTATTTGTTTCGACCATGGTTCTTGGCTAAACTCCTGATCACTGCCTAGGTTAAGATGAGTATCATGTTTTGACATTTATTTCATCGGTTAATAAATTATATGTGGTTTAATATTAAAGTAAAAACCTTTGGTTTTAATGTTTAGTTGTTCACGCGTATTTAATCTTGTTTGAACCTTATCATATTTTTCATTTGCGTTTTTGTGGATGTCTTCCATGTATGAATGCAAGTTAGGTAATGGATTGTGTGTTAGCGATTAGTTTGCGGTTAATAGGTCAATTTGTTGTAGGAACTGTGATTAAGTTTCGAATAGGGTTAAGTATTCTACCGATCTCGATGATTGTGAGATGAGAGGTTGTCGGTATGTCTTTAGTGTTAGATTGTTGGGGTTAGATTCTTTGTGAGAAGATCGCATTAGTTTCCCTTTCACTATTTGCTTATCGACTCTAATCAGGAATTCTTAGTTACCTGTGACTTTCGCGTTGTGAGGTAGATTGTCTAAAGGGTACTTTATTATTACAATAAGAAAGCCCGTGAGGGAATCTTTTAAACCGGTAGTTAAACAGCTTATCAGGTTCCCATAGGTGTCTTCTCGAGAAGGATCGAGGGTCCTATTCGGTTATCCTATAGGTTTAGTATCTTAAGATCCCGGTTTCCACATTAGTTCCATAACCGATAGAATGTGTCAAGCATGTGTAGGATTCTAGCCTAGGTAGTGTGTTTTCCATAATCATAATTTGTCCTCAGTTTTGTTTCGTGTCTCCGTCCGCTGTAGTTAGCTTTAGTTAGTTTTAATTAATTGCATTAGGTTATTAGAAAACTCACCCCCAATCAACAAAACAAATTAAGTCGAGTCAGTTAAGTTAGTCGAGTCTAGTAATCGTAATCAGCAGAGTCTCGTGGGTTCGATACTCGGATTTACTTAGGCTATACAACATTGATCGGTACACTTGCCGGTTGTGTGGTCTAGGTTTTAGAGAGTCTTAGTTTATAAATTTAAAACTTAGCGTGTCTAGTTTAGGTTAAAATTAGTTAGTTTTAATTGATCACTTTTAGCACATCAACTGCATTGAAGAATATTCTTAAGTACTTGAGAAGGACTAAGGAGACTTTCTTGATTTATGGGGACTGGAAAGGGAACTATCAGTTAAGTGTTATAGTGATGCTTGCTTCCAGACAAACAAATCGAGATGATTCTCGATCATAGATAGGATACATATATGTTCTGAATGGTGGATTTATTAGTTGGAAGAGTTCCTAGTAGGTCCACCACTAAATTAGTATACATATTAGCATCAGATGTTGCAGGAAGCTGCTTGGATGAAGAAGTTCATTACTGATCTCAACCTGGTGCCTAGCATACATAAACCCATCGAGATACTGTGCGACAACACTAGTGTCAACTCAGGCAAAGGACTCAATGTCACAACACAACATGAAATACATACTCATAAAGTTTCATTATATTAGAGAGATATTGGAACGAGGAGACATCGCGATAAACAAAGTTCATACTGATCACAATCTAGCAGACCCTTTCACTAAACCTATGTCTCTGGTTAGACATGAGGAGCATGCGGAGATGATAAGACTTAGATTTGCTAGACAGTGGATTTGATCTGTAATGTTAGTGTTTTGTGCTTTCGAACATTAAATAGTTACATTATTATTTATTTAATTTGATTTATGTAACATTCGTTGTAAAACGGGTTTCAAAACCCGCTTCGCTAATTAATTCAAGTATTTAGTGAAAAGTCTTGTCGCGTATTTAATACGAATTATTAGTTTATAGATACTAAATAAATTAAAAGAATTAAAATAGTGAATAAATAATAATAATATTATTATTTGAAACTTCAAAACAATAAAAATAAATAAAAGGGGTAGCCGGGTTTCGAACCCGAGTCCCCAACAGACTCTCACACACCAAAACACCACTGAGCTACACGCACCTTATGTTTTAAGACCCAAAACAAATAAACTTAATACACAAACAAACCTAAAACCTACAAATGCAAAATAACAGAACCTGTAACCGCCCATTTCCAATCAAAGCAAGATCTTCGATTCCCTTTAACGAGCATAACTGCTTTCTATCATTAGGAGTAACCGAAATTCGGGTTAATTCTTGTGAAACTGACCGAAATCATGAGCTTTAAAAATCTTCAAATCGAAACCGAAATCGATGTTAATTGTTCACACTATAAATACAACCCTTTTCGTCCGATTGAACTCGCCAATTTCAAAGCAAATTTTGTTCACTCTTTGCTCTTAAAACCCTCGCCGGAGATCGCCAGCACTTGCCGGAATTCATCACCAGAAAACCAAAATATACCTCCAAGCTGGTGTAATCCTCTTAATCCTTTTAATACTTTCTGTTTGGTGTGATATGATTCTTAAAAATCAACTAATCAAAACTAACTAAAAGAGATTTCAGTCGGGTTTAAATTCTGAGAATTTTATTCATGAAGAAGATGAAACCGATTTAGTGTTTTTGAATAATTAAAAATGGTGTTTTAACCAGGTTAGACACACAGTCCAGTGGTAAACTGTATGCAAGCACAACACGTCTTGAGTTCGAGTCTTATGCATGTCCGATTTTCTGAAATAAAATCCACCTTTTTAAAACTTAATCAGATCACCTTTCAAAAAGAACATAAATGTGTTATAATTTCTAATTATACCGGGTTAGACACCCAGCCCAGTTGGTAGGCCTGGGTGCAACACACATCAGAGGTCGCGTGTTCGAGACATGGTCTGGGCAGCGGTTCAATGATTTCTAAAACCTTTTAAATAAATAAATTTATGAATTAATCTAACTAGTATATAAATACAATAAAACAGAGATTATTTCGGGTTAGACACGTAGCTCCGTTGGTAAAGTTACGTGTACGTATACGGGAGGTCACGAGTTCGAACCTCACACGGTGCCAAAAATCTCGAGGATAAAACCGGTCAGACCGATCAGATCTGACAAGGTCCATAATTTTTTTATTACTATTTTTCTAAATTAGTTTCATTTAAAAATGCTTAAAATAAGACTTTTTAGGTTTAAAAATTTCATTAAATACCACAAAAATAAATCTTAAAACCTAATAAAAAGCATCAATTAGAAATATTAATTTCAAATAAAAATTCATTTATTTATCAGATTATTACATTATTATTTAGGTTAGTTTTTCTCGAGGTTAAATCCAAAATCGTTCGCTTACGTCGTCAATCCAAGGAAACGCACCCACTGTGAGTGAATCCTTACAGTTTCCCCTTTTTATTCATGTTTAGGGGTGTATCATGTAACGCCTCGCTTTTTTCGTACTTTCCATAATTAGAAAGTTTGATCATATTTCTATTTATAGAAACTTGTATTCATATCGCATTCGTATTTCTTTTCCCCAATCTTGTAATCCGAGACTTTGATCGTAATAAAGATTCATACTTGATATATACTTGTCTTACATACATTCAATCGTTTAATACGTGTTTACATACAAACTGATGCTTGTTATGCGTGCAAATACTCATACATTCATACTTGATACTCAAAATATACTTACATATACGTTATACACTTAAATACTTGCAAAAACGGCAAGTTATAGCCTGATATGAAAGATAAACTAAGTTAAGGACTAAAAATAGCATAATCCGGAGAAAGTTGTTTCTAGCTCATGGATTGGGCAAAGTGTGTTTATTGGATTGTGTTTCTTTCATTTAGTACTCACCTAACTCAACCCCCAAACCTCAACTATAAATACCCACCTCCTCCCACACTCATTTCACACCTCAATCATCTCTTCTCTTCTCTCTAAAAGCTCTAAGAGCTCTCTTCTTCTAAAGATTCAAGGTTTCAAAAGTCAGTTTTAACTCACACTTTTTCCTCCTTTGATCTTTTCTTCTTCTTCACACTTGAAACACCTTTGGGAATACTTCCATAGGTTTTCCATGGAAAACCAACTAGGAATATCGCCCGATTTAAGGTCCCAAGTGTAAGAACCTTCTTCTTTTAATAGGGTTTTACCCACAAGTGTTGTATCCTTCCAAGTTTGTTCTCGAAACAAGACTTGAGTTGGTAGAGTGTGATCACTTGGAAGCCATGGCTATCTTACCTTCGATCCACCACCTCACTTGATGTTTTCGATTACTTTTGTCTTTTACTTTTTGTTTAAACTTACTCATGACCATCCTTGTCGTCCTTGTGATGACTTTTGCCTTGGTAAACTATACGAAAGAGGTTTTAAAAAGGAAGGTTATCCTCCTACCTCCATGCATGACTTCTATGAACTTCCATCATAAATATGCTTACTAGATGTAACCTGACCCGTACACTATTAGTACAAACTATGTGGATCATGCACAAACCAAAATAATTGCGGGTGCACATGGGATTATATTGGTAGGCGCATGAAAACCATAGTGGGTTCTACTGTGTATCGCAACAGGGAATGTAACTTGACACCTAATAGCGAAACGACGTAAATGGTGTGAACATGGTGGATATGCCGCTGGTACTTCCTATATATAAGTGTCCCTACCATGTTACCAAACTTTCGTAAAACGTGCCATGAGAAATTCGGTGTTTTCCTGGACGTTGTTAAATACATTTAATTCATAACAAACTTTGGTGACCGCACTTCGAAATGATTAGTACTCGATTACCCATGACAAAGCTTCATTCTCAAAATGTTAGCTTTAATTGCCCCAACTATCACTAGCATCTCTCAACATTCCATGTTGCATTTTATCCGATATTCATACCATTTTTACCTCTCACATACACCTACCGAATCATTCACTACCATACCACGATTTTCCCAATTCTTCCCTTAACCCTTCATCCGAACTTTATTTACAGCAAATCAGCCTAAAACGTTCAATCCATTTTTATAAACGTCCCCACCGGCTCAATTTAGTCAAATGTTCCTTTTCTTTTAAAACTATATTTCACTCTTATCTACACGCAAACTTCAACCGTCGGTTTATTACCGTCCAAACCTTTTAAAAACCATAAATATTTACCATCCTAGCTCTCTCCAATAAATTTTTTTTTCAACAACAAGTGATTTTACTAATATGCCTTAGAACTGACAAAACTTTTCTTACAACTTTCGGTGCGGACCGCTCATTTTAATCAAACAATATCCTTAGTCATACATAAAACCTTCCTCTTAGGTCGCACTCTTTTAAATTATTCCTTCCAATAAGTTGTCCAGACTCAGTCAAACTTACTTACACACATACAAGTTTTTACTTATCCTTATACACATTTACGATTGGTGTCTCAAAAACACCTTAATCAAACAAATTACTTTCACGAACCTACCATTTTTATCCTTCAAGATTTCGATACATATTGACACACTTATACATGAACACCGCAAAAACTTTGAACTTCAAAATCTTGATTTTGGCCAAACGATTTCACCAAAATAACATTTTTTCCAAAGTCTTCCTCTTGAATAAATTTCAGGACGAAATTTCCTAAAGGAGGGGAGACTGTAACGCCTCGCTTTTTTCGTACTTTCCATAATTAGAAAGTTTGATCGTATTTCTATTTATAGAAACTTGTATTCGTATCGCATTCGTATTTCTTTTCCCCAATCTTGTAATCTGAGACTTTGATCGTAATAAAAATTCATACTTGATATATACTTGTCTTACATGCATTCAATCGTTTAATACGTGTTTACATACAAACTGATACTTGTTGTACGTGCAAATACTCACACATTCATACTTGATACTCAAAATATACTTACATATACACTATACACTTAAATACATGCAAAAATGACAAGTTATAGCCTGAAATGAAAGATAAACTAAGTTCAAGGACTAAAAATAGCATAATCTGGAGAAAGTTGTTTCTAGCTCATGGATTGGGCAAAAGTGTGTTTGTTGGATTGTGTTTCTTGCATTTAATACTCAGCTAACTCAACACCCAAACCTCAACTATAAATACCCACCTCCTCCTACACTCATTTCACACCTCAATCATCTCTTCTCTTCTCTCTAAAAGCTCTAAGAGCTCTCTTCATCTAAAGATTCAAGGTTTTAAAAGTGCGCTTTAACTCACACTTTTTCCCCCTTTGATCTTTTTTTTTTCTTCACACTTGAAACACCTTTGGGAATACTTCCATAGGTTTTCCATGGAAAACCAACTAGAAATATCACCCTATTTAAGGTCCCAAGTGTAAGAACCTTCTTGTTTTAATAGGGTTTTACCCACAAGTGTTGTATCCTTCCAAGTTTGTTCTCGAAACAAGACTTGAGTTGGTAGAGTGTGATGACTTGGAAGCCTTGGCTATCTTACCTTCGATCCACCACCTCACTTGATGTTTTCGATTACTTTTGTCTTTTACTTTTTGTTTAAACTTACTCATGACCATCCTTGTCATCCTTGTGACGACTTGTGCCTTGGTAAACTATACGAAAGAGGTTTTAAAAAGGAAGGTTATCATCCTACCTCCATGCATGACTTCTATGAACTTCCACGATAAATATTATTACGTATACTATATAATATATATATACACTGACCGAACTCTTGACAGTAATCAAATGATTATCTGTCATGGTACTAGGTTACATCACCTAAGTACTTAATTTCTCGTTACGATTCTAATGGGTATCCTAACCCATGAAAACATATAAACCCGAATGTGTATTTTAGTGTGAAGAACGAGTATTAAGTCTAGATGATTATTTCCCGTATACATACTTTAGTGTATTTAAATTCCTAATCCTCCGTTATCATTCGGATACTAATAACCTACGTTTTCCTCTTGTAGGATAACTCGGTGCTCCATCTTCCAAACTCCCCCGACACTTTACGAAATATCAAGTGGAAGCTTGCAAAACCGTGAGTACACTCGACACTCTTTTACGCTTTACACTTTTTGGGTGCAATATGTTGATCTATCATAAACACACTAAATCACACTTTTATTCTATGAAATCACACAAACAATCCATCATACATGCTATAGTTATGTGATACTTGAATTGTTACTTGGTACATTCTTATGTGATACTAAATGTCATTAACTTCGATCAAGATCCCTTAACATGTATAGCGCTATAAGAGTAACGCACCGCCCGTATTCTTGTGGTCAATGTTAAGTTTGTAATCTATTGTGCGGTACACTAGAGGATTGACTTGTAGTTCACATGACTTGTTACATATATCTCGTATACTAGCTTATCATGTGGATTTGTTTAAACGTTTAGACTACTTATGCTATGATATCAAACTTGTGTACTCACCGATACTTTGTTATTGAACTATACTTTTTAACATGTTGCAGGTTGATGAGATTGACATGACGAAACTTACTAGGATCGTCATAGAAACACGCTTAGAATGCTAAGTTAATTAATATTCTTTGTTGAACTTGTCTCGTTTGTTGTTATTTTGTATTCGATTTATGTTGTATTTGACAATTTGATGAATGAAATGAAATGGGTTGTTTAATTAAATATTGTCACAATTAGTGTTATGATGTCTCGAGCAATCTATTTCGTCTCACTCCGATGTTTCCGCCATCGGTTGCGTTGTGACATATCATGTGTCGTTTACATATTTTATTTATTCAAACACTTGTGCTAACACCATTATGTGATCTAATGTGTATGTAATTTTTTTTGTTGTTGTTATATGTGATTACATTCTATCATTTCAGTGCAATCATTCACATAAGGCCCATCAGTTCCTCGTTGGATACGAGTTGAGCATCGCGTGCCTCATTAGATCGGCTCCGTTTGATTGGGCCTTGATCGCACAGTTCATCATTTATCATGCTGATGTGTGCATTGTTGATATTATGTGGTTTGTGGTTAGATTATATATACATATGCTCATATATGGTCCATGCACATTTTTTTAAATTACTCAATGTAAATAATTTGTTTAAATGTTTAATTTAGATTCACTCGCCAACTTTTGTTGACCCAAACTTCTATTTTACACATGATACAGGTGGACAGGCTAAGGAGAGGAACACTTAGGATTGGCTTTAGAAGATGAATAAAATATGTCTTGTTTAGAACAATTTTTCTTGTGTTTGTATATTTCTATGTGTTTGGATAGTCTCTTTCAAATTTACAATAATAATTATAAAACTTAATTAGAGTAAATGTCATGAGCTTTGATGAAAACCCAATCATGCCCCGACTTTTATTTCCGCTGCGGGTCAGGGTGTGACAGATTGGTATCAGAGCCTTTGACTATAGGGATATATGATAGGTTATTAGACCCTTAGAGCCTATACTATAGTTGATTAGATTTTAATTGCTTATGTGTTACATGCAAACTCATGATGTTTACTTGTTCCATATTTACTTCACACACAAATGAATGCAAGCACTTTCATTATCAAATGTTATTGTGTGATATTTATTGTGGTATACATATTATTAATATATCATGCTTATACGCACATCACAACTTCACAATTTTCATGATATCTTTCTCAAGGATTTTTTAATGTTTTCATGTTTTTCAATCTCATCAAAGTGAGTTCTACGACGGGCATGTAGTAACTGGAAGGGTACGAGTACCGGTAGTCGGAACGTCCTGTCTAGGATTGGCATTCGTATAAATCCAATATAATGGACCAGTTTGCCTACCTGGGGACAACGATGAGAGTACGAAGGACCTATTAGGCCAAAGCATGCCACATCACACGTTGTGTGAACTAAACCCACTTTGAGTTGTTACTATGTCTACACCTGGACACCCTCCGACCTTATATCTCGCAATCATGTTTTACGATTTTCATTCGGCTGATGCGAGTGTTAACAAGCCAACACCAATGTGAACCCTACAAGGCCCAGTAGTCATGGGGGCCCACATGACTACCTAGGCCAAAGTATGGGAGACATATGGGGGCCCAAACATAAGCAAAGCCCAAGACATCCTATGGATGTAGTAAATTTATGTTCTCATTTATTTTGTTAATGTTGATTTTTCTTTACGACACATGACACCTAGAACATTCAACTCATAATCTCGCTTTGTATTTCCTGTAGATGTCTGCTAGACACTCTCGAGGTGGTAGAAGGTCAGGAAGATCTGGCGAGCGCATGGCTGCTCAAATAGCCCAACAGATGGCTGCCATACTTCTCAACATCGTAGTTCAAGTTCAACAAGCCCTTGCTGCTAATCCCATCAACCCAACAACTCAAGAAGACCAAAATGTCAACAATCCTCCCCCCAACACCACCAAATGCACCTAAAAGCACTTCAACTCCTGCGACCCTCCAAAATACAAGGGGATTGAAGGTGTCACCGCCCTCCTCCGTTGGTTTGAGGAGATGGAAAGCACTTTTCTCAACTGCGATTGTCCCGATGATCGCAAGGTGTGATATGCTACCGGTCGTTTGTATGGGGTAGCACTTACATGGGGAATGCGGAGAAAGGTAGGCGAGGTGTTGAAGCCGCTGTGGCCTTAACTTGGGAAGAGTTGAGGGAACTCATGACTAGACGCTCCTGTCCAAGAAGCGAAATCAAGAAACTAGAGGATGAGTTTTACTTTTTGAAACAAAAGGAGGGAGATCACATAGCATACAATAAAAGATTCCTCGAGTTGAATCAAATGGTCCCCAACTTGCTCACTCCACTCTACCGTTTAATCGAGCACTACATTCGGGGTCTTCCCTCGAAAATTCAAGATTCAGTGCTGAGTACCACGCCTGCAACTCTTGAGGTTGCAATGGAGTTAGCTATTGAGCTCACGGAAAATCGCATCAGAAATGACGATTTTAAAGATGAGAAGAAGAAAGACAAGACACCTGCTGAAACCCTAACCCCAACCCAATCAGGATCGTCTTCTAAGTTTGCTGGTAAAAGGAAACGCAATGTAAAGAATTTTGCTGTTACCCAAACCAATCCCCCTATCACTGCCGCTCCAATTACACAAGTTGCTCCTCCTGCTGCCCCATTTAAGAAACCATACACCGGATCTCATCCAAAATGCAACCGATATCAATACCATCACCCTCATGAGAACCCTTGCCTTCATTGCACAAGTTGTGGTCGTGCAGGTCATACAATTCAAACTTGTCGCATCCTTCAAAGACCAAACCGCAATCAACCTCAAGCCCAACCCAACAACCAAGTGGTAGACTAAGCCCAATACCAACAACCTCTGCTGTTACCACCTGCTCAACCTATGGCTCAACCCTAATATCAACCCAACTACCCTATGATGCAACCAGTCAGAGCCTGTTTCAATTGCGGTGATCCCACCCATTTTCGAAACACTTGCCCACGTGAATATCATAAATGCCCAAGCACAAGCCAATCCAGTGAACCAAGCCAATCCACCTGCCAGAGGAAGAGCTTTTAACATCAATGCCAATCAAGCTAGAGCTGATAATAACGTGGTTAACGGTACGTTTCTCATTAACGGTACTTATGCATCTATACTATTTGACACTGGTGCGGATAAGAGTTTCGTGTCCTTGGAGTTTGAACCTATACTTGATTTACCTCGCGTTAGTCTAGCTAAATCATTCACGGTGGAAGTCGCTAATGGTGAACCTATTGCATTAGACTCAATTATTCGTGATTGCACTCTTACTCTCAATAATCATGACTTTTAAATTGATCTCATTCCGATGAAGTTGGATAGTTTTCGACGTCATCATTGGAATGGACTGGCTTAGTCAGCATCACGCTTAAGTTGTTTGTTATGAGAAGTTTATTCGAATTCCTCTCGCTGATGATCAAACTTTACGTATCTTTGGTGAAACCCCCTCCAAAGGGCTCAAATTGATGTCATGCATCCAAGCTCGAAGATACCTTCATAAAGACTATATCGCGTTTTTAGCTCACATCGTCAAAAAGGAAGGCAAGGAGAAGAAGCTCGAAGACATTCCAATCGTTAAAGAATTTCCTCGAGTTTTTCCCGACGACGTTTCAGGACATCCTCCTATGCGAGAAGTCGAATTCCGAATCGATCTTGTACTTGGTGCTGCACCAGTCGCAAAATCTCCATATCGGTTAGCCCCATCTGAAATGCAAGAGTTAGCTAGTCAGTTGCAAGAGTTGACTAACAAGGGATTTAGACGTTCTAGCTCATCACCTTGGGGAGCGTTGGTTCTTTTCGTAAAGAAGAAAGATGGAACTTTTCAAATGTGTATCGACTATCGAGAACTCAACAAGCTGACTATCAAAAACCGCTATCCTTTACCTCGTATCGATGACCTTTTAGATCAACTTTAGGGTGCCACCTGTTTCTCAAAAATCGATCTTCGTTCTGGTTATCACCAACTTAGAGTACATGAAGAAGACATTCCAAAGACTGCTTTTCAAACTCGATATGGGCACTATGAATTCGTTGTTATGCCTTTTGGTTTGACCAATGCTCCTGTCGTTTTCATGGATTTGATGAATAGGGTGTGTAAACCCTACCTCGATCGTTTTGTCATAGTCTTCATTGATGATATTCTTATTTATTCTAAGACCAAATCCGATCATGAACGACATCTTCGACTCATCCTAACACTTTTGAGAACCGAAAAGCTATATGCTAAGTTCTCGAAATGTGAGTTTTGGTTAAAAGAGGTACTATTTCTTTATCATATTGTCAACGACAAAGGGATTCATGTCGACCCTGCAAAGATCAAAGTAGTGCAAGAATGGCAAGCGCAATGCACTCCAACCAAAGTTAGGTCATTTCTTGTCTAGCTGGTTATTATCGACGTTTCATCGCAAATTTTTCTCGTATCGCCATACCATTCACAACCTTGACTCACAAGGGCAAACCCTTCATTTGGGGGCCCAAAAAAGAAGAGGCTTTCCAAACTTTGAAGCAAAAACTTTTTGATGCACCTATCCTTACTCTCCCTGATGGTTGCAAGGACTTTGTGGTTTATTGTCACGCGTCAGGGCAGGGACTAGATTGTGTCCTAATGCAAAGAGGAAAGGTGATAGCCTACGCCTCAAGGCAACTCAAAGTACATGAAAAGAACTATACCACTCACAACCTAGAACTTGGAGCAGTTGTGTTTGCTCTAAAGATATGGAGACACTATCTTTATAGTACTAAGTGTGAAATTTACACTGACCACAAGAGCTTTCAACATATCTTCAATCAAAAAGAGTTGAACATGAGGCAACGACGATGGGTCGAACTCTTAAATGATTACGATTGTGAAATCCGATATCATCTTGGCAAGGCTAATGTTGTAGCTGATGCTCTTAGTCGAAAAGAGTATGCAAACTCCATCCATCTTTTGTGTTCCCAAATTGTAACTGATCTTCAAAACCGAATCCGAGCAGCTCAACTTATTCTGTCACGGAAAATGATGTACGAGATGAATTGTCTTGTGGAGCTGAAAGCAAATTAGAATCCAAGTCCGATGGTACCCTTTACTACTTAAATCATATTTGGGTACCTGATCGTGACGATCTTCGTGTTTTTCTTATGAATGAGGCTCACAAAACACGATGCTCTATACATCAGGTGTTGATAAGATGTATCAAAAACTACGATACTCATACTGGTGGCCTGGCTTGAAGAAGGATATCGCCATTTTTGTCTCCAAGTGCCTCACGTGTTCTAAGGATAAATCTGAGCATCAACGACCTTCAGGATTACTCGTCCAACCTGAAATACATGTTTGGAAGTGGGAAAACATAACCATAGACTTCATTACCAGGTTACCTCGCACCTCCAGTGGGTATGACACAATCTGGGTTATCATTGATAGTCTCACTAAATCAGCTCATTTCATTCCAATCCGTGAAGACTACAAGAACGAGAAGTTAGCTCGTATCTATATTGATGAACTTGTAAGCCGTCATAGTGTGCCCTTAAGTATCATTTCAGATAGAGACGGCCGTTTCACTTCACGAACATGGCGAGCCGTACAATCAGCTTTGGGTACACGTTTAGACCTCAGCACTGCCTTTCACCCCCAAACTAATGGTCAATCTGAGCACACCATACAAACTCTTGAAGACATGTTGCGAGCATGTGTCATAGACTTCAAGGGCAACTGGGATACTCATTACCGTTAGTTGAATTTTCGTACAACAATAGCTATCATTCAAGCATCGGCATGACTCCTTTTGAAGCCTTATATGGTCGTAAGTGCCGATCTCCTGTATGTTGGCACGAAATCGGTGAAGCGCAAGAAACGACTAAAAAAATTTTTCAGATCCGCAAGAATCTTAACAGCTCGAAGTCGTCAAAAGAGTTACGCTGATAAACGACGAAAGCAACTTGAGCTTTGTGTTGGCGATCAAGTACTTTTGAAAGTATCATCGTGGAAGGGAGTGGTTCGTTTTGGTTAAAAAGGCAAGCTAGCACCAATCTATGTGGGACCATTCAAAATATTCGAAAGGGTTGGTCCTGTAGCTTACAAGCTTGACTTGCCAGAAGAACTCCGTTCCATGTATAAAACTTGAAAAAGTGTCTCGCTGACGAAAACCTCTATATACCGTTAGAAGATATTCAGATCGATGAATCAATGCATTTCGTTGAAAGACTTGTAGAAATCATGGATTTTGGTGAAAAGTGTTTAAGGCGAAGCCGTATTCCAATAGTCAAGGTGCGTTGGGAGTCAAAACGAGGACCCGGGTTTACTTGGGAACGTGAAGACTCAATGCGTGAATAATACCCGCATCTTTTTCCAGTTACATCTACAACTTAAATTTCGGGACGAAATTTCCAAAAGTAGGGGATACTGTAACATTCGTTATAAAACGGGTTTCAAAACCCGCTTCGCTAATTAATTCAAGTATTTAATGAAAAGTCTTGTCGCCTATTTAATACGAATTATTAGTTTATAGATACTAAATAAATTAAAAGAATTAAAATAGTGAATAAATAATAATAATATTATTATTTGAAACTTTAAAACAATAAAAATAAATAAAAGGGGTAGCCGGGTTTCGAACCCGGGTCCCCAAAGAACTCTAACACACGAAAACACCACTGAGCTACACGCACCTTATGTTTTAAGACCCAAAACAAATAAACTTAATACACAAACAAACCTTACAAATTCAAAATAACAGAACCTGTAACCGCCCATTTCCAATTAAAGCAAGATATTCGATTCCCTTTAACGAGCATAACTAATTTCCATCATTAGGAGTAACCGAAATTCAGGTTAATTCTTGTGAAACTGACCGAAATCATGAGCTTTAAAAATCTTCAAATCGAAACCGAAATCGATGTTAATTGTTTACACTATAAATACAACCCTTTTCGTCCGATTAAACTCGCCAATTTCAAAGCAAATTCAGCTCACTCTCTGCTCTTAAAACCCTCGCCGGAGATCGCCAGCACTCGCCGGAATTCATCACCGGAAAACCGAAATATACCTCCAAGTTGGTATAACCCTCTTAATCCTTTTAATACTTTCTGTTTAGTGTGATATGATTCTTAAAAAGCAACTAATCAAAACTGATTAAAAGAGATTTCAGTCGGGTTTAAATTCTGAGAATTTTATTCATGAAGAAGATGAAACCGATTTAGTGTTTTCGAATAATTAAAAATGGTGTTTTAACCAGGTTAGACACACAGTCCAGTGGTGGACTGTGTGCAAACACAACACATACATCCCGAGTTCGAGTCTTATGCATGTCTGGTTTTCTAAAATAAAATCCACCTTTTTGAAACTTAATCAGATCACCTTTCAAAAAGAACATAAATGAATTATAATTTCTGATTATACCGGGTTAGACGCCCAGGCTAGTTGGTAGGGCTGGGTGCAACACACATCAAAGGTCGCGGGTTCGAGACAGGGACTGGGCAGCGGTTCAATGATTTCTAAAACCTTTTTAAATAAATAAATTCATGAATTAATCTAACTAGTATATAAATTCAATAGAAACAGAGATTATTTCGGGTTAGACACGTAGCTCAGTTGGTAGAGCTGTGTGCACGTATACGGTAGGTGACGAGTTTAAACCTCACACGGTGCCAAAAATCAAGCGACTAAAACCGGTCAGATCTGACAAGGTCCATAATTTTTTTATTACTATTTTTCTTAATTAATTTCATTTAAAAATCATTTAAAAATGCTTAAAATAATACTTTTTAGGTTTAAAGATTTCATTAAATACCACAAAAATAAATCTTAAAACCTAATAAAAAGCATTAATTAGAAATATTAATTTCAAATAAAAATTCATTTATTTATCGGATTATTACATTATTATTTAGGTTAGTTTCTCTCGAGGTTGAATCCAAAATCGTGCGCGTACGTCGTCAATCCAAGGAAACGCACCCACTATGAGTGAATCCTTACAATTTCCCTTTTATATTCATGTTTTGGGTGTATCATGTGTCGTTTACATATTTTATTTATTCAAACACTTGTGCTAACACCATTATGTGATCTAATGTGTATGTAATTTTTGTTGTTGTTATATGTGATTACATTATATCATTTCAGTGCAATCATTCACATAAGACCCATCAGTTCCTCGTTGGATACGAGTTGAGCATCGCGTGCCTCATTAGATCGGCTCTGTTTGATTGAGCCTTGATCTCACAGTTCATAATGTATCATGTTGATGTGTACATTGTTGATATTATGTGGTTTGTGGTTAGATTATATATACATATGTTCATATATGGTCCATGCACACTTTTATTAAATTACTCAATGTAACTAATTTCTTTAAATGTTTAAATTAGATTCACTCGCCAACTTTTGTTGACCCAAACTTCTATTTTACACATGATACAGGTGGACAGGCTGATGAGAGGAACACTTAGGATTGGTTTTAGAAGATGAATAAAATATATCTTGTTTAGAACCTTTTTTCTTGTGTTTGTATGTTTCTACGTGTTCAGATATTCTCTTTCAAATTTACAATAATAAATATGAAACTTAATTATAGTAAATGTCATGAGCTTTGATGAAAACCCAATCTTGCCCCGACTTCTATTTCCGCTGCGGGTCAGGGTGTGACAATTTAATTGTTAAATTCTTTATATATCAATGTTCCTATGTTTGATTTTTTACATTTAACTATCCTTGAATAATGTATTCCAAATGTTTTTAGTTGATTAGATTCATGGTATTGAATTTGAATGAAAGACTATTATGAATGATTGGTTGTTGACGTGGTGCTGAGTGTGTATAATTTTTACATATATTTAAGTACTTTTCACCCATTATTTAAGCTTTAAATTTATAAGACATGATATAACACTATAACTCTCTATAACACACTGGGGCAAGTGCACCCATCATTGTCGTAGTATAGTGATGGTAAGATACCGAGATCGTCCAAGGACACTAGCTTTTAATACCGGAATATCACCAACGTCTAATCTAATCAAATTTTTAGAAAAGATTTTTTTAATAATTAACTAAAGAAATAATCTAAAGTAATAAATGAAACAAATAGACAAGATAAAACCACTTGGTTCCGACTCGTCATTTATGTTTCCTTTGAAGATTTCCGCACTTTGGGTTTTTAAGAGATTATCTTGGTTAAAGTGGCATGTCCCTCTTTTGGAGGCAACACTACCCTCAGCCATATTATTGGTCTAAGTCAGTAGGGATACAGTCCCACAAGGCAGGAATATTGAAAGATAATTAAGTTAGTTATTAATGCAAAATGTGGCATGTCCCTCTTTTGGAGGCAACGCTACTCTCAGCCATATTGGTCTGAGTCAGCAGTGATACCGTACCACAAGGCCGATTTAAAGTTTTAATAGTAGTTTATTTATAAGGGATTCAAGTTGTTCTTACTTCCTTTGATTTGATGCTATCTGCCTTAAAGGAAGTCCTAATATGCTTGAATCAAGTCCTCGTAGGATCTATACACTGAACGAGGCAAGAACTTTACCCATACCACCCTTCTAACCCCCTTCCAGGCAGTTAACGCACTTTATATAGACCGTAAAGACATGAATAAGTGAATCAACAAAACGTAAAGAGATTATAGAATTAAAGTTCACTTTCAATATAAAAACCTAGATATTAAAGTCATTAATACAAACCTAATTAAAAAGTTAACCAAAGCTTCGAAATCAAAAGTAATACATAAATAACTTGTCTTCACCAAGTAATGTAAGAGATTAGCCAAGCATGGCATTTGTTTAACAAAAACTCTTATGAGATCAATCTTAGATCCCGAAACTACTACACACTCTAGAGATGGATGATGGACGAATTGTCACACCCTGACCCGCAACGCAAATAGAAGTCGGGCATAATTGGGTTATCATCAAAGCTCATGACATTTGCTATGATTAAGTTTCATATTTATTATTTGAAATTTAAGAGAAAATATCCAAACACAAGAAACATACAAACACAAGAAATATTGTTCTAAACAAGACATATTTTATTCATCTTCTAAGGCCAATCCTAGAGGTTATTCTCCTCAGCCTGTCCTCCTGTATCATGTGTAAAAACAAAGGTTTGGGTCAACAAAAGTTGGCGAGTGAATCTAAAATGTAACATTTAAACAATTTAATTACGTTGATTAATTTAAAAGATTGTGCAAAGACCATATATGAGCATATGTATATATACATATATAAACAAAACCACAAACCACATAATGTCAACAATGTACACACGCATGATAAATGATGAACTATAAGATCAAGGCTCAATCAAACGGAGCTGATCTAATGAGGCACACGATGCTCAACTCGTATCCAACGAGGAACTGATGGGCCTTGAATTGATGATTTGCACTGAAATGACATAATGTAACCACATATAACAACAACGACAAAGTATACACACAAGTTCACATAATGGTGTTAGCACAATGTTTGAATAAATAAAATATGTAAACGACACATGATACACCCCAAAACATGAATAAAAAGGGGAATTTGTAAAGATTCCTCACAGCGAGTGCGTTTCCTTGGTTTGATGATGTATGCGCACGAATTTGGATTTAACCTCGAGAGAAAACTAACCTAAATAATGATGTAGTAATTCGATAAATAAATAAATTTTATTAGAAATAAATGTTTTCAATTAGAGCTTTTTATTAGATTTTTAGATTTATTTTTGTGAATTTAATGCCAATTTTTAGGCTTTAAAACCTTATTTTTAAGTATTTTCTTTTAAAATTAATAAGGAAAATGGAAATAATAACAAAATAAAATAATAATAAAAAATATGGTCTTGTCAGACCTGACCGTTCTGACCGGTTCATGCGTGGAGATTTTGGCAGCGTGTGAGGTTCAAACTCGTGACCTCCCGTATACGTGCACGCAGCTCTACCAACTGAGCTACGTGTGTAACCCAAAATAATCTCTAATTTAATTATATTTATATATTAGTTAGGTTGTCTGAATTTATTTAAATTTAAAAAAGTTTTTATTTCATTTAAAACATAAACAGCCGCTGCCACACACAACATACGACCCGGTGACCTTTGACTCGTATTGCACCCAGCCCTACCAACTGGGCTGGGTGGCTAACCCGGTTGTAATCAGATTTTTATTTCCTTTATACGCTTACTGTTTCATGATATATATATATATATAATATATATATTATATATAATATTTATATGGTTTAATGCGAGAAAGTCGGACCGTATCTGGACTCGAACCTGAGACCTCTGATTTAAAATTGCATACAGTCCACCATCGGACTGTGTGTCTAACCCGATTAAAAACACATTTTTAATTATATTTAAACACTCATAATGCTTCATCTTCTTCATAAAAGGTTAAACCCAAAATTCAATTCCGACTAAAATCTGTTTAAGCAAGTGTTGGGTAATTGATTGAGATTTGAAACACATTAGATTAAAGATATAAAAAGGGTTTAGGGAATTATACCAACTAGAAACGATGCTCCGTTTTTCCGGTGGTGAATTCCGGTGATTTCGGCGAGCTCTGGTGACGTGAGTAATGAAACAGAGTGTACGTAAAGTGTGGATGAGTTTGTGAATTCGGATGCGTGGGTTTAGAACAGAATGAGAACCACTATTTATAGAGGCGAAATAATTATGTCGTTCGGTTATGATTTGAAGGTTAATACTCATGATTTTCAATCGGTTACCAAAGAATTAAACCGGAAGTAACAGTTTTCCTTCGCTGACTTCGGTCGGTTACAGACGTTAAAGTCAAAAATCTTGTTTTGATTTTGATTTGGGGGTTACAGTTCTAATGATTTAAACTTGCAGTTTTCTGGTACAGTGGTGTATAATATTTATTTGATTCAGATTTATTCACAACATGTACGTGTAGCTTAAGGTGTGTATGGAGTGAGATTTGGTGGGGGAACCCGGGTTCGATTCCCGGCTCCCTCTCTTTTTTTGTTTATTTCATTTTATTTAAAGTTTTAATTCTTTATTAGTTATTATTATTATTTTAATTTTATAATTTATTTGTTAATCCTAAATAATAAAAGTAAATAACAAAATTAAATAATCGCACAACGAATTTTTAATAAATACATGAGTTCTTAAACGGAGCAGGTTTTGAAATCCGTTTTACATGGATGTTACAGTATCCCCTACTTTTAGAAATTTTGTCCCGAAATTTAGGTAGAAGTTGTAACTGAGAAAAGATGCGGGTATTTTTCGGCATAGAATCTTCACGTTCCCAAGTTAACTCAGGTCCTCGTTTTGACTCCCAACGCACCTTGAATATTGGAATACGACTTCGTCTTAAACGCTTTTCACCGAAGTCCATGATTTCTGCAGGTCTTTCAACAAAATGCATTGATTCATCGATTTGAATATCTTCTAATGGTATATGGAGGTTTTCGTCAGCGAGACACTTTTTCAAGTTTGATACATGGAACATGGGATGAATTCTGTTGAGTTCTTCTGGAAAGTCAAGCTTGTAAGCTACAAGACCAACCCTTTCGAGTATTTTGAATGGTCCCACATAGATTGGTGCTAGCTTGCCTTTTTGACCAAAACGAACCACTCCATTCCACGGTGATACTTTCAAAAGTACTTGATCGCCAACAAAAGCTCAAGTGGCTTCCGTCGTTTATCAGCGTAACTCTTTTGGCGACTTCGAGCTACTAGAAGATTATTTCGGATCTGAAAAATTTTGTTTGTCGTTTCTTGATCAATTCAGGTCCAGTGATTTGGCTTCACCAATTTCGTGCCAACATACAGGAGATCAGCACTTACGACCATATAAGGCGTCAAAAGGAGCCATGCCGATGCTAGAATGATAACTATTGTGGTAAGAAAATTCAACTAACGGTAGATGAGTATCCCAATTACCCTTGAAGTCTATGACACATGCTCGCAACATACCTTCAAGGGTTTGTATGGTGCGCTCAGATTAACCATCAGTTTGAGGTGAAAGGCAATGCTGAGATCTAATCGAGTACCCAAAGCTGATTGTACGACTTGCCATGTTCGTGAAGTAAAACAGCCTCCCTATCTGAGATGATACTTAAGGCACACCATGAAGGCTTACAATTTCATCGATATAGATACAAGTTAACTTCTCGTTCTTGTAGTCTTCGCGGATTGGGATGAAATGAGCTGATTTAGTGAGACGATCAATGATAACCCAAATTGTGTCATACCCACTGGAGGTGCGAGGTAACCCGATAATGAAATCCATGGTTATATTTTCCCACTTCCAAACATATATTTCGGGTTGGACGAGTAGTCTTGAAGGTCTTTGATGTTCAGCTTTTACCTTAGAACATGTAAGGCACTTGGAGACAAATATAGCGATATCTTTTTTCATGCCAGGCCACCAGTATGAGTATCGCATATATTGATACATCTTATCAGCACCCGGATGTATAGAGTGTCGTGTTTTGTGAGCCTCGTTCATTAGAAAAGTACGAAGATTGTCGTGATCGGCATCCAAATACGATTTAGATAGTAAAGGATACCATCGGACTTGGTTTCTATCTTGAGTTCAGCTCCACAAGACAATTCATCTCGCACATCATTTTCCATGACAGAAATATGTGGAGCTGCTCGAATTCGATTTTGGAGGTCGGCTACAATTTGAGAACACAAAAGATGGATGGAGTTCGCATACTCTTTTCGACTGAGGGCATCAGCCACAACATTAGCTTTGCCAGGATGATATCGGATTTCACAATCATAATCATTTAGAAGTTCGACCCAACGCCTTTGCCTCATATTCAACTCTTTTTGATTGAAGATATGTTGAAGGCTCTTCTCGGTGTAAATTTCACACTTGGTACCATAGAGATAGTGTCTCCATATCATTAGAGCGAACACGACTGCTCCGAGTTCTAGGTCTTGAGTGGTATAGTTCTTTTCATGCACTTTAAGTTGCCTTGAGGCATAGGCTATCACCTTTCCTCTTTGCATTAGAACGCAACCTAGTCCTTGTCCTGACCCGTCACAATAAATCACAAAGTCTTTGCAAACATCAGCAAAGTAAGAATAGGTGCATCACAAAGCTTTTGCTTCAAAGTTTGGAAAGCCTCTTCTTGCTTGGGCCCCCAAATGAAGGGTTTGCCCTTGTGAGTCAAGGTTGTGAGTGGGACGACGATATGCGAAATATTTGTGATGAAACGTCGATAATAACCAGCTAGACCAAGAAATGACCCAACTTCGGTAGGAGTGCGTGGCGCTTGCCATTCTTTCACCGCTTTGATCTTTGCAGGGTCGACATGAATCCCTTTGTCGTTTACAACATGACCAAGAAATTGTACTTCTTTTAACCAGAACTCACATTTCGAGAACTTAGCATAAAGCTTTTCAGTTCTCAAGAGTGTTAGGATGAGTAGAATATGTCGCTCATGATCAGATTTCGTCTTAGAATAGATAAGAATATCATCAATGAAGACTATGACAAAACGATCAAGGTAGGGTTTACACACCCTATTCATCAGATCCATGAAAACAGCAGGAGCATTGGTCAAACCAAAAGGCATAACCATGAATTCATAGTGACCATAACGAGTTCGAAAAGCAGTCTTTGGAATATCTTCTTCACGCACTCTAAGTTGGTGATATTCAGAACGAAGATCGATTTTTGAGGAAACAGGTGGCACCCTGTAGTTGATCTAGAAGATCATCAATACGAGGTAAATGATAGCGGTTCTTGATAGTCAGCTTGTTGAGCTCTCTATAGTCGATACACATTCGAAAGGTTCCATCTTTCTTCTTTACGAATAGAACCGGCGCTCCCCAAGGTGATGAGCTAGGACGTATGAATCCCTTGTCAGTCAACTCTTTCAGCTGACTAGCTAACTCTTGCATCATAGATGAGGCTAACCGATATGGAGATTTGCGATTGGTGTAGCACCAGGCATAAGGTCGATTCAAAATTCGACTTCTAGAACAGGAGGAAGTCCTGAAACGTCGTCGGGCAATACTTGAGGAAATTCTTTAACGATTGGAATGTCTTCGAGCTTCTTTTCCTTGCCTTCCTTTGTAATGATTTAGGCTAAAAATGCGATATAGTCCTTGCGAAGGTATCTTCGAGCTTGGAGGCATGACATTAATTTGAGCCCTTTGGAGGAGGTTTCACCAAAGATACGTAAAGTTTGACCATCAGCAAGGGGACTTCGAATAAACTTCTCATAACAAACAATTTTCGTGTGATGCTGGCTAAGCCAGTCCTTTCCAATTATGACATCGAAACTACCCAACTTCATAAGGATGAGATCAATCGGAAAGTCATGATCATTGAGTGTGAGAGTGCAGTCACGAATAATCGAGTCTAATGTAATAGGTTCACCATCAGCAACTTCCACCGTGAAGGATTTAGCTAGACTAACGCGAGTTAAATCAAGAATAGATTTGAACTCTACGGACACGAAACTCTTAACCGCACCAGTGTCAAATAGAATACATGCATAACTACCGTTAATGAGAAATGTACCGTTAACCACATTATTATCAGCTCTAGCTTGGTTGGCGTTGATGTTGAAAGCTCTTCCTCTAGCAGGTGGATTAGCTTGATTGGCTTGATTCACTGGGTTGGCTTGAGCTTGGGCATTTATGATGTTCACCAAGCATGGGCAAGTGTTTCGAAAATGGGTTGGATCGCCACAGTTGAAACATGCTCTGACGGGTTGCATCATTGGGTAATTGGGTTGGTGGTAGGGTTGAGCCATGGGTTGAGCAGGTGGTAAGAGTAAAGGTTGTTGGTGATGGGCTTGGCCTACCACTTGATTGTTGGTTTGGGCTTGAGGTTGATTGCGGTTTGGTTTTTGGAGAATGCGGCAAGTTTGAACTGTGTGACCTGCACGACCACAACTTGTGCAGTATTGGCATGGGTTCTCATGAGGGTGGTGATATTGGCATCGGTTGCATTTTGGGTGAGGACCGGTGTATGGTTTCTTGAATGGGGTGGCATGAGGGGCGACTTGTGTGATTGGAGCAACAGCGATAGGAGGATTGGTTTGAGTAACGGAAAAATTCTTCCCATTGTGCTTCCTTTTACCAGCAAATTTGGAAGACGAACCTGCTTGAGTTGGGGTTGGGGTTTCAACATGTGTCTTGTCTTTTTTTCTTCTCATCTTTAAAATCGCGATTTGATGTTGAAAGCTCTTCCTCTTGCGGGTGGATTGACTTGATTGGCTTGATTCACCGGATTAGCTTGAGCTTGCGTATTTATGATGTTCACAAAACATGGGCAAGTGTTTTGAAAATGGGTTGGATCACCACAATTGAAACATGCTCTAACTGGTTGCATCATGGGGTAGTTGGGTTGGGCCATCGGTCGGGCCATGGGTTGAGCAGGTGGTAAGAGTAGAGGTTGTTGGTATTGGGCTTGGTCTACCACTTGATTTTTGGGTTAGGCTTGAGGTTGATTGCGGTTTGGCTTTTGGAGAATGCGACAAGTTTGAATTGTGTGACCTGCACGACCACAACTTGTGCAATATTGACATGGGGTCTCAGGAGGGTGGTGATATTGGCATTGATTGCATTTTGGATGAGGTCCAGTGTATGGTTTCTTCAATGCGGTGATAGGAGGAGCAACTTGTTTGATTAGGGCAACAGCGATAGGGGGTTGGTTTGGGTAACGGCAAAATTCTTCCCATTGCGTTTCCTTTTACCAGCAAACTTAGAGGACGAACCTGTTTGGGTTGGGGTTGGGGTTTCAGCAGGTGTCTTGTATTTCTTCTTCTCATCTTTAAAATTGCCATTTCCGATGTGATTTTCCGTGAGCTCAATAGCCAGCTCTATTGCAGCCTCAAGGGTTGTAGGTGTAGTACTCAGCACAGAATCTTGAATTTTCGAGGGAAGACCTCGAATGTAGTGCTCAATTAAACGATAGAGAGGAGTGAACAAGTTGGGGACCATCTGATTCAACTCGAGAAATCTCTTATTGTATGTTGTGTGGTCTCCCTCCTTTTGTTTCAAAGAGTAGAACTCATCCTCCAATTTCTTGATTTCGCTTCTTGGACAGAAGCGTCTTGTCATGAGCTCCCTCAACTCTTCCCAAGTGCTACCCCATATAAACGACCAGTAGCATATCGCACCTTGCGATCATCGGGACAATCGCAGTTGAGAAAAGTGCTTTCCATCTCCTCAAACCAACGGAGGAGAGCGATGACACCTTCAGTATCCTCGTATTTTGGAGGATCGCAGGATTTGAAATGCTTGTAGGTGCATTTGGTGGTGTTAGGGGGAGGGTTGGCGACATTCTGACCTTCTTGATTGGTGGGGTTGATGGGATGTGCAGCAAGAGCTTCTTGAACTTGTACGACGATGTCGAGAAGTACGGCAGCCATCTGTTGGGCTATTTGAGCGGCCATGCGTTCGCCAGATCTTCCTGACCTTCTACCACCTCGAGAGTGTCTAGCAGACATCTACAGGAAATACGTAGCGAGATTATGAGTTGAACGCTTTTAGGTGTCATGTGTCGTAAAGAAAGAAAAAAACATTCACAAAATAATTTAGAAAATAAATTTACTACATCCATAGGATGTCTTGGGCTTTGCTCATGTTTGGACCCCAAATGCCTCCCATACTTCGACCTAGGTAGTCATGTGAGCCCCCATGACTACGGGGCTTTGTAGGGTTCACATTGGTGTTGGCCTGTTAACGCTCGCATTACCTGAATGAAAATTGTAAAAACATGATTGCGAGATATAAGGTCGGCGAGTGTCTAGGTGTAGACACAATGACAACTCAAAGTGGGGTTAGTTCACACGGCGTTTGGTGTGGCATGCTTTGGCCTAATAGGTCCTTCGTACTCTCATCGTTAGTACCCAGGTAGGCAAACTGGTCCATTATATTTTATTTATATGAATGCCAATCCTAGACAGGACGTCCCAACTACCAGTACTCGTACCCTTCCAGTTACTACATGCCCGTCGTAGAACTCACTTTGATGAGATTGAAAACATGAAAACGTTACAAAATCCTTGAGAAAGAAATCATGAAAATTTGTGAATTTGTGTTGTGTATGTTTGCATAGACATGATATGTTAAGAATATATATGCCACAATAAATATCACACAGTAACATGTAATAGTGAAAGTGTGTGCATGCATTTTGTGTGGAAATAAATATGAAACAAATAAACATCATGAGTTTGCATGTAACACATAAGCATTTAAAATCTAATCAACTATAGTATAGGCTCTAAGTGTCTAATAACATATCATATGTCCCTATAGTCAGAGCTCTGATACCAATCTATCACACCATGACCCGCAGCAGAAATAGAAGTCAAGGCATAATTGGGTTATCATCAAAGCTCATGACATTTACTATGATTAAGTTTCATATTTATTATTTGAAATTTAAGAGAAAATATCCAAACACAAGAAACATACAAACACAAGAAATATTGTTCTAAACAAGACATATTTTGTTCATCTTCTAAGGCCAATCCTAAGTGTTCTTCTCCTCAGCATGTCCACCTATATCATGTGTGAAAACAATGTTTGGGTCAACAAAAGTTGGTGAGTGAATCTAAAATGTAACATTTAAACAATTTAATTACATTGATTAATTTAAAAGATTGTGCAAAGACCATATATGAGCATACGTATAATACATATATAAACAAAACCACAAACCAAATAATATCAACAATGTACACACGCATGATAAATGATGAACTGTGAGATCAAGGCTCAATCAAACGGAGCCGATCTAATGAGGCACGCGATGCTCAACTCGTATCCAGTGAGTAACTGATGGGCCTTAAATGAATGATTTGCACTAAAATGACATATTGTAGCCACATATAACAACAACGACAAAGTATACACACAAGTTCACATAATGGTGTTAGCACAATTGTTTGAATAAATAAAATATGTAAACAACACATGATACACCCCAAAACATTAATAAAAAGGGGAATTTGTAAGGATTCACTCACAGTGGGTGCGTTTCTTGGTTTGATGACGTATGCGCACTAATTTGGATTTAACCTCGAGTGAAAACTAACCTAAATAATGACGTAGTAATTCGATAAATAAATAAATAAATTTTTATTAGAAATAAATGTTTTCAATTAGAGCTTTTTATTAGATTTTTAGATTTATTTTTATGAATTTAATGCCAATTAGGCTTTAAAACCTTATTTTTAAGTATTTTCTTTTAAAATTAATAAGGAATATGGAAATAATAACAAAATAAAATAATAAAAAAATATCTGTAACATTTATATTAAACGGGTTCCAAAAACCCGCTCCGTTTGAAAATATATGTATTTTTTAATGTTTCGTTATGCATTGGTTAGTATTAATTAATTTATTTTATAATCATTATTTATAAATAAAATACATACTTAAAATAATAATCAATAAAGGAAAAATAGTTAAATCTTTATATAACAAAATAATAAAACTAAAAGAGGGGTAACCGGAATCGAACTCGGGTTCCCCATAAATCCACACACTAACAATACTACTGCACTATACACACTATATGTTTAAGACTCAAAACACATAAACCTTATACTCAAACAAACCCTTTAACCTGCACATCAAACCCTGAAATCGCCAAATCTATTTATGGGTTTCTAAGCATACGTTTTGAATTAAGATGGGCGATTGTAACTGATCATCAACCAAAATCCGTTTCAATCATCACAAAACCGGACCAAAATCATGCGAGAAATTTAAAACCCATAATTTGGGTATTGTAACTGAAGATTCAAATGATGTTGATCATCTGCTATAAATATCGATGATCCACATCTTTGTATCTCGCTCCTTTCCTTCGAAATTCTACTTTCAACTCTCTGATCAAACCTCTTACCGCCGGAATTAGCTACAACTCCCCGGAGAGAAGTTCGCCGGAAACCGGGAGCCACGCTGTTGTCGGTAAAAATCTTTAGTTCATGTCTGTACTCGTAATTCCATGCGTAGATCGTTAAAGCGTATAACAAGAAACAATGATGTTTAATATAAATCAATTAAAAGTCAGTCTGGGTTCAACAAAAGTGAAGAAGATGGTTTTGATAGAAGTGTGTAAATATAATAAAAATCGGGTATATAACCGGGTTAGACACACAGTCCAGTGGTGGACTGTGTGCAATTATAATGGGTACGTTCCGGGTTCGAATCTTGTTTACATCAGTTTTACTGGAAATAAAAACCGGCTTCTTTTTAATCAAAATACACCAATTTGTAGTGAGTTGTTAAGTATAATAAGAATTCTATATTAAATGGGTTAGACACCCAGCCCAGTTGGTTGGGCTGGGTGCAACCTGAATCCAAGATCGTGGGTTCGATTCCAGTGATAGTCACCATCCGCTCATTCAAATCCCTTTTTAAATTAAATAATTTCTGATAGTCACAAGTATATAAGAGTAATTAAAATCAGAATCCTTTCGGGTTAGACACGTAGCTCAGTTGGAAGAGCTGCGTGCACACGTACGGGAGGGCACAAGTTCGAGTGTCACCACACGCGGCCAAGCAAGTCAATGAACCGGTCAGACCTGCTGTCAGGTCTGACAAGGTTTTTTTATTATTTTTTTTATTTTATACTATTTTTGTATATATATTTTTAATAAAAATCAATTTAAAACACTTCAAAACACGTTTTCTTAGGTTTAAAAACTCCAATAAATATCACAAAAATAACCTAAAAATCTAACAAAAAGTATTAAATCCAAATATCAATTTTTTTATATTTACCGAATTATTTCGCTATTATTTAGGTTAGTCTCCTTCGTCGGTTAAATCCTCATTCGTGCGCACTGTTCATCAATCAAGGAACGCACCCACTGTGAGTGAATCCTTACAAATTCCCCTTTTATTCATGTTTTGGGGTGTATCATGTGTCGTTATATATTTTATTTATTTAAAAAAACTTGTGCTAATACCATTATGTGATCTAATGTGTATATTTGTTTGTGTGGTTATGTGTGGATACATTTTATCATTTCAGTGCAATCATTTATTTAAGGCCCATCAGTTCCTCGTGGGATACGAGTTGAGCATCAGGTGCCTCATTAGATCGGCTCCGTTTGATTGAGCCTTGATCTCAAGTTCATCATGCATCTTGTTCATATGTTCATTGATAATATGTGGTTTGTGATTTAGTTATATATACATAAGTTCATATATGGTCCATGCACATTTTTTTATTACAATAACCAATACATTAAACTGTTTAATTGTTAAATTTAGATTTACTCGCCAACTTTTGTTGACCCAAACTTTTATTTTACACATGATACAGATGGACAGGTTGATGAGAGGAACACATAGGAATGGCTTTAGAAGATAAATAAAATACAACTTGTTTAGAACAATGTTTTCTTGTGCTTACATGTTTCCTTGTGTTTGGATATTTGAATTTAAAATTTCAACTTAATAAATATGAAACTTATTAGTAAATGTCATGAGCTTTGATGATAACCCAATTATGCCCCGACTTTTATTTCCAATGCGGGTCGGGGTGTGACAAATTGGTATCAGAGCTTGTGACTGTAGCGATATAGGATAGGTTATTAGACCCTTAGAGCCTATACTATAATTGATTAGATTTTAATTGTTTATGTGTTACATGCAAAACTCATGATGTTTATTTGTTTCATGTTTATCTCACACACAAATGCATGCAAGCACTTTCACTACTACATGTTAATATGTGATGTTCATTATAGGCTATATATTGTTAAACATATTATGCCTAAGCAAGCACACACATCACCAATTCACAATTTTCAAGATTTTCTTTCTCAAAGACTTTGTAATGTTTTCATGTTTTCAATCTCATCAAAGTAAGTTCTACGACGGGCATGTAGTAACTGGAAGGGTACAAGTACCGGTAGTCGGGACGTCCTGTCTAAGATTGTCATTCGTATAAATCCAATATAATTGACCAGTTTGCCTACCTGGGGACTAACGATGAGAGTACGAAGGACCTATTAGGCCAAAGCATGCCACACCAAACGTCGTGTGAACTAACCCCACTTTGAGTTGTCATTGTGTCTACACCTGGACACCCTCTAACCTTATACCTTGAAATTATGTTTTACGATTTTCATTCGGGTGATGCAGGCCAACACCAATGTGAACCCTACAAAGCCCAGTAGTCATGGGGGACCACGTGACTACCTAGGCCGAAGTATAGGAGACATTGGGAGGCCCAAACATGAGCAAGCCCAAGACATCCTATGGATGTAGATAATTTCTTGTTTCATTTATTTTGAATATTGTTTTCACTTATTACGACACATGACACCTAGAAGATATCAACTCATAATCTCGCTACGTATTTCCTGTTGATGTCTGCTAGACACTCTCGAGGCGGTAGAAGGTCAGGAAGATCTAGCGAACGTATGGCCACTAAAATCGCCCAAAGATGGCTGCCATACTTCCTGACATTTTCGTGCAAGTTTAACCAGCTCTTGCCGCCAATCCCATCAATCAAGAAGGTCAAAATGTCGTCAACCCACCCCCTAACACCACCAAATGGACCTACAAGTATTTCAAGTCCTGCGATCCTCCAAAATACGAGGGGAGGGAAGGTGTCACCGCTCTCCTCCGTTGGTTTTAGGAGATAGAAAGCACATTTCTAAATTACGATTGTCCCGATGATCGTAAGGTGCGATATGCTACCGGTCGTTTGTACGGGGTAGCACTCACATGGTGGAACGCAGAGAAGGGCAAGCGAGGTGCTGAAGCTGCTATGGCCTTGACTTGGGAAGAGTTGAGGGAAATCATGACAAGACGCTTCTGTCTAACAAGCGAAATCAAGAAGTTAGAGGATGAGGTCTACGCTTTGAAACAAAAGGAGGGAGACCACACCACCTACAACAAGAGATTTCTCGAGTTGAATCAGATGGTCCCCAACCTGTTCACTCCGCTCTATCGTCTAATTGAGCATTACATTCGAGGTCTTCCCTAGAAAATTCAAGATTCTATGTTAAGTACTACACCTGCAACACTTGAAGCTGCCATGGAGCTGGCTACTGAGCTCATAGAAAATCGCATCCGAAATCGCGATTTTAAAGATGAGAAGAAAAAAGACAAGACACCTGTTGAAACCCCAACCCCAACTCAAGCAGGTTCGTCTTCCAAATTTGCTGGTAAAAGGAAGCACAATGGGAAGAATTTTGCCGTTACTCAAACCATCCTCCTATCGCTGTTGCTCCAATCACACAAGTCGCCCCTCATGCCGCCCTATTCAAGAAACCATACACCGGTCCTCACCCAAAATGCAACCGATGCCAATATCACCACCCTCCTGAGAACCCATGCCAATACTGCACAAGTTGTGGTCGTGCAGGTCACACAATTCAAACTTGCCACATTCTCCAAAATCCAAACCGCAGTCAACCTCAAGCCCAAACCAACAATCAAGTGGTAGGCCAAGCCCATCACCAACAACCTTTACTCTTACCACCTGCTCAACCTATGGCTCAACCCTACCACCAACCCAATTACCCAATGATGCAACCCGTCAGAGCATGTTTCAACTATGGGGATCCAACCCATTTTCGAAACACTTCCCCACGCTTAATGAACATCATAAATGCCCAAGCTCAAGCCAACCCAGTGAATCAAGCCAATCAAGCTAATCCACCTGCTAGAGGAAAAGCTTTCAACATCAACGCCAACCAAGCTAGGGCTGATAATAATGTGGTCAACGGTACGTTTCTTATTAACGGTAGTTATGCATCCATTTATTATTTAATTCTGGTGTGGATAAGAGTTTCGTGTCCTTGGTGTTCGAATCCATTCTTGATTTACCTCGCGTTAGTCTCAGTGAATCATTCACGGTGGAAGTTGCTGATGGTGAACTTATTAAGTTAGACTCGATTATTCGTGATTATACTCTTACTCTCAATGATCATAAATTTCCAATTGATCTCATCCCTGTGAAGTTGGGTAGTTTCGACGTCATTATTGGAATGGATAGGCTTAGTCAGCATCGCACGGAAGTTGTTTGTTATGAGAAGTTTATTCGAATTCCCCTCGCTAACGGTCAAACTTTACGTATCTTTGGTGAAACCCCTCCTAAAGGACTCAAACTGATGTCATGTCTCCAAGCTCGAAGATATCTTTGAAAATATTATATCGCATTCTTAGCTCAGATCGTCAAGAAGGAGGGCAAGGAAAAGAAGCCCGAAGATATTCCAATCGTTAATGAATTTCCTCAAGTTTTTCCCGACGACGTTTCAAGACTTCCTCTTGTGCGAGAAGTCGAATTTTTAATCGATCTTGTACCTGGTGCTACACTAGTCGTAGAATCTCCCTATCGGTTAGCCCCATCTGAGATGCAAGAGTTCGCTAGTCAGCTGCAAGAGTTGACTGACAAGAGATTTATACGTCCTAGCTCATACCTTGGGGTGCGCTTGTTCTTTTTGTAAAGAATAAAGATGGAACTTTCCGTATGTGTATCGATTATATAGAGCTCAAGAAGCTGACCATCAAGAATCGTTATCCATTACCTCGTATTGATGATCTTCAAGGTGCCACCTGTTTTTCAAAAATCAATCTTCGTTCTGGTTATCACCAACTTAGAGTACATGAAGAAGACATTCCAAAGACTACTTTTCGAACTAGATATGGGCACTATGAATTCGTGGTTATGCCTTTTAGTTTGACCAATGCTCCTGCCGTTTTCATGGATTTGATAAAATGGGTTGTAAACCCTACCTCGATCGTTTTGTCATAGTCTTCATTGATGATATTCTTATTTATTCTAAGACCAAATCCGATCATGAACAACATCTTCGACTCATTCTAACACTTTTGAGAACCGAAAAGCTATATGCTAAGTTCTCGAAATGTGAGTTTTGGTTAAAAGAGGGACAATTTCTTGGTCATATTGTCAACGACAAAGGGGTTCATGTCGACCCTACAAATATCAAAGCAGTACAAGAATGGTAAGCGCCACGCACTCCTACCGAAGTTAGGTCATTTTTTTGTCTAGCTGGTTATTATCCACGTTTCATTGCAAATTTTTCTCGTATTGCTGTACCACTCACAACCTTGACTCACAACGGCAAACCCTTCATTTGAGGGCCCAAGCAAGAAGAGGCTTTCCAAACTTTGAAGCAAAAACTTTGTGATGCACCAATCCTTACTCTCCCTGATGGTTGCGAGGACTTTGTGGTTTATTGTGACGCGTCAGGGCAGGGACTAGGTTGTGTCCTAATGCAAAGAGGAAAGGTGATAGCCTACGCCTCAAGGCAACTCAAAGTACATGAAAAGAACTATACCACTCACACCCTAGAACTTGGAGCAGTCGTGTTTGCTTTAAAGATATGGAGACACTATCTTTATGGTACCAAGTGTGAAATTTACACTGACCACAAGAGCCTTCAACATATCCTCAATCAAAAAGAGTTGAACCTGAGGCAACGACGATGGGTCGAACTCTTAAATGATTACGATTGTGAAATCCGATATCATCCTGGCAAGGCTAATGTTGTAGCTGATGCTCTTAGTCGAAAAGAGTATGCAAACTCCATCCATCTTTTGTGTTCCCAAATTGTAACTGATCTTCAAAACCGAATTCGAGCAGCTCAACATATTTCTGTCACGGAAAATGATGTACGAGATGAATTGTCTTGTGGAGCTGAAGGCAAATTAGAATCCAAGTCTGATGGTATCCTTTACTACTTAAATCTTATTTGGGTACCTGATCGTGACGATCTTCGTGTTTTCCTTATGAATAAGGCTCACAAAACACGATGCTCTATACATCCAGGTGCTGATAAGATGTATCAAGACCTATGATACATCATACTGGTGGCCTAGCATGAAGAAGGATATCGCCATTTTTGTCTCCAAGTGCCTCACGTGTTCTAAGGATAAAGCTGAGCATCAACGACCTTCAGGATTACTCGTCCAACCTGAAATACCTGGTTGGAACTGGGAAAACATAACCATGGACTTCATTACCAGGTTACCTCGCACCTCCAGTGGGTATGACACAATCTGGGTTATCATTGATAGTCTCACTAAATCAACTCATTTCATTCCAATCCGTGAAGACTACAAGAACGAGAAGTTAGCTCGTATCTATATTGATGAAATTGTAAGCCGTCATGGTGTGCCCTTAAGTATCATTTCAGATCGAGACGGCCGTTTCACTTCACGAACATGGCGAGCCGTACAATCAGCTTTGGGTACACGTTTAGACCTCAGCACTGCCTTTCACCCCCAAACTAATGGTCAATCTGAGCACACCATACAAACTCTTGAATACATGTTGTGAGCATGTGTCATAGGCTTTAAGGGAAACTGGGATACTCATTACGGTTAACTGAATTTTCGTAAAACAATAGCTATCATTCAAGCATCAGCATGGCTCCTTTTGAAACCTTATATGGTCGTAAGTGTCGATCTCCTGTATGTTGGCACGAAATCGGTGAAGCGCAAATCACTGGACCTGAGTTGATTCAAGAAACGACTGATAAAATTCATCAGATCCGCAATAATCTTCTAGCAGCTCGAAGTCGTCAAAAAAGTTACGCTGATAAACGACGAAAGCCACTTAAGCTTTGTGTTGGCGATCAAGTACTTTTGAAAGTATCACCGTGGAAGGAAGTGGTTTGTTTTGGTCAAAAAGGCAAGCTAGCACCAATCTATGTGGGACCATTCAAAAAACTCGAAAGGGTTGGTCATGTAGCTTATAAGCTTGACTTGCCAGAAGAACTCAACAGAATTCATCCCACGTTCCATGTATCAAACTTGAAAAAGTGTCTCGCCGACGAAAACCTCCATATACCGTTAGAAGATATTCAGATCGATGAATCAATGCATTTCGTTGAAAGACCTGTAGAAATCATGGATTTCGGTGAAAAGCATTTAAGGCGAAGTCGTATTCCAATAGTCAAGGTGCGTTGGGAGTCAAAACGAGGACCCGAGTTTACTTGGGAACGTGAAGACTCAATGCGTGAAAAATACCCGCATCTTTTTTCAGTTACATCTACAACTTAAATTCGGGATGAAATTTCCAAAAGTAGGGGATACTGTAACATTCGTTGTAAAACGGGATTAAAAACACGCTTCGTTAATTAATTCAAGTATTTAACGAAAAGTCTTGTCGTGTATTTAATACGAATTATTAGTTTATAGATACTAAATAAATTAAAAGAATAAAAATAGTGAATAAATAATAATAATATTATTATTTGAAACTTTAAAACAATAAAAATGAATAAAAGGGGTAGCCGGGTTTCGAACCCCGGTCCCCAACAGACTCTCATACACCAAAACACCATTGAGCTACACGCACCTTATGTTTAAGACCCAAAACAAATAAACTTAATACACAAACAAACCAAAAACCTACAAATTCAAAATAACAGAACCTGTAACCGCCCATTTCCAATCAAAACAAGATCTTCGATTCCCTTTAACAAGCATGGCTTTCCATCATTAGGAGTAACCGAAATTCAGGTTAATTCTTGTGAAACTGACCGAAATCATGAGCTTTAAAAATCTTTAAATCGAAACCGAAATCGATGTTAATTGTTTACACTATAAATACAAACCTTTTTGTCCGATTGAACTCGCCAATTTCAAAGCAAATTCTGTTCACTCTCTGCTCTTAAAACCCTCGCCGGATATCGCCAGCACTCGCCGGAATTCATCACCGGAAAACCGAAATATACCACCAAGTTGGTATAATCCTCTTAATCCCTTTAATACTTTCTGTTTAGAGTGATATGATTCTTAAAAAGAAACTAATCAAAACTGATTAAAAGAGATTTCAGTCGGGTTTAAATTCTGAGAATTTTATTCATGAAGAAGATGAAACCAATTTAGTGTTTTTGAATAATTAAAAATGGTGTTTTAACCAGGTTAGACACACAGTCCAGTGGTGGACTGTATGCAAACACAACACATACGTCCCGAGTTCGAGTCTTATGCATGTCCGGTTTTCTGAAATAAAATCCACCTTTTTAAAACTTAATCAGATCACCTTTCAAAAAGAACATAACTGTATTAAAATTTCTGATTATACCGGGTTAGACACCCAGTCCAGTTGGTAGGGCTGGGTGCAACACACATCAGAGGTCGCGAGTTCGAGACAGGGACTGGGCAGCGGTTCAATGATTTCTAAAACCTTTTTAAATAAATAAATTTATGAATTAATTTAACTATTATATATACAATAAAAACAGAGATTATTTCGGGTTAGACACGTAGCTCAGTTGGTAGAGCTGTGTGCACGTATACGGGAGGTCACGAGTTCGAACCTCACACGATGCCAAAAATCACGCAAATAAAACCGGTCAGACCGGTAAGATCTGACAAGGTCCATAATTTTTTATTACTATTTTTCTTAATTAATTTCATTTAAAAATGCTTAAAATAAGACTTTTTAGGTTTAAAAATTTCATTACATACCACAAAAATAAATCTTAAAACCTAATAAAAAGCATTATATAGAAAAATTAATTTCAAATAAAAATTCATTTATTTATCGGATTATTACATTATTATTTAGGTTAGTTTCTCTCGAGGTTAAATCCAAAATCGTGCGCGTACATCGTCAATCCAAGGAAACACACCCACTGTGAGTGAATCCTTACAAATTCCCCTTTTTATTAATGTTTTGGGGTGTATCATGTGTCGTTTACATATTTTATTTATTCAAACACTAGTGCTAACACCATTATGTGATCTAATGTGTATGTAATTTTTGTTGTTGTTGTTATATGTGATTACATTATATCATTTCAGTGCAATCATTCACATAAGGGCCATCAGTTCCTCGTTGGATACGAGTTGAGCATCGCGTGCCTCATTAGATCGGCTCTGTTTGATTGAGCCTTGATCTCACAGTTCATCATTTATCATGCTCATGTGTACATTGTTGATATTATGTGGTTTGTGGTTAGATTATATATACATATGCTCATATATGGTCCATGCACACTTTTATTAAATTAATCAATGTAAATAATTTGTTTAAATGTTTAATTTAGATTCACTCGCCAACTTTTGTTGACCCAAACTTCTATTTTACACATGATACAGGTGGACAGGCTGAGGAGAGGAACATTTAGGATTGGCTTTAGAAGATGAACAAAATATGTCTTGTTTAGAACATTTTTTTCTTGTGTATGTATGTTTCTATGTGTTTGGATATTCTCTTTTAAATTTACAATAATAAATATGAAACTTAATTATAGTAAATGTCATGAGCTTTGATGAAAACCCAATCATGCCCCGACTTTTATTTCCGTTGCGGGTCAGGGTGTGATAATTTAATGGTTAAATTCTTTATATACCAATGTTCCTATGTTCGATTTTTTACATTTAAGTATCCTTGAATAATGTATTCCAAATGTTTGTAGTTGATTGGATTCATGATAATGAATCTGAATGAAAGACTATTATGAATGATTGGTTGTTGACGTGGTGTTGAGTGTGTATAATTTTTAGATATATTTAAGTACTTTTCACCAATTATTCAAGCTTTAAATTTATAAGACACAATATAACACTATAACTCTCTACAACACATTGGGGCAAGTGCACCCATCGTTGTCGTAGTATAGTGATGGTAAGATACCGAGATCGTCCAAGGACACTAGCTTTTAATACCGCAATATCGCTGACGTCTAATCTAATCAAATTTTTAGAAAAGATTTTTTTAATAATTAACTAAAGAAATAAACTAAAGTAATAAAAGAAACAAATAGACAAGATAAAACCACTTGGTTCCTACTCGTCATTTATGTAACCTTTGAAGATTTCCGCACTTTGGGTTTCTTTTTTAAAATATCTTGGTTAAAGTGGCATGTCCCTCTTTTGGAAGCAACGCTACCCTCAGCCATATTATTGGTCTAAGTCAGTAGGGATACAGTCCCACAAGGCAGGAATATTGAAAGATAATTAAGTTAGTTATTAATGCAAAATGTGGCATGTCCCTCATTTGGAGGTAACGCTACTCTCGGCCATATTGGTCTGAGTCAGCAGGGATACCGTACCACAAGGCCGATTTAAAGTTTTAATAGTAGTTTATTTATAAGGGATTCAAGTTGTTCTTACTTCCTTCGATTTGATGCTATCTGCCTCAAAGGAAGTCCTAATATGCTTGAATCAAGTCCTCGTAGGATCTATACACTGAACGAGGCAACAACTTCACCCATACCGCCCTTCTAACCCCCTTCCAGGAAGTTAACGCGCTTTATATAGACCGTAAAGACATGAATAAGTGAATCAACAAAACATAAAGAGATTATAGAATAAAGTTCACTTTCAATATAAAAACCTAGATATTAAATTCATTAATACAAACCTAATTAAAAAGTTAACCAAAGCTTGGAATTCAAAAGTAATACATAAATAACTTGTCTTCACCAAGTAATGTAAGAGATTAGCCAAGCATGGCATTTGTTTAACAAAAACTCTTACGAGATCAATCTTGGATCCCGAGACTACTACACATTCTAGAGATGGATGATGGACGAATTGTCACACCCTGACTCGCAACGCAAATAGAAGTCGGGGCATATTGGGTTATCATCAAAGCTCATGACATTTACTATGATTAAGTTTCATATTTATTATTTGAAATTTAAGAGAAAATATTCAAACACAAGAAACATACAAACACAAGAAATATTGTTCTAAACAAACATATTTATTCATCGTCTAAGGCCAATCCTAAGTGTTCTTCTCCTCAGCCTGTCCACCTGTATAATGTGTAAAAATCAAGGTTTGGGTCAACAAAAGTTGGTGAGTGAATCTAAAATGTAACATTTAAACAATTTAATTACATTGATTAATTTAAAAGAATGTGCAAAGACCATATATGAGCATATGTATATATACATATATAAACAAAACCACAAACCACATAATATCAACAATGTAGACACGCATGATAAATGATGAACTGTGAGATCAAGGCTCAATCAAACGGAGCCGATCTAATGAGGCACGCGATGCTCAACTTGTATCCAACGAGTAACTGATGGGCCCTAAATGAATGATTTGCACTGAAATGACATAATGTAGCCACATATAACAACAACGACAAAGTATACACACAAGTTCACATAATGGTGTTAGCACAATTGTTTGAATAAATAAAATATGTAAACAACACATCATACACCCCAAAACATGAATAAAAAGAGAATTTGTAAGGATTCACTCACAATGGGTGCGTTTCCTTGGTTTGATGACGTATGCGCACTAATTTGGATTTAACCTCGAGTGAAAACTAACCTAAATAATGACGTAGTAATTCGATAAATAAATAAATAAATTTTATTAGAAATAAATGTTTTCAATTAGAGCTTTTTATTAGATTTTTAGATTTATTTTTGTGAATTTAATGCTAAGTTTTAGGCTTTAAAACCTTATTTTTAAGTATTTTCTTTTAAATTTAATAAGGAATATGGAAATAATAACAAAATAAAATAATAATAAAAAAATATGGTCTTGTCAGACCTCCGGTCTGACCAGTTCATGGTGGGGATTTTGGCAGCGTGTGAGGTTCGAACTCGTGACCTCCCGTATACGTGCACGCAGCTCTACCAACAGAGCTACGTGTCTAACCCGAAATAATCTCTAGTTTAATTATATTTATATATTAGTTAGGTTGTTTGAATATATTTTACTTTAAAAAGGTTTTTATTTCATCTAAAACATAAACAGCCGATGCCACGCACAACTGGGCTGGGTGACTAACCCGGTTGTAATCAGATTTTTATTTCCTTTATATGTGTGACATTTTTGCCTTTTCAATCATTGCACAATTACAAACAATTTCGTATTCAATGAAAACCCTGTGTTTTATTTCCAAATATTTTTGTATTCAATAAAATCTTGAATTTTATTGATGAGAATGCAAAAATGTCAATCGTTGCACAATTCGATCATTTTCGTGTTCGTTAAAGCGTTTTACACATTTTGCGAAACGCATAACCGTACAACCAAACGAACCGACATCCACGACATTTTCGGGCATAATCCAAGTTACACATGTCTTAACACCTTTATATAACCTAAATATTAGGTTAAAGGGGTTAAAAATAGCAAACAAGTGAAAATACAAGTCCAAGGGACAAAAATGTCAAAAAAAATAATAATTTTTTTTGCTTCTTCACCAAGTTTGCCACCTATCTCCAATTTTTGACACCTAGCACTCACTTTGCCACACTTAATATGGTGTTGACACATGTTAGGACACTAATCCACACTTGTGGACACTTGTCATCACCTCCTTAATCCTAAAATACTATAAATACCCCATGATTCTTCCATTTTTTTCACACCACTTCAAAACAAAGTGTGAAGTTCTTCTTTCTATCCTTCTTGGAGCTTGTTTCCAACCTTTGGACGCCTCCAATCTTGAGTTCCGAAAGTGTTCTTCAACACAAGTAAGTACTCTTCCTAGTTCTTTAATTTTTTTAGCTATTTTGAGCTAAAAGTCAAACAGTTTGAATTCCTGATTGACTTTTGGTTCTGACCATATTTGGTCAAGTCAAAGTTCAATTGAACTTTGAATCGTGATCGTAATCACAAGGTCACAATCCCTAACGATTTCACCTTCTGATTACCACGTTTACTAGTTGAAGTGACGAGTCAAAGTTTCCGTTAAAAATGCGCATGATGTGCATTTTACGACGAAACTATTTTCGGATATCAAAACACTAAGTTTGATACCAAATCAGTTTTATAAACTTAGTTAGACATATTTTGATATGTCTAACTCTTCACTTCTAGCTTAGTACTTATTTAGGGTCGTAAGTCGAGCGGTCTTGACACCGCTTTGACTTTCGGATCCGACCAAACACATATTTGTGACTATAGTTGTATAGGTAATAACCTACTGAGGTTATACCTTATGGTCACATCGTTTGGTTAGTGTTATGATAAGTTACTTCTATGTTCTTAAAAAAATGATGACCAAAATGCCCTTTTGCGAATAAATCCATTTTAAACACATGTAACCAAATTTTTGAAATATAAACTGATGATATAACATTTTCAAACATATTTGGGCATTTAAGACTTATCATAGGACGATCACGCGTTTACGCTAATGACCCGTTAAAGTATCGTAAACTACCTTAACGAGTCATAATGGTTCAAAAGCACTTAGGATCCTTTCCAAATCAGAATGTTAAGTTTGTTAAACCATATCACATGAGTTCCAACACTCGTTTGGTTTATAAGACTTCATTCTATCCGATCTCCCGTTCGTAGTCCCGACACGCTAACATATTTATCTGACACATTAGGACACGTTTGAGCTTTGTTTATTTCGTTGATCAAGAACACTTTCGCAATCCCAATTGAGTACATATCCCCCTCTTTTACATTTTAAATGTTTTGGGGTGATTCATATGTGCGTATAATTATTTTCAAGATTTCAAAACAATATACATGGTTTATAAATACAAAATGATTTTCAAAGTGAGTACATAGTTCCCCTCTTTTATGTTTTGCAAATGTTTTGGGGTGACTCATATGTGCTAAATTATTTTCAAGTTTTCAAAAACAATGTCTATGGTTTATATATAAAACAGATTTCAATAATGTGAACAACTTGTTGATGCGTTATCCATAACACGAATGACATTCATTAGCTGGCCAAGCCGACCAGTAGTATGTTATGGTACCATAGGACTGACAATCCCATTATCGGACTGTTCACTGGATTTGGTGGAAGTTTGGGTAATGACAGAAACTGTTTCTGATTAACAAATCATTTGATGAGTTGTTAGTCTAGTTAAAGAGACCATTTGGTGGTCTATTAAAGATACCCTTTGGTGGTATAGTCAACATAGGTTTGAATTAGATGATTTTGTTTATGACATGGACAATTGGTTTATGACACGGACAATTGATCTATAACACGGACAAATGGTTTATAACACGGACAAATTGTTTAAATAATGTCACGCAATGATTTTCACTTAAAGATATAAACCATACAAAGTTTTCTTTTGAATCAATCTGTTACAAGGTTTTTACAAAAGAAATGTTTTTGTCAAGATTCATGGGTACAAGGTTTTCATAACTCTAACCAACTTGTTTTAGTTTGTTAATTGTATTGCAATATCAAACACTTTTGATACGAGGTTTTCACTTAACGACTCTTGTAGTCAGACGAGGTGTTACAATATGTATACAAGGCCACGAATTTGACACACTCACAAAACCTATGTACTCGCCGGCATTTTTATGGTGACTCTCTTTTCATATATGTTTCAGGAATCAATACTTGATAATATGATACATGCTTCACGTAGGAATGGACGCGGGCCTTAGTGACTTAAAACATGAAAGACAATTTATTTATGTGTTGTTTCTATTTATCCTAAGACAATGTAAACATTTAACTTAATCAAACATAATTTTAAATTTCATGAGTTGTGAAATAATAGTTCTGTGACATGACTCCCTGACGTTTCCATCACGGTTCGTTGTTTTACACGGTTGGGATGTTACAGAAAGATTGGTATAAGAGCTTATGGTTATAAGGAATTAAGTTATTAGTAATGCTTTGACCTAGACTATAAACTTCCTAGGACCCTTACGCGAGTTATCTTACGTTTAGATTATTAAAACATTACCATCACCTATCCTTAGGTGATTACCAAAACAAATACACAAGTTACAAATTCGTTTTGAAAATCAATTATCTATCCTTAGATGATTTGTTTTGGCTTAAAGCCATGTAAGTTTTCAAAATCCCGTCAAAGTTTGGGTTTTATTAATGTGAACACAAGCAATCTGGAAGGGTGGATGCCTTTACCCTGAGATTTCTGTCTAAGGCTAGAGTGTTCGTACAAATCCGCATTATTAGACCAGTCACTCTTACCTGGGAACTCTTGGGGTGTGTGTCCACTTATAGGCTAAAGCATGTCTTCGTAATACATTATAAAGACACATTTACTTTGATTAGTCACCGTGTCTCGTTTTTTTGTTTTTAAGTAACGAATGAATGACCACCATCCTTATATTTCGTCGATATTTTTAACATCTCTCTTCATTATCCAATGTCAATCACACATATTTTCCTTCATGTTTTCTTCTAGAATGCCTCCTCGGCGTAATACAACTCAAAATGCCGAAATGGCAGCTATGATCGCTCAGCAAATTGCTGCTGTACTCCCAAACCTAGTGACCCAGATAAACCAAGCAAACAATAACAATAATAACAACAAAAATGCACCCACACTGTGCAACTACAAACAATTTAACTCGGCTAAACCACTCAAGTGTACTGGGTCCGAAGGAGCTACTGGACTCCTACAGTGGTTTGAGAGTCTTGAAATCACATTTCGTCATGTTCAATGCCCGAATGAGAGAAAAGTCGAGTTTGCATCGAGTGTATTCCAGAAAAGAGCACTTACATGGTGGAATGGTGTGATGAGAGATAGGGGTGCGATGTGGCATGTCACAAACGTGGGAAGAGCTTCGAGCTCTAATGATGAGGGAATTCTTCCCACGTCATGAACAATGGGCACTGGAAGATGAATTCCACAATCTTAAACAAGATAGTGGAGAGCATCATGCCTACACTGACCGTTACGAAGAATTGAGCTTGTTGCGTCCCGCCATGGTCACCCCGTTGGATAAATCAATCGAGAGGTACATCGATGGCCTGCCTGACCCCGTTCAGGACATTGTTACTAGTAGCAACCCTACCACTGTTCGACAGGCTATCGAATTTGCTACTACCCTGACTGAGTCTCAAGTCAAGAAGGGGAAACTGTTTTGCAAGGGCGACAAGAAACAGGGAGTTAAGACCACTCAAGAGAAAATAAAGGAGAACAAAGCTGAGTCTTCTAAGAAGTCGAGGAAGCGTAAGGCTTTAAAGAACTTTGCAGTTGTTGCACAACCCAACCAGAACACTCAAAACCAGCTAGTACAACCTCCTGCGAGGAAACCCTATGCTGGTACTGCACCGTTGTGCAACCGGTGCAATGGTCACCATCAAGCTCACATACAGTGTCGCCAATGCACATCATGTGGAAGATTCGGTCACATAGCTAATGTTTGTCGTTTGGCCCCAAAACAAGTTGTTCAGAACCCTATTCAACCCCAAGCCAACCCTGCTAGACCTCTGTTCCCACCTGGTTCTTGCTACAACTGTTGCAAGATGGGTCACTTTAGAAACAACTGCCCAAAATTGGTGAACGCGAATGCAAATCCAGCCCATGGACGCGCATTCAACATCAATGCCAATGAGGCTCGTGTTGATAATGAAGTCCTTAATGGTACGTTACTTGTTAACAATCATCCTGCTTCTCTTCTTTTCGATTCGGGTGCCGATAGAAGCTTTATATCACTAGCCTTTGAACCTTTACTTTCGATGCATAGAACTAAACTAGGAAAACCCTTAAAGGTGGAAATGGCTAGTGGTGAACCCCTTGTGCTCGACTATGTCATTCGTAGTTGCCAATTGAACTTGGATAACCACCTTTTTGCCATTGACCTCACACCAATGCAATCGGGAGTTTTGACATCATCATAGGAATGGATTGGTTAACCAAACACCATGCTGAGGTGATCTGTTTCGACAAGGTTGTTCGTACCTCTTTCGTCTGGCGAAACCTTAGAAGTTCACGGGAGAGAAACCCTCTAGTACCCTAAAACTCATGACCTGTACCTAGGCCCAAAAATACCTACGAAAGAATTATGTAGCCTTTTTGGCACATATCATAGAGGAAAAAGGCAAGGGCAAGACTGTTCAGGACATCCCCATTGCTCGGGAATATCCTGAGGTGTTTCCTGAAGAGCTACCTGGTTTACCCCAATTCGTTAAGTTGAGTTTCGTATTGACCTTGTACCTGGTGCAAACCCAATTGCTAAATCTCCTTACCGACTTGCACCGTCTAAAATGCAAGAGTTGTCAAAGCAACTCCAAGAACTTTCAGAAGGGGGATTCATTCGTCCGAGCTTTTCACCTTGGGGCGCTCCTGTCCTATTCGTGAAAAAGAATGATGGATCCTTCCATATGTGTTTCGATTATCGTGAGCTCAACAAACTCACAATCAAAAATCGATATCCCCTACCTCGCATTGATGATATCTTTAATCAGCTACAAGGTGCGACCTGCTTTTCAAAGATTGATCTGCGTTCTAGGTATCATCAACTTCGTGTACTCGAAGAAGATATTCTGAAGACTGCTTTTCGCACTCGATACGGCCATTACGAGTTCACTGTCATGCCTTTTGGTTTGACGAATGCTCCTGCCGTCTTTATGGACTTAATGAATAAGGTTTGTAAACCTTATTTAGACAAGTTCATCATTGTTTTCATCGACGACATCCTCATTTATTCTAAGTCTCGTGCCGATCACGAACAACATATCCGTCTAACGTTGGAACTCCTGAAGAAAGAACAACTTTACGCCAAATTCTCCAAATGTGAATTTTGGCTAAAAGAAGTTCAATTTTTGGGACACATTGTTAACAAACAAGGTATACATGTAGATCCCGCCAAAATCAGTGCAATTAGGGATTGGATTACACTTACTATGTAACATTTGTAAAAATCGGGTTTTCACAACCCGCTCCGTTTTGTAATCGAATATCAAGTTATAAAAGTTACGTCGAATATTTATGATTATTTTGATTTAAAACAATACATAATTAATAAATAAACTAAACTACAAAAATTATATTTGATAAAAAGTTAAAAAAAATAAATAAAAAAATTTTGATGCTGCTGGGACTCGAACCCGGGTCAGCCAAGACACACTTCAGCAACTTAACACACACTCACAAGACCACTCCGCCACATTGTGTTTTCTGCTAACTCTAGAAACGCAAACGAAATTTATACACAAACCCAGTTAAAACCGGTTGCGCTATCTGAGAAACGGTAATCGGCAAACCAATCGTCAAATTCGTTGTTTATTCACACATTCAGTTTATAACCGATGCTGACGGTTTTTAATCAAATCGGAAATTGATTAAACTTAAAGTCTCATCATTATCGGTTTTTAAAACCGAAAAATCATCAAGTCCAGAATTCTCAAACTTCAGACCACTCTCGCGACTCAGAGGTATCATACCAATACTCCATTTCATTTTCGTCGCATTTTCAGACCATCAGAACGCCTAAATCAGCTCGCCGGAATTTTCTGCAAAAGTCGCCGGAAAACCGTATTCAACTCAAACCGGTAAAATATTTCTGACTTTACTGTTTCAATCAATTGTTAAACCTTACTAACACTAACCCATCGCTCATAATCAACCACAGACGACATTGCTGGACTTTCTGTTTTCGCCGGAAAACTTCTGGAATTGTCGGAAACTCGTTGATTATCGGTATGCTCATTCCAACGTGCTGATAATCAATACTCATTAGTTCAATTTCACATCTAATCCCTTAAACCTGTTAATTGATCCTCACAGCAGAAGGTTCCAAAAACAGAGCCGACGAGCTTCGCCGGATTCTCTGAAGAAGACGATCTGTTCGGTATCTTCTTTCCCCAAACTTTTCAATTCAATGCATTCAAACTGGACATCATGTTCATTAACTAAATTAATCGCGTATCAGTTGTTTTGATTGATGTCTGTGTTTGTAATGAAGAAGACGAGTTCCGAGATGACATAAGATTAATTAAAATCGGAATTATAAACGGGTTAGACACACAGTCCAGCGGTGGACTGTGTGCAAACAAAAACCATACACGTCCCGAGTTCGATCCCTGCTACACGCACACCTTGTGTAATAAAATGCCTTTTTGATCAAAAACTAAACCGGGTTAACTCAGTTAGTTGTTAAGTATAATAAAAACCGAGATAATAACCGGGTTAGACACACAGTCCAGCGGTGGACTGTGTGCAACATGAACCATACGTCGCGCGTTCGAAACCCGTCACTTGCACCGGTCCGTTGAATTAAAATGTTTTTGAAATTAAAGAGAATTTCGGATTAACTGAATAAGTGTATAAGTATAAAGAAAAACAAGATTATTTCGGGTTAGACACGTAGCTCAGTTGGTAGAGTTGCGTGCACGCGTACGGGAGGTCACCGGTTCGAGCCTCACCCGGCGCAAACTAATACGCTGACCGAACCGGTCAACGGTCAACGGTCAACGCTAAATAAACAATGTTTTTTATATTTTTATTTATTTAATTTAATTTAAAAATCAATTAAAAATACTTAAAAATAACATTTTTAAAGATAGAAAATAGCCATAAACTCACAAAAATATATCTAAAAATTTCATTAAAATCCTTAATAAAATCCACCCATTTAATATATTTTTCCGTTATTATTTAGGTTAGTAATCCCCGTTGTTCCGCTCATCTAATTCGTGCGCATATCACCATCTCCAATCCAACGCACCCATGGTGAGTGAATCTTACAAATTCCCCGTTTTAATCACGTTTTGGGTGTATCATGTGTCTTTGTATATATATTATAGTTAAACCATTGTGCATACATCATATCATGAACATGTGTATTCAGTTTGTTGCTGTTAAGTAGTTATTATTGGATGCAATTTATTATTCAGTACATGCAATTTCATAGGCCGCCGCTCCCCATTACATTATGAGCGTTGAGCATGTTCCCCATTTCATTATGAGGTTGAACCTGGCGTGCCCACATACGATCGGCTCCGTTTGATTGAGCCTTGATCGCACAGACATTTTCATTTTCAGTACATGCAATACGATCGGCTCCGTTTGATTGAGCCTTGATCGCACAGTTTCATTTATGTTATTTACAGTATGATGTTGGTATGATCATGTATGCTGTCATATGTTATTGTATGTTATAGTGTGACTGCTATTTGCCATTGCTTGATTATTTACATTTGCTCATTTATGATTATGCACAAATTTTCATTGATAAACTAACAATTAATTTATTAATAAATGTTTATCTAATAAGGTTCACTCGCCAACTTATGTTGACCCAAAAACCCCCATTTTACACATGATACAGGTGAACCAGCAGCAGCTAGGAACACATAGGGCTTGGACTAGAAGAATAAAATGATTTAGAGTTGGGATTGTTATGCTTGGTTTATTTTCTTTGTATTGAATGAACATGTTTGGATTTTTGGAAATGTAACTTTGACTTTATTAAATATGAAACATATTAGTAAATGTCATGAGCTTTGGTGATAACCCAATTATGCCCCGACTCTTATTCCGCTGCGGGTCGGGGTGTGACAGATTGGTATCAGAGCCATGACTATAGGGATATAGGATAGGTTATTAGACCCTTAGAGCCTATACTATAATCGATTAGAAACTTATAAGATTTTTGAGTGTTACATGCCAAATTTCATGATGTTTATATGTTTTATGTTAAATGTTACATTTGATATTGTGCAAGCATGTTCATAAGTATGTATTATCATATAATGCCTATCATGACTCGTATACTCATAACATATCACATCCATGAAAGCACACACCACATCATGATTGCTTTTACAATGATTTTCGTGTTTTCAAATCTCATCAAAGTGAGTTCTCATGACGGGCATGTAGTAACTGGAAGGGTACCAGTACCGGTAGTCGGAACGTCCTGTCTAGGCTGGCATTCGTATAAATCCAAAATAAAGGACCAGTTTGCCTACCTGGGGACTAACGATGAGAGTACGAAGTACCTATTAGGCCAAAGCATGCTATACCAAACGTCGTGGGAGCTAACCCCACTTTGAGTTGTCATTGTGTCTACACCTGGACACGTTCCGACCAAACATCGCATGAACATATTTTGTGGTTTGCATTCGGGGGATGCGAGTGTTAAATAGCCAATGCTAATGTGAATCCTACCAAGCCAATAGCCATGGGGGCCCACATGACTATGTAGGTGAAGGTATGGGGGACATTTGAGGCCCAACATGAGCGAACCCAAGACATCCTATGGATGTAGTTGCATTATTGATATTTATGTTATTTTCATTTTCTTAAAGACACATGACACCTAAAAAGACACCATAAACTCACAATCTTCTCATTTTATGATCTGTAGATGTCGTCTAGACAGCAACGAAGGGGTAAAAGATCGGGAAGGTCTCAGGAACGTTTGGCCACTCAGATCGCGAAACAAATGGCCACGATACTGCCTGACATTGTGGTCCAAGTACAACAAGCCCTTGCTACAAATCCTACTAACCTTTCCCAACAACAGGACCAGAACATCGACAACCCACCTACCAGCAAGTGCTCTTACAAACATTTTAAGTCTTGTGATCCTCCTAAATTTGAAGGGACCGAGGGTGTCACTGCTCTCCTACATTGGTTCGAGGAGATGGAAATCACCTTCCTAAACTGCGATTGTCCTGAGGATCGCAAGGTTCGATACGCCACCGGGAGACTATTTGGAGTAGCTCTCACTTGGTGGAATACTGAGAAAGGGAAGAGGGGAACTGAAGATGCGATGGCCTTAACTTGGGAGGAGTTAAGGGAAATCATGACTAGGCGTTTCTGTCCTAGAAGTAAAATTAAGAAGTTGGAGGATGAATTTCATGCTCTAAAGCAAAAGGAGGGTGATCACACTACCTACAACAAGAGGTTCTTGGAGTTGAACCAAATGGTTCCAAATTTATTCACCCCAACCTATCGTCTGATCGAGCATTATATTCGAGGACTTCTCTCGAAAATCCAAGATTCAGTTCTCAGCGTTTCACCAGTAACACTTGAAGCTGCTATGGAGTTAGCAACAGAACTGACCGAAAACCGAATTCGCAATGGGAAGTTCAAAGAAGAGAAGAAGAAAGCCCCTGTTGAGGGACAAATTTTAAACCATCCCATTCCTTCCTCTAAGTTTGCTAACAAGAGGAAGCGTAACACCAGAAATTTTGCAGTTACCCAAACCAACACCCCTATTCCTGTTGCACCCATTACTCAAGTCACTCCTTCACCCGCACCATACAGAAGACCCTACACTGGCCCGTTACCAAAATGTAACCGTTGCCAATATCACCATTCCCCTTGCCAATACTGCACCGGCTGCGGTCGCGCAGGACATACTGTTCAAACCTGCCGCATGCCTCAACGAACAAACCGCCACCAACCTTTAACCCAAACCCACCAACAGTTAATGGGTCAAGCCCAACAACCCCTACCATTTCCACCCACTCAACATTTAGCCCAAACATATTACCAGCCCAATTATCCTATGGGTCAACCAATGCGGGCTTGCTACAATTGTGGCGACCCAAGTCATTTCAGAAACACATGTCCAAGGCTGGTTAATATTATTCATGCTCAGGCCCAAGCCAACCCAGTGAACCAAGCAAACCAAGCTCCCCCACCTGCAAGAGGGAGAGCTTTCAATATCAACGCTAACCAGGCCAGAGCTGACGGCAATGTGGTCAACGGTACGTTCCTTATAAATGGTAGATATGCATCTATATTATTTGATACTGGTGCGGATAGAAGTTTTGTATCTTTAGAATTTGAACCAATTTTAAACAAAAATCGGGATAAGCTCACGGAATCCATAACGGTAGAAGTTGCGGACGGGAAGCCAGTTTCATTAGACTCTATTTTACGCAACTGTACACTCACCTTAAACGACCACGATTTCTCAGTCGACCTTATTCCTATGAAGCTGGGAAGTTTTGACATCATAATCGATATGGATTGGCTCAGTCAACATCAGGCGGAAGTTGTATGTCGTGAAAAATATATTCGTATTCCTCTTTCAAACGGCCAGACTCTTCGAATCATTGGAGAAACCTCGTCGAAAGGGCTCAGCTTAATGTCTTGTCTTCAAGCTCAAAAATATCTTCGCAAGAATTATGTCGCGGTTTTAGCTCATATCATCAAGAAGGGAACCACAGAGAAGAAACTTGAAGACATTCCTGTAGTAAAAGACTTCCCACAAGTTTTTCCTGATGACATTTCAGGACTTCCTCCAGTTAGAGACGTCGAATTCCGTATTGATCTTATACCTGGTGCTACACCAGTTGCAAAGTCTCCATATAGGTTAGCCCCCTCTGAAATGCAAGAGCTAGCCAGTCAATTGCAAGAGTTGACTGACAAGGGGTTCATACGTCCTAGCTCGTCGCCTTGGGGTGCACCTGTCCTTTTTGTAAAGAAGAAAGATGGATCTTTTCGTATGTGCATCGACTACAGAGAGCTCAACAAGTTAACAATCAAGAATCGCTATCCTTTACCTCGCATTGATGATCTTCTTGACCAACTACAAGGTGCCAGCTGCTTTTCAAAAATCGATCTTCGATCTGGCTATCATCAACTTAGAGTGCATGAGGAAGACGTCCCTAAGACTGCTTTTCGAACTCGTTATGGCCACTATGAATTCATGGTTATGCCATTTGGATTAACCAACGCACCAGCTGTCTTCATGGACCTAATGAACAGAGTTTGCAAACCTTATCTTGATCGATTTGTTATAGTCTTCATCGACGATATTCTTATTAATTCAAAATCTAAAACTGATCATGAGCGTCATCTTCGACTCGTTCTTGCACTTCTAGATAAGGAAAAGCTTTATGCCAAGTTCTCCAAATGTGAATTCTGGTTGAAAGAGGTGCAATTCCTCGGGCATGTAGTCAATGACTAGGGAATACATGTTGACCCTTCAAAGATCAAAGCCGTTTAAGAATGGCAAGCTCCACGTACACCAACTGAAGTAAGATCTTTTCTTGGACTAGCTGGTTATTATCGTCGGTTCATTTCAAACTTCTCTCGCATTGCTGTACCACTCACGGCTTTAACTCATAAGGGAAAACCTTTCGTATGGGGACCCAAGCAAGAAGAAGCTTTTCAAACTCTTAAACAAAAACTTTGTGATGCACCAATCCTCACTCTTCCTGAAGGTTGTGATGATTTTGTAGTCTATTGCGACGCGTCAGGGCAAGGATTAGGCTGCGTTCTCATGCAAAGAGGAAAAGTCATAGCTTATGCCTCGAGACAACTCAAGACGCATGAAAGGAACTACACCACTCATGACCTAGAACTTGGAGCCGTTGTATTCGCTCTTAAGATATGGAGACATTATCTCTATGGTACTAAGTGTGAAATATACACTGACCACAAGAGCCTTCAACATATCTTCAATTAAAAAGAGTTAAACATGAGGCACGAAGATGGGTCGAACTTCTGAACGATTACGACTGTGAAATTAGATACCACCCTGGTAAAGCAAATGTGGTGGCTGATGCACTTAGTCGAAAGGGTTATGCGAACTCCATTCATCTTCTATGTTCGCAAATTATAACCGACATTAAAGATCAAATTCGAGAAGCCAAACACGTTTCAATAACAGAAGAAGATGTACGAAAAGAGATGTCCTGTGGAGCCGAGCTAAAACTTGAAACTAAATCAGACGGTATTCTGTATTACCTAGATCGTATCTGGATTCCTAACCACAACAATCTTCGTGAAACTCTTACGAATGAAGCTCACAAAACGCGATATTCTATACACCCAGGAGCCGATAAGATGTATCAAGACCTACGATACACCTATTGGTGGCCTGGAATGAAGAAGGATATTGACGTTTTTGTTTCCAAGTTCCTCACATGTTCCAAGGTGAAGGCTGAACACCAAAGACCCTCAGGACTTCTAGTCCAACCGGAAATACCTGTATGGAAGTGGGAAAATATAACCATGGATTTCATTACCGGGTTACCTCGCACTTCTGGTGGGTATGACACTATATGGGTGATTATAGACCGACTTACAAAATCAGCTCACTTTATTCCTATCCGCGAAGATTTCAAGAACGAAAAGCTTGCACGTATTTATATCAACGAAATCGTAAGCCGGCATGGGGTACCGTTAAGTATTATTTCTGATCGTGATGGTCGTTTCACCTCATGAACATGGCAAGCAGTACAATCCGCTATGGGCACACGATTAGATCTCAGTACCGCCTATCATCCTCAAACTGATGGACAGTCTGAGCGCACCATTCAAACTCTTGAAGATATGCTTAGAGCATGTGTCATAGACTTCAAGGGAAATTGGGACGCCCACCTACCATTAGTTGAATTTTCGTACAACAACAGCTATCATTCGAGCATCGGCATGGCACCTTTTGAAGCCTTATATGGTCGTAAGTGCCGATCTCCTGTATGTTGGCACGAAATTGGGGAAGCACAAATTACTGGTCCAGAATTGATCCAAGAAACCACAGACAAGATTCATCAAATTCGAAACAATCTTCTAGCAGCTCAAAGTCGTCAAAAGAGTTATGCAGATAAACGACGGAAACCCTTAGAGTTTAACATTGGTGATCATGTGCTTTTAAAAGTATCACCGTGGAAGGGAGTAGTTCGTTTTGGTCAAAAGGGGAAGCTAGCACCTCGTTACGTAGGACCTTTCAAGATACTCGAAAGAGTAGGTCCTGTAGCATACAAGCTTGACCTACCAGAAGAACTCAACAGGATTCATCCCACATTCCACGTGTCGAACTTGAAGTAGTGCCTCGCTGATGAGAATCTCCATATTCCGCTAGAAGATATTCAGATTGATGAATCTATGCATTTTATTGAAAGACCAGTGGAGATCATAGACTACGGGGAGAAACATCTTCGACGAAGTCGCATTCCAATTGTTAGGGTACGCTGGGAGTCGAAACGGGGACCTGAGTTTACTTGGGAACGTGAAGACTCAATGCGTGAAAAATACCCGCATCTTTTTCCTACTACTTCAACTACTTAAATTTCGGGACGAAATTCCAAAAAGTAGGGGATACTGTAACATTTGTAAAAATCGGGTTTTCAAAACCCGCTCCGTTTTGTAATCGAATATCAAGTTATAAAAGTTACGTCGAATATTTATGATTATTTTGATTTAAAACAATACATAATTAATAAATAAACTAAACTACAAAAATTATATATGATAAAAAGTTAAAATAAAATAAATAAAAAAATTTTGATGCTGCCGGGACTCGAACCCGGGTCAGCCAAGACACACTTCAGCAACTTAACACACACTCACAAGACCACTCCGCCACATTGTGTTTTCTGCTAACTCTAGAAACGCAAACGAAATTTATACACAAACCCAGTTAAAACCGGTTGCGCTATCTGAGAAACGGTAATCAGCAAACCAATCGTCAAATTCGTTGTTTATTCACACATTCAGTTTATAACCGATGCTCCGACTGTTTTTAATCAAATCGGAAATTGATTAAACTTAAAGTCTCATCATTATCGGTTTTTAAAACCGAAAAATCATCAAGTCCAGAATTCCTCAAACTTCAGACCACTCTCGCGACTCAGAGATATCATACCAATACTCCATTTCATTTTCATCGCATTTTCAGACCATCAGAATACCTAAATCAGCTCGCCGGAATTTTCTGCAAAAGTCGCCGGAAAACTGTATTCAACTCAAACCGGTAAAATATTTCTACTTTACTGTTTCAATCAATTGTTAGAACCTTACTAACACTAACCCATCTCTCATAATCAACCACAGACGACATTGCTGGACTTTCTGTTTTCACCGGAAAACTTCTGGAATTGTCGGAAACTCGTTGATTACCGGTATGCTCATTCCAACGTGCTGATAATCAATACTCATTAGTTCAATTTCACATCTAATCCCTTAAACCTGTTAATTGATTCTCACAGCCGAAGGTTCCAAAAACAGAGCCGACGAGCTTCGCCGGATTCTCTGAAGAAGACGATTTGTTCGGTATCTTCTTTCCCCAAACTTTTCGATTCAATGCATTCAAACTGGACATCATGTTCATTAACTAAATTAATCGCGTATCAGTTGTTTTGATTGATGTCTGTGTTTGTAATGAAGAAGACGAGTTCCGAGATGACATAAGATTAATTAAAATCGGAATTATAAACGGGTTAGACACACAGTCCAGCGGTGGACTGTGTGCAAACAAAAACCATACACGTCCCGAGTTCGATCCCTGCTACACGCACACCTTGTGTAATAAAATGCCTTTTTGATCAAAAACTAAACCGGGTTAACTCAGTTAGTTGTTAAGTATAATAAAAACCGAGATAATAACCGGGTTAGACACACAGTCCAGCGGTGGACTGTGTGCAACATAACCATACGTCGCGCGTTCGAAACCCGTCACTTGCACCGGTCCGTTGAATTAAAATGTTTTTGAAATTAAAGAGAATTTCGGATTAACTGAATAAGTGTATAAGTATAAATAAAAACAAGATTATTTCGGGTTAGACACGTAGCTCAGTTGGTAGAGCTGCGTGCACACGTACGGGAGGTCACCGGTTCGAGCCTAACCGGCGCAAACTAATACGTTGACCGAACCGGTCAACGGTCAACGGTCAACGCTAAATAAACAATTTTTTTATATTTTTATTTATTTAATTTAATTTAAAAATCAATTAAAAATACTTAAAAATAACATTTTTAAAGATAGAAAATAGCCATAAATTCACAAAAATATATCTAAAAATTTCATTAAAATCCTTAATAAAATCCACCCATTTAATATATTTTTCCGTTATTATTTAGGTTAGTAATCCCCGTTGTTCCGCTCATCTAATTCGTGCGCATATCACCATCTCCAATCCAACGCACCCAAGGTGAGTGAATCTTACAAATTCTCCGTTTTAATCACGTTTTGGGGTGTATCATGTGTCTTTGTATATATATTATAGTTAAACCATTGTGCATGCATCATATCATGAACATGTGTATTCAGTTTGTTGCTGTTAAGTAGTTATTATTGGATGCAATTTATTATTCAGTACATGCAATTTCATAGGCCGCCGCTCCCCATTACATTATGAGCGTTGAGCATGTTCCCCATTTCATTATGAGGTTGAACCTGGCGTGCCCACATACGATCGGCTCCGTTTGATTGAGCCTTGATCGCACAGACATTTTCATTTTCAGTACATGCAATACGATCGGCTCCGTTTGATTGAGCCTTGATCGCACAGTTTCATTTATGTTATTTACAGTATGATGTTGGTATGATCATGTATGCTGTCATATGTTATTGTATGTTATAGTGTGACTGCTATTTGCCATTGCTTGATTATTTACATTTGCTCATCTATGATTATGCACAAATTTTCATTGATAAACTAACAATTAATTTATTAATAAATGTTTATCTAATAAGGTTCACTCGCCAACTTATGTTGACCCAAAAACCCCCCATTTTACACATGATACAGGTGAACCAGCAGCAGCTAGGAACACTAGGGCTTGGACTAGAAGAATAAAACGATTTAGAGTTGGGATTGTTATGCTTGGTTTATTTTCTTTGTATTGAATGAACATGTTTGGATTTTTGGAAATGTAACTTTGACTTTATTAAATATGAAACATATTGGTAAATGTCATGAGCTTTGGTGATAACCCAATTATGCCCCGACTCTTATTCCGCTGCGGGTCGGGGTGTGACATACTACTCCTACCGAAGTTCTTTCATTTCTTGGTCTTGCTGGATACTATCGACGATTCATCGCGAACTTTTCAAAGATCGCGGTTCCCCTCACCACTTTGACTCAAAAGAATAAACCTTTCGAGTGGGGACCCAAACAAGAGGAAGCCTTTCAAATACTGAAACAAAAACGCTGTAATACTCCTGTTTTATCTTTACCCGATGGCAACGATGAATTCGTTGTCTATTGTGACACATCAAACCTAGGCCTTGGTTGTGTTCTCATGCAAAGAGATAAAGTCATAGCCTATGCGTCAAGACAATTGAAAATCCATGAGAAGAACTACACAACTCCTGATCTCGAGTTAGGAGCCGTAGTTTTTGCTCTCAAAATTTGGAGACACTACCTTTATGGTACGAAATGTGTGGTTTTCACAGACCACAAAAGTCTCCAACACATATTCAATCAAAAGGAGCTTAACATGAGACAACGACGCTGGGTTGAACTTCTGAACGACTACGACTACGAGATTCGCTACCATCCTGGTAAGGCAAATGTTCTGGCTGATGTGCTTAGTCGTAAGGAACGTGTCAAACTTCATTGTGTTCGAGTTCAATCTGATATCCAGACACGAATTCTTCAAGCACAACATACATGTGTGACCCAAAGCTTGTTGATAAATGAGCTGCCACAAAATCTTGAACTTCAACTCGAAACAAAAGATAACAGATTACTATACTACAAGAACCGTTTGTGGATTCCTAGTCAAGACAATCTCCGCACCTTATTGATGGATGAAGCTCATAAGTCTCATTATTCAATCCATCCTGGTGCAGACAAAATGTATAAGGATCTCCGTACCCAGTATTGATAGCCGAGTATGAATAAGGACATTGCCTTATATGTGTATAAATGCCTAACTTGTCTTAAAGTTAAGGCAGAACATCAACGCCCATCTGGTTTACTTGAGCAACCACAAATACCAGTATGGAAGTGGGAGAACTTTGCGATGGATCTCGTCACTAAACTACCACGCACACCTAGAAGTCATGATGCCATTTGGGTAATCATCGATCGTCTAACAAAGTCAACACACTTTTTGGCAGTTCGTGAGGATCTATCTGCTGACAAACTCGCCAAGATCTACGTTGATGAGATTGTATCTCGTCATGGTGTTCCTTTGAACATCATATCCGATCAAGATGCTCGATTCTCATCTCACTTTTGGAAGACCATGCAATCTGCCATGGGAACCAAACTCAATCTGAGCACTGCTTATCATCCTCAAATGGATGGACAATCTGAAAGGACAATTCAAACACTGGAGGATATGCTTAGAGTATGTGTGATCGACTTTGGTGGTAGTTGGGATTCGCATCTACCGTTGGTCGAATTCTCCTACAACAATAGTTATCACGCCAGCATCAATATGGCGCCTTTCGAAGCTCTATATGGTCGAAAATGTCATTCACCTGTCTGCTAGAATGAGGTCGGTGAAGCTCAGCTCACTGGGCTTGAACTCATTCACGACACAGTAGACAAAGTCAAGAAAATTCACGATAACCTTCTGACAGCTAGAAGCCGTCAAAAGAGTTATGCGGACAAACGACGCAAGCCCTTGGAATTCCAAGTTGGTGACCATGTCCTTGTCAAGATATCCCCTTGGAAAGGTGTGATTAGATTTGGAAAGAAAGGAAAACTTGCACCACTATATATTGGACCATTCAAGATCGTTGAGAGAATCGTAAAGGTGGCCTACCGACTTGAGCTACCTCCTGAACTTGGGAATCTTCACCCAACATTCCACGTGTCCAATTTGAGAAAATGTTTAGCCGATACAAACCTCCACATTACCCTCGACGAAATTCAGGTTGATGACACTATGCACTTTGTCGAGAAACCTGTGGATATATTGGACCGTGAAGTCAAGAAACTCAAGCGTAGACGTATACGATAGTTAAAGTTCGCTGGGAATACAAATGTGGCCCTGAATTTACTTGGGAACGAGAGGAGCAGATGAAAGAGAACTACCACATCTGTTTCATAAAGTTTCCTCAAATTAAATTTGGGACGAAATTTTCAAAAGTAGGGGGACTGTGACATTTGTACTTTTTCAATCATTGCACAATTGCAAACAATTTCATATTCAATGAAAATCCTGTGCTTTATTTCCAAATATTTTTGTATTCAATAGAATCTTGTATTTTATTGATGAGAATGCAAAAATGTCAATCGTTGCACAATTTCGATCATTTTCGTGTTCGTTAAAGCGTTTTACGCATTTTGCGAAACGCATAACCGTACAACCGAACGAACCGACATCCATGATATTTTCGGTCATAATCCAAGTTACACATGTCCTAACACCTTTATATAACCTAAATATTAGGTTAAAGGGGTTAAAAATAGCAAACAAGTGAAAATACAAGTCTAAGGGCCAAAAATATCAAAAAAAATAAATAAATTTTTTTTGCTTCTTCACCAAGTTTGCCACCTATCTACAATTTTTGACACCTAGCACTCACTTTTCCACACTTAATATGGTGTTGACAGATGTTAGGACACTAATCCACACTTGAGGACACTTGTCATCACCTCCTTAATCCTAAAATACTATAAATACCCCATGATTCTTCCATTTTTTTCACACCACTTCAAAACACTTCAAAACAAAGTGTAAAGTTCTTCTTTCTATCCTTCTGGGAGCTCATTTCCAACCTTTAGAAGCCTCCTATCTTGAGTTCCGAAAGTGTTCTTCAACACGAGTAAGTACTCTTCCCAGTTCTTCAATTTTTTTAGCTATTTTGAGCTAAAAGTCAAACAGTTTGAATTCCTGATTGAATTTTGGTTCTGACCATATTTGGTCAAGTCAAAGTTCAATTGAACTTTGAATCGTGATCATAATCACAAGGTCATAATCCCTAACGATTTCACCTTCTGATTACCACGTTTACTAGTTGAAGTGACGAGTCAAAGTTTCCGTCAAAAATGCGCATGATGTGCATTTTACGACGAAACTATTTTCGGGTATCAAAACACCAAGTTTGATACCAAATCAGTTTTATAAACTTAGTTAGACATATTTTGACATGTCTAACTCGTCACTTCTAGTTTAGTACTTATTTAGCGGTCTTGACACCGCTTTGACTTTCGAATCCTACCCGTTTGGTCAATCTTAGGATCCGACCAAACACATATTTGTGACCATAGCTGTATAGGTAATAACCTACTGAGATTATACCTTATGGTCACATCGTTTGGTTAGTGTTATGATAAGTTACTTCTATGTTCTTAAAAAAATGATGACCAAAATGCCCTTTTGCGAATAAATCCATTTTAAACACATGTAACCAAATTTTTGAAATATAAACTGATGATATAACATTTTCAAACATATTTGGGCATTTGAGACTTATCATAGGATGATCACGCGTTTACGCTAATGACCCGTTAAAGTATCGTAAACTACCTTAACGAGTTATAATGGTTCAAAAGCACTTAGGATCCTTTCCAAATCAGAATGTTAAGTTTGTTAAACCATATCACATGAGTTCCAACACTCGTTTGGTTTATAAGACTTCATTCTATCCGATCTCCCGTTCATAGTCCCGACACGCTAACATATTTATCTGACACATTAGGACACGTTTGAGCTTTGTTTATTTCGTTGATCAAGAACACTTTCGCAATCCCAAGTGAGTACATATCCCCCTAATTTCCATTTTAAATGTTTTGGGGTGATTCATATGTGCCTATAATTATTTTCAAGATTTTTCAAAACAATATACATGGTTTATAAATACAAAATTATTTTCAAAGTGAGTACATAGTTCCCCTCTTTTATGTTTTGCAAATGTTTGGGGTGACTCATATGTGCTAAATCATTTTCAAGTTTTCAAAAACAATGTCTATGGTTTATATATAAAACAATACGATTTCAATAATGTGAACAACTTGTTGATGCGTTATCCATAACACAAATGACATTCATTAGCTTTGGCCAAGCCGACCAGTAGTATGTTATGGTACCATAGGACTGACAATCCCATTATCGGACTTTTCACTGGATTTGGTGGAAGTTGGGTAATGACAGAAACTGTTTCTGATTAACAAATCATTTGATGATTTGTTAGTCTAGTTAAAGAGACCCTTGGTGGTCTATTAAAGATACCCTTTGGTGGTATAGTCAACACAAGTTTGAATGTGTTCATTAAAGAACGATCAAAAGTTTTCACAATTAAAAACATGGACGATTTTGTTTATGACATGGACAATTGGTTTATGACACGGACGATTGATCTATAACACGGACAAATGGTTTATAACACGGACAAATTGTTTTGAATAATATCACGCAATGATTTTCACTTAAAGATATAAACCATACGAAGTTTTCTTTTGAATCAATCTATTACAAGGTTTTCACAAAAGAAATGTTTTTGTCAAGATTCATGGCTACAAGGTTTTCACAACTCTAACCAACTTGTTTTAGTTGGTTAATTGTATTGCAATATCATACACTTTTGATAAGGTTTTCACTTAACGACTCTTGTAGTCGGACGAGGTGTTGCAATATGTATACAAGGCCACAAATTTGACACACTCACAAACCTATGTACTCACCGGCATTTTTATGCTGACTCTCTTTTCACATATGTTTCAGGAATCAATACTTGATAATATGATGCATGCTTCACGTAGGAGTGGACGCGGGCCTTAGTGACTTCAAACATGAAAGACAATATATTTATGTGTTGTTTCTGTTTATCCCAAGAAAATGTAAACATTTAACTTAATCAAACATAATTTTAAATTCCATGATTTGTGAAACAATAGTTCTATGACATGACTCCCCGACGTTTCCGTCACGGTTCGTTGTTTTACGCGGTCGGGGTGTTACAATACGCTTACTGTTTCATGATATATATATATATATATATATTATATATATTATAGTATGTATATATACATTAAAAAGTTTTGGTTTAATGCGAGAAAGTCGGACCGTATCTGGACTCGAACCTGAGACCTCTGATTTAAAATTTTCACAGTCCACCACTAGACTGTGTGTCTAACCCGATTAACAACTCATTTTTAATTATATTTAAACACTCATAATACTTCATCTTCTTCATAAAAGGTTAAACCCAGAATTCAGTTCCGACTAAAATATGTTTAAGCAAGTGTTGGGTAATTGATTGGAATTTGAAACACATTAGATTAAAGATATAAAAAGGGTTTAGGGAATTATACCAACTAGAAGCGATGCTCCGTTTTTCCGGCGGTAAATTCAGGTGATTCCGGCATGCTCCGGTGACGTGAGGTAATGAAACAGAGTGTACATGAAGTGTGGATGAGTTTGTGAATTCGGATGCGTGGGTTTAGAACAGAATGAGAACCACTATTTATAGAGGCGAAATAATTATGTTGTTCGGTTATGATCTGAAGGTTAATACTCATGATTTCAATCGGTTACCCAAGAATTAAACCGGAATTGACAGTCTTCCTTCGGTTAGAGACGCTAAAAGTCAAAAATCTTGTTCTGATTTTGATTTGGCGGTTACAGTTCTGATGATTTAAACTTGCTGGTTTCTGGTTCAGCGGTGTGTAATATTTATTTGATTCGGATTTATTCACAACATGTACGTGTAGCTCAGCGGTGTGTATGGTGTGAGATTTGGTGGGGAAACCCGGGTTCGATTCCAGGACTCCCTCTTTTTTTTTGTTTATTTCAAGTTTTAATTCCTTTATTAGTTATTATTATTATTTTAGTTATATAATTTATTTTTTAATCCTAAATAATAAAAGTAAATAACAAAATTAAATAATCGCACAACGAATTTCTAATAAATACTTGAGTTCTCAAACGGAGCAGGTTTTGGAACCTGTTTTACATGGATGTTACATGAATGTTGTGGATGATGGTGGTATTGTGGTGGTGGAGTGGTGGAGTGGTGGCAGGTGTGAGAGAAGTGGTTTGCCAAGATTTAATTAGAGGCTAACATCCCTAATGAGGGATTAGGCAGAACCATTGATCAATTAACGCCTGGAAAGGATGGAATCCTAAGATTTAATGATAGAATTTGGGTTCCAATCTTTGGTGGACTTAGAGATCTAATCCTCCAAGAAGCGCATAGTTCAAGATACTCTGTTCACCCGGGTGGTGACAAGATGTATCAAGATTTGAAGAAAAATTATTGGTGGATGGGTTTGAAGAAATCCATAGCCACTTATGTAGCTAAGTGTCTGACGTGTTCGCAAGTTAAGGCTGAACATCAGAAACCGTCAGGACTACTACAACAATTAGAGATTCCCACTTGGAAAAGGGAAATGGTAACTATGGATTTGATTACCAAGTTACCTAAGACCAAATGTGGTAATGACGCTATTTGGGTCATAGTGGATAGGCTGACTAAGTCAGCTCATTTCTTGCCAATTAAAGAGACGTATGATTCAGATAAATTGGCTAAATTGTATGTGGACAAAATTGTGTCCCTACACGGTGTGCCAGTATCTATCATATCTGACAGAGATTCTAGATACACATCTCACTTTTGGAAAAGTTTCCAACAATCGTTGGGCACATGATTAAATTTTAATACGGCTTACCATCCGCAGACTGATGGCCAAAGTGAGCGTACTATTCAGACTTTGGAAGACATGCTTCGGGCATGTGTGATTGATTTAGGCGGAAGCTGGGATGACCACTTACCCCTAATAGAATTCTCCTACAATAATAGCTATCATACTAGCATCAAGGCTGCTTCTTTTGAGGCCTTGTATGGGAGAAGATATAGAACGCACGTATGTTGGGCAGAAGTTGGGGAGGCCCAACTATCAAGACCTGAGATTGTCCTGGAGACCACGGAAAAGATTATGCAAATCCATGAGCGTCTCAAAGCTGCAGAGATAGGCAGAAAAGTTATGCTGACAAGAGGCGTAAACCTCTTCAGTTCCAAGTAATGGACAAAGTCATGTTAAAAGTATCACCCTGAAAAGGTGTGATGCGTTTTGGAAAGAAGGGCAAGTTGAGCCCAAGATATATTGGACCGTTCGAGATAATCGAATGTGTCGGCACTATAACTTATAAGCTCATATTGCCAGAGGAGCTTAGTGGAATTCATGATGTATTCCACATATCTAATCTTAAGAAATGTCTAGCCGATGAGTCGCTAGCAATGTCGCACGAAGACGTGCAAATTGATGAAAACCTGAGGTTTGTTGAGAAACCAATTTCGATCAAGGATTGACAGATTAAGAAGCTCCAAAGAAAAATGATACATATAGTAAGGGCTAAGTGGGACGCTTTTAGAGGACCTAAGTACACATGGGAGGTTGAGTCCACTATGCGACAAAAGTACCCCATCTTTTTGAATAAAATCTCGAGGTCGAGATTTCTTTTAAGGGGGTAAGGATGTAACACCCTGTAAAAATCGTGTCCAACAATATAGTGACATGTGTTGTATTTTAAATATAGTCTTTTAAAGACCAATAAGGACTAAAGGCGCCAACATGCTCAACTCGAGCCTCTGAGTGACGAACCGATGTCAACATGCATAAATAACAGCCTCTGAGTGACTGATATGTCAACATGCTTAAATCATTAGCCTCTGAGTGACTGATACGTCAACATGCTTAAAAATTTGGCCTCTGAGTGACTGATATGTCAACATGCCCAGCCTCTGAGTGACATCGGAATCAACATGCTTATCATAAGCCTCTGAGTGATTCTTTGTGAAGTCCTAAACTCTCATACATGCCATTTGTTAGACGAGAGAGTTCAATTTTGTAAAAATGTGAAAGTTGGATGATGGAGGGATTAAAAATGTCAACATGTTAATTTATACCTCTGAGTGACCTTTTAACGAACCTAGAGCTCGACAATGTCCGGGCATAATCCCGGGTATGCCAAGTATTGGCTACGGAGGGCTAAAAGTGCCAAAAAGGTGTTTAAAATAGTTTTTAGAAGCTTTAATAAGTTAAGGGGTTAAAAGTGTCAAACTTTGAAACTGACCTAAGGGCGGTCGCGGGCTGCGGAGACCAGGCCTGGGTCTCTCGCGTGGCGCGAGAACAGACCTGCAACAGAAAGTTTTGTTTGGTCTCCAAGCAAAGCTCCAAAACCATTGAAACGAAACCATGGCTTCTCTAAACTGCTATGCCACTTTTGGGACACTTGTAAGCTTCTTCTTACTCCCCTAAACACCTGGCTTCACCTCCTTTGAGCTCTCCAACTATAAATAGGTGCATAAGTTCTCATTCCAACTTGCACCTTTCTCATTAAATCACTCTTCTTCCTCCTCTGGAAGTTCTTAGCTGAAAGTTGCATCCAACTTAGTTCTCTTGCATTGTAGGAACCTCTTGTAAGTGTTCCTTACTCTTGCATTTTCGTTTATAGGCTTCTATAGCCAAAAGTTAAGTGTTTTACTGCAAACGCTTTAACTTTCGGTTAAGACCATTATGGTCCAGTCATTGTTCGAAATGAACATGGTAAGTGATCATAACAAGGTAGGTGTTAATCCCTATAAAGGGCACCCCCTGAAGATCACGTTTGCTAGACCAATTGACGGGTCAAAGTTATGATATTAAAAAATCAAACAGGCCATTTTTCGAAAAAAATTATAAATTGATCTTATATATGTTATGAAACATGTTTTAACACTTAAACAAGATGATAATAATTATTAGAACATGTAAGAAGATGTTCGGCTCGTTAAATTCAGTTCAAAGGTCGGTTCGCAACCGAAAGTCGCGAAGTTTGACTTCTGCTTTGACTTTCGATTCTTACCCGATTTAGATTAGTTACCTACTGATCTAAAGTTTCATTATGATCGTAATATAATGTAGCATAACCCTCTGAGGTTATATTACATGATCATAATCAGAATCCAAGTTTATGCGCAAGTTCCATAATTATGCCATCTTTGACCAAAATGCGCCTATCGCATAAACAAGGTTTTAAATGGTAATGAACTTGAAAATGAGTTTCTACTGATGTAATATTATAAATAGGATTATTTGGGATGTTAAACCAAGTTATAAACTGAGTTTTTGAACAAGTCCTTAAACTATGTCGATAAATGACGGTTTTAGTCCTTGTGACTCATAAAATGATTTTAATCAATCTTTTCAAGGTAAATCATTTACCTACTGATATGTTATATTAAATAACATGTTTTAAACATTTTAATCTAATCCAAATGTCAGTTTTAATAAACATCGCTTAAAAACGTCATTTTACGACATAAGCGCCGTTTAAGCGCATAGTATGGCTTTTAACCATATTATCGACCAAGACTTGGTACCTACTGATTTTAAAACTTATTTTAAACATATTTACAGTAGGTACATGTTATAAACTCAGAATCCCAAATAATTTATAAACTATGTATAAAATTACCAAAATGCCCCTATAAGGCATAATTTCGTTTTAAAACCTTAACGGGGATACAAGTTGATATCCTACTGATATCTTAACTTAATTAAAATATAATGGTATATAGGACTTGTCCATGACTTATCCGGTTACCCGGTATCGCTAATATGCGCACGGTTATGTATATGTAACTATTTTACGAAAATTAACCGAAACGGGTTTAACCTTATCACTTAAGTCTCAAAATCCAGAATGTTAATTGTTTACCCATATTAAACAAGTCAAGGTACTTGTTGGGATTAAACTACATCCTATCCAATCATCGTTTAATCTAAAGTCATACGTTTTGATCAAGTACGCTAGTCGGTCTAAGTCTATGACTTAAATAAGACCGTTAGTATTTAATTGGTTAGTTTATGCCATAATCCAGACTAGAGACTTGCCGGTAAATGCTATCTGCACTTAGTCCTTTTTGTGTACGGCTGAGTTATTAAAAATTAAAAAAGACTAGCTCAGGTAAATACTCTCGACTTATTTCCCCTATACGGGCTTGGGTTACGGTAAATTATTACCGCTTGGTCGGAAATGGGGTTAATTGAACGCCAGTTCGGAATAGAAATCCGCATATTCTGTTTTAATCAATTTTGTTTGATAATTTAAACATCGGGGGTTAACTACCGTGTCCTGGATATCCTCGGCTCATTACAATCAAAATAGCCACGACCTTAGCGCGGGTGTAGGCATACACCCGATAGACGCTCAATTATGCATTCCCACAAGGTTGAGAGGAATTGACTCCTTCGTGAGTCCAAAGTGGTGTGTATGTTAATTGTGTCTCGGTTTTCATGCCGAGCCCCGTATGTATGACAAACGTGTAAATCTGTTAACAAGGTTGGACGGTCAATTAACACAAGTTATAAAAAGATTTTTATGCTGATACGCACCTAAAACATTTTTGAAATGTTTTCAAAATGAGTCAGTTGGGTGTATTTACCAGGGAAAGCTGACGTATTTGCAAAAGACTAATCTGCAGGTAGAATACGATAATAGGCCGGAAGTGCTCGGTAGTGATAGAGGATCTTGCAAATCCTAAATCTGCCTAAAGTCTGTTTTATATTCTTTCCTTGTACAATTTATGATCCGCCTGTGGATCTTCTATTACAAGCTTGTATATTATTTTGTATTTTCGAACATTCGGTTTGTAATAGTAATTTTACTCCAAGACTTCCGATGTGCCATGTTTAATTGACTATGATGTTATCAACTGTTGTCACGATACTCCCCACCCGGGCCCACTGGTGTTTGGATTTCGAGGTTGGAAATCCGGGGTGTGACAGGGTTGGCATCAGAGCCAACGTTTGAGAGAACTAAGCACTAGTCTTTTGTGTTTAAGCTCAAACTTACATGAGCACATTCCTTAGACTTCCGAGTCTAGGCATTGACCTAGGATTACTCATTTCATTATTAAGTTACTAGTATGTTTTTGAATTGATTTTTAACAGGAAAATGCCGCCACGTGTACGAGGACAAAGTGGACGAGGAAAAGTTCAAATGAGAGGAGGACCATCGGGACGCATTCCCCCTCAACCTCATAACTCAGATGCATACCAAGAATCAAGAGATTCATCTCCATGGCAACCAGCGAGACGTTCTGTCTCTAATAGACACTCGCCCTCACATTCCCAAAATTCTTACCACTCACACCCCTCCTACCATTCTCACCATTCCTATTCTCATCACTCCTACCATGAAGAGTTTAACCCCAACCATTACTTAAACACGCCTCCAGCTGATCAAAATTAGTTGGACCAACCACACCCTATGGACGAGGACTCCGACCCGGAGATGCCACCGTCGGGATCAAATATGCAACCCATTAAAATTTCAAGCGATTCAAACTCATATGCCAGATCGCCCTACCAAGGTCCTAATGAGTGGGACCAATACTGGAACCAATTTACTTTCGCCCACACTCCTTCTCACCATTCTCAACCACCTCATGTTCAAGAAGATGTCCACATGGAACCCGTGGACCAACCTCAACCACCACCTGAACCACCAAGGAGGAAGCATGGAGCACGTATGTCGATACGTGCCGGACAAAGGTCGGAATCGCTACCACCTTTACCTAACTCTTACCCCACAACACAAGAGGACCCACAAATGGGTGGACCCTCTAATGTTCCACCTATAGTGGAACCAACACCAACACTTGTTGTTCAACCACCACCAACAGGTTATACTAACCCAATTCCCACGTATCCAGACACGTCTGGATTATGATCCTTTTAACCCGTCTACGCTGGTAGACTATCAAGCATGGTCGCAAGACCCCTACATGCAAGCGGTTATGCACAATGCACTTTACCCTTCTCCTTTCCCACCTACTTATCCACCGACTGGATACCCAACTTATGGGTACCAGTATCCGGTTATACCACAACCTCAACCACCACCTCCGCCCATCACTTGAGGCCATTAATGAGGCCTTAGAAAGGATGAAAGAAATGCAGCAACATGCGGAGAAAACGGAGAAGAAGACAACAGGTTCTTCAAGAAACTCTCCAAGTTGGTTAAGGGAAAGAAGGACGAGTGAAGTCTCTTTAATAATATGTAGTCCCTGCGAGGACATTGTTATTTCTTTAGTCCCTGCGTGGACATTTTTATTTTTCTAAGTCCTTGCATGGACAAGTTTATTTCATCTTTCTAGTATTGTAATTTTTTATGGAAATTTAATGAAGTACTTTTGTAATTATATATATAATATATATAAATTCATCCTCTTGAAAACGAGCGCCTCGATTTTATTCGAATATATGCTCTGCTATATAATTCCAAAAGACCTTAATAGATTGATTATGCCAAGTGGCACAGACCACACATTGGCCAAGAAATGATAGTTAAGTACGAAGGGGTCTTCTATCAGGATAGTTAAGGGAAGTTATCCTTCTATCCAAGAGTAAGGGACTAGGTCCAAACCTCCAAGGTCGTTAAGGTCAAAGGTGACCAGGACCATTAATCAATTATTAAGGTACTCTTATGTAACATTAAGAAATGTTCATACTTCTGGTAGTGTGGCTCGAGGAACCACACTAGCCGTTAGGCCAATGTGCCCAATTATCCGAAGGGATAGGCTGATATACCATTATACATCTGTTATGATGTAGGCCAATGTGCCCTATTATCTGAAGGGATAGGCTGATATGCCATGTACATCTAATATGATGTAGGCCAATGTGCCCAATTAATTGTCCAATGGGACAGGCTGATATGTACATCTGATATGATGTAGGCCAATGTGCCCAATTAATTGTCCAACGGGACAAGCTGATATGCCATACACATCTGATATGATGTAGGCCAATGTGCCCAATTAATTGTCCAATGCGACAGGCTGATATGCCATATACATATATATATATATATATATATATATATATATATATATATATATATATTATGACCAATATGACCGGCCAATGTGCCCAACTATTATGTCCATTAGGGACAAGCCTATGAGCTATATAATTGTCAATGATGATAATGACAGTTGTGACATTGTGATCCACTGTCCAATAATATATGGACTGCGTCTAAATTGTAATTTGTCTATGATGGTACTATTAAGACCTAGGCCAAATATAGATATGTTAAGCCTAAGAGTTGTGATGTTATTCACACTAGTATAGGCAATGGATTGCTATATCCAAAATTAAAAGCCAATATGGTTGATGCGCCATGGCTAAATGAAGTTTTATTGGTATATAGAAACCAAGACTTAAAGATGGCTAACTCAAACGAAGCACAAAGTAGCCACAGAAATGTCGAATCTAACAAAGCTGAAAACAAAAATATAGATGATGAAAATTTTCAAGCTCGCATTGATGCGGCTGTGGAAAGGGCCATGAGTAAGGCCATAGAAAAGCTAAGAGAGCCGAGTGCCACCCGCTCTAGACCCCTATCTATTCCACCATCTTCAGCTCATAGGGAGAGCTCTGTTCACTCTTCAAATGCGAAGAGTGAACCAAAGAAAATAGATCTTATTGAAAAGTCTCATTCTGTTAAGGACGGATGTACTTATAAGTATTTTGTATCATACAAGCCCGAGACTTTAACGTGGATAAAGGAGCGGTAGAGGCCCTAAAGTAGCTTGATGAGATGGAAACGATTGTAGATATCAGCAATTGTGCTGATAAGGATGTGGTCAAGTACGTATCATAATCTTTCAAGGGTGATGCCCTAATATGGTGGAAAGCCATGATTCAATCAACAGGTAAGGTACACCTGTACAACTTGGGATGGTCCAAGTTTGTTGATTTGGTAAAAGAGACTTATTGCCCAACCCATGAGGTGGAGAAGCTAGAGACAGACTTCTTGTCTCTATCAATGAAAAACCTAGACCGTCGGAAGTACGTCTCCGATTTCAACTCCCTATCTAGGTTAGTATCCTACTTGATCACCCCGACTCCAAACGCATTGCGCGTTTCATAAATGGGTTGGCGCCCGAGATAAAGGGCATGGTAAAGGCTGCACAGCCTAATACCTATAGGTCTGCTGTAAACCTATCTCTTTCCCTCACCCTAGATCTGGTAAGACAAAAGTCAAGTAGGACTAAAACTGACGAAAAGAGGAAACGGGAGGATAATAACTCCCAAGGATTTAAGAAGAAAGGAAATTTCGGGTTCAAGAAAAACCAGCACGTGTCTAGTAACAAACCTCTGTGCAAGAATTGTAAATATAGGCACTGGGGACAGTGTAGTATAAATCCACAAACCAAACCTTGTGGTATCTGCAAGAGAAAAGGGCATAAGACCTTAGATTGCAAGGATCTCAAGGATGCAGTTTGCTATAGCTGCAACGAAAAAGGGCATATAACATACAATTGCCCCAAGAAACCTAAAACTAATGAGGCAAAGCCTGGAGAGGCCAAGAAGGGAAATGCACGTGCCTTTCAAATGAATGCCAGGGAGGCCGTTAATGATAACAACGTTAAACAGGTACTTTCCCCATTAATGATATTCATGCTAGAGTTCTTTTTGATTCGGGTGCAGATAAATCACTTGTTGACCATAAGTTTAGTAAACTATTAAACTTACCCATAAGAACTCTAGACAAAATTTATGAGATAGAACTCGCCGATGGAACCTTAGAAATTGCTTCTTCCATTCTTGATGGATGCTCTATATTCATTAAGAATCATTCCATCCCTATCTCTCTTTTGCCAATGAAATTGGCGGGGTTCGATGTTGTCTTAGGCATGGATTGGTTATCTCATAACCAAGCCCGCATTGCCTGTGATAAAAAGCTCATCGAAATCAAAACCCCATCTACTGAAATGATCACCATCCCTGGAGATTCACACTATGGATTTCCGGACAAGGTGTCATTATTTAAGGCATCCAAGTGTTTGAAAAGAGGCTATGTCATTTACATGGCACAAGTTACTATAAATGAATCAAAGCCGAACCTTGAAGATCAACCAGTTATCTCGGAGTGTTCCGATGTTTTTCCTGAAGAATTACCAGGCCTACCTCCAGATAGGCAAGTGGAATTCAGAACAGATATCATACCAGGAGCAGTACCCGTAGCTAGAGCTCCATATAAGCTAGCTCCAACCGAAATGAATGAGTTGAGAGTTCAATTGGACGAACTCTTGGAGAAAGGCTTTATTCAGCCTAGTTCCTCGCCTTGGGGAGCTCCTATCTTGTTTGTAAAGAAGAAAGACGGTTTGATGTGAATGTGCATCGACTATCGTGAGCTGAACAAGTTAACAATTAAGAATAGATATCCTCTGCCCAGGATCGACGATTTATTCGACCAACTTCAAGGGGCTAGTTACTTTTCTAAGATAGATTGAGATCAGGGTATCATCAACTGAAGGTTAGAAGTGAAGATTTTCCTAAGACAGCCTTCAGGACCTGCTATGGTCATTTTGAATTCTTAGTGATGCCTTTTGGGCTGACAAATGCACCGGCAGCATTCATGGATCTCATGAATAGGGTCTCCAAACCGTATTTGGATAAATTTGTCATTGTCTTCATAGACGACATACTTATCTATTCTCGTAATCAAGATGATCACGGGAAACATCTTCGGTGTATCCTAGAGTTATTATGGCAGGAGAAACTTTATGCAAAGTTCTCAAAACCCGAAGTCCAAATTCTTGGACATATGGTAAGTGAGCGTGGTATCCAAGTGGATCTTGCCAAAAATTTAGGCTATAATAAATTGGGAAGTGCCCAAAACCCCAATGGAAGTTCGTAGTTTCTTAGGACTGGCTGGTTACTATAGGAGGTTCATTGAGAACTTTTCAAGAATAGCCACTCCTTTAACTTCCTTGACCCGTAAGAAATTAAGTACAATTGGAGTCCGAAGCAACAAGAATCTTTTGAGATTCTTAAACATAAGTTGAGCAACGCTCCTGTGTTATCTATACCCGAGGGTGTTGAGAACTTGTTGTCTATTGTGATGCTTTGCACACTGGCATGGGCTGTGTGCTAATGCAAAATGGCAAGGTAATTTCCTATGCATCACGACAATTAAAAGTGCATGAAAATAATAACACCACCCACGATTTGGAATTAGGTGCCGTTGTATTTGCACTAGAACTATGGAGATATTACTTGTATGGCACAAAGTGTGTTATATACACAGACCATAAAAGTCTCCAACATCTGTTCAATCAGAAAGAATTGAACATGCCACAACGCTGTTGGATGGAAACTCTTAATGATTATGATTGCGAGATTCGCTACCATCCAGGCAAGGCAAATGTAGTTGCTGATGCCTTAAGTCGCAAGGAAAAGGTTAAACCTATAAGGATTAACGCTAAGAGCATTGAGCTTAGAAATAGCTTGAGTGAGAAGCTATTAGATGCGCAGAAGCAAGGTTGTTAGAGGCTAACATCCCTAATGAGGGATTAGGCGGAACCATTGATCAATTAACGCCTGGAAAGGATGGAATCCTAAGATTTAATGATAGAATTTGGGTTCCAATATTTGGAGGACTTAGAGATCTAATCCTCCAAGAAGTGCATAGTTCAAGAAACTCTGTTCACCCGGGTGGTTACAAGATCTATCAAGATTTGAAGAAAAATTATTGGTGGATGGGTTTGAAGAAATCCATAGCCACTTATGTAGCTAAGTGTCTGACGTGTTCGCAAATTAAGGCTGAACATCAGAAACCATCAGGACTACTACAACAATTAGAGATTCCCACTTGGAAATGGGAAATGGTAACTATGGATTTGATTACCAAGTTACCTAAGACCAAATGTGGTAATGACACTATTTGGGTCATAGTGGATAGGCTGACTAAGTCAGCTTATTTCTTGCCAATTAAAGAGACGTATAATTCAGATAAATTGGCTAAATTGAATGTGGACAAAATTGTGTCCCTACATGGTGTGCCGGTATCTATCGTATCTGACAAAGATACTAGATACACATCTCACTTTTGGAAAAGTTTCCAACAATCGTTGGGCACACGATTAAATTTTAGTACGGCTTACCATCCGCAGACTGATGGCCAAAGTGAGCGTACTATTCAGACTTTGGAAGACATGCTTCGGGCATGTGGGATTTATTTAGGCGGAAGCTGGGATGACCACTTACCCCTAATAGAATTCTCCTACAATAATAGCTATCATACTAGCATCAAGGCTGCCTCTTTTGAGGCCTTGTATGGGAGAAGATGTAGAACGCCCGTTTGTTGGGCAGAAGTTGGGGAGGCCCAACTATCAGGACCTGAGATTGTCCTGGAGACCACGGAAAAGAATATGCAAATCCGTGATCGTCTTAAAGCTACCAGAGATAGGCAGAATAGTTATGCTGACAAGAGGCGTAAACCTCTTCAGTTCCAAGTAGGGGACAAAGTCATGTTAAAAGTATCACCCTTAAAAAGTGTGATGCATTTTGGAAAGAAGGGCAAGTTGAGCCCAAGATATATTGGACCGTTCGAGATAATCGAATGTGTCGGCACTATAGCTTATAAGCTCAGATTGCCAGATGAGCTTAGTGGAATTCATGATGTATTCCACATATCTAATCTTAAGAAATGTCTAGCCGATGAGTCGCTAGCAATGTCGCACGAAGACGTGCAAATTGATGAAAACCTGAGGTTCGTTGAGAAACCAATTTCGATGGAGGATCGTCAGATTAAGAAGCTCCGAAGAAAAATGATACATATAGTAAAGGTTAAGTGGGACGCTTTTAGAGGACATAAGTACACATGGGAGGTTGAGTCCACTATGCGACAAAAGTACCCCCATCTTTTTGAATAAAATCTCGAGGTCGAGATTTCTTTTAAGGGGGTGAGGATGTAACACCCTGTAAAAATCATGTTCAATAATATAGTGACACGTGTTGTATTTTAAATATAGTCTTTTAAAGACCAATAAGGACTAAAGGCGTCAACATGCTCAAGTCGAGCCTCTGAGTGACGAACCGATGTCAACATGCATAAATAACAGCCTCTGAGTGACAAATATGTCAACATGCTTAAATCATTAGCCTCTGAGTGACTGATACGTCAACATGCTTAAAAATTTGGCCTCTGAGTGACTGATATGTCAATATGCCCAGCCTCTGAGTGACATCGGAATCAACATGCTTATCATAAGCCTTTGAGTGATCCTTTGTGAAGTCCTAAACTCTCATACATGCCATTTGTTGGATGAGAGAGTTCAATTTTGTAAATATGTGAAAGTTGGATGATGGAGGGAGTAAAAGTGTCAACATGTTAATTTATACCTCTGAGTGACCTTTTAACGAACCGAGAGCTCGACAATGTCCGGGCATAATCCCGGGTATGCCAAGTATTGGCTACGGAGGGCTAAAAGTGTCAAAAATGTTTTTAAAATGGTTTTTAGAAGCTATAATAAATTAAGGGGTTAAAAGTGTCAAACTTTGAACCTGGCCTAAGGGCGGTCGCGGGCCGCGAGAGACCAGGCCTGGGTCTCTCGCGGGGCGTGAGAACAGACCTGCAGCAGAAAGTTTTGTTTGGTCTCCAAGCAAAGCTCCAAAACCATTGAAACGAAACCATGGCTTCTCTAAACTGTTATGCCACATTTTGGAACACTTGTAAGCTTCTTCTTACTCCCCTAAACACCTGACTTCACCTCCTTTGAGCTCTCCAACTATAAATAGGTGCATAAGTTCTCATTCCAACTTGCACCTTTCTCATTAAATCACTCTTCTCCCTCCTCTGGATGTTCCTAGTTGAAAGGAGCATCCAACTTAGTTCTCTTGCATTGTAGGAACCTCTTGTAAGTGTTCCTTACTCTTGCATTTTCGTTTATAGGCTTCTATAGCCAAAAGTCAAGCGTTTTACGCCAAACGCTTTGACTTTCGGTTAAGACTATTATGGTCCAACCATTGTTTGAAATGAACATGGCTAAGTGATCGTAATAAGGTAGGTGTTAATCCCTATAAAAGGCACCTCCTGAAGATCACGTTTGCTAGACCAATTGACGGGTCAAAGTTATGATATTAAAAAGTCAAACAGGCCATTTTTCGGAAAAAATTATAAATTGATCTTATATATGTTATGAAACCTGTTTTGACACCTAAACAAGATGATAAATAATTATTAGAACATGTAAGAACATGTTCGGCTCATCAATTTCAGTTCTAAGGTCGGTTCGCAACCGAAAGTCGCGAAGTTTGACTTCTACTTTGACTTTTGATTCTGACCCGATTTAGATTAGTTACCTACTTATCTAAAGTTGCATTATGATCGTAATATAATGTAGCATAACCCTCTGAGGTTATATTACATGATCATAATCAGAATCCAAGTTTATGCACAAGTTCCATAATTATGCCATCTTTGACCAAAATGCCATTTTTGCATAAAACAAGGTTTTAAATGGTAATGAACTTGAAAATGAGTTTCTACTGATGTAATATTATAAATAGGATTATTTGTGATGTTAAACCAAGTTATAAACTGAGTTTTTGAACAAGTCCTTAAACTATGTCGATAAATGACGGTTTTAGTCCTTGTGACTCATAAAATGATTTTAATCAATCTTTTCAAGGTAAATCATTTACCTACTGATATGTTATATTAAATAACATGTTTTAAACATTTTAATCTAATCCAAATGTCAGTTTTAATAAACATCGCTTAAAAACGTCATTTTACGACATAAGCGCCGTTTAAGCGCATAGTATGGCTTTTAACCATATTATCGACCAAGATTTTATACCTACTGATTTTAAAACTTATTTTAAACATATTTACAGTAGGTACATGTTATAAACTCAGAATCCCAAATAATTCATAAACTATGTATAAAATTACAAAAATGCCCCTATAAGGCATAATTTCGTTTTAAAACCTTAACAGGCATACAAGTTGATATCCTACTGATATCTTAACTTAATTAGAATATAATGGCATATAGGACTTGTCCATGACTTATCCGATTACCTGATATCGCTAATATGCGCACGGTTATGTATATGTAACTATTTTACGAAAATTAACCGAAACGAGTTTAACCTTATCACTTAAGTGAGTTATTAAAAATTAAAAAAGACTAGCTCAGGTAAATACTCTCGACTTATTTTCCCTATACGGGCTTGGGTTACGGTAACCGCTTGGTCGGAAATGGGATTAATCGAACGTCGGTTCGGAATAGAAATCCGCATATTCTGTTTTAATCAGTTTTGTTTGATAATTTATACATCGGGGGTTAACTACCGTGTCCTGGATATCCTCGGCTTATACAATCGAAATGGCCACGACCTTAGCGCGGGTGTAGGCATACACCCGATAGACGCTCAATCATGCTTTCCCACAAGGTTGGGAGGAATTGACTCCTTCGTGAGTCCAAAGTGGTGTGTATGTTAATTGTGTATCGGTTTTCGTGCCGAGCCCCGTATGTATGACAAACATGTAAATCTGTTAACAAGGTTGGACAGCCAATTAACCCAAGTTATAAAAAGATTTTTATGCTAATACGCACCTAAAACATTTTTGAAATGTTTACAAAATGAGTCAGTTGGGTGTATTTTCCAGCGAAAGCTGAAGTATTTTCAAAAGACTAATCTGCAGGTACAATACGAAAATAGGCCGGAAGTGCTCGGTAGTGACAGAGGATCTTGCAAATCCTAAATCTGCTCAAAGTCTGTTTTATATTCTTTCCTTGTACAATTTATGATCCGCCTGTGGATCTTCTATTACAAGCTTGTATATTATTTTGTATTTTCGAACATTCGGTTTGTAATAGTAATTTTACTCCAAGACTTCCGTTGTGCCATGTTTAATTGACTATGATGTTATCAACTGTTGTCACGATACTCCCCATCCGGGCCCACTGGTGTTTGGATTTCGAGGTTGGAAATCCGGGGTGTGACAGTGGCCCTTGTACTTACTGTACTATCCAAGATTTACGAATCTGTGAGTTGACCACGGCCCGTGTCTCTTGTCTGCTTCTGTTTGTCTTTTTCTTCATGGAATCTGGAGTGGGGCACAACCCCATGCCTGGGTGGAACAGCCCCATGCCTGTCTTCTGACTTGTTGTTTTTGTCTTGGGGTGAAGCTTGGAGGGTCGGTATGAAGTGTCAACTTCTCTCCTTTTTTATTTATTTTGGTTTTTGCCGTTAATTTGTTCCTTTGGTACATTTAAGCTCTTTTAATCCTGTAAATTAAAAGCATACAAAGAAACTCACCTTTTTCCAACATTAGTACTTAAAAGGATTGATTTTAGACCGTATTTGATACAATTTATATGTTGTGTTTGGTGCATATCAGTTGTTCATGAGTTTAAAGCTCAAAGTGTTGAGAACCAAGATTCATAGATATGCGTTGGAGAATGATATATAGCGTAGCTCGCTTCAAACTATCCTCATGGATCTCCGTTAGAAGAAGTTTGAAATTGGTATGATTTTACTATCCTTCGATCTAAGACACATATTAGAACTAACTTAACCGAAGTTTGTTATTTGATCTTGGCTAGTGTTGTTCCTAAAAAAGACAGTAATAGGTGCAGTTGATTATGAATGAATTTGAAGTTAAGTGGGAGTTGTATGTGGTTAAAGGAATTATGTTGCCCTTTGAGAAAGGAGTTGGGCATTATGGCGCGCTCTTTGCTTCGAACTGGTGTAAAATGCGTGGTCACACTCGGAACTAAGTGTAGTTTGTTAGACCACTTTTATTCTAAGACGAGAATAAGAATATTGAACAATATATGAGAATGTATTTGTAACATTCGTTGTAAAACGAGTTCTAAATCCTGCTCCGTTTAATAATTCAAATATATGATATGAAGATTCGTTACGTATTTTTGTTAAACGTTTAAATTTGTTATACTAATGTCATTAAATAATAAATACATCAAAAGGGTTAAAATAATAAGAATAATAAATAAAAATAATGATAATACTAATAAATAAACTAAAAACAAATAAAAATCAGACAAAGGGTGACCACGGGTATCGAACCCGTATCCTCACTGAACCAGCACACACAGCACACCACTCCACTACACACACACATCTGAAATTATCTTGAATCAAATAAATCTTATACCGAAACAAACCACTAAAATCAGTTCAAAACTACCCGCCCTGCATAACGGCTGTAACTCCCAAATCTCCATCAATTACTGTTTCTTCTTCAAATTAAATCGAAGAAACTGATCTCCAATCATGCACAATGACTCAATCATAAATCAATTCGTTACAAATCATGGTGGCAATCAACCTTTGACCGAAATCGGTTGAAACCGAAATTCCGAAATTGAACCCACATTTTCATCTATAAATAGGGATCCTTGCATCCCTGTTGAACTCGCTCACTCTCAAAACCTCTCTAGCTCTTAGAAGATCCCCTCTGTTTCAATTAACACTTCGCCGAAAAAACTGCTTTGTTGCCGGAAAACATCACCGGAGAATTCAAGTTCACATCTGATCAGTATAATCACTTGAATCTTCTTCTTTTATCATTCAATTTATTTACAATGGTGAATTATATAATAGTTTCCTGATTAAACAGTCGGGTATGGTTTTGAGATATAAAAGGAAAAAGATGAAGTTGTACTAGTGTATAAGAATAATTAAAATTGATGTTTATACTGGGTTAGACACACAGTCTAGTGGTGGACTGTGTGCAAATGTAAAGGAAAGGCCCTGGGTTCTAATACGCTGCCAACTTCCTGAATAAACCAACTCTTTTTAATACATATTCAAATCAACATCCAGTAAGTACATAAATTTAATTAAAATCATAGATTCTCTGGGTTAGTCACACAGCCCAATTGGTCGGGATGTGTGCAACACGAAGCACACGTCACGGGTTCGAGTACGGGTCGATGCACGGTTATACGCTTTCTGAAATAAATCAAACCTTTTTAAAATAAAATCAAAATATAGTTTGGCTTAGTAAGTGTATATATGTAATTAAATTCAGAAATATTTCAGGTTAGACACGAAGCTCAGTTGGTAGAGGTCCTAGTTCGATTCCCATACGCTGGCAAAATCATGCGAAATAAATCCAGTCCAACCCGCTGAAAGGGTATATTTTTTTATAAACCTTTTCTTTATTTTTCCACCAAAAATCATAAAAATATATATAAAAATAAGACTTTTTAAACATAAAATTAGTAATAAATACTATAAAATTGTCTAAAAAGCCTAATAAAAGGCGTTAAATAAAAATACTAATTGCAAATAAAAGAAATATATTTACCGAATTATTACGTGAATATTTAGGCTAGTTTTCTCGTCGGTTGGAATCTTTAATTGTGCGCATTCGTTATCAACTCAAGAAACGCACCCACTGTGAGTGAATTCCTACAAATTTCCCCTTTTTATTCATGTTTTGGGGTGTATCATGTGTCGTTTATTTATATCGTTTATTCAAAGACTTGTGCTACTACCATTATATGATCGAACGTATTATGTGAAATCTGGTTTATTGCTCATGTGGTTATATTTTCTCATTTCAGTCAAGCATTCACATTAGACCCATCAGTTCCTCGTTGTATACGGGTAGAGCATCACGTTGCCTAATTAGGTCGGCTCCGTTTGATTGAGCCTTGATCTCACAACTCATCATTTATCATGCTTATGTGTACATTGCTAGATGTTTATGTGGTTTGTGGATATTTTACATATATGTTTGCTCATATTTGGTTTATGCATATTTTTATTAAATTAATCAATATATCATTTCTTTCAAATGTTTAAACGGGATTCACTCGCCAACTTTTGTTGACCCAAATCTCTATTTTTACACATGATACAGGTGGAGAGGTTGAAGCAAGAAACACATAGGATTGGGCCTTAGAAGAAAAATAAAGAGTTACTTAGATGTCATGTTTAGAACATTTTGTGCTTGTATGGTTTACGTGTTTGTTGGAATTTTTCCTTTTAAATTGGAATAATAAATATGAAACGTTATTATAATAAATGTCATGAGCTTTGATGAAAACCCAATCATGCCCCGACTACCATATCCGCTGCGAGTTAGGGTGTGACAGATTGGATTCACTCGCCAACTTTTGTTGACCTAAATCTCTATTTTTACACATGATACAGGTGGAGAGGTTGAAGCAAGGAACACATAGGATTGGGCCTTAGAAGAAAAATAAAGAGTTACTTAGATGTCATGTTTAGAACATTTTGTGCTTGTATGGTTTACGTGTTTGTTGGAATTTTTCCTTTTAAATTGGAATAATAAATATGAAACGTTATTATAGTAAATGTCATGAGCTTTGATGAAAACCCAATCATGCCCGACTACCATATCCGCTGCGGGTTAGGGTGTGACAGATTGGATTCACTCGCCAACTTTTGTTGACCTAAATCTCTATTTTTACACATGATACAGGTGGAGAGGTTGAAGCAAGGAACACATAGGATTGGGCCTTAGAAGAAAAATAAAGAGTTACTTAGATGTCATGTTTAGAACATTTTGTGCTTGTATGGTTTATTTGTTTGTTGGAATTTTCCCTTTTAAATTGGAATAGTAAATATGAAACTTTGTTATAGTAAATGTCATGAGCTTTGATGAAAACCCAATCATGCCCCGACTACCATATCTGCTGCGGGTCAGGGTGTGACAGATTGGTATTAGAGCTCTTGACTATAGGGATATAGGATAGGTTATTAGACCCTTAGAGCCTATACTATAGTTGATTAGATTTTAATTGCTTACGTGTTAATTGGTTACATGCGAACTCATCATATTTATTTGTTTCATATTTATCTCACACACAAATGCTTGCAAGCACTCCTACTACTGTATGATTTGTGTGATATTCAATGTGATATACATATTGTTAACATAACATGCTTACTTATATACAAAATCACGCACGTCTCAATTTTCACATGTTTGAACATTTTTCATGCTTTCTTTCTCAAAATTTTGTGATGTTTTCGTTTTTCAATCTAATCAAAGTGAGTTCTATGACGGGCATGTAGTAACTGGAAGGGTACAAGTACCGGTAGTCAAAACGTCCTATCTAGGATTGGCATTCGTATACATCCAATATAACGGACCAGTTTGCCTACCTGGAGACTAACGATGAGAGTACGAAGGACCTATTAGGTCAAAGCATGCCACACCAAACGTCGTATAAACTAACCCCACTTTGAGTTGTCATTGTGTCTACACCTGGACACCCTCCGACTTTATACCTCTCATCATGTTTTACGATTTTCATTCGGGTGATGCAAGTGTTTACAGGCCAACACCAATGTGAACTCTACAAAGCCCAGTAGTCATGGGGGCCCACATGACTACCTAGGCCAAGTATGAGGGACATATGGGGGGTCCAAACACAAGCAAGGCCTAAGACATCCAATGGATGTAGTGAATTTATTTTTCTCAATTATTTTGTGGATGTTAATTTTTAAATGCGACACATGACACCAAAACGTCAAACTCATAATCTCATTACATATTTCCAGTAGATGTCTTCTAGGCACTCTCGAGGAGGTAGAAGATCAGGAAGATCCAGCGAGCACATGGCTGCTCAAATAGCCCAACAAATGGTAGCTATTATTCCCGACATTGTGATTCAAGTCCAACAGGCCCTCGCTGCTAATCCTGTCAACCCAATCAACCAAGAGGGTCAAAATGCTGACAACCCTCCCGCAAACACCACCAAGTGCACCTACAAGCACTTCAACTCATGTGACCCTCCAAAGTACGAGGGTACTGAAGGGGTCACTGCTCTCCTCCGATGGTTTGAAGAGATGGAGAGTACCTTCCTCAACTGTGATTGTCCCAACGACCGTAAGGTGCGTTATGCTACTGGTCGTCTGCATGGGGTAGCACTCACATGGTGGAATGCGGAGAAAGGCAGACGAGGCGTCGAAGCCGCGGTAGCCCTAACTTGGGAAGAATTGAGAGAACTCATGACCAAACGCTTCTGTCCAAGAAGTGAAATTAATAAGTTAGAAGATGAGTTTTATTTCTTGAAACAAAAGGAGGGAGACCATATCACCTACAACAAGAGGTTTCTCGAGTTGATCAAATGGTTCCCAACTTGTTCACTCCTCTCTACCGTTTGATTGAGCATTACATTCGGGGTCTTCCCTCGAAAATTCAAGACTCTGTGATGAGTACTACGCCTGCAACCTTGGAAGCAGCAAGGGAGCTAGCTACTGAGCTCACTGAAAATCGTATCAGAAACGGGATTTCAAAGACGAGAAGAAGAAAGATAAAACACCTGCTGAAACCCCTACCTCAACCCAAACTGGATCCTCTTCCCGATTCGCTGGCAAGAGGAAGCGAAATGGGAAGAATTTTGTCGTCACTCAAACAAATCAGCCAACCCAAACCAATCAACCCATTGTCGCCGCTCCAATCACACAATTTGCTCCTCCTACCACACCATTTAAGAAACAATATACAGGACCTCACCCAAAGTGCAACTGATGTCAATATCACCACCCTCCTGAGAACCCATGTCTTCACTGCACAAGTTGTGGCCGTGCAGGTCATACATTCAAACTTGTCGTGTTCTTCAAAGACCAGCCCGCAACCAACCTCAAACCCAGCCAAACAATTAAGTGGTAGCCCAATCTCCCTACCAACAACCTCTAGTACTACTACCACCAACTCAACCAATGGCTCAACCTTTCTACCAACCCAACTACCCTATGATGCCACCCGTCAGAGCTTGTTTCAATTGCGGTGATCCAACCCATTTCCGTAATACCTGTCCATGTTTGGTAAACATCATAAATGCATAAGCCTAAGCAAACCATGTGAACCAAGCCAACCAAGCCAATCCGCCAGCTAGAGGAAGAGCTTTTAACATCAACGCCAACCAGGCTAGAGCAGATAACAATGTGCTTAACGGTACGTTCCTCATTAACGGTAGTTATGCGTCTATACTTTTTGACACTGGCGCGGATAAGAGTTTTGTGGCTTTAGAGTTTGAATCTATTCTTGGTTTACCTCGCGTTAGTCTAGCCGCATCATTTACAGTGGAAGTAGCAGACGGCGAACCTATTACATTCGACTCTATCATTCGCGATTGCACTCTTACTCTCAACAATCATAATTTTCCCACCGATCTTATTCCTATGAAATTGAGTAGTTTCGACGTCATCATTGGTATGGACTGGCTTAGTCAGCATCATGCTGAAATTGTTTGTTACAAAAAATTCATTCGAATTCCTCTCGCCGACGGTCAAACTCTTCGCATTTTTGGTGAAACCCCATCCAAAGGACTTAAGTTGATGTCATGCCTTCAAGCTCGAAAATACCTTCGCAAGGACTACAAAGCATTCTTAGCGCACATTGTCAAGAAAGAGGACAAGTAAAAGAAAGTCGACGACATTCTGATTGTTAAAGAATTTCCTCAAGTTTTTCCCGACGATGTTTCAGGACTTCCTCCTATGCGAGAAGTCGAATTTCGAATCGATCTTGTACCAGGTGCTACACTAGTTGCAAAATGTCCATATCGGTTAGCCCCATCGGAAATGCAAGAGTTAGCTAGTCAACTGCAAGAGCTGACTGACAAGGGATTTATACATCCTAGCTCATCACCTTGGGGTGCACCGGTTCTTTTCGTCAAAAAGAAGGATGGAACTTTTCGTATGTGCATCGATTATCGAGAACTCAACAAGTTGACCATCAAGAACCGCTATCCTTTACCTCGCATTGATGACCTTCTAGATCAACTTCAGGGTGCCACCTGCTTCTCAAAAATCAAACTTCGTTCTGGTTATCACCAGCTTAGAGTACGTGAAGAAGACATTCCGAAGACTGCCTTTCGAACTCGCTAAGGTCACTACGAATTCATGGTCATGCCTTTTGGTTTGACCAATGCTCCTTCCGTTTTCATTGATTTAAGGGGTATGCAAACCCTACCTTGACCATTTCGTGATTGTTTTTATTGATGATATTCTTATCTATTCCAATACCAAATTAGATCATGAGCGACATCTTCGACTTATCCTAACACTTTAGAAAACCGAAAAGCTCTACGCTAAGTTTTCTAAATATGAATTCTGGTTAAAAGAAGTTCAATTTATTGGCCACGTCATCAACGACAAAGCAATTCATGTCGACCCTGCAAAGATTAAAGCAGTGCAAGAATGGCAAGCTCCACGCACTCCTACCGAAGTTAGATCAATTTTCAGTTTGGCTGGTTATTATCGACGTTTCATCGCAAATTTCTCTCGTATTGCCTTAACACTCACAGCCTTGATTCATAAGGGCAAGCCCTTCGTTTGGGGGCCCAAGCAGGAAGAGGCTTTTCAAACCTTGAAACAAAAGCTTTGTGATGCACCTATCCTCACTCTCCCTGATGGTTGTGAAGACTTCATGGTCTATTGTGACACATCAGGGCAGGGACTAGGGTGTGTCTTAATGCAAAGAGGAAAGGTGATAGCCTACGCCTCAAGGCAACTTAAAGTTCACGAAAAGAATTACACTACTCACGACCTAGAACTCGGAGCAGTCGTGTTCGCTCTAAGGATATGGAGACATTATCTCTATGGTACAAAGTGTGAGATTTACACTAACCACAAGAGTCTCCAGCATATCTTCAATCAAAAAGAGTTAAACATGAGGCAACGACAATGGGTCGAACTTTTGAATGATTACGATTGCGAAATCCGTTATCATCCTGGTAAAGCCAATGTCGTAGCAGATGCTCTTAGCTGAAAAGAGTATGCTAACTCCATTCATCTTTTGTGTTCTTAAATCGTGACTGATCTTCAAAACCGCATTCGCGCAGCTCAACATACTTCTGTCATGGAAATGATGTACGTGATGAATTGCCTTGTGGAGCTGAAACCAAGTTAGAATCCAAGTCCGATGGTATTCTTTACTATTTAAATCGTATTTGGGTACCTGATCGCGACAATCTTCGTACTTTTCTCATGAATGAGGCTCACAAAACACGATACTCATCCAGGTGCTGATAAGATGTATCAAGACCTACGATACTCTTACTGGTGGCCTGGCATGGAGAAGGATATCTCCATTTTTGTCTCCAAGTGCCTCACATGTTCTAAGGTTAAAGCTGAACATCAAAGACCTTCAGGATTACTCGTTCAACCTGAAATACCCGTTTGGAAGTGGGAAAACATAACCATGGATTTTATTACCGGGTTACCTCGCACTTCCAGTGGCCATGATACGATTTGGGTTATCAGTGATCATCTTACCAAATCAGCTCATTTCATTCCAATCCACGAAGACTATAAGAACGAAAGTTAGCTCGTATCTGTATTGATGAAATTGTAAGTTGACATGGTGTGCCTTTAAGTATCATTTCAGATCGAGATGGACGTTTTACTTCACGAACATGGCAAGCCGTGCAATCAGCGTTAGGTACACGCTTAGATCTCAGCACCGCTTTTCATCCTCAAACTGATGGTCAATCTGAAGGTACCATACAAACTCTTGAAGACATGTTGCGAGCATGTGTCATCGACTTCAAGGGCAATTGGGATACTCATCTACCATTAGTTGAATTTTCATACAATAATAGTTATCATTCGAGCATTGGTATGGCTCCTTTTGAAGCATTATACGTCGTAAGTGCCAATCTCCTGTATGTTGGCACAAAATCGATAAAGCACAAATCACTGGACCTGAATTGATATAAGAAACAACCGATAAGATTCTTCAAATCCGCAATAATCTTCTAGCAGCTCGGAGTCGTCAAAAGAGTTACACTGATAAATGACAAAAGCCACTCGAGTTTTGTGTTGGCGATCAAGTACTTTTGAAAGTATCACCATGGAAGGGAGTGGTTCGTTTTGGACAAAAAGGCAAGCTAGCACCACGCTATGTGGGACCATTCAAAATACTCGAGAGAGTTGGTCCTGTAGCCTACAAGCTTGACTTACCAGAAGAACTCAACAGGATTCATCCCACGTTCCATGTATCAAACTTGAAAAAGTGCCTTGCCGACGAAAATCTCCATATACCGTTGGAAGATATTCAGATTGATGAATCACTGCATTTCGTTGAACGAGCTGTAGAAATCATGGACTTCGGTGAGAAGCGTTTAAGACAAAGTTGAATTCCGATAGTCAGAGTGCGTTGGGAGTCAAAACAAGGACCTAAGTTTACTTGGGAACGCGAAGACTCAATGAATGAAAAATACCCACATCTTTTTCAAGTTACACCTACTACTACTTAAATTTCGGGACGAAATTTCTAAAAAGAGGGGATACTGTAACATTCGTTGTAAAACGGGTTCTAAAACCCGCTCCGTTTAATAATTCAAATATATGATATGAAGATTCGTTACGTATTTATGTTAAACGTTTAAATTCCTTATACTAATGTCATTAAATAATAAATACATCAAAAGGGTTAAAATAATAAGAATATAATTAAAAATAATAATAATACTAATAAATAAACTAAAAACAAATAAAAATCAAACAAAGGGTTACCACGGGTATCGAACCCGGGTCCTCACTGAACCAGCACACACAGCATACCACTCCACTACACACACACATCTGAAATTATCTTGAATCAAATAAATCTTATACCGAAACAAACCACTAAAATCAGTTCAAAACTACCCGCCCTGCATGACGGCTGTAACTCCCAAATCTCCATCAATTACTGTTTCTTCTTCAAATTAAATCGAAGAAACTGATCTCCAATCATTCACAATGACTCAATCATAACTCAATTCGGTTACAAATCATGGTGGCAATCAACCTTTGACCGAAATCGGTTGAAACCGAATTTTCGAAATTGAACCCACATTTTCATATATAAATAGGGATCCTTGCATCCCTGTTGAACTCGCTCACTCTCAAAACCTCTCTAGCTCTCAGAAGATCCCCTCTGTTTCAATTAACACTTCGCCGAAAAAACTGCTTTGTCGCCGGAAAACATCACCGGAGAATTCAAGTTCACATCTGATCGGTATAATCACTTGAATCTTCTTCTTTTATCATTCAATTTATTTACAATGGTGAATTATATAATAGTTTCCTGATTAACGGTCGGGTATGGTTTTGAGATATACAAGGAAGAAGATGAAGTTGTATTAGTGTACAAGAATAATTAAAATTGATGTTTATACCGGGGTAGACACACAGTCTAGTGGTGGACTGTGTGCAAATGTAAAGCAAAGGTCCCGGGTTCTAGTACGTTGCCAGCTTACTGAATTAAACCAACTCTTTTTAATACCTATTTCGATCAACATCCAGTAAGTATATAAATTTAATTAAAATCATAGATTCTCCGGGTTAGTCACACAGCCCAATTGGTCGGGCTATGTGCAACCCGAAGCACACGTCACGGGTTCGAGTCCGAGTCGATACACGGTTATACGATTTCTGAAATAAATCAAACCTTTTTAAAATAAAATCAAAATATAGTTTGGCTTGGTAAGTATATATATGTAATTAAATTCAGAAATATTTCGGGTTAGACACGTAGCTCAGTTGGTAGAGCTGCGTGCACGTATACGAGTGGTCACGAGTTCGATTCCCACACGCTGCCAAAATCATGCGAAATAAATTCGGTCCGACCCGCTGAAAGGGTATATTTTTTTTATAAACCTTTTCTTTATTTTTCCTCCAAAAATCATAAAAATATATATAAAAATAAGACTTTTTAAACATAAAATTAGTGGTAAATACTATAAAAATTGTCTAAAAAGCCTAATAAAAAGCGTTAAAAAATACTAATTGCAAATAAATAAATATATTTACCGAATTATTACGTGAATATTAGGTTAGTTTTCTCGTCGGTTGGAATCTTTAATCGTGCGCGTTCGTTATCAACTCAAGAAATGCACCCACTGTGAGTTAATTCCTATAAATTTTCCTTTTTTATTCATGTTTTGAGGTGTATCATGTGTCGTTTATTTATATCGTTTATTCAAACACTTGTGCTACTACCATTATATGATTGAACTTATTATGTGAAATCTGGTTTATTGTTCATGTGGTTATATTTTCTCATTTCAGTCAAGCATTTACATTAGGCCCATCAGTTCCTCATTGTATACGGTAGAGCGTCGCATTGCCTAATTAGGTCGGCTCTGTTTGATTGAGTCTTGATCTCATAGCTCATCATTTATCATGCTTATGTGTACATTGCTAGATGTTTATATGGTTTGTGGATATTTTACATATATATTTGCTCATATTTGGTTTATGCACATTTTTATTAAATTAATCAATATATCATTTCTTTCAAATGTTTAAACGGGATTCACTCGCCAACTTTTGTTGACCCAAATCTCTATTTTTACACATGATACAGGTGGACATGTTGAAGCAAGGAACACATAGGATTGGGCCTTAGAAGAAAAATAAAAAGTTACTTAGATGTCATGTTTAACAATTTGTGCTTGTATGGTTTACGTGTTTGTTGGAATTTTCCGAATAATAATTATGAAACTTTATTATAATAAATGTCATAAGCTTTGATGAAAACTCAATCATGCCCCGACTACCATATCCGCTGCGGGTCAAGGTGTGAGAGTATTACGATCCATGTCTCATGTTCAACTGATGTTCTTTCAATAATGATATTAGATAACTTTACCATGGCCATGATACTTGGTTAAGTAAGAGTTACTTGAACACAAGGAATTAGCTAATGAATATGAAAAGTCATACCTTTCTAGGGTCAGTGAGATGCAGCTAGGCGTCCAACATGTCTACGTTGAGGCAATTAAATGATGAATCGTCTAAGTGGGAAATTGTTAGATATTAGATTTTCAATGATCAATTATTCAATGTTACTATCAAGATACGATCTAAAGAATTATACTTTGGACGACATATAAGTTTAATATTAATACTTAAATATTAGTTTACGAAACACGGATTGATATTGTGGGAAGTATATTTAGTGAAAAATTTAACAGATTAGTTATTTGGGAAATGATTACGGTTTAATTGTTTAGTGAAACAATTAACAATATTATGGTAAGGACAGTTTAATAGCTAAATATAACAAATTTTATATTTATATGATAGATATTAAACTAGAGGGTTAATTTTGTAATTAATTGTTAATTTACAAAATAAGGAGGTAGAAATAGGAAAGATGTAGTTGTTGTAATTAGTTTAGTTATAAATACAAACTAATTGCAAATCCTAATTCCCAATCGATTTAGATCAAAGAAACCTGATTCCACGCAATCACCTCCAATGCCGCTAGCCACCACTGCCGGCCACCCATTGAGTCGCGGGCCACCTGCCGAACTTCTACGATCGCAATCAAGTCAAGCTCATACTTTTCATCTTATAAACTTTCTAACGGGTCAGATCTTAGTCTTTGAATGTATATGGTTTAAAATACTTCGTTGGTGTTTATAAAACGAAATCGTGACTTCATATTTTGGGATCTAATTAAGGTATGTACAAGTATGTATGAACAAGACGATGTTTAGTCATGTGTAAAGGAAAGTTGTCGTATGAATGTTATTCAAAAGTTTTAATTGGGGACCTAATTTCATAAGATAAAGAATGGTTTTGACTAACTAAAAAGTTTTGAGCGTTACATTTTGGCCCTAAACCACAACTATAACCGCGATGTCGGTTAATGGATAACTATAACCATAGCCGATCAGTTATGGCGATTTTGATTAATCGGCTTTGAAGGTTATAGCGGGCCGCTTATGGGTGGTTAACCGTGAATTTAGGCTTGGCTAAAAATAGCTCAATTTTTCTCTTGAACATGGAATAAATTGTTATTACATATTTATATATATTAGTATATAGCATTGCATTAAAAATACATATAATCTATAATATTAATACCAAGGTTTAGGATCAAATACAAAGGCTCCTAAAAATAAGAAGTCGTACAAAGGGTATCAAATGGACTCCAATTGACATCATTCAAGCGGCATTGGAACCGTCTCATCGAACTTTACGTGTGATATTTTAGGCCTTCACTTTTGGATTTATAGGTTGTAGATTTTAGAATTTTTGTTTATTATCATTGTGTCTTTTCTATATTTGTCTCATTGTGTCTTTTTTCCTCAACATTGTGTTATAATTTAGACATTGTGTTATTTTGCTCGACATTGTGTCATTTTGTGCGATCCATTGTGTCTTTGTACACTTCTTATTTTTAGGAGTCTTTGTAGAATAACTTAACTCTTAATACCGATTATCACTTAATATTCAAACAAAGTGATATGATATATTCCATAACTTCAAATAAACATTCAACGATACCATATAAAATAACCTATAAATACTAACAACGTTCAACCAGAAACACCAAAGATTAAAAACATGGTGAAAAGTCCTAAATCCGATAAAGATGTTACTACATGTCGGTTCGGTTCGGTTATGGCGGGCATGAAAACATTGATAACCATAACCGATCCGCTACTTCCGGTTTTCAAAAAAACAATTAACCAACCCACTTGTTATTTATTTGGTTCGGTTTTGTGGGTTAATTAAGTGATAGGTCGGTTAATTCAGTTTTTTCCACACCTAGAAGTTTTAAGAACCAAACTTGTAATATGTGCAAAACTAGGTCCATCCGTGTAATTAACTCATTTAAATTTTACTGAAAAAACAAGTCTAGGTCTATGTGTCACAGCTACATTTTTTTCTCATTTCGTTTTCAATCATAAATCCATCTGCTTCCTACAAGTTTTACAACTCTAGCGGCTAGGATAATACATAAAAAAACATTATGCTGAGGATCACTATTTCCACCCATAACATCCAAAGACCCTGTGACAAGCACATGGAAACCCTATTTAATGTATTCCCAAAGGGTATATGGTCTGATATGCCTGAACTTTGACACATCTTATTTAAAACATGCTAACATAGTGGTCTGATAACACTCCTTATAGGGATGAATCATCCTTGTCCTACATATAACCTCAAGGAGTTTTAAGCACATGGGTTTTAGCGTGTAGAGGTGTACATGAGCAAGAGCTTAGAAAACTACTCTGAAGTCGAGCTTGAAGTTTAGATATAGGATTTGAAATGAGCTCAAATCGTGCTATCATAAGTTTAACATTATGAGCTCGCGAGCTGAGCTAGTTTACTCCCTTAATAGTGTGAAAGAGAAGTTGGATATTGTAACTTTGCAGTAGAAATCGAGCCAATACAATTGACATGTCTATTTGTAACTTTACTGGTAATTTTCTTGTACATAGTAGCTAGGAACCTCCTTGATTTGGAAAAAAAAGTTAGTTGAATCTTGTATGATTTCGAAAAAATTAGTAATAATATATCAAAAGGAACCTACTGAAAAAAAAATTCCTGAATCCGTATTTAAGGGATTAAAGATGCTAACGAAAAAAGATGTGGAGAATTCGATAAGCATCTAAGTTACAAGGGATGCAATTGGTAGGTGCACCTACCTAAAAACTTAGGCTACTCGGTGTGGTGACGGGCCTCTCTCCAGGACGACCCGCCACGTCAGCAAACGCGTCAGAGAGCTTGGAGGACGCCCCTCCAGAGATGGAAGCTTGGAAATGGGTGACGACCCGACCACACCTAGTTTTTTTATTTTTCTTTTTATTTTGGCGAAATATTTATAAAAACTAAAATTAAATATTAATTCAAACATTACATAAAAATAAACTAACATTATATTAAAAACAAAAATTAAATATTAATTCAAACATTACATAAAAATAAACTAACATAATTTTAAAAAACTAAAATTAAATATTAATTCAAACATTACATAAAGATAAATAACATATTATTAAAAAAACTGCTAGTCTTCATCCGGCATGTCGTCGGTGAGTTCGTTCTGTGTGTTGTTCCAAATGTAGTCCATCAAGTCCGCTTGTAGGTTGTGATGTATGTACTCGTTACGTAGAGAGAATCTGTTTAAATCTTGTTGTTCTTCACTCACTGGAACAAAATTACAGCTAGACTCGTTTTCGTCGTAGTCACAGATCGCTCTACCCTTGCCTTCGATGATCATGTTATGCAACAAGATACAAGCATACATAATGTATCGCAACCTCTGTGGTGTAAAAGAACGTGCCGGATATTCAATGATATGCCACTTTTTTGTAGAACTCCAAAACACCGTTCAATATCCTTTCTCGCCCCCTCTTGAAACTTGGCAATTTTTTTTCTTTTATCGTCTGTAAGGTGCGGAATAGTTTTAACGATTGTAGAGTACGTCGGGTATATTCCATCTGCAAGGTAGTAACCGCACCTGTATTCCACCCCCGAAATCATAAAACTTGTATCTGGACCTGTTCCTTGGATTACATCGTCAAATACCTGTGATTGGTAGATGATGTTAAGGTCGTTAAGTGAACCAGGCAGACCAAAAAAGGCATGCCAAATCCAAAGATCATGTGACGCAACAGCCTCTAATACTATAGTTGGATGACCGTGATCACCCCGAGTATACTGACCTTGCCAGTCTGTAAGGCAGTTCTGCCAGGGCCAGTGCATGCAATCAATGCTTCCGAGCATTCCTGGAAAACCATGTCTTTCTTCGCGCTTGATATAATTTTTGGACGTCGTTTGTGTTTAGTTTCCGCATATATTTTTTGCTATACAACGTCGCGATCCATTTGAAAAACTTGAGCAGACATGCACGTGAAGTTCTTCCGGACATCCTTAAATACCTTGTCTAACGAATCGGGTGCAGTCCCGTATGCGAGCAGGTGAATGACCGCGGTACATTTTTGTAAAGTGGTGAATCCCCTTCGACCCCTGGCGTCGTATCGAAGCGTGAAATATGGTTCAGACTGCGCCAAGTCGTTTGCTATACGTAAGAAAAGTCGACGACTCATTCGGAACCGACGTCTAAACATCGCGTCCGTGTACACGGGTTCGTCGGCAAAGTAATCGGCTACTAAACTATCATGCCCAGCTAATTGTCAACGAGTTATATAAATTAGGAAAACACATCAAAATAAGACACACTAAAAAATTAAATACGTTAAACGATTTAAATACCTTCTCATTGTCGATTTAAGGCGGCCGCCCTCGTTTGTGGTTGTGACGAGGTTTCTTCCTCTTCCTCCTCCATGATCATCGTGCTGCTTGCATAACGAAGTTCGCAACAAAAATTTCGGCGTCGTCCGAAGATAATGAACACCCGACGAAGGTGACATGTCTATATTTTTTTTTAAAAGGTTGGAAAATTATAAAGAGACGGGAATGATTTTATAATTTTGAGAGATGGAGGTGAGTAAATTGTGTAAAAAAAGTGGGATGGTATTGGTGTATTTATAGGTAAAATTATTAATTTAAAAATAATTTTTTTTAAATCTAGCCGTTTCAAACGGCTATATATTTAAAATATAATAAAATAATGCCTCGTCCCCAACATCCGCAAGAAGACTTGGTCGACGGCGACGTGTCACCCGACGCGGTGTTGGGGGCGTCGTTGGCCAACGACGGCTCGGAGACGGCCTCCACACCGAGTGGCCTTATGGGCCATTTCCTAGTTGAGCACACAAGAAAGTGAAATATGGACCATGGTGATATATAATTTTTTTTAACAAATGATAAATTGAAATGGGACAAGGAGAAAACGATTGGAAGTGTAAAAATGGTGACAACGGATCCTGGTCGAATACGTGGTAGGGGCACTAAATGATATGTAGGGGGCAGGATTGTTGTTGTTCATGTTCCCCTAATGAATCGCGTTATATGCAACAGATATGACGTTTTATTCTCTATTCTTGGTTCAATGACGTTTTTTTTCAAAGTAATATTTGAAAATATCGTTTATGTTTCAATGGCCTTCTTCATATATCACTTTTTGTGCATAACATGTGATTGGAAGGTACATAACAAACCATAGAAGATCGCACACACACATAAACGCCAAAGAAAAAGAACACTTTTCAGTAAATAAAATAGGTGAGGATAAACTCAATAAGAATTTGCTCATTTAGATGGACAAAATCATCACTTAAGAATTTTGTCCAACACATTGAGTGAAACTTTTTTGAGAACAAAACTGAATCTCCAAGAAACAACGTTTGCCATGTGTGGTTTTTGAACTTTCTGGCGTTTAAATTGAATGGTATTTAGTAAATGATGAAGTTTGTTTATATAAGATGTTTTTGGCGCGTAGTTTAGGCGGGAATTTTGTATAGTAAATGTTAGTAATAAAGTTTCCGTCGTTTCAGTTACTCTGTTAAAGTTGTAACGCGTTTCATCATCAACATTGGCTTTTTGTATGAATGACGTTTTAGATAAAGATAGCGTTTCATCTAGAAGGGATGACTCGTAGTTTAAGGCGGGATTTTTAATAGAGTTTTATTTATGAGTTTAACGTTTTGTATTATAGCAGTCAAAAGACCCTTTTGCCCTTAATGAAGCGTGTCCACGTAATAAAGTTGATGTTATTTACGAAAACAAATATAATCTATAGATTGTTTTGATCCAATGGATGAGGAGCGTTCTCACTGTATTCACAATTATAGGCGTTTCCCTAAATTCCTCCCATGATATATTACGACTTTACAATCCAAACACTAAAAGCCGAAAATTACTTATTATTTAGTTTTAGATATTAATACCAACATCAAAAGAAAACACTCATAATTTTTCATAAGAAATGATGGGATAAGTTCTTTAAATAGTTTTGTAGCTTTAAATAGCATTAGTTATCATGTAGTTAACTACAACTATACAAGTAGTACTGAATAAAAAAAACTAGGACATGCGCAAATCTAACACAAGGTTGTGTGGTCCTACGTGGATGTGTGATCACACGGAGAACGTCACGCAACTGATGTTCCCACAAATGAACCCACTCGAGAAGACAACCATGCAATGGTCACATTTATAAAAAAACTAGTTTTCTACCTCGCATTGCGGGTCTGAGAGTCATAAAACCGTGTTAAGTTGTAAGCAAAGGACCACCTCGTAAAACAAAAAAAGGGGAATTTATACTGTCATGAGAAGTAAAACGTAGACGAAGAGAAACGCGAACTTATACTACAAGATGGCGTAAATCGTGCTACATGTTTTCTTCTTGTTGCGACGTGAATCCAGTTGGTTCAGTTTGTTACGATATTAGTATGGTACTAACGTTTAATATAGCAAACAAAAAAGATAACTCAAAAAACAAAAAACGTTAATCGGTTCAGAACGATAGTACATAGTCGGTACAAATACAAATATATAAAAGGACATCAATATTACTTTTAATGTTTTCAAATAAAAGTTATGTTACATGACACGTACTTTCAAGATCTGAAAATGCATATAGACATAAATTTCTTTTAGTTGCCTATAGATTATTATCCAGAACCAATCAATTTCTTATTTTTCGTCATGGCCCAACATCCCTGACCCAACACTGTAGCTAAGAGCTACACTAAATGTTATATATAGTCATGTATGAACTTTTTTACCATTAAAAATGAAAGTAAAAACTTGTATGTACTTATCTATACATACAATCTTCTCATAAACCTTTATATTCTTTACTTGATTTCATACCTAAACCATCACAAAAAATAATAAATGCTCCAAGAAAACCCGTCCGGCCGATCCTCAAAAGTTGAATTCGAAGGAGAAAGAGATGTTGGCTTCATGCTTGGGTTGACGTTTCAGAGGATCCAATTATTGATAACGCACAAACCGGGAAAGCCATGTGGGGCTGCATCACAAAGAAGTTTCACATTATTTTGGGTGACTAGCCATATCGCAACCAATATAACTTGTTCAAATTTGGTGACATGAAACAAAAGATCTCAAAGTTTTGTGGCATTTACAACTTCTTTTTATTTAATATTTAAGTATTTTTATATTAATATTATGTATTGTTTTTAATTATTAATGAATACATTAACTGAAGTTATATTATTTTCTTCAGTTATTATTACCAATGTTTTCGAACTCCAACAAAATGGGCTGGTTAGAAAACAAACCTAGTTCAAGAGTAATAAATCGTTCCGTAAATAGTCCGGCAGTTTTAAGAATTTCTTTGGATTCATTAGTCTGAGTTGGATTGGCAAACCAAGGCACATGCAATCGGGAAGACCCTTTCAGGGAAGAAGAGAAGCTCAAAGAATGACGCTGCCAAAGAAGGCAACAACGTATAACGTATTAATTAGATAGTATGCTTTGATTGCTATTTTTTTATCTGGGACGTATGCTAAAGAAGGCATACGAATAATAAAGTTATAATTTAGTGTTATTTAATTTATTTTATTATATATAGGGTTGAGATATGGTACAAATCAGCTTAGCGCACTAAGCGTGTGGAGTGGAGAAATAGAAGAAAACACGCGATGGCATAACTGTAAATTGTAACATTGATGACTTAATTACTAGAGTAGTTATTGCTTGTATTGTAAGTACTTGCTATGTTTTTTTTTTTTTTTGAAAACCTATATAAGATTGGGATCCGGTGCAAATCAAATTAACATATTAAGCAGGGCAGCAACCGCCTCAAAAAGCAACAACACAAAACTACAAACCAAAGATATACAAAAGGTAATTACACGAATCCCTTCATAGCAAATCCACAACCATTATGGTAACAAAAACATTAACAACCACTCCTTATAATATAACCAAACTTTCCCACATATTTTTAAGATTTCATTGTGAATGCACTTAGCACGCTAAGCATGTGGAGTGGGGAAATAGAAGAAAACACACAGTCGTATAATTGTAAATTGTACAATTGATGACTTGATTACTAGAGTACTTATTGCTTGTATTATAAGTACTTGCTGTTTTTTGTTTTTGAAAACCTATATAAGGTTGGGATTCGGTACAAATTAAATTAACATATTAAATCAAAACAGCAATCGTCACAAAAAACAACAGCTCAAAACTAAAAACCAAACATATATAAAGGGTAATTACAGAAATTAAAAAACTTAGAACTATGTTATATAAAGTAACTTGTGGTATAGCTAGAATAATCATTGATTAAACAAGTTTGATTGATTCAAAGTTATTGTAACCTAATTTTTATTAGTTTGGTATGGTCTATGGTTTGAGTAGAGGAGCCCTTATCAAAATAAAGAAAGATTTTGACCTAAACTCGAGTAAACGTGGGGGAAACCCCATTTAACAGTATCCCGCCCTCTTCTTCTTCTTCTTTGCAAATCCACAACGACGGCGGGAAACCCCATTTCATTCTTGTTGATGGGAGGTCTCCAAATTCATCAGCAGCAAATATTTATGACCACCCCAATTGTTTCACTTCCATGTAATCTCAGAACCATTTGCATACGCTCCATCCTCTCCTCCTCTTTCCGTAAGTTCTGCACCAGTGGCCAAATCAAGGCGGTAAATAGGGCTTCTGCTGATGAACTCAAAGGCAATGGTTAAATTCTCTCAATTGCCCAACTTTACTTAAACAAAATGATGACAAGGCGATTGTATCGCAATCACAGTGGGTTATTGGGATTGACCCTGATGTTTCTGGTGCATTGGCAGTCTTGAAACCATATGATTTTGGCTCTCCTGCTCGGGTATTTTTCATTGCTTCATATCTAATGTTATATTCAACCATTATGGTATGCTGCAAGCGCACTCAATACATATACAATTTTTGGTAAAATTTACCCTAAAACAGGGGGCCTGGGGCTCCCCTGGCCCTAACTAAGATCCTCCTCAGGATGTATGGCATGACAGGGCGAAACGGCCCGTATGACAGGGGGGAATGTGTTTGACGCCCATGTGACTATTTATTTGCCATGTGACAAGCTCTTGTGTGCAGACTTGATTTGACGTCATACGGTCTGTATCATGTGGCAGGCTAGCTTGTGTACACTGTTGGAGGTGGTCTCTTTATAGCAGCTCCAATTAATGATATCCTAGCTTCTTGGTTGATTTCACAGAGTAATCATCAACTATTGATTGTTCTTATGCACCCCTACATAGTTCCATAACTGTTATAGTCTTTGAAATTAAGGATAAAATCGTAAACTTTGGTGATTTTTTTATGACTTCCCTTAGTTATCTGTGTGTTCGGATTATTATGACTTTATAAGCTCTTTGATGTTATGGTTGCTGCATTTAAGCATAGATGCCACAATCTGATTTATACGCGCAATTATCCTTGAATTTTTTTTTTTTGAAGTGTTTGGAATTGTGTTATTGTTTGTATGTTTCAGGTATACGATTCTCCTAATGTGAAAGTGTTGATAGGCAACCGTGTACGTCGTCGTATGGACACTAAGGCTATGGTTGAGTTGCTTCGGAGTCTTAGTATTCCAATTGGTATGTCACAGTCTCTTCCATCATAAATAACTTATGATAATATTCATTAATTTTGATTTTTTTTTGTTTTCTTAACATTGATAGTTGGATAAACAGGTTATCCTAATGGTTGAAATTCCCTGACCACTTTACTGATGAATGGGTCGATGTGGGTTATTTTATTTTTTAAGAAACTGGCCAATTGGTGGAACTGGTCTAAAAATGCCTTTCAATGCATAAGACATCTTAAACTCTCTAAACAAAAAGTTAGATTACAAAATATAATGAACTTTTGCAATCAGTTTTACACTCTTTACTTTTAAGAAATATAAATTATGGACACAAATAATATTTCAGCTCAACACGACCTGAAAAGGTACATGTTTCAACCCGTCTTGACACGACCATTTTGCCACATCTAGTTTATATTTATGTTAGCCTTCATTATGCGTATGTTGTATGGTTTTCTTACTTGATTCCAAGGCCCGTTTACTTTTTGTAAGATAATTTTCATATTCATCAATGGAAATCTCATAAATACATAGTATTAGAGCATAATTATCAACTGTTGCATAACAGTGTTAATCTTGCTAGTAATTTATGGGGGCTTGCTATTTTATATGTATATTTCTTTTCTGAAACTTATTTGTTAACAAATAGTCATAAGTCATAACCCCCTCGAGTTCATATGATTTAAATGTATATTTGTGGTGACTTGTTAACTTCGCATCAGGAACAACTGCATATATAGAACAATCGCTTCCATACCCAGGAGACGGGAAACAGGTTAGGTTTTCTTATTTATTGTGAGGTGGTGTTTGGATATGGGTTTTCTAAACTGTTATTGTAATTTGAACTGAAGTTGAGTTTAGCGCTTGGATTCTGCATTTGTTTATGTGATTCTTTAGGGTAAATTTGCAGTTTGAATATTTAGTTTCGTTCCTGCTACAATAAAACCAATTATAGTTACCTTTGGACCTTTTATTTATTTATTTATTTCTATAATAATTAAATACCCACGTCTGCTTATCTTAAACAACAGAATCTCGCACATAATCCCTTTTAAAACACACATCCAAACACCCTCTTAATTTGTTGTATGTTATCCAGGGATGGTGGAGTGGTGGATTTAATTATGGGCTATGGATCGGGGTCCTCGTTGCGTCTGGGGTTTCTGTTGTCCCAGTGCCATCTGTGCGATGGAAACAGGAATTCAAGCTGTCCGGAAATGGCAAAACAAAGGTTTGTTAGTTGCTTTAAATATGGAAGAAATATTATATTCTCTTTCATAATTATATTATATATATATATATATATATAGTGGAGGGTTCAAATAAGAAGAAAAATTTTCTGTAAGAAGAAAAAGAAGTTTCAACCAATAAGAATGTTTCATTCTACTTCATTTAATATTTGCATTTAATTTTAATATAAGGATATATTTGCAAACTTACATAGATCATTAATCTCTAGTTTTCCTCTTTAATAGCTAACTACATTAAATTTGTAACTTATTTTCAAAATATATGTTTTTTCAAAAAATAATTTAGAGAGTAGGACAAATTACTAGGTGTGTAGGATAAATTACGAGTTGTGTAGGATAAATTTCGAACTGTGTAGGATAATTGTTTATGTGTGTAGTAAAAAAAAATTAGTGTAGAGAATAATAGTCTTTATGAGTAATTAATTACTTAAAGATAGAAATAAATGAGATGAAATAAAAACTACTTAATACTTTACAATTATACTCTTTGTTCTTTTCTTCTCAATTAAATTTTCTTCTCAAATGAACCTCCCTATATATATATATATATATATATATATTAGGTGAAAGATAAAACGAAAACCCACTTGAGTTGAGAAAACTCAAGAAAACCCTATGTAACATTTTTATTTTTTCTAAAAAAATAGGGGAATGTAACATTAATGTACTTGAACATTTTTATAAAAAAAATGTAAAAAGCGCCTACTTGTTTTTTTTTAAATGTTCAAAATTTGTATGTTACATTTTTGTTGGACATATATATTATGTAACATGAAATTTTTAACATTTTAGAAAAAATAAACTACTCGGCATTTTTTGTGTTTCTTTTATAAAAATGTTCAAATATATGTATGTTACATTTCCAATTATTTTTAGAAAAAAATAAAAATGTTACATGGGGTTTTTACATAGGTTTTTTGAGTTTTCTCAACTCAAGTGGGTTTTCGTTCTATCCTTCCCCTATATAGGTCCCTATATATATATATATAGGATGGGGTTCTAGAGTGAACACTATTGTATTTTTGAACTGAAGTGAACAAATCCTGACATTTGATTTACACTTGTGTATTGATAATGAAGGGCTAGGATTAGTTCACTAGTGTTCTCAATCAAGGGGTTTGTTCACTAATGAACCTAGCCCTATATATATATATATATATATATATATATATAGTATATATATTTAACTAAGATTGTTGTTCGCTACTAATTTGTGAAAAATGGTGACAGGACGATAGCAGGGCGCTTGCATGCTCTCTATTTCCAATGTTAAGTTCATCACTTAAGAGAAAAAAGGATCACGGTACTTGCACGTCTACCTCATGATATTTTCTATGGGTGGAAAAGTGGGTTAGTTGGATCGCACCAGGCCAACCCACAATCACTTTTTCCTTCACTTTCTTTGAAACATTTTAGTATATGTTAAAACATGGTTACAATTTGCAAACCTACATTAATATACATCTAAACCTCTTTTAATGAGTCTTATGAACTTAATGATGGGTGACTTTCATCATGTTTGATCTGCTGTTTCTTTTTGACGAGAAGCATTTTTTAGTTACATAACTTGTCTGACCCGTTAGAGATAAAGCATAACTTAAATCGACACATTTGTTTATAAATAAGTGGAACTTACCATCTCAAGATTTTCATGTCTCACCTTGGGTTGCAGGGCGAGCTGAGGCGTTGCTCATTGCTGCATATGGAAAAGGCATAAGATTAAACTCTGATTCTGAGTCATTAACGAGTAATAACACGGACGATAGTACATTGTGATGTTCATGCCTGTCTACAGCTTGGAAATGCATTTGACTAATGACGTTAACAAAAGTTGGTTACTGAATCCAGTTAAAGGATGTTTTAGAATGAAATCTATTGAAGCCAATGCTATGGTAATGTGGCATGGGTAGAGACTGTTGTATTTGTTTAAGTATTAGGATTGGCTGTATTTGTGTGGGTCTGTTACATACATTATTAATACCCATATTTGGGATATTTTTTATAGATACCTTGATGACTCGTTAGGTCACATTTTTCTTCTATTTGTTTGTTGTAATTAAGTGTCGTTTTAAATAAAAAGATTATTGAAAATACTGATTAAAATCATTGACCCAAAACCTGGTTGATCAAAATTTAAAATCCAGAGGATCATAGTCGACCCAATGATTTTGGGTTTGATTTTTACAAAACCAATTGTTCAGACAGAAGCACCCAAATATTCAATTTTCGCATTAACACATTTGATTTTGGCGTAAACAGAATAACATTCCTTCATAAAACACAGGATAAAACCAGTGTATTATTCTAACTTTTCGATTACAAAATGAATTCAAATCTTGATATAAAGTTGATTCTTACCGAATACTCTTCTGCTGGCAATGCCATGTTACGGTTTTGGTCTTAGGTTTTCGCAAATTACGCGTACTGTTTACTCAGTCGTGACATTTTAGACCTTAAAAAGTATATTAACTTTTTGCGAAATGTCTATTACACCCTTTACAAATGTAAAAAACAACATATCATGGGTTTAAGGATTACATGACATTCGAATGTAGCTTCTAAAGGGTTATCTCATATATAACTCCCTCAAGATTCGAGATCACTGATCTACTCCCCTCAACTTCATGGATCTGCAGCCCATGCCCAATGGCTTCTTTTGTAACCATCACATCCATCCTGCATCAAAAATTCCAGCATTCACTTTCAACAATACAAGCAAACTCTTATATTCTTCCCTTTTGGTAACCGACCCGTTAAATGGCCCATGAGATGGCCGTTTTAGCAAAAACGCTTTTCACAAAAATATAAGCTAAGACGATTATAGCCTCGATTTCAAAACCAACACTTCAGATCAAGTTTTAGGACTACTATGTGTTTCACTATTCAACTTTTTGTATGGAAGACCTTAGTGATAAAGAGAACAAGAGCTCGTAACCAGAAAAGGGTGGCAATGACCAATTTCTTTTCTTAAGTCAAGTGGCAAACAAACAATTGGACTATTTAACGGAAAAAAGGATAGTGTCACGTGCCAAAATGTACAATTCCAATACTCATACTAGACTTTGTGTAAGGTTAAGAAAAGCGATATGCAAATTCAAAACACGGTTTTTGCATATCGCTTATTACTTCAGAGTTTATATTGATCTACCATAACCATTTAAACAGCCTGGTCTTACAACTACTAGTCAAGGGATCTTCTGAATGCACAAAAGATGACCAAAAGAAAAACTATAGGCTTTTGGACCAATTTTGAAATATTAAACCTAAATAATCAAGAGCGCAAGGTAAAAAAAAGTGCATGCCTGAAACAGAAGGGCAATAATAAAAAAAACTAACATACATATCATAGGTATTAAGAACTACCACTACTCTCCAAATACAATTATCAACCTAATATAATGAACAAGAAAATCACCCAACTAAATGCCTGGTTGGTTCCTGTGGTTTGCGAAAATTGCAGCCTTGGTCCTAATGGTTCACTAATTACACACTTGGTCCCAGTGGTTGCAATGTTTAAACTTGGTTGGTCCTTAACACTAACCTTTGTTAAATTTTCAGTTAAGTCTTTGTGAAATGACTAAATTGTCCCTGAACAATTTAAAAAAAAAGATAGGCCCACCCCTCATCTTCTTCTCCCCCATCTCTCTATAACCCACCACCACCACCTCCTCCACCTTCAACCCACCATCACCACCTCCTCCACCTTCAACCCACCATCACCACCACCTCCACCTTCAACCCACCAATCCTAAAGCACAAGCCCATTCAAATCCCACACAAATTCCCAGTTTAATCAAACAAAACAACAAACACTCAAATCAAACAAAACTCTAAAATCACAACCAAATCCACAAATATTATTATTATCATCAATCATCAACCAACAGTATCAAACAACAACTGATAATTATGAACTGAAATTTATTATTTCTCAATTGTAACTCAAATTTATCAACCAACAGTATCCACAAATATTATTATTTCTCAATTGTAACTGAAATTTCTATGATAATTATGAAATTATAGACGAGAGATCTGGCCGTCGCCGGCCACTGTTTCTGATTAATCGAATTCAGATTCGCTAAGTTGATGGTGTTCGGTGGTGGTCGTTTGGGGAGGTGGTGGTCGTAAGTTGATGGTGTCCGGTGGTGGGGTTGGTAAGTTGACGATGGTGGTGGAGGTGAGACGGTAGTGGTGGAGGTTGAACGGATACTGTTTTTCCAACGATGGGGAGTGCCAGAATGGAGGTTTTGTTGTCACCTGAATATGGGTGGTAATGGTGGTCTAGGAAGATATCAGGAGTATTGAAGAAGAAGAAAGTGGGGGTGGGGTAGGGACTTTAGTTATATAGTTATAATATTTAATAAAAAATGGGACCCACTTGAATTTATTAATAATTATAATTATATATTTTCATTTTTCTTAATTGTTGAGGGGCAAATATGTCATTAAACATACATTTAACTAAAAAATCTAACTTAGGTTAGTGATAAGGACTACCCGAGTGCAAAAATTACAACTACCGGGACCAACTCTGTAATTAGTGAACCATTATGACCAAGTCTGCAATTTTCGCAAACCACAGGGACCAACCAGGCATTTAATGCCTACAATAATTTTATTCTAGTTGATATATCTACCTTGCTAATTCTTAAACATCCAAAATTAAGATAACTAGTGGGTTACACCCGCGCTCTGCGGCGGGGCGACCCAATTTTTAATGTAGACGCAGACACAATAGTAAAAATAACGTTAATGGCAGGAATTTGTTTGATATTGGTTCAATTCATTAAGATACCGACACTTACCGAAAGAGAAACAAAAAAAAGTCATGATACGACCAAAAAATACCGAGATGTGTTTACATCGATCGAAACAATAAAAACGAATATCAATTTCGGTACTTACGTTGTTTGGTCAGTATTAGACCATTCGTTTAATTACATGTACAACACCAGGTTCTATTGAAACTTAAAAAAGAAAAGAAAAAGAAAAGATGAAAAAAATTCACAAAAAACAAAAATCACAAAAGGTCAAAATTCACTGTAGCTAAGAAGTTCATAAATTATATATAATAATAAAATCTATGTAAACTAACGAATATTTATTTACAGGTAGCTGAGTTCTAACCTGAGACAACCCAAGAAGCTTTATGAACAAGTAGGTAGTTGAGGCGCAAGGCCCAAAATGGGCACACTCCGAGATAACAACAAATACACACACACAATAAGTATAGAAAAATAATAACATAATACGATTTACAAAGATAAAAAAAATTATTCTAGTTTTCTTGTAAATCAAGGTCCAAAAAATAAATAATAATCTATATTGTGTTTTTTTGTATTACCTTGGTAACCTCACGCATGAGTGCTTTTTTTAAGCAATGGCTGGTGACAACGACCAAACACATTACACAGCAGTTGGGACTATTTCTGTATTATCTCAAAAGTTGGAACAAAATCCAAAACATGACCAAATCCCACGGATCATTCGGGAGTACAAGATAGCAACTTCTATATTATAAAATTATGTTGAAAAAACATAGCTTGAAGAATGAGTCACTTACATTTTTGAACGAGAAACGTAAGCCAATATGAATCGGCATCTCTCTTTTCCTTGTAGACAGAGAAGCTGTTTCACCGTGTCAAAGAGTGGAGGAATGCTATTTTGCTGAAAGCTTACAAATTGTCAAGGAAAAATTTATTTGGATGTAAGTGATGTACACGGACAAATTCAACTCAAAGACTCTGCACTTATATTGGTACTGTTAATGAATCTATGCTAGTTCATACCAACTTTTGATCTACCTAACTGAAATACGACAAAACATGAACGTAAGATTGTCCCCTATTTACTGCTTCTTGTCTTTAAACAGTCACCAGTATAAGATTAGGTGTATGCATGCATGCACCCGGAGAAGAGATCATATAATATTTCTTAAATGAGAAAATGAATAGGATATAGATGTCACTCCAAGAATGAGATCAAATCCCTCCGGATGCTTCTGTAGAATATGGTTTAGCTGATCAGAGTTTCCCCATTCTAGTTTCTCTGCACTTAAGGCTGTTGACAAGAAGTTCAATGTTAGACAGCGAGTACCGATATTACTCTTAACCTAGGTAGCTTACCAGCACATGAACTGGAATCCTCAGAAGATTCATGAAGCTCTATGTTTTTCTTCAAGATCTGAAAAGGAAAATTATGAAAATAGTTACAACCCAGAAAAAACAAGACTTACCATAACTTTGTGCACCATAATAAAATCTTGCAATCATGCCTTAAGGACTTCGTCATTAAGGTCGGTAAGCACCACTTTACGGCAAAACCTGCTGGAAAGTATACCAGTAACACCTGAATACGTAGCACAAAATCAGTGCATACCAGCATAGCTATACAAAAACAAACTACAGGCACAATACAATATAAAAACTTGTTATTTGGAAAAGAAACGATGTAAATAAGTCAAGAGGAAGAGGTCAACGATTTCTATGATCTCATCTACAGGATTGCATCAACCTACTGAAGAAGATTTAATAGTGACAGATTACTACGAAGAAGTATCTCTGTTAAGCACACCCAATTCCAATATGTAGTTTATCTCATTTGATAGTGATATATTACTATGAAGCAGAGCATATGGTAAATACTGAATGGCAAACAAACACTTTGCAGATAGAGATGTAAATACACAGTGAAGGAAGTCTGTGAAAGTAAGTAACTAACCTACACCAGATCCTAATTCAAGAGCAGAACAGCCTTGCAGAAGCTCCGCATTATTGGAAATGTATTCATTTAACAGTCTTGCACCAGACCATACCAGCTGCCCCGTTAAATCAAAATCCGCTGAGCATATAACAATCAGATTCTACATATTGTCGAGCTAAAATCAGGAAAAAAGAGGAAATCAAAGTTACTGGAAGCTGATTAGAGACAGATATTGTTATTATTATTATTATTATTCGAATCAATTGCCGTTTACGAGTAACAGATAGAGAGATATTGATGGATACTTGTTATCTATAAAGAAGGATTCACCCAAGCAAACTGTATCATCATCACTGTCGATTGCATCTGGTTTAAGCAATTCGTTTTCAGACATGGACTTATGTGATGGTGAAGCTCTAACCTAATGTGCGATTTCACGAATAAACGACCTCTCGGTTGATTTTACCGATGGCAATAACCAGCATGAGAAGACATAAACCCTACCATTGGTGGTGGCCCATAGTTATAAACTCCACCAAAAACACTTTTACACCGTATCCTCAAAATTCATCAATTTAACATAATATCCACGCCTTTCCAAAATCCATCAATGTTTACCTCCCTTTAAAGTCAACGTTACTGTATCCGTTAAAAGTGTATGAAAAGTCATTTTTGCCCATTATTATCATCATCTCCTAACTTTACCATCTTAATCTCTTCTCTCACACATTACACAAAAAACAAGCATACGAGCAACTCACCATTCACCATTTATTGCACTTATATTGAATCGCAATAAGAGAGTTATCTAGAATGTTATGATCCAACTTTCAATCTTTCTTATCACTAAAATTTTCTCTAAAGCCGTTTCCTTATATCCATGCTCATGAAATCTTTAATCGGAGGTGCAAATCCACCATTACACTCACTGATTCCCATCCTCCCTCGTATAACCCTATTTATCCCCAATTGGTTGCTGAACCTCAATTTTGGGAACCATTTGCTTGAATCGAAAAATTGTACTTCTGATTTGGGTGCAAGTAGCATCTTTGGTGATGGTGTGTGCTAAGGAGCACAATCTGTTGATCAGTTCTGTTTAAATATAATGGAAAACATAAAGAAATACATGTGACGGCAGACAGGTCAGTAGAGAATCCAGTCAGTGACGCAACCATGGACTTCGACATCTTTGTCAATGTGATCTGGTTCCTCCTTAGGTGTAAGATTATGATGGTAATAACCGAACTAGGGATGAATTTGGTTTAGGTTATGGAGAGAGAGGTGGGTGCGGCTTTGATGATAATGATGTTATTGTGAATGTCTAACCTAAACCTCTCTAATCATCTCCTTATATATACACCTCAAGGAAACCTAATTAGTTAATAAGGGTAATATGGTTCATCAACAATTCCCAACTAATATAAAATAGGATTAATATATTTTGATCTAATATAATATAAATGATTATAATGGCTACTTGATTAAATATTAAAATAATATATTTAATCTTACATTCTTCCACTTAGCTGAGTAATCATATATCATGAGTATTAGATAAGCCTGATCAGGAGTTAACACTCATTTTAGCTTTAAACCAAAAACCGTAGCAGAGAAATACAGCCGTTGAATCATCATTCGACTCAGGACCCCCATTAGTCATACTACAGCCTCAATTTAAAACCTAACAGTTATGATCAAAATATGTAAATAAGCCCTTTAGCGTTTGACTTGTATTTATAATGTCTATATGTCATTACACCGGCAGAACATATATTAGAGACATACAAAATCAAACTGGGGAAATTTCATTAATTAATACATAAGTAAGTACAATATGCTATTAATAAGGTCTTTAGTAAATCCCATATTCGAAACATGTTCTTTGAAAACTTTAGGTGGGAGACCTTTAGTCATCGGATCCGCAAGCATATTTTTAGTACTAATATACTCAATACAAAGATTATTTTCCTCAACTCGTTCACGTACTAACAAGTATTTTGTATCGAGATATAAACCAGCTCCAGTCGAACTGTTACTGTTCGAGAAACAAACGGCAGCTGAGTTATCACAGTAAAGCTTCAATGGTCTAGAAATGTAATTAACAATTTTGAGTCCAGTGATCAGATTTCTAAACAACATTCCATGACAGGTTGCGTTGTAAACAGCAATGTATTCTACCATCATTGTGAAAGTTGAAGTCAACTGTTGTTTATGACTCTTCCATGAGATAGGTCCGCTTGCTAACATAAAGATATAGCCTGAAGTGGATTTTCTTGTCATCTTTGCATTGGGCAAAGTCAGAATCAGAATAGCCTACCACTTCTAAATGATCACTTCTACTATAAGTCAGTTTATAGTCTTTCGTCCCTTACAGATATCTAAGTACTTTCTTAGCTGCTTCCAGTGATCTAGGCATGGATTAGTCTGATAACGGCCTAGCATTCCAGCAATATAAGCGATATCTGGGCGAGTACAGACTTGAGCATACATTAGGCTCCCGACTACTGACGCGTAAGGTATTTGGCTCATTTGCTCCTTTTCAACCTCTGTTGTCGGACATTGAAATGAACCAAAAACATCTCCCTTAACTACTAGAGATACTGAGGGTTTGCACTGTTGCATGTTATAACGCGTAAGGACACGATCTATGTAAGCCTTTTGGGACAATCCTAAGATCCCTTTGTGTCTGTCTCGGTGAATTTCGATGCCAATAACGTAAGAAGCATCTCCGAGATCCTTCATATCGAAGTTATGCGTGAGTAACTGCTAAGACTATGCAACATGTCTAAACTATTACTTGCCAACAGAATATCATCTACGTAAAGGACAAGTATAGTAAAGTTGCTCCCACTCATCTTGAGGTAGGTGCATTGATCCACTTGATTCTTTATAAAACCTTGCCTTTTCATGACTTCATCAAACTTAAGGTACCATTGGCGTGATGCTTGTTTCAACCCGTAAATGGATTTCTTCAACTTACAGACTAGATGCTCCTGACCTTCAGGTTTAAAGCCTTCAGGTTGTTTCATGTAAACATCTTCGTCTAAGTCTCCATTAAGGAAAGCAGTTTTAACGTCCATCTGATGCAGCTCTAAATCAAAATGAGCTACTAGGGCCACAACGATCCTTAATGAATCTTTACGAGAGACAGGTGAAAACGTCTCTTGATAATCAATTCCTTCTTTCTGAGTGTAGACCTTTGCAACCAATCTCGCTTTATAGCGTTCAACGTTCCCATTCGGATCCAGTTTTGTTTTGAATGCCCATTTACATCCTACGGGTTTGACACCGATGGGTAATTCTACCAGATCCCAAACGTCATTTTTCTTCATGGATTCAAGCTCATCATTCATTGCTTTATTCCATTCAGAAGACTGATCACTTTTAATGGCTTCATTATAAGAGATAGGATCATTGAGCTTTCCGGCATCCATTTCAGTCAGGTAGGTAACATAATCATCCCAATTAGTAGGCCTTCTGTGCCTGGATGACCTCCTGAGTTGATTATCGGGTTTAGCGGTGTCTTAGTTTTAAGCGTTTGAGGTGCCTTCGTTATGAGGTATAATGGGTTCTGGTTGTGGAGGTAAATTTGGAGTTGGTGCAGTAGCTTCAGGTGCAGTTGTTGCATTGGGTACAAGAGGAGTAAACGGAGTAATGGTAAGCGACGAGTCTCTCCCCCCCATGTCTTGTACTTCTAGCAATTCTTTGTAAGGGTTGGTACTGCTCCCACTGACCTTAAAATCCTCCAAGAACGCGGCACGCTTGGTTTCAACAATACGGGGTGACATGGGAAGGACAATAGAAACGATAACCCTTAGAGTGATAAGGATACCCGATAAAGAAGCAGGTAACTGTGTTAGGGTCAAGTTTCTTTAGGAAAGGATTGTAAAGTTTCGCTTCAGCAATGCAGCCCCATACTTTCATATATTTAAGACTTGGTTTCCTTCCTGTCCAAAGTTCATAAGGAGTTTTAGGGACAGACTTAGAAGGAACTCTATTGAGTATATGAACAACTGCTCTTAACGCTTCAGTCCAGAGGAATAATGGTAAATTAGTGTTGGCTAACATACTGCGCACCATGTTCATAAGTGTACGATTTCTTCGTTCAGCGACACCATTCTGCTGAGGTGTACCTGGCATGGTGTATTGGTTTACAATCCCTTGGCCCTTACAAAACTCATAAAATGGACCAGGAGCTTAACCCACATCAGTATGTCTTCCATAATATTCACCGCCTTTATCTGATCTCACAACTTTAATTTTACGATCTAGTTGTTTTTCAACTTCAGTTTTATAATCTTTAAAAGTTGTAAGAGATTCAATTTTTCCTTAATGAGATACAAGTACATATAACGGGAATAATCATCAATGAAAGTGATAAATGAAGTATGTCCTGTTATGCCAACGATTTGGTAAGGACCACTAATGTCAGTATGAATGAGTTCTAATAAATTAGAGCTCCTAGTGGCACCTTTCTTATTCGCTAATGTCATTTTACCTTTAAGACATTTGACACATGTTCCAAAATCAGTAAAATCGAGAGGAGGTAAGACTTCATCCTTTATGAGTCGATTTAAACGTTCTCTTGAGATGTGGCCAAACGTTGATGCCACAACATGGATGAAGTCTCTAAGTCTCGATTTTGTTTTATCTTTGTGAGTGATTCATTAATATTATATGACAACAAAGATTTGGAAAAGTCATCATCTAGTTCTAATCTATAGAGACCACCATCCATAATGCCGGTACCATAAACCACAGAATCATAGAGAATAGAGAGTTTGCGATGACCATGAGTAATAACAAAACCGTCTATGTCTAACTTTGATCCTGATACAAGGTTCGAGTTACCTCAGGAACATATAAGGTATCATAAACTTTAATGCATAAACCAGTTTTCATAAATAATTGTAAAGTTCCTATGGCCCTCACTTCTAATTCTCTATCATCCCCCACTTTAAGTGTTCTTTGGTTTCTTCCCAGCCTCCAGATTGTAAGGAATCCCTGAGTAGAGTTAGTGACATGAGTCATAGCACCCGAATCAAACCACCAAGAATTAGGAGGAACATTTAAATTATAGAGCTCAAGTATCATGAAAAAACCGTTACCTTTCTTAGCCAGCCACTCCTTAAAGTCAGGGCATTCCTTTTGCTTATGTCCTGTATTTTTACAGAACTTGCAGTAGGGTTTGCCTAAGGAGTTCTTAGAGCTGGAAGGCGCACTTTACTAGGATTGGGCTTTTGGACTTTAGAAACATCCTTCCTTGGATAAGAGTTCTTCCTCTTTTTTGAGCTGGAGGTAGTAAAGTGTGCAACATCAGTAGTTCGATCCATCTTCATACGCTCCTCCTCCTGCACGCACATGGCGATCAGCTCACTCATTGACCATTTCTCTTTTTGAGTGTTGTAATTGATCTTGAATGCTTCATAGGAAGAAGGAAGCGAAGTCATGATGAGATGAACAAGAAAACCATCACTAATCGCCATGTCTAATCCCTTGAGCTTATGGGCCATGTCGTTCATCATCATGATGTGTTCACGGATGCCGCTCCTCCCGTCATACTTAGTAGTCACCAGCTTGAGAATTAGAGTACTAGCGTGTGCTTTAGACGTTCCCTTGTACTGCTCCTCCACAGAAGCCAAGTAGGTTTTAGCATCTTCAGAATCAGGAATGGCTCCTCGAATTGCATTGCTTATGGACTGCTTCATGAACATGAGAGACATGCGGTTACACCTTGTCCATTTTTCATGAGCCAGTTGCTCAGCAGCGGTACTCTGGGGAGTAAGGTCTTCAGGCTTATTCTCTCTCAAAGCATAGTCAAAATCCAGCAAAGCAAGAGTGAGCATGAGAGAGTCTTTCCATGCAGCAAAGTTATCACCAGTCAATGGTGGAATCCCGCAATTGGGTGCTGATAGTGGAAATAATATGAGCAAATTATGATACTAAGAAAAGAAGTCTTAATGTGATCTAAGGACAAGTTACACTAAGGCATGCATAAGTAATGACCATTTTAATTATGAAGCTGTGATATTGTCTATTACTAACATCAAAATAATAAACTTAGTTAAAATTCTACTTAAATGAAGACAAATAAGCTTTGGCAAGAAGTGAAATCATCTAAGTATGTGTGCAAAGTAATTATGACAAATCAACTTTGGCTAGAAATGAGACAATCACTTTAATTATGCACTTGTTAATTATGCTAGACATGAATGAATTAGATCAGCTTTGGCCAGAAATAAGACATTCATGTTTATAATGCATAATTAACATAGCTTCTTATTATACTTGAACAATAAATAGATGCATGAAATCACCTTTGGCAGAAGTGATACATCAAAAACTCATTCAAGTCAAGCTATTTTGGTTTTGCAAAAAGTTATCTTACTATAATTAATTAAGTATTTACAAAACCATTTATTTAATAGCAAACCCCTTGTTAGCGCGGATCGAACTCTGCGGTGAGTTCGCTAAGGGGTGCAGGGGAACAACGTGTCTGCGCACGGGGTTCGGGGCGGAGCCCTGAGCTGAAATTTAGTTCACAATAATAGCCTAATGTAGTAATGAGGTTTCGGATAACATCTTGCATCTCGGATGAGTCTTGGATTAGTTCGAGATGAGCATCTCGGATGAGACTCCAATTAGTCCGAGATGGACATTTCGGATGAGTTTCAGATTAGTCCGAGATGGTCATTTCGGATGAGTTTCAAGTTAGTCCGAGATATGAATTTCGGATGAGACTCAAAGTTAGTCTGAGATATGCATCTCGGATGAGACTCAGGTTAGTCTGAGATATGCATCTCGGATGAGACTCGCGTGAGTCCGAGATGGGCATTTCGGATAAGACTCTGATTAGTCCGAGATGGTCATCTCGGATGAGTCTCTGATTAGGCTGAGATGAGGTATCTCGAATGGGTCTCGGATCCATTTGAAACTTATCCTGCAAGATTTCAAAATCTCTAATCATGGCAGTTAATTGTGATAAGTTTTGAAATTCGAAAATTAAGGAATTATGGGATCAGTTTTCCTATTTTAATGCTGATCTAAATATATCAAAATATTTTGAAAATAATATCCGTTTATTTTATAACAGATTTCGATAATATAAAAATAGATCAAAGCTGGGAAAACACTTAATAATCCGCATTTAACTCCAAAATATAGGATTTTTTTCGAATTTCATAAGAACATAATGATAAACCCTAAAACATAAACCAAATTCTGGAACCCGAAATCTGTATATTTTAGCATATTAATGTGGATTTCGGAATAGTGATTTAACCATTGAAAACTAGATCCGAATTTTAATTCATAAAACATGTAATTTCGGAACAATATTTTATAAGGTTTTATAAATTCCGTTTCCAGATTTTAATCCCAGAATAATGAATTCAAAACAGAACTGATTTATCAACATATGCTCTGATACCACATGTTGATCAGTTCTGTTTAAACATAATGGAAAACATAAAGAAATACATGTGACGGCAGACAGGCCAGCAGAGAATCCAGACAGAGACGCAGCCATGGAGTTCGACATCTTTGTCAATGTGACCTGGTTCCTCCTTAGGGTGTAAGATTATGATGGTAATAACCGAACTAGGGATGAATTCGGTTTAGGTTATGGAGAGAGAGGTGGGTGGCGGCTTTAATGATAATGATGTTATTGTGAATGTCTAACCCTAAACCTCTCTAATCATCTCCTTATATATACACCTAGAAGGAAACCCTAGTTAGTTATTAAGGGTAATATGGTCCATCAACAATTACCAACTAATATATAATAGGATTAATATATTTTGATCTAAAATAATATAAATGATTATAATGGCTACATGATTAAATATTATAAATAATATATTTAATCTTACACAATCCCATACTATTTTGGATGATGTGTAGCCTATATCCAACACCAAGGGTGTCAATAAACCCAAGCAAGATGGTGCATCCCTTGTTCGCCTTACCTAGACAAAGCCTGGTTACCTGCCCAGCTTACATCATTCCACGAAACAACAAACATATGACACTTATATTCACTTCTAATGGGTTGTTTTCTTGGTTGTTTCAATTCTTATAAGTCTTGACTTTGCGGTTAAAATTTTACATTTTCTTACCCTGATTGTATTTGACAATCAAGTTTTTATTTTTCAACTCCATTCTTGACTACCAAATGGATAAATGAGCCAAAATTTGATCTTGTGTTACTGTTTATGCTTACTTCGTATGCAATCTGCTCTTTTTATTATTCAATAATGATGTGGAAAGGTTTAATGGTTAAATTGGCACATTTTCAGCTGTATCAAAAGATGCAAATACAACGAAGCCTCTATATATAGGGTTCTTCCATTAATACAAAGGAAACAAAGAGACATGTTAGAATGTGGATAGTCAACGTAATATAATATATTTATAACACTCACCCTTGACTATCCATGTTACATTATACACTTGATGGTGCTGCCTTGTTAAAAACCTTGCTAGGAAAACTAATGTATTACAAAATACATATGTTTTCCTTGTATAGTTTGTATTACTTTTAGTTTCGTTTTTAGTTTGAATATGTTTACTGCTGATCGATTTGTGATTTCCAAGTCTCGGGAGTGAAGAATAGTGAAAAGGTCGAAAAATGATTCATATTTATCAAAAACCGAGCACCGGATCGAGTTCAGGAGTAAGAGAGCCGAAACAGCATGGAAATCGAGGAATATTTCTTGGTCGCGTCACGCGACTAGGAGTAGGATTTTCCCCGCGCGATGCAAGCAGATGTTATTGGATAGCCGGAATTTCAACATGCCGCGTCATGCGTTTTGTTACCACATGCTCCACGTGCGACGTGGAGAGCCCTTTTTTGCAGAGTGCTTAATCTGTTGGTTGGGTTTGAGCTGATTATTAGTATATAAAAACATCATTAACGTACAAGAACTCTAACCCTAAGAATTCAAGAGCAATTTGGACGAATTTTGGAGATCCATAAGCTAGGATTGAAGATTTTGAAGTTGTGGTTGAAGATCTGAAGGTCGAAGATTGATTGGCTCGTGTTTAAGCATTCAGGTTTCATCGTTCTTCTTCTCTTTTCGATTCAAACCATGTTTTCCGTTTATTCTTTGATCTTTGCTTGTTTATTCGTGATGTATCTTGGCTAAACTTATTAAACTACTTAGGCTAGGATGATTACATAACAAAGATTGGACTTTTATTGGTCTTGACTATTGATAATGGTTTGTTAATAAAGTAGAAAACTTGGTAATATTGTTTTGATGTGTATGATTATCCTGATTTGTTTGATTTCATGTTCATTGTCTTCACATGTATCTTAATGAATGTCTTTCATATAACAGGTTCGTGTTAGATTATATTCATTCGTGTTTATGTTCTTTATGGTTAATTGCCCAATACGCAACAGGAGGCAAGTTCGTGAATCAAGTAGGCCTGGGTGATTAACTAATCTTAAAATCTGCAAGGTGAGAGATTATCGATTTGTCTAGGTTGTTGGATCACTAAAGTTAGGATCTTTGTAAAAAGACCACGTTAGTTCAGCTCACAATCCTTGCTAATCGAGTCAAACCAAATTACCATAGTTACCTTAGACTATTGCACCATGAGGGTAATTGTCAAATTAAGGTACTTTATTAACATAATTGGAAATCCGTAAGGAAATTCATAAAAGCCGGTAATTTAACAGATAGCTAGTTTTCCGTAGGTGTCTCCTTGACAAGGGTCGAGGTTCTTGTTCGGTTGCTTGGTAGGTTTAGTATTCCAAGATCCCGGTTCCATAACTTAGTTAAACCATTAGAAAGACAATTTGAGTTGTGTAGGATTCCAGTCTAGGTAGTTATTTCACCATCATCTGATTAAAACCCAAAAGTCTAATTCGTGTCTTAATTCGTTCGTCTAGTTAGTATTTAATTTAATTGCAATTTTCGGATTTTAGAAAACCCCTAAAGATAAGTTAAAGCAAATAAAAATATTATAATAAAAATAATAAATACTATTTTAAATAATCTAATAAATTATGTAAATAATAAGATGATTAAAAAGATTAAATTAAATCGAGGGAATATTTTTTTGGAGAAAATAATTAAAGGTTTAATTAATTAAAAAAAATATTTTCTGAATAATCAGAATAATTCTCTCCAAACCGGCCGCATGCAAGGCTCGAACTCGTGACCTTCCGTTCGTGTGCACGCAGCCCGACCAACTGGGCTGCGTGTCTAACCCGTTGGATATAAGATTTTTATTGATTTTATACACTTACTGACTCCTTTCATGTTCTGATAAAAAAGGTTTGTATATTACAGCGACTGTGATACATAACCGACTCGAACCCGTGACATTACGCTTCGGGTGTGCACACAGCCCGACCAATTGGGCTGTGTGTCTAACCCGTTCATTATCCAGTTTTTATTTCTTTTATAATCTTACTGCCATGTTTCAAGATTTGACACCCTGACCCGCAGCGGAAATGGTAGTCGGGGCATGATTGGATTTTCATCAAAGCTCATGACATTTACTATAAAGTTTCATATTTATTATTTCTCTTTAAAGAAGAAGTTACAATAGACATACAAGCATAACATGTTCAAATTCATTTTCATTACAAACTAAAGTATTAAACAAAAATCATACAATTACAAAGGGAAACAAAATTAAATGTCCATTCCAAAGCATTAACTTGTTTATTCTTCTAGGCCATCCTACGTGTTTCTTTTCTCAACTGGATCACCTGTATCATGTGTAAAAATAGGGTTTTTGGGTCAACAAAAGTTGGCGAGCGAATCTTATGAAAACATTTGAACGAATTTGATATTTTGGTTATAAAAAGGTGCATAACCACATATGAGTAAACGTAAATGTAAATTTAATCACAAAACTCATAATATCAATTAATGCACAAGCACACACACCAAATGATGAACAATGAGATCAAGGGTCAATCACACGGAGCCGATCTAATGAGGCACGCGATGTTCAACTCGTCTCCCACGAGGAACCGATGGGCCTAATGAATGATTTGCACGCAACTTGACAAAATGTAAACACGCATCACAACAAACAATATTTACATCACAAATTTAGGTCATATAATGGTAATAGCACAAGTTTGAATAAACGAAATAATTAAAGCGACACATGATACACCCCAAAACATGAATAAAAAGGGGAATTTGTAAGGATTCACTCACAGTGGGTGCGATTGAAATTTGTTGGAGGTAGCGCACGAGTGCGAAATTGAGATACCGAAAGATCGAACGTTTTATCCTACACATACAATTTAGTAAAAAATATATTCCCTCGATTTAATTTAATATTTTTAATCATCTTATTATTTACATAATTTATTAGATTATTTAAAATAGTATTTATTATTTTTATTATAATATTTTTATTTGCTTTAACTTATCTTTATTAGTTTTTAAGGTAATATATTTTTGGAGAAATAATTAAAGGCTTAATTAATTAAAAAAATATTTTCTGAATTAATCAGAATAATTCTCTCCAAACCGGCCGCATGCAAGGCTCGAACTCGTGACCTTCCGTTCGTGTGCACGCAGCCCGACCAACTGGGCTGCGTGTCTAACCCGTTGGATATAAGATTTTTATTGATTTTATACACTTACTGACTCCTTTCATGTTCTGATTAAAAAAAAGGTTTGTTTATTACAACGACTGTGATACATAACCGGCTCGAACCTGTGACATTACGCTTCGTGTGTGCAAACAGCCCGACCAATTGGGCTGTGTGTCTAACCCGTTCATTATCCAGTTTTTATTTCTTTTATAATCTTACTGCCATGTTTCAAGATTTGATTTATATAAAAAGTTTGTTATTTCAGCGGTTGGATCACAAACAAAACTCGAACTCGAGACCTTTAGCTTCGTATGCACACAGCCCAACCAATTGGGTTGTGTGACTAATCCGGATGAAATACGATTTCTATTTCTTTTAAATGATACTTCTAGTTCATCTTCTTCATCATAATAACAGAATGATGTTAAACCCAAATGTTCTGATTTATTTAGCAATTCTCTTATAAATTCCTAAATGACTACACATGAGATTAATAAGAATGAAAGAATATAGATGAAAGGTATATCGAACAGAGATACTCTGGTTCTCCGGCGAGGTTCCGACGAGTTGCGAGTTTTTCTGGCGTAGCTTTCTGATGAACAAAGGTTGGTATGATGTTAGGGAGAGTGTTTGTGCAGTCTAATGGGTTCCCTAAGCCCTCTATTTATAGTTGAAAAAGATCGCAGAGGTTGAATTTCGGTTTTAGAAGCTTCGGTTTAATTTGGGTATGTGCAAGTTGTCTGCATACCTGATTGAACGCGGTTTGGCTCGATTTGAGTCCGGGTTCATGATAGGAATGAATTCCGCGGTCAATTACATAGAAATAGCAACTTTTGTGATTACTGGATTGATTGTGTGCCGTTACTGGGCGGCAACTTTGAATCAGTCAAGGAGATAAGTGATACATAAAAGATTGTTTGATTAAATCATTTCAGATGTTGAGGTGTGGTGCAGTGGTGTGTTGTGGGTTTGGTCATAGGCGAGACCCGGGTTCGATTCCTGCGGTCTGCCTTTTTTTTTATTACTATTATATATATATATATATATATATTATTTATTATTGTTATTATCTTCATTATTATTTATTATTTTCTATTATTTTTATTAATATGACGAATCTCTTAAACGGTATATATAAAGGCGTGACAAAAAGAGATTATAATATAAACTTGATTACAAAAATAGTGCGGCTTTTAGAACCGTTTTATGACAAATGTTACAGTATCCCCTACTTTTAGAAATTTCGTCCCGAAATTTAAGTAGTAGGGTATGTTTGACTCGTAGGGTGGGTGTGTTAATTTGACAATTACATATTCAGAAGAGGGTGAGAGTTTAAATTTTATTTGAGGCGGTAACGTTCCTAGTAAGGGTTGAATACCCTGCTACAGGAATCGCTTTTTGATGCCTAAAGTATGAAAATGCGGAACATGGATAAACAGAGTTGATTGACTAGGTATGATCTCACGCATAAGAGTTTTGAGAGAATTGATACGTTTGGAAAGAGAAGGTTATATCATAAAACAAAACTTCATCCATGACAATATTAAAACCTACACAGAACTTCTCATAACCGCCTGACAACGCTTTTGACCCTTTGACAAGAATACTTATATATAGGAAGTACCAGCGGCGTATCCACCATATTCTTGTCAAATTTTTCATTGGCTTTGACAGTAAGTTTTGATTAGTTCTATGTGACTCTAAAACATAAATAAACACAACAGCCAAAGCTTGAGTTCCAAATCTGAAAGAATACATGACTGAATGATGACAGTACCTCTCTCGTTTGTCATGATGAAGGGGCCGGTCTATGTAAAAGTGAGACACAACCCAACTTCTTTAAATGATGAGATCGAGGTACGTCGAGATGTATGATGATATGAGAGTTAAATCAACGAGTAAAGGTATAAAACAAAACCGTAATATCAATTCGCATTAAAATTCTTAGATACATAAATTCCCAATTTATAACTGGGATACGTAAAGATTGAGATAATATAAAGAAAACATTAAAACTAGACGATTGGAGTTGAGTCTTGATTCTTGGTGAGGGAAAGCTAGTTGGGTGATTCGTTTGGGTCGTTATTATCTTCAACAGGATTGGCGTTGATGTTGTAAGCTCTTCCTCTTGCTGGTGGTGGAGCTGGGTTTGCTTGATTTTCTTGGTTAACTGGGTTTGCTTGAGCTTGGGCGTTTATGATGTTAACCAATCGAGGGAACGTGTTTCTAAAGTGGGTAGGGTCGCCACAATTAAAACAAGCTCGAACATATGGAAACATGGGGTATTGGGGTTGTTGATATGTTTGGATCATGTTTTGAGTAGGGGGCGAGGCTTGGTTTTGAGAGGCGCGACAAGTCTTGCTCAAATGACCATAACGCCCACAATTAGCACACAGTCGACAAGGTAAGGTAGATGGATGGTGATAAAAACAGGTGTTGCATTGAGGGTGAGGTCCAATGTAAGGTTTCTTATTTGGGTAGGCAGAGTTGGGTGCTACTTGAGTGATTGGGATAGCTTGGAGGGGTACAACTTGTGAAGCTGGTTGATTGTGTTGGGTGACAGCGAAAATTTGCCCATCTCGTTTTCTCTTAGAAGTGGGTTGAGAAGAGGATTCGGTTTGGGTGGAGTTTGAGGTTTCGGTTGATGCTTTATTCTTCTTCTTCTCCTCCGTGAAGTCTTTATTCCGTATGCGGTTTTCGGTGAGCTCTGTAGCTAACTCCATTGCTGCTTCCAAAGTTGCAGGTGTGGTACTTATTACAGGGTCTTGAATTTTTGAAGGAAGACCTCGAATGTAGTGCTCAATCAAACGGTAGAGGGGAGTGAACAAGTTGGGGACCATCTGATTCAACTTAAGAAATCTCTTGTTGTATGTGGTGTGGTCGCCCTCCTTTTGTTTCAAAGAGTAGAACTCATCTTCTAGTTTCTTGATTTCGCTTCTTGGACAGAAACGTTTTGTCATGATTTCGCTTCTTGGACAGAAACGTTTTGTCATGATTTCCCTCAACTCTTCCCAAGTCAAATTCATAGCATTTTCAGCACCTCGCTTGGCCTTCTCTGTATTCCACCATGTAAGTGCTACTCCAAACAAACGACCGGTAGCATTTCGCACCTTGCGATCATCGGGGCATTCGCAATTGAGAAAAGTGTTTTCCATTTCCTCAAACCAATGGAGAAGAGCGGTGACACCTTCAGTCCCTTCGTATTTTGGAGGATCGCAGGATTTGAAATGCTTGAAGGTGCATTTAGTGGCATTTGGGGGAGGATTGACAATGTTTTGATCTTCTTGGTTGATTGGGTTGACGGGATTAGCGGTAAGGGCCCGTTGTACTTGAACTACGATGTGGGTATTACGGCAGCCATTTGTTGAGCGATTTGGGCAACCATGCGCTCGCGGGATTTTCCTGATCTCATACTTCTACGAGAGAGACTAGAAGACATCTACAAGGAATACGTATCGAGAGTATGAGTTTGACGTTTTAGGTGTCATGTGTCGTATTTAGAAATGAACATTCACAAAAACAAATGAATAAAATAAATTTACTACATCCATAGGATGTCTTGGGCTTTGCTCATGTTTGGGCTTCCATATGTCCCCTTACTTGGCCTTGGTAGTCATATGGGCCCCCATGACTACTGGGCTTTGGTAGGGTTCATATTGGTGTTGGCCTGTTAACACTTGCGCCACCCGAATGAAAATCGTAAAACATGACAGCAAAGTATAAGGTCGAGGGTGTCCTGGTATAGACACAATGACAACTAAAAGTAGGTTTAGTTCGAACGACGTTTGGGGTGGCATGCTTTGGCCTAATAGGTCCTTCGTACTCTCATCGTTAGTCCCCAGGTAGGCAAACTGGTCCGTTATATTGGATTTATACGAATGCCAACCTAGACAGGACGTTCCGACTACCGGTACTTGTACCCTTACAGTTACTACATGCCCGTCGTAGAACTCACTTTGATGAGATTGAAAAACGAAAATTGCGACAAAATCTTGAATAAAGGAAATATGAGGATGATTTTAATATGTGAACATTGAAATACGCGTGATGAATGTATATGTAAGCATGTTATGTTTGACAACAAGTATAACTCATTAAGTATCACACAAAATGATAGTGGAAGTGTTTGCATGCATTTGTGTGTGTAATAAATACGAAACAAATAAACATCATGAGTTTGTATGTAACCACATAAACAATTAAAATCTAATCAACTATAGTATAGGCTCTAAGGGTCTAATAACCTATCCTATATCCCAATAGTCAAAAGCTCTGATACCAATCTGTCACACCCTGACCCGCAGTGGAAATGGTAGTCGGGGCATGATTGGGTTTTCATCAAAGCTCATGACATTTACTATAAAGTTTCATATTTATTATTTCTCTTTAAAGAAGAAGTTACAATAGACATACAAGCATAACATGTTCAAATACATTTTCATTACAAACTAAAGTATTAAACAAAAATCATACAATTACAAAGGGAAACAAAATTAAATGTCCATATTAAAGCATTAACTTGTTTATTCTTCTAGGCCATCCTAAGTGTTTCTTTTCTCAACTGGATCACCTGTATCATGTGTAAAAATAGGGTTTTTGGGTCAACAAAAGTTGGCGAGTGAATCTTATGAAAACATTTGAACGAATTTGATATTTTGGTTATAAAAAGGTGCATAACCACATATGAGTAAACGTAAATGTAAATTTAATCACAAAACACATAATATCAATTAATGCACAAGCACACACACCAAATGATGAACAACGAGATCAAGGCTCAATCAAACGGAGCCGATCTAATGAGGCACGCGATGTTCAACTCGCTCCCACGAGAAACTGATGGGCCTAATGAATGATTCGTACGCAACTTGACAAAATGTAAACACGCATCACAACAAACAATATTTACATCACAAATTTAGGTCATATAATGGTAATAGCACAAGTTTGAATAAACGAAATAATTAAAGCGACACATGATACACCCCAAAACATGAATAAAAAGGGGAATTTGTAAGGATTCACTCACAGTGGGTGCGATTGAAATTTGTTGGAGGTAGCGCACGAGTGCGAAGTTGAGATACCGAAAGATCGAACGTTTTATCCTACACATACAATTTAGTAAAAAAATATTCCCTCGATTTAATTTAATCTTTTTAATCATCTTATTATTTACATAATTTATTAGATTATTTAAAATAGTATTTATTATTTTTATTATAATATTTTTATTTGCTTTAACTTATCTTTATTAGTTTTTAAGGTAATATATTTTTGGAGAAAATAATTAAAGGTTTAATTAATTAAAAAAATATTTTCTGAATTAATCAGAATAATTCTCTCCAAACCGGCCGCATGCAAGGCTCGAACTCGTGACCTTCCGTTCGTGTGCACGCAGCCCGACCAACTGGGCTGCGTGTGTAACCCGTTGGATATAAGATTTTTATTGATTTTATACACTTACTGACTCCTTTCATGTTCTGATTAAAAAAAGGTTTGTTTATTACAACGACTGTGATACATAACCGGCTCGAACCCGTGACATTACGCTTCGTGTGTGCACACAGCCCGACCAATTGGGCTGTGTGTCTAACCCGTTCATTATCCAGTTTTTATTTCTTTTATAATCTTACTGCCATGTTTCAAGATTTGATTTATATAAAAAGTTTGTTATTTCAGCGGTTGGATCACAAACAAAACTCGAACCCGAGACCTTTAGCTTCGTATGCACACAGCCCAACCAATTGGGTTGTGTGACTAATCCGGTTGAAATACGATTTTTATTTCTTTTAAATGATACTTCTAGTTCATCTTCTTCATCATAATAACAGAATGATGTTAAACCCAAATGTTCTGATTTATTTAGCAATTCTCTTATAAATTCCTAAATGACTACACATGAGATTAATAAGAATGAAAGAATATAGATGAAAGGTATACCGAACAGAGATACTCTGGTTCTCCGGCGAGGTTCCGACGAGTTGTGAGTTTTTCTTGCGTAGCTTTCTGATGAACAAAGGTTGGTATGATGTTAGGGAGAGTGTTTGTGCAGTCTAATGGGTTCCCTAAGCCCTCTATTTATAGTTGAAAAAGATCGCAGAGGTTGAATTTCGGTTTTAGAAGCTTCGGTTTAATTTGGGTATGTGCAAGTTGTCTGCATACCTGATTGAACGCGGTTTGGCTCGATTTGAGTCTGGGTTCATGATAGGAATGAATTCCGCGGTCAATTACATAGAAATAGCAACTTTTGTGATTACCGGATTGATTGTGTGCCGTTACTGGGCGGCAACTTTGAATCAGTCAAGGAGATAAGTGATACATAAAAGATTGTTTGATTAAATCATTTCAGATGTTGAGGTGTGGTGCAGTGGTGTGTTGTGGGTTTGGTCATAGGCGAGACCTGGGTTCGAGTCCTGCGGTCTGCCTTTTTTTTTATTACTATTATATATATATATATATTATTTATTATCTTCATTATTATTTATTATTTTCTATTATTTTTATTAATATGACGAATCTCTTAAACGGTATATATAAAGGCGTGACAAAAAGAGATTATAATATAAACTTGAATACAAAAATAGTGCGGCTTTTAGAACCGTTTTATGCCAAATGTTACATTTAAAATACAAAAAACCATTTAGTCTGGTTAGTCAATAGATCTAGAGAGTCTAGTGTACGTAATTAAAAGAGTCTCGTGGTTCAATTTCCGGACTTACTTAGCTTTACTAGAGTCTAGAGTATATGTAACACCCCAACCCGAATGGATTGACATGTCACTATAACAGTGGATCAGAACAAAAGTCATAATTCCATTAATATTGAGGTTAAGGTTACATTTCAAAAGATAGTTCATAGCCCTAAGGCCTAAAAATACATATTTGTTTTATAAAAATGACAAACGTCTCGGTTAGCATCCTAGGGTTTATTCTTCACTCTTCACCCCGCCCAAAGTAACCTGTGAACTTGTCAGGAAAATATATGGAATAAGCCAAATGCCTAGTACGGAATAATAGGCTCAAATGACCAATCAACAATAGGAATGATAACGAATGTGACTGTAACAATAACGATAATATAATATCAAAGCCAATAACATAAATCATAAATCAATGATATGATACTATGCTTAGTAATTCAAATAAGTAGATTGTATCATAACAGATGTACACATGAGCCAAACAATAAATAATAAGTGATGACACACAGTCAATCACATGAAATGGTGTAGATTAGCATACCCACAACCATTTCCAATAACAGAAACAGAGCTAGGACTGATCCATACACCTCCTAGTAGCTATGGGCCACACTAGCCCTTAAGAGACGTTGTGAACTGATCTCTCCATCACGGAAAGAGCACATGTTGTTGATGCCATTACAACACGCCCGTGGGACACTGCACGAGAAGCGTAGAACTCAAGGTAACAGAGTGCAGTAAGACAGAAACAGAAATTTAGTATAACAAAATATGCAGCAATGGATATAAATTCAGTATTGGAACATGCGATGAGTACAATATAATCATAAATATATCGCATGCTATCAAGTCCTATATCAATCGTAACGGAACAAGAAATGAAAGCACGGTCAATCGCAACGAGCCTCAAAGATGTTGGAGTTTTCATATATATATATATATATATATATATATATATATATATATAATATAGATAAGAGTTTATAGCAAACGAACCAGATAACAAAAGGAGAGGGGTTAAGGATCCGTACCTTGTTTTCTTGATATGTAGTTTTACAAACATATAAAATCGTCTAAGGTGTGTTCGTATCAACCTACATCATGATCACATGTCTCATTAAGTCGTGTTCGTATATATATTTTATCGAAAGGTCCAAGTTGGTTTTTATCTTGTCGTGAATTGCATTCAAAGAACTACCACATTCTTAATGTCGTGAGTTTTGAACATGTCTCATTAAGTCGTGTTCGTATATATATTTTATCGAAAGGTCCAAGTTGGTTTTTATCTTGTCGTGAATTGCATTCAAAGAACTACCACATTCTTAATGTCGTGAGTTTTGAACCAGGCTAGCTTTCCTGTAGTAGCGTGTCCATTTTAAGGGTCTCAAGCTTGATTTAGTAGCTAGTTATTAAGTTATGTTTAACTATTTTAATCCAGACAATAATCAAGCGTTTATTTATTAAAGGTGTATAATCAAGTGTTTATTTATTAGAGGTGTGTACATATATATTTCGTGTACTTCCCATATTTTTAAATAGGTATTATTATAGTTAAATTTAGTTGTATAGTCGTACAAAACATTTAATCTAGGTTTAAATAAGTAAAACATTATTAGTTAAAAATACACGTTAGTTATAAGGTTTCAACCTGTTACCTAACTATAACTACTATAAATCAATTGCTTAACCAATGTGCTACTTAGTTATTTTGTTATGAGTTTCAAAATTTTATAAGTTAACTAGTAACCTAATATGTTTAGAGCAAAATCTGATGCGTTTTATCAGATTTAGTGTTGACTAGAAATCTGATTCAGTAGATCAGATCTGATGTTTAAAAAGAATAGTAATATAGAAATTAAGTAGAGCTATCTTATTCAGTAGATCAGATCTGATGTTTAAAAAGAATAATAATATAGAAATTAAGTAGAGCTAGTAGAACCCTGACCTCTTGGTTGCAATCCAATCACTTAACCAGTAAAGCACTTAGTTGATTTGGTTTACTTTGTAAAGTCTGATATATCAGATCTGATGCTTTAACAAATCTGATGTTAAATTTGGTAAAAAAATGTTAACACGGAATTCAAACACCAAACCTCTGGATTCTATGTTAAAAGACTTAGCCACTTAGAGCATTCACATCCTATCCATCAAATTCTGAGAGAGGAATTTTTATATTATAAAAAGTGGTTGTGAGCGGAGGAGAGAGAAATGTTATTGTTCACCTATATATTTGAGAGGACAGTGTTCACCCTCTATAATTTTTTAACATATTTTAAAAGTGGTCGTGAGTAGAGGTGGTAGAAAGGTAATAATAAAGTTATAAAAATATATTATTTTATTAGAAGTAGATAGAAAATTTAGTTGTTTTTAGTATAATTATAGGGCAGAAAATGGTGGATAGAATATGAATGCCCTTACACTACATCTGATTTTGTTATATACTACAGATGTTTATATACTTAAGCATTCAATCCTATCCATCATCTTTTCATCTCTTTCATTCATAACCTTAGTTTTGCAGACCCATTTTATAACACATGTTTTTGTTCCAGATTTTAAGGTTTAATCATCAACCTGAGACTTTACTATAGGGTTAGGAGGTTACCTACGTCCGGAGTCACGACATCACGACGGAAAGGTTCGTCAGAAAATAGGTTGTGACAGCTGCGATGATATTTTCATAGATCTAATGGGCTACGGTGGTCAGACAAGGTTGGAGACGACCTATTGTGGTCTAGTTTGGTGAAATCTGTCACATTCCAACCGATGGCGGAAACATCAGAGTGAGACGGACGAAATTGCTCGAGACTTCATAACTCTATTGTGATAATATATAATTCAAAACTGATTTCATTCATAGATAAAGATTGTCTAGTATACGAAATCAAAATACAACATTCAGAAATTTTAAAGTGCAACAAAATTCAACAACAATACAATATCAAAATCTATATTTCTAGATACGTTTCTAAGTCGTCCCTACTAGATTTCGTCACTGTCAACATCATCAACCTGCAACATGTTAAAAGTATAGTTCAAACAAAAGCATAAGTACATAAGTTTAATATAGCATAAGTACGTGAAAAGATTTAAATGAATCCACATGGAAAAAATAGTTAACTATATTAATGTATCAAGGCATGCAATTTTACAAGTCAACCTTCTGATTACCGCAAGAATTAAAACTTAACATGACCACGAGACTACGTGCGGTGCGTTACTCCTATAGCACTATACATGTTAAGGGGAGGCTCGTACGAAGTTAATGACAAGCGAATCACATAAGAATTTTCTTATAATACAAATCAAGTATCACGTATTTAAGCATGTATAATGGATTGTTTGTGTTTGCATAAAGTATACGTATGTTGCGTGTATTTTGATAGGTTAAACACATTGCACCCAAAAGTGTAAAGCGTAAAAAGGGGCTTTCGAGTGTACTCACGGTTTTGCAAAGCTTCCTTTGGTAATCCCGTGAAGAGTTGTAGAGTTTGAAGGATGGAACACCGAGTTATCCTACATGAGGAAATGTAGGTGTGTGAGTATTTGGATAATAACGGAGGATTCAGATTCAGAATTAAAGTATGTAAAAGTATGTATTCAAGAAAGTAATTATCTAGCCTTAAACACTCGTTGTTGACACTATATGTCCCGTATGTGTTGTTGTGATTTCATGGATTAAGTGCCCCATTAGAATCGTAACGAGAGGTTCAAGTCTTAGATAATATAACCTATTACCATGACAATTAACCATGTCGATTATCATCAAGGATTCGGTTATGTGTCTATATATATATATATATATTATATAGTTTATATAATAATTCTAAGCTAAGTACATCAAAAGTATCATAGATTGTCATGTAAGTCAAGCATGGAGGATTAACCTCATTGTATGATTCACCAATACACAAATCATCACAAGGATGATTCGGATGGTCATGAATGAAAAGGAAATGTACAATTCTTACTATATCAAGTAGTTAAGTAAGCTTTAACCCGGGTGAGTCATTCCCAGCATGGAAAGAGTTAACTAAGTGTCGGAGGCTAGACGGGGTTAAGTTACTTTAAGTCTAGCAAACTACTTGAGATAGCAAGGTAAAAACATCAAGTGAGGTGGTGGAATGAAGTTAGGATAGCCAAGGCTTCCAAGTATTCACACATATACAAAACATAAGTCTTACCATCCAACTTCATGGCAAGCTGGATGGTTTCATCACTTGTGGGTTGCATAAACCGTTGCAAAAACAAAATATTTAGAGATGTTTGCACCTCTTAAACTCATAAGAATCTATTCCTAACAAGTCTCATAACCTTAGATAGGTTTAAGAACAAGTAGGAACAAGATTAAGTCAAGAAAAACATAGTTTGTAAAAGTTTAACAAAAGTTCTTCCAAAACAGAAAGTTTGGACCTCAAAATGGTGATGTTCGACCTTCGTTTTCCATGGAAAATCTGTGGAATCAATCCTAGAGTGTTCCAAGATTTGTAGAGGAAGATTTGATGAAGAAAAGATGAAGAAAAGTGAGTTTGAACTCACTTTTGCACTTGAAAGAAATCTGCCTTGTTCTTGAAATTCCAGAGAATTTGAGATGTTTTGATGATTTGGAAGTGTTTGAAAAGTGCAAATGAGGGTTAGGGAGGTTGTATATATAGTGGGTGAGTTAGGTTTGGTGTTAAATGAGGTTTAGAGGTGATTGAGTGCGAAAAAGGTGGAGAAAATAGGCCAACTTGCAAGCTGGAAGCAACTTCTGCGGATTAAGGTCTCTCGCGCCCCGCGGGAGGCAGAGCCTTCTCTCTCGCGCCCCGCTAGAGAGTAATTTAGGTAAATTTTGCAATTTGGTCCATGAAATTGGTTTTTCTTCATTTTAAGCTAAAACTTGGTGTTTTGGCATGTTTTTAAGTGTATAACATGTATGTAAGTATAATTTGAGTATCGAGAGTGTATGTATGAGTATTTGTATGTATACCAAGTATCAGTTTATATGTAAACACGTATTTAACGATCGAATGCATGTAAAACAAGTATGTATTAAGTATGAATTCTATTACGATCAAAGTCTCAGATTGCAAGGTTGGAAATAAAATACGAATGCAATACGAATACAAGTTTCCATTAATAGAAATACGATTACACTTTCTAATTAAGGAAAATACAAAAAGCGAGGCATTACAAGTGGGGTGGCGACGGAGGTACCGTTTTCTGACTTGGATGGCTGGTTAGAACAATCAGTCGGCCATGAAAGGTTTCAAGTGGGTGTTTCATTGTTCGGTGTTGTTATGGTTCGCTGGAAAACTTTACCGTTCACAAGAAACGTGCATTCTTGATGAAATCTTCTAACCTGGATGATTCAGATTCGCATCCGAAGTTTATGGAGCTTGGTGAAAGTAATGATGGGTTAGAGGTAGTGTCGAGTGGTGCTAGGTTCGGTTCTTTCATATCGGTTTATTGCCAGAATGAAGACGATATGTAGACAAGGTATATCAAAGAGAGATGAAGGAGATGAAGCTATGGAGATGGGATGCGGAGATCAAAGATTAAGTGCTCAATTTATAGAGTAAAGAGGAAGTTTCTAGTCCATGCAAATTGTCAAGTGGGTATGAAGCTTCTACAAAGGTTGTCTAAAATATTCAATACATTATATGTATGTTTTATTTTTGTTAATTCCTAACCACACAAGTGGGTTTACATTACAGGAAAATGAAAACCTTATCTACACCAAGTTGCAGAGAATACCCAAGTTGCGAATTAATAGTACAAAATATAAAATACAAATGTCTTTTTTTCTTACATAATCATAAGATTTTTTAGGATCACACTACTATTATATTTATGTTTCGTATTTGATTTACTTTAAATGTTATAAAATTTCAGAGTATTACAATATAACTTAGTATCTAGATTAGGTAATTTAGTTAATAATTAGTAAACTACTTTTAGCACATCAAAAACCTAGTGGGACAAAACCTCAGTTAAGAGAAAAAGAGTGCATAACGTATTTTCTCCCCCTGATACTTTTGGATCAGGTATGTTGTCTCATTAAAAACCTTACTAAGAAAACCCAAAGTGATAAAACTTAGTGAAAGGGAAAAGGGTGCAACTTGTGTACAACTTCCCCTCATTATAATATGTATCATTTAAGTAAGAGGTGCCAATCTTCTATGAGCATTACAGAAAACATTGGTAGTAAGTGATTTGCCGCTTGATCCTTTGATGTGTAATCCTTTAATAAACATTGATGTATGATCTTCATGTGAAACTTTAATTGCTTCCTCTTGTAAGCAGATACCATAAAATCCATGAATGTGTTTTGTTACATTCCCCGCATTTACAAAACTAACCAAACTTGTTGATATGTTAGAAAAATATGAGCCTATATCTTCTGTACTTTAAGGGTATAGAAAATATATGTTTTACCCATTATATTATCTTCTTACTGTACACAACTTATATCTTATCAATGAATTTAATGATATGTTTTTGTGTATAACTAGCAAGATATATCAATACAATCCGTATTTAATTGTGGTACTTCTAGACCAAGGATCATTGCTTCTTTAATAGGAGATCGTAGGAGTAATTTTCAGTGTCAACTATTTGGACATCATTAAATGTACCTACATTAGATTTTGTAATGCTTTGCATTTTGATACTTTCCCTATTTAGAAAGCATATTTGTATTGCTATTTTTAGAAACTTGTAGTCGTATTATACTCATATTCATTTCCAACTTTGAAACCCAAGACCTTGATCATAATGAAAATTCCTACTTTATACATACTCGTTATACATACAATCAATCATTCAAATACCTGTTTTCATGCAAGCCAACACTTATTATATGTGCAATACTCTTACGTTACAACTTTATGCTTGGAATACTCAAAAACCAGATAAAATACGCAAAAACAACCCCAAACCAACCCATTCGTGCGAGTCGAAGCCACTTCGCACGAAGTGGAGCTGGCAACAACTCGTTCCTATAAATATAAGCTCACTTCTCACCTTCTAACTTTCCAAATCTTCACACTCTCACTCGAATAGTTCATGATTTCTAGCAGAATACCCTTTTGTAACGTAAGTGAGTTTTAGCTCACTATTACTTTATAATTCTTCTTCTACTTTTCTTGTACAAGTGTAGTAGCTAACGAAGTTCATCATCCTCACTAGGATTGAACTTGTGTTCCAGCAAGTGTGATAACGATGGGAGCCTTGACTACCCGAATTAAGTTCCACACCTCACTTGAACATCTTCATGTCTAAGTACTGTATATTCATGACCAACCGGATTTATCAAGAATGTTGATAAACTTGAGCTTTGGTGAATCATATAATAAGGTATTCGTATCCCCTTGCTTGACCTCTATGACATAATTGATGAACTTTGGACATAACTGTAACATCCGTCAAAAAACGGATTTACCAAACCCGCTCCGTTTATTAACCGAACAATCAGTTAAAAATTTCGTTGCGTATTTAATGCCCAAAATAATTTTTAACGATACATAATTAATAAGTATATTGGAATATATAATTTATATTTGAAAAAGTATTGAAAATAAGAAAATAAAAATAAAAGGCTGCTGCCAGGTTTCGAACCCGGGTCAGCCAGCGAATCAACAAAGACTTAACTTCCAACCATCCAACCACTGCGCCACTTGTGTTTCTTGTTAATTAATGGAAACAATTAATACATATTATAAGCCTCGAATTCAAAACCGACGCGCCCAATCGCAGTCGTCGGAAATCCCGACGATTTCGCCGAGATTGGACGGTTTCTTTAGTTTTAACTGAAGCCTTAACTACTACATCGGTTATAACTGACGTCTGAACCCGCGACGCAAGTCATAACCGCCGGAAAACTTATTGACCGACGAATCAAGACGGAAATCGGACCAAATTCGTCGATGTCCTACCCTATAAATACCCCCTCTAACCTCTGTTAGCTTTTTCGCTCACAATCACACTCTTTCCCGACAAAAATTCACTCGCCGGAGAATTCCTGCAACTCGCCGGAAAACTGAGTCTTTCACCTCTGAGCCTTACTGAACCCCCAGAGCTCATACCGAAGCCACCTACACTCATCTCAAGCTCCCTGAAGACCCTCTGCTGCAACACACACGTCGCCGGAATCATCTGCTGTCACCGGAGTTTCGCCGGCGAAACAGAGGAGCCACTGTTTGGTATATCTAACACTTAATCTCTCATTCTTTTTATTTATCTCACACGTAATTAATCATAAGACACTAAAGAACTTGATTAAATCTTCGAACCAGTCGGACTTCCGTTTCTGGTTAAGTTTAACGAAGAAGACGGAGTTATCAGTTGTGTATAAGTTTAATTTAAATCAAGATATATCTCGGGTTAGACACACAGTCCAGCGGAGGACTGTGTGCAAATAAAACACGCATACGTTCCGAGTTCGACTCTTGTCCCACGCACACTCGCCTTAATAAAAATGTTCTTTTTTAACCGAACCGGATTCACTGCAATAGATGTTAAGTTTAATAAAAACCGGAATAATAACCAACATAGACACACAGTCCAGTGGTGGACTGTGTGAACGTTTAATCACACGTCACGAGTTCGAGTCCGGACTACCGCACCGGTTCGGGCAATTATCAAACTTTTTATATAAAACAGAAATGAAATTAATTAGTTTGTATATAAGTATAATAAAAATCAGAGTATTTACCAAGTTAGACACACAGTCCAGCGGTGGACTGTGTGTTAACCTAAACCACAGGTCCCGGGTTCGAGACCTGTGGAGAACACCGGTTCGATGCATTAAAATCGTTTTTAAAAATAAATGATTTTCGGTTTAATTCAATTAGTATATAAATATAATTAAAAACAGAAATATTTCAGGTTAGACACGTAGCTCAGTTGGTAGAGCTGCGTGCACGCGAACGGGAGGTCTCGGGTTCGAGCCTCACCCGGCGCACACAATTACACAGTCTGACCGGTCAACAAGTCAACGGTCAACGGTCGCAAAAAGTCAACATTTTTTATTATTTTTATTTATTTATTTTATTTAAAAATCAATTAAAAATACTTAAACATAACGTTTTTAAGGTTAGAAAATAGCCTTAAACTCACAAAAATATATCCAATCATCCTACTAAAATTGATTAATAAACTCCGCTTATTTACCAAACCATTATGTTATTATCTAGGTTAGTTTCACTCGTGGTTAAATCCAACTTCGTGCGTATTCAACATCATCAACCGAACGCACCCAATGTGAGTGAATCTTACAACTCCCCTTTTTAATTACAAGTTTTGGGGTGTGTCATGTGTCACCAAAATTAACTCGTTTATTTAAACTTGTGCCATACCATATTGTGATCTAAACTTAGATTGTATATATTGTTTGTAGTTATGTATTTCATGTTGTCAAGTTATATGCAATTCATTCATTAGGCCCATCAGTTCCTCGTGGGAGACGAGTTGAGCAACGCGTGCCTCAAAACAAATCCATTATTGTTCGTGTGTGTATTATTTAGTTTATATTGTTTGTAGTTATGTATTTCATAATGTCAAGTATATGCAAATCATTCATTAGGCCCATCAGTTCCTCGTGGGAGACGAGTTGAGCAACGCGTGCCTCAAAACGATCCATTATTGTTCATGTGTGCATTATTTAATATTAAATGATTGGTGAATAAGTTTACATCTATTTTTACTCATGTGTGGTTGTACACTTTATTTTATAATCAATTAAATAAACTTGTTCAAATGTTTTTCATAGGATTCACTCGCCAACTTTTTGTTGATCCAAAAACCATTTTTACACATGATACAGGTGAACAGGATGAAGCAAGGAAAACATAGGAAATGCCTTAGAAGAAAACAATGAAGTCTAGAATGTTGTTTAGGACATGATGTAATTATGATTGTAAATTTCCCATTAAATTGTATTAATGAATATGAAACGTTATAATAAATGTCATGAGCTTTGATGATAACCCAATCATGCCCCGATCACCTTTTCCGCTGCGGGTTGGGGTGTGACAATAACTTACTTATATTATAACTAAATTACTTACATTTCCACTTAGCCAGGTTCCTGATACTAACTGAGTCATGGTTAACTGTTATGAACTAAAACTAATCTGCCTCGTTCTAAAAATTCTCGTTCAACAAACTCATTGTCGAAACGGGTGCTTAAACGAGCTACTTTTTCCAGAAACAGTCCCTTCGCACGAGTGATCAGTCACCTCGCACGAAGTGGACAGTCACTTTGCACAAAGCGAATGATCACTTCGCATGAAGTGGTCACTTCACACGAAGTGGCATTTTCCCGTTTACTTTTTTCGCATTTTCTGCTTCCGAATCTGAAACCTTCGCCAAACTCAGAATATTCACATCCCTCTCTTTCCCCCATGTAGGGTAATTTCGTTCATCACTTCAACTCATCAACTCTTGGATTGCTAGGAAAGCTTGCAAAACCGTGAGTGTGCATGACCCTTTTACTTTTCAACACTTTTTTGGTGCAATACTTATTCCTTATTAAAAACGCACACATACACTTACAAACATGCTTACAAACAAACAATCTGTCATACATGCTTAATACATTATGCTAGAATTCATATATGCTAGAATCGTTACATGTGCTATGTTTTGTCATTAGCTATAGGAGTAACGCACCGCCCGTATTCGTGAGGTCATGTTAAGTAAACAAAACGGTCTAGTCATGGTTATGGCTAGATTACGCTAGCGGTAAACTTTGGGTTGACATTTATAATTGCATGCTAGTATCATATGTTAATCTAAATTAACTATTATGCTATGTGGATTCATTTAAAACTTTCATACTTATGCTAGTATTCAAACTTGTATGCTCGCCAATACTTTTTGTATTGAACTATACTGTAATACGTATTGTTGGGATTCAATGATGATGATGACGAATGGAACTTGATAGGAAGGACTAAAAACGCACCAAACTTTAAATTCATGTTAATAGATTAGTCATACATTACTTGTGGTATTTTGTTTTCCAATTCATATACTTGAACCATTAGAAATGAAATGAAATATTGTTTATTAAATACTTGTCACATTAATGTTATAAAGTCTCGAGCAATCTACTTACGTCCGCCCCGATGATTCCGCCAACGGTTGGGGTGTGGCAGCTTTGTCCATATGTAAATGTTCACTATCTTCTAGATGATTATGATTGATAGATAATAATATAAATTCTTGTTCTACATTTAGTACCATAAAATTGCAATACCGTTTTTAATTTGTAATTCTTGCTTTAATATTTGAGCTCATTTTGATCAGGTAATTCAATGATATCATGAACTTATATTACAATACTTCTAAACTTCACATTCTTTTTAATGAAAACAAATGGACCAACTACACCATATCTATTTCTCGTTTCTTAGCTCACCAGTGAGTCGATTATACCACTTTCGACTCAACTATTTTAGGCCATACAAATATTATAAGCTTTGTAGAACATTTCATGAGGTTTTCATATCAATGCGTTGGAAATTACAATCCATCACAAACTTCTTTCCATCTTGTCCAATTTATATATGCATGCACTTATTAGGAGTTTTGCCACATAAACCTTCCCATTTTAACATATTGATTTCCATATGTTCAAAATGCATATTGTACCATCTCTTTGTTTATTAAGATATCACAATCACAAGGTACAATTTCTTCTATATATATGTATTGGTGCACAAGAATTACATCCTTTAGATGTTTTAGTTATCTTTTTAAGCACTCAACTACTTTAGCAAACTCATCAGGAGTTGTTGTTATATTTAGATCGATAACATATACAACAAACATAATATATGTGGATCTGAATTTGTATACAAAAATCATGTTATTCTTGTCTGCAAGTCTATGATACTAACACGAGCGCTAAATCATAGTGATTATCTGAGTAGGAATCGTGAAGTTGTTTGTTCCAAATCATCATCGCGTGATGTTATCCCTAATCGCATCTCCAGGGACGTACGTAATCCGAAATAGCTCATTCTGCTGTCATTCCTAAGTGAAGTCTAGCACACTAACAAGCACTAAGGCACATAAAAGAAGTAGAAAACAAACAATAAAAGCAAAACACAAGCCAAACTAACCTAAACCTAGCTTACGGTTAAACTACTACTAATAAGATAGATATGCAATAGTGATGTGTACCAGGCAGCGACGCCTAAAACTTGACGTGCTTGGATAGTAACAAATAAATTGGCACAGAAACAACCGAGCTCTAAGGATAAAAGCACTAATACTAACTACACACGTTCTAGGCAAACATACCCAACAGTATATAGTGTAGCCTAGGTAAGTACCCAAGTATCAATCCGTGAACACTAAGATCTATTAACTTATACCTTTAGTAATATCTAACCTAAGTAACTTTTAAGAGTCGGAAACACTAAACAACTTATTTTATTTAATTTAGAAAATAGTGATAAAAAGATAACCAGTTAGATTAAGTCATCTTATTACTTTGCAAAACTGTTGATTATGGTTCTTATGAAAAACTCGTCATAGTTGACACTAGTAATGAGGGTGTAGTGTTAAAAAGCTAGAGCCCCCTCAGGTTAGCCCCATGTCCCCCATAACCAGGCTAGAGACACACCCAACTATCCAGTTCTAAGTAACTAAGACATTTACTCATCCCTTGTGATTTAAGAGGCTCTTATATTGTTCTAGCAACCTAGATTAACGAACCGAGTGAATTACTATCTAGACTACTCAATTTAAAGCAAACCCTTATCTAGTTTCCAAAACCTTATAATCGGATTCTTCCCGTAGGTGACCCATATGAATTACCAACATCCAAACAACTTTGTCCTTTGCCTACTAAGCAGACATAGACTAACGATCGATATATAGCCTAAAGATAAACAAAGCAGATCTAACATGCATAACCTCATAGAAAGACCTAAATCATCCACACAAACTCATTTAAACATCAATACTCAACATACAGATTACACTATCACAAGTTCATAAGCAAACCTTACTAAAAACACACTTTCATAACAAAATCAACCAATTCAATGCAAAGTAACAAGAATCATCCAACCTTAACCGGCTATGGCGTGGTTAGCTACTCATAGTAACAAACAAAGCTAACGAATTCATTGAATAAATGATAGAAATCAACAGAAAATGATAATACGAAGGTTGCTAACTCAGTAAGGAACAATCTCTTGCCCTCCTGTACGTTCTTCTTCCTTGAATCTTCTCTTTAAATTTTCGATCTTGAATCCTTGAACTTCAACAACCCTTTTTCACTTCTTTCTTCTGGTTTCGTCCTTTCTCTAGGGTTTCAATAACATCTCATTCTATTTATATATCCCATGTTTAGTTTGGGTAGGTTATGACCGTTAGCGAGAACCCCGGTCACGACCCGTAAACAAACCAAGTTACACCTTAGCGTTTTAGGGTTTCCAAGCAATAAGTTGGTGCACTAGCTTGGGGCTCACAACTCGTAGCTCGCATACTGGTTCACGGCCCGTAAACAACAGGACTGGGCCTGCCTTTTACACAACTTCAGTAATCTTCAATTCTGGCCCGAAAATCCTCCATTTCACTTAGGAATCTGTAAAACACTTAGAAACAAATATTTAATCAATTCTAAGCAATATTTACAACAAACAATTATATAAATGCAGGTTTTTATACTATAATAACATCTGTCTTTCAGAAACATCACTCTCCATCGAGGGGTTTATATCCCATAAACACATAAGAACCTTAGCCAAGAATGACCATCAAGATAGTTTTCATCAAACTTGAAAAGATTGGATTATCATTAAAAGACTGATTACACTAGTGATTGTTCTTAACTTTACTTAATGATTACAATGATTCGAGATAGTGGGTAGAAAAAGAGTGTGTTGTGGGAAAGAGGAAATAATTGAGAAAGTGAAAATGATGGCCAAGCTCTTCTATTTATAGGGTGCTGGAGGTCAAGGCACGGGGTCGTGCCTGGATGGCACGACTTGTATTTGGTAATTTGTGACCGACACGATACTGGGAGCCAAGCAAGGGGCATGCCTTCAGGGTATGACCCGTGGTCAAATATGTGGGACCCACCGGATCTTCGAAATCTTCCAGGATATGATTTTTGTCTTCGGTGGTCGAGGCACGATCCGTTCCTTCAGAGCACGGGCGTGCCCGGGTCTTTTCTTCCTAGATTTTAAAGATGAACTTCAGAAGGTGCAATTGTCTTGAGACACGAGGCATGCCTGACGAACATGGGGCAACAAATCTTCTAATTTTTGCTAGAAATTACTTTATTTGTTCGATTTGGGTTTGTTTTGTCTTGAAAATAAAAAAATAAACCAAATTAAGTCTATTTCAAATATATTTCTAACAAAACTAATAAAAAGTGGGTGTAATTTGATACTAAAAACTGTGCATTTTTGCTCATATCACTTAGCCTACGTGAAGATTTACTCTATTCTCATTTTTCTATCTTAGTTGACGTAGGTGATGTCTAATGCTTGATTCATTATCATCAGATGCTGACCCACTTTGAAAAGCATCATTTTCTAACGTTTCAGCTTCAATGTCTACATCTTGCTGATTAATGAATTTGTCTTCTACATCTAAATCAACATGCATCTTGTAATCTCTCATATATACTTCATAACCCGTCATACAATTCTCTTCTTCAACTATAAACTCATTATCACTATCTTCTTCATCATTGTTCACATTCTGTTCACTATGATCACTCCAATCATCTACTTCATCATTCGCTTACCATCATTGTCATTATCCACTAGTGAATTATCATATAAAAACATGTCATCATGTACCAACTTAGTAACATTTTGTTAGTCCTATGGAGTTACACTAGACTGCCCAAGCCCACTTGACTCACCAGCAACACTATGTTGAGCAACCCCATTGGACTGTCCACCCCTCAACATTGTCTAAATCTATTTCTTCAATACTATGCTTATTTGGCTTTGTTGGTGACATAAAAGAATCCTTAATGTTATCTAACCTAACCCATGTTGAGAATACACACTAATGAACTTATGCACTGCCATATGTCTAGCTAAGTTCAAAACACCTTGATTGCTACTTAGGTTTGCAAACCATTATCTAAATTTTTTTTCAAGATGTAAGAAATAGTGATAGGTATGATCAACAAAAGAGTAACCTCATTTCTGAAACTCATGAACTTAGAACCTATCGATATTAATCAAGTCCACATAATTAATCTTACTCCAAAAAAAGTACGACCTGGACTCTTGGTTAAAGGACCACCATGATGAAGCCTTATGGTGCACATTTAGAAACCTCGCTGCAAATTTTTTTAAAAAAAATCACACATTTGAGCTCATAAACCAGTGTTATACAAACTAAGGAACTTAAAAACACAAAATTAGGGAAAATCTTACCGTATAGTTCAATGACATCAATATCATCTGGTGATTCTCGTAGATACCAGCATTCACCTTCCAACATTGCAGTGATCGTGGAAGAAGAAGATGATCGTATTTTTTTTGTTAATGATAGGAACGATGTTAGATTGAGGTTTTAAGGGACGGGTATGATAATTGAAGTAAATTGATTGCTTTGCCCTCATGTGGGGTTCACGTGACACCATTTAACGTTTAAAATAAATAAGGTTAGGACCAAATGACAAACGGTGCAAAGGTCATTTAATGATTCTTGATATATTTTAAGCTAAAGAACATCCATTGGAAAACAATGTAAACGTAAAGGACGAAACATGTAATATACTAAAAAAACTTAGCTCTTGAAATTTTATCCGTACACAATTGGTTTTTTTTTTATTTTAGCTTACGTCAAACGTATCACAATGTTGGTATTTGATTTTTATTTAAAACATCATGTACTAAAAACTTAGACTATAAGATGATTAAAATTTTTGGCGATGACAGAGTGAAAATGTCAAATCTAAGAAAGTGCCCACAGATTCACAAATGGTTGGTAGAGGCCAATTTACCCCTAATCTAACAAATCATCTTTGGTCATAGCACATTATATCTTTTTTTTCAATTTAAAATATTGAAAAAAGTTGTTGAACCAACAACAGATGTATATTATAAACAATAAAATAATATTTTCCAAAAGTAAGACGATTGTGGAAATGCGAAAAGTATATCGACCCATTTGAATAGCTTGTCCATGAATCAACAACGACATATTACCAAAACACCCTTCACCAACCCCACCCGCTCTTCATAAAATCCCCAAAAACACCCTTCACCAACTCCATCTGCCTTATATAACAACCAATTTCAAACTACCCTCAACCCACCCACAATGGGTCTCCTACTACTTTTCCCCATCTCCTTGATCATCCTCCTTTACACCTTCTACCACCGCCTCCGGTTCAAGCTCCCACCGGGCCCACGCCCAAAACCCATCGTCGGAAACCTCTACGACATTAAACCGGTCCGGTTCCGTTGCTACGCCGAGTGGGCACAGCAGTACGGGCCCATCATATCCGTGTGGTTTGGGTCGATCCTGAACGTGGTCGTATCGAACAGCGAGTTGGCGAAAGAGGTGTTGAAGGAGAAGGACCAGCAGTTGGCGGACCGGCATCGGAGTCGGTCGGCTCAGAAGTTTAATAGAGATGGACAGGATTTGATTTGGGCTGATTATGGGCCGCATTATGTGAAGGTGCGGAAAGTGTGTACGCTTGAGCTGTTTACGCCTAAGAGGCTTGAGGCTCTTAGGCCTATTAGGGAAGACGAAGTCTCGGCTATGGTGGAGTCTATCTATAATGACTCTACTCATCCTGGTGAGTTCATCGGCTCGGTTTTAGGTTTATTTTCTTCGGTTTAGTGGCTTTTAAAACAAAGCTGAATAAATGCGGGTCGGGTTTGGTGTATTCGGCTCCAAAAGAATTCGAATATGTAATTCAGTTTGTTTAAAACGGTTTTGGTTAGGTTCGGACCGAATGATATGATGATGATGATGATGATGATGATAGTGGCAGAAAATGATATGATGATGATGATGATGATGATAATGACACCCCTGCTATAACCAACTTATTTTGGCAGAAAATGAACAAGAAACAACAACAACAACAAACAACAACAACAACAAATATAATAATAATAATAATAACAATAACAATAACAATAACAATAATGACACCCCTGCTATAACCACTTATTTTGGCAGAAAATGATATCATAGTTGTATTATTAAAATGCTTTAGATTCTGTTTATACAGAAATCATGGTAGATTAATTGGGATTGGACATCAATAAAATAATTAAAGTGATTTATATATCAATTTTAAAAAATAGTATTGTGTCTGAACAGATAAAGTTGGCAAGAGTTTGGTGATGAGAGGTTACCTGGGAGCAGTAGCATTTAACATCACAAGACTCGCTTTCGGGAAACGGTTTATGAACAATGAGGGTGTCATAGACGAGCAAGGAAAAGAGTTCAAGGCGATAGTAGCCAATGGGTTGAAGCTAGGTGCATCTTTGGCCATGGCTGAGCACATTCCATGGCTGCGTTGGTTCTTCCCACTTGAGGAAGAGGCCTTTGCAAAGCACGGTGAACGTCGAGACCGTCTCACCCGCGCCATTATGGAGGAGCATACTGCTGCTCGTTTGAAAAGCGGGGGAGCCAAGCAACATTTTGTCGATGCATTGCTCACCCTTCAAAAGCAATATGATCTGAGTGATGACACTGTTATCGGCCTACTTTGGGTATCTGTCACTAATCTAATCTTTCCTTTAAGAAAAGGCGTTTGTGCGTACGGTAGTCTTGACCCATGAACAGGACATGATCACGGCGGGAATGGATACAACCGCGATCTCTGTTGAGTGGGCGATGGCGGAGCTTATCAAGAACCTGAGGGTGCAACAAAAAGCTCAAGAGGAGTTAGATTGTGTGATTGGATCCGAACGTGTGCTCACCGAGCTCGACTTCTCTAACCTCCCATACCTTCAATGTGTAGCAAAAGAGGCATTGAGGTTGCACCCTCCGACCCCACTCATGCTCCCTCACAAAGCAAACGCAAATGTCAAAGTTGGTGGCTATGACATCCCCAAGGGCTCCAACGTGCATGTGAATGTTTGGGCCGTGGCTCGAGATCCTGCCACATGGAAAGATCCACTAGAGTTTCGTCCTGAGCGGTTTCTAGAAGAGGATGTGGACATGAAAGGGCACGACTATCGACTATTGCCATTTGGTGCTGGAAGGAGAGTGTGCCCAGGTGCACAATTAGGCATCAATTTGGTGACCTCGATGTTGGGTCACCTTTTGCACCATTTCTCATGGTCTCCGGCTAACGGCTTGAGTCCAGAAGAAATTGACATGTCAGAAAGTCCAGGGTTGGTGACACATACATGAAGACTCCTGTGCAAGCTGTCCCCACGCCTAGGTTACCTCCGATGTTGTATAAACGTGTGGCTGTGGATATGTAATCATCTTCTTCGAGATTCAGTTTATGGAGGAGTTTGTGTTTTGGTCAGGAGAAGAGTGGTGGAAACTTTAGGTTTTACTAGTTTCTTGATGTTTTGCTGAGATATTCTGTATTTCTTTCTATCCTAGAAACACAAGCAATTATGAAAGTTGTTTCTCGAACCCATAACAAATTTGGTGGTTAAAGAATCATTATGAATGCATAAACTTTGATCTGTCTTCATACAAACCGAAACTGAGTAATGCTATTGTGTGTGATCTTCTGTAGTCTCTTACACTTTGTGATATGAGAAAGTATCCAAACGGGTCATGTGATACACCTGTGGTCGGACCCAAACAAATGGCAAACACCATGCACGCCGCATGCGTGAGGCCTATGGGTGTCACTTGTCAGGCCACAAGGGCACTTGATATACGCATCCTTACCCTGCATTTCTGCTAGAGGCTGCTTCTACAATTCGAACCCTTGACCACCATTCAGATACTCCTTGTGAGCAGAAGTTGTCTCTGCATCATGACCAGATCCCCATCTGGAGATTCTGTGTTTGGCCTTGTGCAGATGTTCAGAAGTTACAGGATAGGACTGAACCAACATGGGTTCGGGTTGACACGGGACAATTTTTCAAGTTGATCCAGAATGTTTTTCTGCATTTCTGCAAGAGGCTGCTTCTACAAATGCTTCTCTTCATATATTAACCCTTTTTTTAATTAATACTTAATATAATAACTATGAAAATAATATTATGCAAGTAACAATCCAAATCTTAAAATAAAACGATTTAGTAACTAGACAGCAAGTTTGACCCATTTCTTTTCAAACCTTTTGAAATAACACAGCCCAATTTGGCTTTTTTTATTAGTAAATGGATTTAAATGAAACAAAGCAAACAATAAAGGCATCTCAAGTGTAAATGATGTAAAAGATAAAGGCATCTCAACTCTCAAGTTTAAATGATTATAAAGATAATGACAATCATATATATGTTTCCTTACATGGTGTACAAAATTCACTTTTCGCTAAGGAGTATTTCGACCTTTTAAAGCATAAGTATCATGAATTCGGATTTGGGATAATACTGGAAACTAACGCTTACGTATAAGAGTACAGTAACTGAAACAAACTTACAAAGATAACTTGTAACATAAGTTGTATGTTTTGATTTCTTCTATATATTTTCTCAATGAAAACCAAGAACAATATTTGATATAATCAAATTGGTGTACCTTATTCTTTCTTCACTTTAACAACTCATTTAGAGGGTTAAACTGTAAAAAAATCGGGGTAGGTAACCGGATTAACAGGAAACTTTACTTTCCATAGTTCCATTTTGGCAGTAAAAAATTGTAATAATTCCATTACATTTGTGTTATAATTGTTTTGTTGTAGCCTCATCAGCCTTAAATCATTATATCCTCCTCCTCAGATTTAGACATTTGTGCACAAGGTAAATTGTCTACATCTTAGAAATGTATTCCAAAACTGCCCAAGTAAACCATTTTGTCTACCTTGATCCTTTGTCTACGATGCTTTGCTAATCCATTGTAACTTCTCTATGCTTACGAATCAGAAGGTTTACGCTTATCATGGCCTCTTATAGTTGGTCTACAAAATTCAATTCTTTGAAGACTTACCCATATGTCAAATATCTGGAAGCACCTAAGTTTATAGAAGCATGTACTTCATATTTCCTAACTTGTATTATAACTCAACTTGAAATCTCTTTGGTATCATTACATCTCACAAATCGAATTACATGTTGATAATGCTCAACTCACCAACATTCTTCTGATCTTCTCCCATTATAGTGTAATACTTAATTTGCAAAACTTTGATATTAGAATATGCTAGTCAAGCTAGTGCATAAATGAAAATGCCAAAAATTTTCGTGTTAGTACATTATACTCTCAAATATTCAAAAATCATGCCTCTCAGGATTGAAACCTTTCAACTCTTTTGAATACCTATAAACATTGGTTTCTATTGTTCATATTGAGTAGTTGACACTATTAACAACCTTATGAAAAATCTCAATTGCGGGGAAGCAAGCACGTGAGATACTTAGTATTACTCAGTCTTGAAAGACATCTTCTAATAAGAGGTATATACATTGGAATAAGCATAAGAGATCATTCTATTATTAGATTTGTTCTAGTCTCGAAAGATGCCTTATTAAAGCATGTTCACGTCAAATTTAGATAGTTAATCCCTCCTATTGATGCTCGGAATATTCAAAGGGATTATTTTTTGTAACATAAATTTCTTAGCCAGCCGAGTATAATTGTATTTCTAGGAATAGATTTTAGTTAGTTATTTAGAGATAATCTTTGTATTCTCTGTGTATATCTTTTCCTAATTTCATGGTTGTATTTCACCCTATTTAAAGGGTCTTGATATTCAATAATAATCATCGAAATACATTCAAGAATAATAACCTTTATGGTATCAGAGCCATAACCGGTTCTGATATCCTCCCTCTTCTTTCTTCCTTTTTTTTTTCCGATCCCAAAACTTAACCGGATACGTCCGGCCTCGTCACCATGACGAAAGGAAGTGAGCCTGAATCATCGACCAAACCTGTTTCTCTTCATCCTGCTTATTCTGTAACGAATATTCAATCTAAGATTCGGAATTTGGACGGATCAAAGGTTACATATTCAGCATGGGTCAAACTTTTTCGCCTTCATGCTGTTGCATATAAGGTATCTAATCACATCGACGATTCAGCACCACCAGCCGAAACTTCACTCGAATACGAACAATGGAAAGAACTCGATGCATTGGTCCTTCAATGGATCTATAGCACCGTTTCGGATGATCTTCTGAAGCGCCTTATGGATACCACGGTTGCTCGAGCGGCTTGGATAAAGCTCGAAAAGATTTTCTTGAGCAATAAAAAGGCTCGCGCTGCGGCGCTTGAGACAAAGTTTTGCAATCTTACGTTGCCGCTTGCTCTTCGGTTGATGATTACTGCCAACAACTATCCGATTTAGCAAGTCAATTGGCTGATGTTGATCAAACCGTTTCTGAATCAAGACTTGTTCTTCAGCTTGTTCGGGGTTTTCCAGCAGAATATAACACCACTGCATCTTTAATTAACCAGCAGGGTGTCAATTGGGACCAGGCGATAGCAATGCTTAATGATGAAGTCATAAGGATTGAGGCTCAAAAGGGCTCCCACAACACTGTACTTGCAGCTGCAGCAGCGCCGCCACCATCTCCAGCCGCTTCTGCAAATTCGAACCACCAGTCCGAGGGTTCCTATTCCTCCACAAATAGACGGGGCAGCAGGGGACGCGGTGGCGCTTCCAATCGTCGTGGCAGAGGCAGAGGACGGTCTCAGCAGCAGTCCCCATGGACCGCATATCAGGGACAGCCGAATTGCTTCCCAAATTGGGCCTGGTGGACACCTCCTCCATGCCCGTACCCGACTCAGCAGCAATGGAGCCCTAATAAACAATCTGATCAGCAGTCGACTCCTCAAGTGCAGTACACCGGCTTCTCTCCGCCTCAATACGCTCCACCCGGTTTCACCCAGCCGACGTATAATCCTCTTTGTCCATCCGATTTGAGTGCTGCCATGGCAAATATGCAGGTTAATTCTAACATGGCATGGACTTCAGATGTTTTGGATACAGGAGACGAGTCTCACGTCACAAAGGACCCAGGTAGAATCGTAATCCCTGACTCTAATACTGTTTGTCGTAATATTCTGGTGGGTAATGGCATGTTTTTACCCATTAAAGGATCAGGAACGGGTTTTCACCCTTTACCAAACCGCACCTATATCCTCCCACATGTCCTTTACAGCCCACAAATAATTAAAAACCCTATTTCCGTTAGACGTTTTACTCGTGATAATCAAGTTTCTGTCGAATTTGACCCGTTTGGTTTTTCTTTGAAGGACCTCAAAACTAAGAAGACACTATCTCGTCACAACAGTACCGGGACTCTTTACACGTTCACGCCACCTCAACTGCCGCCTCAAGCCACTTTTATTGCTTCCCATCACCTTCCTTGGCATGATCGTTTAGGACATCCCGGGGCTCAAGTTCTAGATATTTTAAGTCCCCGCAATTTTAATTTCAATGTAATAAGGACAAAAGTCACAACCTTTGCAATTCTTGTCAAATTTCAAATAGTAAAAAATTGCCATTTTATTCGTCCAATACGTTTACTTTTGCTCCTTTTGATATTATTCATTGCGACTTATGGACTTCGCCAGTCACGAGTAAAACCGGGTATAAGTATTATATGGTGCTAATTGATAATTTCTCGCACTTCGTGTGGGTTTACCCCCTAAAATATAAGTCCGAAACCTTTCCAACTTTTGTCAAATTTCATCAGTTAATAATGACCCAATTTACCCGCAAAATAAAAACCTTTCAATGCGACTTAGGGGGTGAATTCGACAACTTAGCTTTTAAAACTTTTGCCCAACAACATGGCTTGTTGTTTCGTTTCTCTTGCCCACAAACCTCATCCCAAAACGGAAGGGCTGAACTGATGATTCGCCGCCTGAATGACATTATTCGGGCCTTCTTAATTCATGTGAATCTTCCGCCTTCCTTTTGGGTTGAAGCCCTACACACTGCCACTTATCTTCACAATATATTACCAACCAAACGACTAAACTTTTACACACCTACCTTTGCCCTCTACCTTAGTCATCCTGATTACGAACATTTACGTGTGTTCGGTTGTGCCTGTTACCCGAATACCTCCGCAACACAGCCTCATAAACTTCATCATCGGTCGATGCGGTGCATTTTTCTCGGGTATCCACCTGATTTTCGCGGATATCGGTGCTTGGACCCGACCACCGGCAAAGTGCACATCTCTCGTCATGTGACTTTTGATGAGCATGTGTTCCCGTATACACTTCCACATCATCCCACTTCTTATAATTTTTTGGACGAGTCCATCACACCACCCGGCTTTAGTTTCCACAGGCCCATTAATACTCCTGCACCCAAACCAGTTCCGGCCCCATACCGGTTCACTTATTCGCGTCGTCCTCGTCCCAACTCACCAGCCCATCTACCGGCCCAGTAAACCCTCCTGCTACTACACCGCCGGCCCAAGCCCAGACCTCACAACCTCCACATACGGCTGCAACCCAGCCCACTCAACCTCCCACTACTGTCCCTAACCGACATCCTATGACAACCCGATCCAAATCTCGAATCCACTCTTCGGCCATACATAACACTATCTCTCTCTCCCCGGTCCCTACCTCGTATGCCAAAGCCCTAACTGATCCAAATTGGTTACATGCAATGCAAACCGAGTATAATGACACATGGGAACTTGTTCCTCGTCCATATGACCGTCCCGTAATCCGTTGTATGTGGTTATTTCGACACAAATTTAAATCGGACGGTTCATTGGAACGCTATAAGGCTAGGTTGGTGGTTAATGGTAATTCTCAAACGGTTGGTGTGGATTGTGATGAAACGTTTAGTCCTGTGGTCAAACGGCCACTATTCGCACAGTTTTGTCTCTTGTTGTGTCTCGCGGTTGGCACATTCATCAACTGGATGTCAAGAATGCTTTTCTTCATGGGGATCTTCATGAGACTGTGTTTATGCATCAACCACCGGGTTTCTATGATCAACGGCTTCCAAACCACGTTTGTCGTTTGAAGAAATCTTTATATGGGCTTAAACAGCACCGAGAGCTTGGTACACTCATTTTGCTAACTTTATTCCCTCCAAAGGGTTTCATAGCAGTGCTTGTGATCAGTCGTTATTTGTTTATCATCAGGACTCATCTAACATTGCATATTTATTGCTGTATGTGGATGATATTGTTCTAACTGCTTCTAATGATCGTCTCTTAAACGACATTATTAGCACGCTTTCCAGGGAATTTGCCATGACTGACTTAGGCCATTTGCATCATTTTTTGGGAATAAAAGTCACTCAGCATCAGAACGGTATTTTCTTGTCTCAAGCCCAATACGCCAAAGACATAATTGCCTGTGCATCAATGTCAGCTTGCAAACCATGCTCGACACCTGTTGATCTTTCTTCCAAATTGAGTGCTACCGATGGTTCTTTGTTCTCGGATCTGACTTTATACCGGAGTTTGGCTGGTGCTCTACAATATTTGACTTTTACTCGTCCAGATTTGTCTTATGCTGTTCAACAGGTGTCTCTTCATGCATGAACCTCGGGATCCTCACTTTGCATTTATGAAGCGCATAATACGCTATTTACAAGGTACGATTGATTATGGTATACAGCTTGTGCGTTCGGCTTCTCATGATTTGGTTGCTTATTCTGACGCTGATTGGGGTGGTTGCCCAGATTCGAGACGCTCCACATCAGGTTATTGTGTTTTTCTTGGTGATAATCTTATATCATGGTCTGCTAAACGTCAGGTCTCGAGGTCTAGTGCAGAGGCCGAGTATAGGGGTGTTGCAAATGCAGTTGCCGAAACAACCTGGATACGAAACCTGCTCCTTGAACTTCATACACCATTGACTCGAGCATCTGTTGTTTTTTGTGACAACATTTCTGCGGTGTATTTGTCCAATCATCCGGTTCAACATCAACGGACAAAACACATCGAGATTGACATACATTTTGTTCGGGAGAAGGTTCGTCTTGGGCATATTAAAGTTCTTCATGTCCCCTCATCTATGCAATATGCGGATATATTTACAAAGGGATTATCTCGTGAACTATTCCAATCATTTCGGTCCAGCTTGAGCGTCTGTCCTCAGCCCGCTCAAACTGAGGGGGTGTCTTAGCCAGCCGAGTATAATTGTATTTTTAGGAATAGATTTTAGTTAGTTATTTAGAGATAATCTTTGTATTCTCTATGTATATCTTTTCCTAATTTCATGGTTGTATTTCACCCTATTTAAAGGGTCTTGATATTCAATAATAATCATCGAAATACATTCAAGAATAATAACCTTTAAAATTTTCCACATTTACTTAGGCTTCTAACACTATTAGAATGAAAACGTGCCTCCCTAATTAGAAATTTGTGCCTTAAGCCTCTACATTAATGCTTAGCAACCATCAAATTGACAGAAATTGGTGACATGAGTTTAGGCCACAAAAGAATTTCATAAATCAAGTTTGCTAGTCATTCTCAAAGAATTATACAACAATCATCAATCCATCATAAACTAAGAACAATTCTTCATGGTATATAAAATTGAATACAACGCAAAATGAAGATATATCACAGATAATTTGCTAATATCCGGAAGACCGAGTTCCGATCTCCAGAACTTCAAGACTGATCTCCATCTCTTAAAACAAAGGATGCAGTTTAAAAATCATAATGACCTGAACATTTCCAAATGAGGATGATCGAATCTCATTTTGTAGTTTTTCTTCAGTAGCAGTGACACTAATTAAAATGATTTCTTTACATATATAGATGTAACAGTTATCCTAACATATCTTTGTGATGATCACCGAAAGCCAATTTACATCATTCCATGTATTGGTATGTAACAAATGTTAAATACAATGTAAACAAGGTGTGAATTCTCCATACCTTGTGGAAAGACGACTATCAGAAGTACATATTCAAGAAGGAGAACTCTAACCCGCCGCCAAAGTCCAAAACATAATTAATGAAGAGATCCCGATTGTTATCCAGCTCAAAAATGCCAACGCAACTGCTAACTGGTACTTTTGGCATTCCTCCCTGACACTGCAGCCTCCCAAGTCATTAAAGTACAGTATGGTTATGCCTGCAGAGGATGAAGCTGCTGCAAGGCTCAAAGTAGCAGTAACCTGCAAACAATATGAAGTCCAAGATGTCAGAATGAAGGAAAAATCTGTACTTTAATGTGAATTTGTCATTAATATATGCTGCTGACCCAATCTCCAACAACGAAAAGGCTGACCAGAACCGGATTATGGAGGACTTTCTTCTTTGCCAAGGCACATGCATCCAGGAACGCGAGTCCAAAGCTCCAGAACACTTGCAACCCCATTGAAGCAATCAAATAGCTGATCCAAATGGTATTTTGATTCATCAACGAATAATTTATAGTCATACAAACGTATGTACTGAGGTTTTTAGTATTTGGTATCCAAACTCATTGATCTATTCCTAAGTTTGTATTCTAGTCGTCTATATGTTGCTTGCTACTATAGTTCACTCACCATTTCATGTTAGTGGTTGTTAGTTGTTACTCCTACCATTATTAGTATTTTCTTGTACTGTTATTGCTTTGATTCATTATCCAATTTTATGTTATCTGGATTACTATACTTCACATGTAAAAAAAGATAGGTTTTTGGAGCCGAGGGTCTTATTGGAAGCTGCCTCTCTATCCCCCTGAGATAGAGGAAACGTTTGCCCCCATCCCACTCTCCCCCAACCTACCAATAGCTCTGCTATAACTGGGTATGTTTCTTTGTTTGTAATCTAGTAATCTATACCTATAGGCTATGGCTCAAACTACTGCTGATCCTAGCGTCTTAAACCGAATTTGTAACTCATGCCCGACTTGTTCACGAAGCAAACGGGCAAGATCGAAACTCACTCATAACTTTTAACCCGTTTGGAGTTACTCGAAAAGCCCACCAACAGTTTGGTAAATAGGTAAGCCAATTTCCCCAAATTTTGGGGATTTTCAGTTTGTTTCTGCCTATAAAGGATCAGTTGATTGTTTAAATTGGCAATTTGAATTACGTTATTACTATATGTTCTACATGAAAAACCCTAACCAACCAAATTTCCAACATGAAAACAACAATCATCATCATCTTCAAAATAAATAACAACAAGGGGGTACCTGAAGGCAGTGAAATTGAAGAAGGATTTAGTGGTGGCCATTGCTGCAATTGAACCAGAAGCAAACAAGCATTGTAATAGTCGCAAAAGCAGACCAGTGACTGTTCCAGGAGTCCCTGCAAAATTCTTCATTTTTGTCTGGAACCTCGCTCATATTGGAGGAAGAAGAGCCATGTATTTATTAATTTAAAGAAAGAATAATAATAATAATAATATATAAGCCATTCACATGCATTTTTGATATCTTAATATGGGGGAAGAGTAAAGAGGATGACCATATGTTTGTCTGACAGAAGAAGAAACTGGAGGTGGGGTTGGGTACGAATGTTCAAGCAATGATATAGCCAAATCCTTTGCCTAATTAATTGGAGAAAAAAAAATCTTTTTTATAAACTAGTGGACCGCGAAAGTTAAGTCCGTATCTGCTCGGCTTATTATAATTTCACATTCGAGAGGGATGGCTTAAGGAGTAAGGATGATGTCTGCTAGATACGGCGGAAGCGATACACTACATTGCGATACTCACTTTTTTTTTAATATTTTTATTCATATAATATTTATTGTAGGATTACTGTGATAGATATTCATTAAAAAAACGAAGTTATCTGGTAATCTATTTCATTGTGTTGTGTATGGTTCGGTCGGTTCGGTTATTATCCTCGACCAAAGCCGAAACTAAAGTCATCGGTTAGTCTACTTTATTAACCTCTCAGTTTTCGGTTAATTACTTCGGTTTATTCGGTTAGATTGACGGTTTTTTGTTCGGTTCATTTAATTTCAGTTAATAGCAAAAACCAAACTTGGGTTAAAACTTTTGCCTAGAAATATATGAAATTGAGGTATAAATATATGAAATGAAAGTGTATATATATATATGAACCGGAGGGATAAAAGCTTGAAATATATGATAATATGAATGCTTCGGTTCGGTTCAGCTAATTTTGGTCAAACTAGAGTACAAAAAAACTGATAACCGGTTTTTGGTTAATTCGGTTTTCAGTTAATTTAGTTTTTGGTTGATTTTTGTTCGGTTTCGTCTGTTTTTTGTTTGATTTAGGTTAATGATTTAGTTATTGCTCACCAATAGTTGGTGTTGGTTCATAATCAATAATAGTGTGCGTTGCGGCGGGAAACATATACATTGTTCGGTTGGTTAGATTATTATCCTTAACCAAAATCGAGGTCATCGATTAGTCTACTTTATTAACCAGTCCATTTTCAGTTGATCGGTTTGGTTTATGAAGTTAGATTGATGGTTTTTGGTTTGATTCATTTAATTTCGGTTAATAGCCAAAATCAAACTTGGGCTAAAACTTTTGATTAGAAATACATGAAATTTAGGTATAAATACCTAAAATGGAGGTATAAATTCATAAAATGAGGGCATAAGTATTAAAAACATGAACCAAAGGTATAAAAGCTAGATATATATGAAAATATGAATGGTTCCGTTAAGTTAATTTTGGTTAAATGAGGGTACAAAAAAATCAATAACCGTTTTTGGTTAATTCGGGTTTCGGTAAATCAATTTTAAGTTGATTTCAGTTCGGTTTCAGTTAACGATTCAGTTATTACTCACCCTTAGACACTGTTAATAATGTAACATATCAATTTTTTAATTAATAAAAGCTATAGTAATACTACACTCAAATTAAACAGAATAAAATATTCGTTTATATGGTGTAATTTAAAAAAAATAATATTAACGTACCAAAAAGCTATGACCGTTTGAAAATCTTGGTGGGGGTAGTTGGTTTTTTTATAAGGGGCTAAGGTGTAACTTTTAACTAATTATCTATAATTTTGTTAAAGATGAGAGATTAAAATGTAATCTATATGAGAGTATTAAATTAACTTATTTAATCACTTGATATTTTGTAGCTATTAAACATTATGGGATATACTAAGTACGTTGAGCTTAAATCAATTGTACACTAAGGTATCATCTACTTGTACCTTTTAATCCACACGTCAATCTGACCAAGACAACTATCTAAACGACAAAAATGATTAGGTCGCCACAGTACTTTTGGATTATTTTTTAAAACATTATAGTTTATAAGATATGGCTAGAATACGTATAAGAATTATAAATTTGTTGTGGAGAGGGAAAATTGTAACCAATTACCTATAATTATGTTAATATTCAGGGATTTAAGTGTAATAAGATCGGGGACTAAAATATAATTATTGTTTAAAAGACCAATTTACCCTCATTGTAGGGGTGTATTTATAATTTAAGAGGGAAAAAGTTCTTATTTTTTTGGGTATTTTAAAATGTTTCACTTATGCATTATAATATAGTATAGATATTGGCATGTTTTTACATCGACTGAAAAACTATAAAAACAGTACCAGTTCTATAAAATATTGATACTAGTACCGATGTTATCGGTTCGATTCGTCACAGAACTGTATCGATTTAGTTCGTCACGACACCGAATGGTATTGACTTGGTTTGTCACGCTAAAGAACAAAAAAAATCTACTTTTATCAAGACATGGATAATAAAGAAAGTCACAATATTATATTTAGAATTTTATAAAGTGTTATATTATATTAAAAGAACGAAAGGGTAAACACCATCACTTTAATGTATATAAAAAAAACTAAACTGTGAGGAACTTTGATGACATATACGTTTATGCATCACTCACTTGAACATTAATATTTACATCTTCATTTGAGTAAAATTTATATCAAGACGTAAATTAAAATAAGCAAGTTGCAATGACATTCTCGAGTTTTATAACATATTGTATTTCAAAAGTAATAATAGAGTATTTATAATAATAAAATAATAAAAAATTAAATTAAAAGTTATAGAAAACAATAAGTTTGATGACATGATTACCAAAACTCGAAGAAGAAACTGGAAATTGGAACATCTTTGGTTGGTCTTAGTTCGGTTTGTTATAATATTAGTACCATACCGGCATTTGTTATATCAACATAAAGAGATATACCTGAGAGAATATTGATATGTGTTTTACATTAATAAAAAACTATAAAAACAATACCGGTCCTATATAATATTGATACCGGTACCATACCGGCATTCGTGATTGTACTCTTACCCTAAATGATCACGATTTCTCGATTGATCTTATTCCTATGAAATTGGGTAGTTTCGATGTTATCATCGGTATGGACTGGCTCAGCCAGCATCACGCCGAAGTAGTTTGCCATGAAAAGTTTATTCGAATACCCCTAGCCGACGGTCAGACACTACGTATTTTTGGAGAAACTCCTTCGAAAGGGCTCAAATTGATGTCATGTCTTCAAGCTCGAAGATATCTTCGCAAGCATTATGTCGCGTTTCTAGCTCACATCGTCAAGAAGGAAGGCAAGGAAAGGAAGCTTGAAGATATTCCAATCGTTAAAGAATTTCCTCAAGTTTTTCCCGATGACGTTTCAGGACTTCCTACTGTGCGAGAAGTCGAATTTCAAATCGATCTTGTACCTGGTGCTACACCAGTCGCAAAATCTCCCTATAGGTTAGCCCCATCTGAGATGCAAGAATTGGCTAGTCAGCTGCAAGAGCTGACTGACAAAGGATTCATACATCCTAGCTCGTCGCCTTAGGGTGCACCTGTTCTTTTTGTAAAGAAGAAAGATGGAACTTTTCGCATGTGCATTGATTATAGAGAGCTCAACAAGTTGACTATCAAGAATCGCTATCCATTGCCTCGTATTGATGACCTCCTAGATCAACTTCAAAGTGCCACCTATTTTTCAAAAATCAACCTTCGTTCTGGTTATCATCAGCTTAGAGTGCGCGATGAAGATATTCCAAAAACTGACTTCCGAACTCGTTATGGCCACTATGAATTCATGGTGATGACTTTCGGGTTAACCAAGGCTCCTGCTGTCTTCATGAATTTAATGAATAGGGTGTGCAAACCCTATCTCGACCGTTTTGTTATAGTCTTCATTGATGATATTCTTATCTACTCCAAGATAAAATCCGATCATGAGCGACATCTTCGACTTATTCTTACACTCTTGAGGACTGAAAAGCTCTATGCTAAGTTCTCAAAATGTGAGTTCTGGTTAAAAGAGGTACAATTTCTTGGTCATGTCGTTAATGATAAAGGAATCCATGTCGACCCTTCTAAAATCAAGGCAGTACAAGAATGGCAAGCGCCACGTACTTCTACCGAAGTTAGGTCATTTCTTGGTTTGGCTGGTTATTATCGACACTTCATTGCAAAATTTTCTCGTATCGCCGTTCCACTCACAGCCTTAACTCACAAGGGAAAACCCTTTATTTGGGGACCCAAGCAAGAGGAGGCTTTCCAAACTTTGAAGCAAAAGCTTTGTGACGCACCTATCCTTACACTCCCTGAGGGTTGCGAAGACTTTGTGGTTTATTGCGACGCGTCAGGCCAAGGGTTAGGTTGTGTTCTGATGCAAAGAGGAAAGGTGATAGCCTATGCCTCTAGGCAACTCAAAGTGCATGAGAAGAACTATACCACTCATGACCTAGAACTTGGAGCAGTCGTGTTCGCTCTAAAGATATGGAGACACTATCTCTATAGCACCAAGTGTGAAATTTACACTGACCAACAAGAGTCTTTAGCATATCTTCAATCAAAAGGAGTTGAACACGAGGCAACGACGATGGGTGGAACTCCTCAATGATTACGGCTGTGAGATTCGATATCATCTTGGCAAGGCAAACGTTGTGGCTGATGCACTCAGTCGAAAGGAATACGCTAATTCCATTCATCTTCTACGTTTTCAAATTGTGACCGACCTCAAATATCGAATTCGGGCAGCTCAACATACTTCTGTAACGGAAAATGACGTACGCGATGAGCTATCTTGTGGAGCCGAACTCAAAATATAAACCAAATCCGATGGTATTTGTCACACCCTGACCCGCAGCGGAAATGGTAGTCGGGGCATGATTGGGTTTTCATCAAAGCTCATGACATTTAAAGTTTCATATTTATTATTTCTCTTTAAAGAAGAAGTTACAATAGACATTCAAACATAACATGTTCAAATACATTTTCATTACAAACTAAAGTATTAAACAAAAATCATACAATTACAAAGGGAAACAAAACTAAATGTCCATTCCAAAGCATTAACTTGTTTATTCTTATAGGCCATCCTACGTGTTTCTTTTCTCAACTGGATCACCTGTATCATGTGTAAAAATAGGGTTTTTGGGGTCAACAAAAGTTGGCGAGCGAATCTTATGAAAACATTTGAACAAATTTATTATATTGGTTATAAAAAGGTGCATAACCACATATGAGTAAACGTAAATGTAAATTTAATCACAAAACACATAATATCAATTAATGCACAAGCACACACACCAAATGATGAACAATGAGATCAAGGTTCAATCAAATGAAGCCGATCTAATGAGGCACGCGATGTTCAACTCGTCTCCCACGAGGAACTGATGGGCCTAATGAAGGATTTGCACGCAACTTGACAAAATGTAAACACGCATCACAACAATCAATATTTACATCATAAGTTTAGGTCATATAATGGTAATAGCACAAGTTTGAATAAACGAAGTAATTAAAGCGACACATATACACCCCAAAACATGAATAAAAAGGGGAATTTGTAAGGATTCACTCACAGTGGGTGCGTTCCTTGATGACGATGAATGTGCACGAATATTATGATTCAACCGACGAGGGAAAGACTAACCTAAATAATAACGAAATGATTCGGTAAATAAATAAATTTTATTTGAGATTAATATTTTTAATTAGTGTTCTTAAATGGGATTTTTAGAATTATTTTTATGAGTTTAAGGAAGTTTTCTAACCTTAATAATCTTATTTTTAAGTATTTTTAAATAATTTTCCAATTAAATAAATAAATAAAAAGAAATAAAAAGGTTGACTTTTTGACCGTTGACCGTTGACCGGGTCTTGACCGGTCAGACTGTGTTTTCTATGCGCTGAGTGAGGTTCGAACTCGTGACCTCTCGTATACGTGCACGCAGCTCGACCAACTGAGCTACGTGTCTAACCCGAAATAATCTGGTTTTTAATTATATACATATATACAAATTAGATTAATTCATTTTTGTTTCTATTTAAAAAGCTTTGATAATTGCCAAAACCGGTTACAGAAGCAGGATTCGAACTCGGAACCTACGGTTCGTGTGCACACAGCCCAACCAGTTGGGCTGTGTGTCTAACCTGTTAGTTTTCTTGATTTTTATTTTATTTAACCACTTTCTGTGAAGCGATATGACTTGTTTTAAAAACAATGGATTTAATTTCAGTGGATCGGAACACAAACAGACTCGAACCCGGGACCATATGTTTCAAGTGCACACAGTCCACCACTGGACTGTGTGTCTAACCCGGTATTTTATCCGTTTTTAATTATACATATAAACTGTTTAACCTTCATCTTCTTCATCGAAGTAACCCAGAAACATAACTCGTCTGTGTTTGATTTAAAACTCTTTGTTTTAAATTATGAATGGACGATTACAAGACATTAAAGAAAGGATTCAACAGGGTTATACCAGACAGTCGTGATCTTCACTTCTCCAGTGGAATTCTGGCGACAACACCAAATTCCGGCGAAGTATAACTTGCGACAGAGGCTCTACAGGAAGTTTGAGGTGAGTGTGGGTGATTTCTGTCTGAGCTCTAGAAGTCCTATTTTAGAGTAAGGCAATAATGGAATGGGTTCTTCGGTTTTCCGGCGAGTAACTGAGAATTCCGGCGACTTGCAGGGACAGCTTCAGAGTGTTTTAGCGAGAGTTTAAGAGAGAGTTTGAGAGATTGAACGAATTCGTTTGCGTTGAAATTGATGGGTATTTATAGAGTAACCAGTCAATCACCGATTTCGGTTTCAAAAGTTTCGGCCGACTTGATTTCCGGGATTGATTTTAACTGGTCGATCGTTATGGACTCCCTGATTGAGTCTGACTACTTGATTGAAAAACAGTTTTAGTCTTTTGATCGCAAAGAAAAGAAACGGATGCTTGATTATTTCCCGATTTCAAGCTCGACTGTTACAGGGCGGGTGTTCAGAAATTTAATTTCGAGACTTGTATTAATATTGTTTAGTTTAGAACCTTAACAGATAAATGCGTGTGGCGGAGTGGTGAAAGCTATGTGTGTATAAGTTTGTGGGTGACCCGGGTTCGAAACCCGGCGTCTCCATATTTTTTTTAATTCATTATTTTTTTGTTATTTAATAATTATGTTTTAAAATTCTAATATATATATTAATTATGTATTGTTTAAAATTCAATTGAGCAATAAATACGCAACGAAAAATTTATAACTGAGTATTTGATTTATAAACGAAGCGGGTTTGGAAACCCGTTTTTCGACGAATGTTACAGTATCCCCTACTTTTAGAAATTTCGTCCCGAAATTTAAGTAGTAGTGGTATATTTGACTTGAAGGGAGGGTGTTTTAATTTGACAATTACATAACTAGAAGAGGGTGAGAGTTTAAATCTTATTTGAGGCGGTAACGTTCCTAGTAAGGGTTGAATACCCTGCTACAGGAATCGCTTTTTGATGCCTAAAGTATAAGAATGCGGAACATGGATACACAGAGTTGATTGACTAGGTATGATTTCATGCATAAGAGTTTTGAGGGAATTGATACGTTTGAAAAGATAAGGTTATATCACAAAATAAAAACTTCATCCATGACAATATTAAAACCTACACGGAACCTCTCATAACCGCCTGACAATGCTGTTGATCCTTTGACAAGAATACTTATATATAGGAAGTACCAGCGGCGTATCCACCATATTCTTGTCGAATTTTCATTGGCTTTGTCAGTAAGTTATGATTAGTTCTATGTGACTCTAAAATCTATAAAACAAACACAACAGCCAATGCTTGAGTCTCAAATCTGAAAGGATACATGATCGAATGATGACAGTACCTCTCTCGTTTGTTATGATGAAGGGGTTAGTCTATGTAAAAGTGAGACACAACCCAACTTCTTTAAATGATGTGATCGAGGTATGTCGAGATGTTTGATGATATGAATGTTAAATCAATGAGTATAAAACAAAACTGTAATATCAATTCGCATTAAAATTCTTGGATACATAAATTCCCAATTTATAACTGGAAGACGTAAAGATTGAGATAACATAAAGAAAACATTAAAACTAAACGGTTGGAGTTGAGTCTTAACTCTTGGTGAGGGAAAGCTAGTTGGGTGATTCGTTTGGGCCGTTATTATCTTCAACAGGATTGGCGTTGATGTTGTAAGCTCTTCCTCTTACTGGTGGTGGAGCTGGGTTTGCTTGATTTGCTTGGTTAACTGGGTTTGCTTGAGCTTGGGCGTTTATGATGTTAACCAATCGAGGGCACGTGTTTCTAAAGTGGGTAGGGTCGCCACAATTAAAACAAGCTCGAACATATGGGAACATGGGGTATTGGGGTTGTTGATATGTTTGGATCATGTTTTGAGTAGGGGGTGAGGCTTGGTTTTGAGGGGCACGACAAGTTTTGCTCCAATGACCATAACGCCCACAATTTGCACACAGTCGACAAGGTACGGTAGATGGATGGTGATAAAAACAGGTGTTGCATTGAGGGTGAGGTCCAATGTAAGGTTTCTTATTTGGGTAAGTAGAGTTGGGTGCTACTTGAGTGATTGGGATAGCTTGGAGGGGTACGGCTTGTGAAGCTGGTTGATTGCCTTGGGTGATAGCGAAAGTTTGCCCATCTCGTTTTCTCTTAGGAGTGGTTTGAGGAGGGGATTCGGTTTGGGTGGAGTTTGAGGTTTCGATTGATGTTTTATCCTTCTTCTTCTCCTCCGCGAAATCTTTATTCCGTATGCGGTTTTCGGTGAGCTCTGTAACTAACTCCATTGTTGCTTCCAAAGTTGCAGGTGTGGTACTTATTACAGGGTCTTGAATTTTTGAAGGAAGACCTCGAATGTAGTGCTCGATTAAACGGTAAAGGGGAGTGAACAAGTTGGGGACCATCTGATTCAACTCAAGGAATCTCTTGTTGTATGTGGTGTGGTCGCCCTCCTTTTGTTTCAAAGAGTAGAACTCATCTTCTAGTTTCTTGATTTCGCTTCTTGGACAGAAACGTCTTGTCATGATTTCCCTCAACTCTTCCCAAGTCAAAGTCGTAGCATTTTCAGCACCTCGCTTGGCTTTCTCTATATTCCACCATGTAAGTGCTACTCCAAACAAACGACCGGTAGCATATCGCACCTTGCGATCATCGGGGCAGTCGCAATTGAGAAAAGTGTTTTCCATTTCCTCAAACCAATGGAGGAGAGCGGTAACACCTTCAGTGCCTTCGTATTTTGGAGGATCGCAGGATTTGAAATGCTTGAAGGTGCATTTAGTGGCTTTTGGGGGAGGATTGACAATGTTTTGATCTTCTTGGTTGGTTGGGTTGACGGGATTAGCGGTAAGGGCCTGTTGTACTTGAATTACGATGTTGGGTATTACGGCAGCCATTTGTTGAGCGATTTGTGCAGCCATGCGTTCGCGGGATTTTCCTGACCTCATACTTCTACGAGAGAGACTAGAAGACATCTACAAGGAATACGTATCGAGAGTATGAGTTTGACGTTGTAGGTGTCATGTGTCGTATATAGAAATGAACATTCACAAAAACAAATGAATAAAATAAACCTACAACATCCATAGGATGTCTTGGGCTTTGCTCATGTTTGGGCTCCCATATGTCCCCTTACTTGGCCTTGGTAGTCATGTGGGCCCCCATGACTACTGGGCTCTGGTAGGGTTCATATTGGTGTTAGCCTGTTAACACCTGCGCCACCCGAATGAAAATCGTAAAACATGACAGTAAAGTATAAGGTCGGAGGGTGTCCTGGTATGGACACAATGACAACTCAAAGTAGGGTTAGTTCGAATGACGTTTGGTGTGGCATGCTTTGGCCTAATAGGTCCTTCGTACTCTCATCGTTAGTCCCCAGGTAGGCAAACTGGTCCGTTATATTAGATTTATACGAATGCAAACCTAGACAGGAAGTTCCGACTACCGGTACTTGTACCCTTACAGTTACTACATGCCCGTCGTAGAACTCACTTTGATGAGATTGAAAAACGAAAAATGCGACAAAATCTTGAATAAAGGAAATATGAGGATGATTTGAATATGTGAACATTGAAATATGCGTGATGAATGTATATGTAAGCTTGTTATGTTTGACAATAAGTATAACTCATTAAGTATCACACAATATGATAGTGGAAGTGTTTGCATGCATTTGTGTGTGTAATAAATACGAAACAAATAAACATCATGAGTTTGCATGTAACCACATAAACAATTAAAATCTAATCAACTATAGTATAGGCTCTAAGGGTCTAATAACCTATCCTATATCCCTATAGTCAAAAGCTCTAATACCAATCTGTCACACCCTGACCCGCAGCGGAAATGGTAGTCGGGGCATGATTGGGTTTTCATCAAAGCTCATGACATTTACTATAAAGTTTCATATTTATTATTTCTCTTTAAAGAAGAAGTTACAATAGACATTCAAACATAACATGTTCAAATACATTTTCATTACAAACTAAAGTATTAAACAAAAATTATACAATTACAAAGGGAAACAAAACTAAATGTCCATTCCAAAGCATTAACTTGTTTATTCTTCTAGGCCATCCTACGTGTTTCTTTTCTCAACTGGATCACCTGTATCATGTGTAAAAATAGGGTTTTTTTGGGGTCAACAAAAGTTGGCGAGCTAAAGACTAACCTAAATAATAACGAAATGATTCGGTAAATAAATAAATTTTATTTGAGATTAATATTTTTAATTAGTGTTCTTAAATGGGATTTTTAGAATTATTTTTATGAGTTTAAGGAAGTTTTCTAACCTTAATAATCTTATTTTTAAGTATTTTTAAATAATTTTCCAATTAAATAAAGAAATAAAAAGGTTGACTTTTTGACCGTTGACCGTTGACCGGGTCTTGACCGGTCAGACTGTGTTTTCTATGCGCTGAGTGAGGTTCGAACTCGTGACCTCTCGTATACGTGCACGCAGCTCGACCAACTGAGCTACGTGTCTAACCCGAAATAATCTTGTTTTTAATTATATATATATATACAAATTAGATTAATTCATTTTTGTTTCTATTTAAAAAGCTTTGATAATTGCCAAAACCGGTTACAGAAGCAGGATTTGAACTCGGGACCTACGGTTCGTGTGCACACAGCCCAACCAGTTGGGCTGTGTGTCTAACCTGTTAGTTTTCTTGATTTTTATTTTATTTAACCACTTTCTGTGAAGCGATATGACTTGTTTTAAAAACAATGGATTTAATTTCTGTGGATCGGAACACAAACAGACTCGAACCCGGGACCATATGTTTCAAGTGCACACAGTCCACCACTGGACTGTGTGTCTAACCCGGTATTTTATCCGTTTTTAATTATACATATAAACTGTTTAACCTTCATCTTCTTCATCGAAGTAACCCAGAAACATAACTCGTCTGTGTTTGATTTAAAACTCTTTGTTTTAAATTATGAATGGACGATTACAAGACATTAAAGAAAGGATTCAACAGGGTTATACCAGACAGTCGTGATCTTCACTTCTCCAATGGAATTCTGGCGACAAGACCTAATTCCGGCGAAGTATAACTTGCGACAGAGGCTCTACAGGAAGTTTGAGGTGAGTGTGGGTGATTTCTGTCTGAGCTCTAGAAGTCCTATTTTAGAGTAAGGCAATAATGGAATGGGTTCTTCGGTTTTCCGGCGAGTAACTGAGAATTCCGGCGACTTGCAGGGACAGCTTCAGAGTGTTTTAGCGAGAGTTTAAGAGAGAGTTTGAGAGATTGAACGAATTTGTTTGCGGTGAAATTGATGGGTATTTATAGAGTAACCAGTCAATCACCGATTTCGGTTTCAAAAGTTTCGGCCGACTTGATTTCCGGGATTGATTTTAACTGGTCGATCGTTATGACTCCCTGATTGAGTCTGACTACTTGACTGAAAAACGGTTTTAGTCTTTTGATCGCAAAGAAAAGAAACGGATGCTTGATTATTTCCCGATTTCAAGCTCGACTGTTACAGGGCGGGTGTTCAGAAATTTAATTTCGAGACTTGTATTAATATTGTTTAGTTTAGAACCTTAACAGATAAATGCGTGTGGCGGAGTGGTGAAAGATGTGTGTGTATAAGTTTGTGGGTGACCCGGGTTCGAAACCCGGTGTCTCCATATTTTTTTTAATTCATTAGTTTTTTGTTATTTAATAATTATGTTTTAAAATTCTAATATATATATTAATTATGTATTGTTTAAAATTCATCTGAGCAATAAATACGCAACGAAAAATTTATAACTGAGTATTTGATTTATAAACGAAGCGGGTTTGGAAACCCGTTTTTCGACGAATGTTATTCTTTACTACTTAAACCGTATTTGGATACCCGATCACGACAACCTTCGTATTTTCCTCATGAAAGAGGCACACAAAACACGATACTCTATACATCCAGGAGCCGATAAGATGTATCAAGACTTACGATACACCTACTGGTGGCCTGACATGAAGAAGGATATCTTTGTTTTTGTTTCCAAGTGCCTTACATGTTCCAAAGTGAAAGCTGAACACCAAAGGCCTTCAAGACTTCTAGTCTAACCCAAAATACCTGTATGGAAGTGGGAAAATATAACCATGGATTTCATTACCGGGTTACCTCGCACCTCCAGTGGGTATGACACCATATGGGTAATCATTGATCGTCTTACTAAATCAGCTCATTTCATTCTAATTCGCGAGGACTTCAAGAACGAGAAGTTAGCTCGTATCTATATCAATGAGATCGTAAGCCGTCATGGTGTATCTTTAATTATCATTTCAGATCGAGACGGCCGCTTCACTTCACGAACATGGTAAGCCGTACAATCCGCTTTGGGTACACGTTTAGACCTCAGCACTGCCTTTCACCCTCAAACTGATGGTCAATCTGAGCGCACCATACAAACCCTTGAAGACATGTTGCGAGCATGTGTCATAGACTTCAAAGGTAATTGGGACACTCACCTACCGTTAGTTGAATTTTCGTACAACAATAGCTATCATTCAAGCATCGGTATGGCTCCTTTTGAAGCCTTATATGGTCGTAAATGCCGATCAACAATATGTTGGCACGAAATCGAGGAAGCGCATATCACTGGACCTGAACTGATTCAAGAAACGATTGACAAAATTCTTCAAATTTGAAATAATCTTCTAGCGGCTTGAAGTCGTCAAAAGAGTTACGCTGATAAACGAAGAAAGCCTTTGGAGTTTTATGTTGGTGATCAAGTACTTTTGAAAGTGTCACCGTGGAAGGTAGTGGTTCAGTTTGGTCAAAAGGGCAAGCTAGCACCACGCTATGTGGGACCATTCAGGATACTCGGAAGAGTAGGTCATGTAGCATACAAGCTTGACCTACCAGAAGAACTCAACAGAATTCATCCTATGTTTCATGTATCAAACTTGAAAAAGTGCCTCGCCGATGAAAATCTCCATATCCCTTTGGAAGATATTCAAGTTGATGAATCAATGCACTTCGTGGAAAGACCGGTAGAAATTATGGATTTCGGTGAGAAGCGCTTGGGGCGAAGTCGTATTCCAATTGTCAAGGTACGTTGGGAGTCAAAACGAGGACCCGAGTTTACTTGGGAACGTGAAGACTCAATACGTGAAAAATACCCGCATCTTTTTCCGGTTACAACTACTACTTAAATTTCGGGACGAAATTTCTAAAAGTAGGGGATACTGTAACATTTGTATAAAACGGGTTTCGAAAACCCGCACCCCTTCCCTTAATCAAGTGTATATTTTTGTTGTTTATTTCTAGCATTTTTTATTATTTTTTAAAATATTAGAATTAAATTTTATATAATAGTTAATAAATAACAAATGATTTAAAATAATCTTAATAAAATAATAAAACAAATAATTAATTAAATATTTATAATTAATAATAACATATGATTTAAAATAGAATAATAAAGTAAATAAAATCCAAAAATTGAAGCAAAAAGAAAGAGGGAACCAGGATCGAACCCGGGTAGTCACACGCACTCAACACCACTACGCTACACACACAAGATGTGTTAGCTTTTAGGTCTCATAATATAAATACGCAACCTAGGTGGAAAAGCCTGCAACCGCCATCACTGCGGCACCGGAGATCCCGCTAATCTCAAACACGGTTTCTTTGACGACAGCTGTTACATAATCTAATTAGAGTAAACCTCAATCAGGCCGCTCTGTCGCCAATCAGTTTTTCCGAATTTGCAAAATTCAAAACCGAATCATGAGTAATCAAACCCCCTATAAATACCATCGATCTATACCTCTAATCCTGGCTCAATTCTTTCTCAAATAATCAAAAGATCACTCTGCTCAAACCCCCCCTGTTTCACCGGAAACCGCAGCTGTCGCCGAATTTAACTCGTCGGAGAACTCACTGACGATCGGTAACGGTTCCTTATCTTCTAATTTCAGTTCGTATATTATTTCATATATCATGTTAATCATTTCGGTAACTACTGGTATAGTAATCAAGTCTAACTGAGTTTTGAAATCAAGAACGTGTTCTGGGTAAATTTTCAAATAAGAAGATGAATTGCAGAATGTGTATTTGTATAATATAATTCGAGTTATAAACCGGGTTAGACACACAGTCTAGCGGTGGACTGTGTGCACACCAAACACACACGTTCCGAGTTCGATCTGCGCCACCAACGCTGTCGAATAAACATTTTTTTAAAGGAACCTAACCACACTGATCCCCCAACAAGTGGTTAAATTTAATAAAAAAACGTTATTTTTACGGGTTAAGCACCCAGCCCAACTGGTTGGGCCGGGTGCAAACAAACTTCAGGTCGCCGGTTCGAGTCTAAGCCCTCACACCGGTCTGATCACTTAATAATCTTTTTAAAAATAAATCATTTCTGTATGGACTTAATTTGTATATAAGAATAATTAAAATCCGGAATATGCCGGGTTAGACACGTAGCTCAGTTGGAAGAGCTGCGTGCACGCAACCGAGAGTTCACGGGTTCGAGTCTCATCACACGCATGCCAATCGTAATAAAACCGGTCAGGCCGCTGACAGGCCTGACAAGGTTTTTTTATGATTATTTTATTTTTATTTATGTTTTGTTCTCTTTTCTCTTTATAATTAATTATTAAATTATCCCAATTATTTAAAAAAAACCCTAAGTTATAAAGCCATTTAATATTACAAAAATAACCTAATAAAAAGTATTAAGTCCAAAAATTTATTTGTTTATATTGTTATCGTATTTATTATTTTAGGTTAGTATTCATTGTTCGATCCAACCTTTCCTTGTGCACACTCATCATGAACCAAGAATACGCACCCACTGTGAGTGAATCTCTACGAATTCCCCTTCTTAATAATGTTTTGGGGTGTATCATGTGTCGTATATTTTTATTACATAAACACTTGTGCTAATATCATCTCGTGATCAAATGTGTATTGTTATTGTGTGGTTACATTTTATCATTTTAGTGCAATCATTTCATTAGGCCCATCAGGTCCTCGTGGGATACGGGTTGAGCATCAGGTGCCTCATTAGATTGTCTCCGTTTGATTGAGCCTTGATCTCAAGTACATCATTCATCATGTCATATGTTCATTGTGGATATAATGTGGTTTGTGATTGGTTATATGTATACATCTGCTCACATATGATTTATGCACAAATTTTTATTTTAACAACAAATACAATACAATGGTTTAAATGTTTTTACTACGGTTCACTCGCCAACTTTTTTTGACCCAAATCTTTTGTTTTACGCATGATACAGGTGGACAAGCTGAAGAAAGAAACACCTAGGAATGGCCTTAGAAGATTAAACAAAGTTATTGCGTACTGAACAATGTTTTGGTTTTGTTTGTGCTTGTATGAATTCTTGTGTTTGACTATTTGAAGTTTTAATTCAATTTTAAATAATATGAAACTTATTAGTAAATATCATGAGCTTTGGTGATAACCTAATCATGCCTCGACTTTTATTTCTGCTGCGGGTTGATGTGTGACAGAATAAACTGCAATTTCACACCATGTGGTTTATATCAACTGACACTTTTGCAACCTGTTTTGAAAATTCGTCAATTTAACATTTGGACGTTTTTAAAATCCATCAAAGTTTAAACCTCTATGAAGTCATTTTTGCCCCCGATTATTGTTGTTGTTGAATCTCTAGGGTGTAAAAGTGTCAGTTTTTCCTTCTGCATCCAATTTTTTCCTATCATCGTTATCTTCCTCAAACTTTTATAAAACACCATTACTTCCCTACAAGGATTAAAACATCACAGCGTCACTTCATTAAAGGGCTCAAATAAGTGATCCCTCTCTCTAACTTGTTGCTCTTCTCTTTCTATATGGCGCCAAGCCACCACTGGAAAACCCTCACTGTGAAACACAACCTTCATGAACTACCAAACGCGGTTGCCAAAGGCATCCATCTTTGCTGGAGTGCTAAACACAATTACAACCATCGTGACAGAATCCAAATAAGTAGGATCAATTTGTTTGGATCTTATTGGAGTTTCGTCGGATGGTCTTGAGTCACCGGGTGTTCAGAACTTCAACAAAAAACCAGACTTATTATGGATCTAGACATACAACCAGGAACGGAATGAAAATTAATTTAGCCGGATCTATTTTGTTAGATAATAATAATAATAAGTTTAGGAACAATTCGTCGACGAACAAAGGTTCTGCATTTAATCTCACTTACTAGCGGAATTTGTAAAAAGAAATCGTAATCATGCACAGAAATGTGAATGCAAACATTTAAGCACTTTAGTATCAAACAAATGATAACCGGATAGAGTTTCAACACTACAATGACTCCTTTCTATAAGCTATCGAGGCGGCACTCAGAATCGAATTGACAGGTTATGAGTTGATGCCCAATATATATATATATATATATATATATATATATATATATATATATATATATATATATATATAATATAAACTTGGGCCAAAAAAATGTTGGACAATTCAGACAAATTTGACAAAATGGACAATACGAGCAACACGGACAACACGAACAAAACGGACGAAAGGACGACACGAATGAAACGGGCGACACGAACGAAAACGAACACACCACGTGAACATACATACATACATACATACATACATACATACATACATACATACATACATACATACATACATACATACATACATATATATATATAATTAAACTAAACAAAAGTAAGTTATATAAATTCGTAGTTTTATGAACTTTTCTTTTATATAAAATCATAAGTTAACTTTAAAATTTGGGCTAAGCCATTTACATAATCAAATAGGCTAGGTCCAATATACATATCAAGTAGGCTAAGCCTATTTATATAATCAATTGGGCTAAGCCCACATATATAAATCAATTGGGCTAGGCCCACTTATGTAATTCAATTGGGATAGTCTTACTTTTATAAAATTCAATTAAGCTGGGCCCACACATATAAATCAAATGGATTAGGCCATCACACTTAACTTTTGGGCTAGGCCCATTAAAACTAAAAGAATACAAAATATATATGAAAAATATATTAACATACAAAAATACAAACGAATGCAAGTCTAACAAAAATTCAAGAAGAACGACTTGTACAAAAACAGAACGTAAGCCTAAGCGTCTAACGAGATTAGAACACTTGTAGGTTACCTCGTAAACGCAGAACAAATATAATCTAGAGTTTTGCACGGAGCGCAAATCTGTGAGTTCATGTTTCCATTTTTATTTAAACGTTTTATAGTTTTAAACTCTCGGGGAAGGATACGTGTTACAATTGGTATGGTTAAGCAAGTTAATGAAACAAACATACGATCATGTGTGATAGGATTGTATCAAGGGGCCATTAATGTATATCCAAGTACCGAGGAACGAAAGGGATAGATCTATTGGGTTCTGGCGAGCCGCACTCTTATCGGCACAACAGAGTTCGTTAGAGTGCTTTTGTATCCAAAACAAGTGTCACAGACACAATTTATCGTCTAAGGTTTGCTTGCCTCCTATGTCGGCACACATATTAGTGTCCTTGCAAAACATTAATGATCAATGATTTCATTAAGGCTTTACATATCGGTTTTCAATACAAATTTTCAAATGTTTTAACGATTCATTTGATACAAAACTAAATACATGAATTCACCAACTTTTGTTGACGTTTTCAAATTTAGCATGTATTTCAGGTAACTAGTGGACAACTTTGGAAAAACAAGTTTCATGGGATTAAGAAGTCAAACGATAAGATGTCATCCACTTAACGTAGATTTTGGTTTACATGTCACGCCCTCGTGCGAAACATGGAACGTAAAGTCTTAGTTGTTTTAAAAAAATTATTTGTTGTAAACTTGTGTTATAAATTTCTAACAATGTAAACAAAGTTGTAGTTTGTATCTCCTTTAAAACAGTATATAGTTTATGAACATGTTTTAAATTAATCATATGGATGAACATCTTACTTTTATATTAGTTGTTTACTTGATTGAATGCAATGATTACTGTTATTGTTCCAACTGACCTTGAACTAGAAGTTGTAGTTGAAACAAAAGCTGAAGTTGTTATACCAACATAAACTAAAAAAGAAGTTGAAGCTGAGACTAAACTTAAGCTAAACCGGTAATCAACTATGTAATGATTGGTGGACCTATTGATGTTTCTAGGATTTCGGCAAAAGAAAATACTTGGAAAGAAAGAAGTTGGAAGCCGATAAAGAGCTTGAAGATCTGAAAAGAAATTGATGATTGGTGAGAATGATGATGAAGATGTTGTGGAGATAATAAGAAAGATGATGAGGAAAAGGGTGATGATGATGATAATACATAGGGAGGTACATGTGTAAAGTTGTGGATGCTTAGATGAATGAATCATTCGACTATGATGTTTTTCTGAATGATATAGTGAATCAAGAAGATGACTCTCAAAGACAAGGAGAGAAAAAGGATCCGGTAAACAATGAAGAGCAATCAGGAATCATCCTAGCTGCACCTATATCAGCTATTCCAGAGTTGCCAAAGCCCAGAGTTTTCTACTTAGAGCATGGAGTTGAAGAATGTGAATTCGTTCTCAATCACACCAAGGAGGATATTGCTGTAATGTTGGGAGTTGATGAGAATTTGTTTGATTTTGATTTTGAGGAAGAGTTGAATCACATAAGTACATCTGAGCCTAACAACTATGTATAACGAGGTTGTCGTGGAGGATGATTCCGATGATGAAATAATCAAATATTCTGGTGAGAGTACGGATGACTTCCCAACCTTTCAGGAGTTGTTTGCTGAAGCTTCTGAAGACCTATTGAGGGATAGAGTCAAGGAAACTGTGAAGGAAATTAATATTCCTAAACGTTTAACAAGAAAGAGATAGATGAGGCGAAGAAGTCATGGTTCAAAGAGTTTCCCAATGAACAAAAATTTCAAAGACCATTGGCTTTCTTTATACGTGATCAAGACAAATCATTGGGTGATATTCTTAGTTGGGGTTGGATCAAAGAGTTGAATGTGTACGCTATAAAGAGGGAGTTTGGTGTGCAATACTTAAGATTTCTATGTGATATCTAAACTTTGCCATGGTGGGATGTGGAAGATTTTGTTTAGACAAAGATGATTAACTATGAAATGAAGTTCTATGACAAACGTTTATGGAAGTTGATAAAGTATGAAGCGGATCACTGTTTCAATCACTAGAAACCGCAGATACCGAAGAAGAGAATCAAGATTGATCCGGTGACGAAAGAGAAGGATGTGACTTTGATAGTTAAACATCCATGCACAATGAAGCATGCCACTAATGAAAATAGATCAAGATTTTTATTAATTCTTCCAGTGGTGGCAATGTGATGTTGAAATGAGCGAATCAGTGATTGTTTTGAAGAATGAAGGATTATGGAGAGCGATACACATACTAGACCCGGCATGGCTAGTTAATTGTTCTGAGAAAGATGTAGAGTGTTTGTTCTTTAACAAGATATGTTACGAGACACAGGAAAAGACTTAAGCGATGCAATACCAAGGAGTGATCAATATATGTTGTGCTCATGGTATTAATTCTGGTAAAATGTGGCGTTCAAAATAGAGAGAGTTAGAACGAAAAAAGTTTATGAAGCAGATTAGAAAAGAAGAAAGAATTGATGTTGTTACGTAAAAAGCTTCAATTAGAAGGTTTCAATTTTTGAAATAGGCACCAACTATTTATCAAACACCGATACCATCTGAAGAACGCAGAAAGCTAAGGAATAATTTCTTTGGACGATGAATGTTTATAGTTATCAAGTTTTTGAAGCTGGCCAAGATTGCGGCAATATCCAAGGGGGAGTTTGTTGATGCAAAATGTCTATAGTCTACGTCTTAGGTTCATGTCGTGTATGTAATAGGACTTCAATGTTAGATAAACATGTTTTTGATGCATGTATTGTACACTTCGCACGAAGTGGTGTATCATTTCGTACGACGTGAGGTCACCTCGTGCGAAGTGAAGACCAACTCACATGAAGTGTGTCATGTCTATAAAGAGGCGAGTTGTGATCTTGAGTCAGTAGCTTTTTTGTTTACTATGAAGGCGAAGCCTTGTCCAGTTTGTCTCGGAATTCTAACATGTTGATCAATATTAATGAAACTGATCACTTAAACAGTAATAGTCACATTGTCACTAGTTAATCATGGTTTCCGCACATATTGACTAGATGTCAAATTAGGTTCTATGCTTATTTGGATGAGCTCATTGATTACCGAAAATTAAAGGATGCCACCCGGAAAGACCATTTCCCTCTACCGTTTATCGATCAGATGTTGGAGCTTCTTACGAGGCAACAGTTCTACTGTTTCCTTGATTGATCTTCAGGTTATTTCCAGATCCCCATTGCACCTGAGGATCGGGAAATGACAACCTTCACATGCCCCTACGACACATATGTGTTTCGTCGTATGCCGTTTGGTTATATAATGCTCCGGCTACCTTTCAGCGTTGTATGGTTGTCATTCCCAAGACATGATTGAGACTTCCATGGAGATGTTTATGGATGATTTCTCGGTTTATGGCAGCTCTTTCGATCAGTGTTTAATGAATCTGGATAGGATGTTGAAGCGATGTACGGAGACGGAGCTGATGCTGAATTGGGAGAAGTGTCACTTTATGGTGATGGGGAATAGTGTTAGGACACAAAATCTAAGAGATGAAATAAAGGTGGATAGAGCTAAGATAGATACTATTAGTAGACTTCCGCCACCGACTAGTGTCAAGTTGATTTGTAGTTTTCTCGATCATGCGGGCTTTTATAGGTGACACATCAAAGAGTTTTTTTATAAAATCACACTCCCCATGTCTTGACTCCTTGAAAAAGATGTCCTATTTCGCTTCCATGAGGAGTGTCTCAAATCTTTCGAGTTCTTGATAGAGATGTTAGTTAGTTCCCCCATTCTAGTTTCAACCGTCTAGAGCTTGCATTTTGAGCTCATGTGTGAGACTAGCGATTATGCGGTGTGGTTTTGGGAAAAGACGTGACAAGCACTTCCATCTGATCTACTACGCGAGCAAAACTCTCAATGATGCCCAAGAAAACTACACCACCACCGAGAAGGAACTTTTAGCCATAATATTCACATTTGATAAGTTTCGTTCTTACATCATGCTTTAAAAAACCGCCGTATTCACCGATCATTCCGCATTGTGTTTTCTCTTCCAAAAGGTGTTTGATTGTGGGTTTTATTGGGCATCGGTAGTTAACGATGCTCTAAAGTTTGTAAAGAGGTGTGACGCATGTCAACACACCGGTAATATCTCATCTAAGAATGAGATGCCTCAAAATTCAATCCAAATTCTCGAAATACTCGATGTTTAGGCATTGACTTCATGGGACCGTTCCCTGTCTCTAGTGGGAATCGATACATCCTCGTGGCTATCGACTACGTTTCGAAGTGTGCGGAGGCTCAAGCTTTATCCACGAATAATGCCTGAGTGGTTGTGAGATTCCTTAAAAAGTTTTTCACTCATTTCGATACCCCGAGAGCTCTTATAGTGACCGTGGCACTCACTTTGCAACGCCGTGATGGACAAGGCGTTAGCACTCTACAGAGTCACTCACCGCATGTCCACCCTAAAATAAGCGATCAATCGAAAACGCAAACCGAGGTGTAAAGAGAATCTTAGAGAAGACGGTAGGGAAGAATTGGAAAGAGTGTCCAACAAACTTGAAGATGCAATTTGGGCGTTCCAAACCACATATAAACACCCTTAGGATCACCCCTTTCATGATTGTGTATGGTAAAGCTTCTTATCTTCATATAGAGTTAGAACACCGAGCTATTTGGGCTCCCAAACCCGTGAATCTAAATCTCACCAAAGCAGCTAGGAAACGATTCTTTCAACTTCATGAATTGATGGAGCTTTGGGATGCGGCATGCGCACGCTCGTGGAACATTAAAGAGAAAACGAAAGAGTTGCATGATCGGAGGGTTAAGGGATTGAAGGAGTTTAGGAACAGAGATAAGGTTCTCCTATATAATTTACGGTTGCAGTTGTTTGCCAGAAAGTTGAAATGGAAATGGATGGGACTGTATTTGGTGAATGAAGTTTTTTCATATGGTGCGATCGAGTTGATGAATGAAACTGATGGGAGCACTTGGAAAGTGAATGGTCATAGGCTAAAGCACTATTTAGGAGGGCCTCTAGATCCAACCGATAGGGGGAAACTCCTCTTGAAACACCCCCCTAAGATAACCAAGTAGAAGTCTTGGGTGACAACCCAAGTGGATAGTTTGTATATGTTGTATAGGTCGTGTTTTCTTGTTATTTCGGTCTCTGATGGTAGTTTTTGTTTTATGTTTTTGAATATATTGTAGGAAATCATCACCATCATAGACTGCGAATTGACGATAAATTGGAGTTTTAGGCAACTCCCATTGTTAAAGAGTGTTTGGAATGTTTTTTTAGGGAGGGGGTGGGTGGGTAACTTACAAATTTTTTCTAAGGCATTGAAACTAAAAACACCATGAAACGTTATGTGAAAAATGCCACCTCGCGTCATGCGGGGAGGCAAAGTGAAGAAGGCTGCGCGATGCGGAGCAAAACTAAACACCCAGACCAAATCAAAACGTTGCGCGATGCGGAGCTTAGAACTACACAGCCCACGCGACGCAACCAAATCTTGACTGGCCTGATCCATTTTAATACTATACACATCACGCGGGGAACCAATGACCACACATTGCGCGACGCGACGTTCCCTTTTGACTCGGTTTTCTTTTCCATTTCACCAAATCGCTGCGACTTTCCAAAACCCTAACTCTCTTCACCTAAGGCGAATTCACCCAAAAATCCACCAAACCATCATTAAAACACCTCCGATCACTATTTTTAACCATCCTCCACCCACCATATCATCCCACAATTTAAAACCCACCACAAATGTTTCAATCTTTCGCCAAAATACGAGCTCTTTCGTTTCTTGTTTAGATCGAATTCTAGGTATGGTTTGCATTTTTATGTATTTTGTATCTTGTGTCTCAATGACTGTGTTGGTCTTTATTTCGTATCGTGTTTAGATGTCGAGTCTTTGTTCGAGTCATTGTTATGCAATGCTTAAATCTGTTTAGAGGCTGTGGGTGGTTCGGTTTGGGTTTGTGGTCATGAATGCAGCTTGCGGGTGGTTCAGTTTGGGTTGTTTGGGGATGTGTTGCGGGTTGATTTCGTTTGGTAGTTTTTGACATTGAAATGGTATATATTGGTTTGATCATTGATATTGAATTAAAAAAATATTTGTTTTGAACATGATTAACTGGGTAAAACCCTCTTGTCTAAGAGGAACTTTTTGACCCAAGTTAAATTTTCGATACCAAAGTTTTAAATTTAAGTGGTTCGAGATTCAATGTTCGATAATTTAGGCACTTGGCTTAATTGTGTACAATTAAAGTGCCAGGAGGAGGTAGTGTACCATTCATTCTAGTGTGTGAGTCGATTTAGTGTCCTGTGTCGTGTCTAGTTTAACGAGTTAGTCTTAGTTTGTTAATTGTGTTTTGATCGAGTCTTTGGGATGCTTATGCACTTTTAAAGGTTCAAGACCACTCGCCCGTACTCAATCCCATTCGGGTGAGTTTTGGTCTAAAACTTATTTTCTTGTAATGGTAAGCCAAATTTTTCAAAAAAATTATTTTCGATTATGATCGCGAACGAAATGCTATACGGTTTTTTTTCCAATTTTGAAAATAATAAAAAATTAGAAAATTCAAAAACAAATTAAAAATCTAAAATTACCAAAAATAATTTGCGAATACTAATGCTTCCCCAGTTTTGTTGTGTTTAACAAAAACCAGCTAAGTCTTTTCCTTGTTTTGCGAATACGAATACTATTATCTATATGGTTATTTGTACTAATGATGTTTAGGTTGATGTGAGATATGGCTGCTTTCATTCGTGTGTGAGGATAAGGTATTGTTTGCTGTGCACGTTCGGATACATCGCATTTGTGGAATTGACTAGCATTTTGATAGTCTCGCAAATTAGCTGCTCAGTCTTTTCCATTGTATATTTTTTGTATATTTAGTTATTTCTTTCTTTTTTATTGTTGTTTTTCTTTTTGTTTTAAGTTGGTTACCATTCCTGCATTATGAACAATGCAAACTTTAAGTGTGGGGATAGGACATTTAAGTTGTAGTATATTTGAGTCAATTTGAGTCATAAATATTTGAAAAATACAAAAAAAAAAAAATTAAAAAATCAAAAATCCAAAAAAATCTGAAAATGTCTCTGATTTTGAAGTTTGCAAGTAAAATATGGAAAATGATAGTACAGTTGGGTTTTCTAGTTCTCAAATAATAATAATAATAATATAATAATAATAATAATAATAATAATAATAATAGGAGATAATAAATATTTGAAAATGTGTTTAGCTTGACATATGTGGGTAGGCCCAGCCAGTGATAGATTTCGTTTGAACTAAATATACCTAATAATGTTAAAACGCTAGTGGGTAGGGAGATCGAAACCACAAAAAATAGTTTAAGAAATGTCGTTGTAAGTTAAAACTTTTAGAATTTTTTATCAAAGAAAAAAATGGAATAAAATAAATGAGCTATAGATATGACGAGGCCTGTGTAATCTTTATTGGGGATGGTGACTCTGATTTAGATTTCCTCTAGGGGGTTAAATAATATCTATGAAGAGCCGAAGCTCATGCTGTCGTTACTGGGGATGGTAACTCTGGTTTGGACAACATCTGGGTTAGGTTTAGTTATGTGCTCATATGAAAAAAAAATAAGAAAAAATATTGATGTTAAATTCTCTTGGTTTGGCATAAGACGATTAGGTAGAACTACAACTTTTTAGTTTGAGACCCTAGGTTGACTGACCACATTTAAATTAAATGAACATGATAAGGGGCTTAAACTGGTGTTGCGTTTAAATGGAACGTATACCTGCAATCACGGTTAACACGTGAGTAAATTTTTAATTAAGTAATTAATGTTTTTGAAACCGGATTTTAACCTGACTTTGATTCCATGAGCATCATTCTTTTTCAGGGACGAAAAAGAGTAAGTGTGGGATATTTGATGTATTGCAAAATACATCTATTGTCCGTCTATAGTTTTTATTGGTTTTAATGTTGTTTTTAGTCAGAATGTGTTTACTTGCTGATCGATTTGTGATTTCCATGTCTCGGGAGTGAAGAACAGCTGACAAGGTCGAAAAATGATTCATATTTGTCAAAGCCCGAGCACCGGATCGAGTTTAGAAGTAAGGGAGCTGAAACGACACGAAAATAGAGGAAATTATAAATGCGTCACGTGACCAGGACTAAGGCTTCTCCACTCGCGACGCAAGGAGATATCATTGGTCAGCTTGATTTTTAACACGCCGCGTCGCGCGTTCTAAGACCACATAATCCCCGCGCGATGCGGGGAGCCCTTTTTCTCAGAATGTTTTGATCTGTTGCTGGTGTTGAGCTGATTATTAGTATATAAACATCATTATCTTGAAAGAACTCTAACCCTACGAATTGGAGAGTACTTTGGACGGATTTTGGAGTTCAAGAAGCTAGGATTGAAGTTTCTGAAGCTATTAGTTGAAGATTTGAAGGTCGGAGATTGAGTGGCTCGTGTTTAAGCATTAGGGTTTCATCGTTCTTCTTGTCTTTTTGATTCAAACCTTATTCTTTTATCTTTGCTTGTTCAATCATGATATATCTTGGCTAAACTTATCAAACTACCTAGGCTAGGATGAATTCATAACAAAGTTTGGATTTTTATTGGTTTTGACTATGTTTTATGGATTGTTAATAAAGTAGCAAACTTGGTAATATTGATTTGATGTGTATGACTATATAGATTTGGTTGATATCACATTTATTATCTTCACATGTATCTTGATGAATGTCTTTCATATAGTAGGTTCGTGTTAGATTATATTCTTTCGTGTTTATGCTCTTTGTGGTAAATTGGCCAATATAGGAGGTAATTTCGTGAATCAAGTAGGTCTAGGTGGTTAACTAATCTTAAAATTCGTAAGGTGAGAGATTGTCGGCTTGTATAGGTTGTTAGATCGCTAAAGTTAGGATCTTTGTAAAAAGACCAATTTAGTTAACCTCACAATCCTTGCTAATCGGGTCAAACCCATTTACCATAGTTACCTTAGATTATTGCACCGTGAGGGTAATTGTCAAATTAAGGTAATTTATTAACATAATTTGAAATCCGTAAGGAATTCCATAATAAACCAGTAATTTAACATCTTGCTAGGTTTCCATAGGTGTCTCCTTGAGAAGGGTCGAGAGTCCTGTTCGGGAAACGAGTAAGTTTAGTATTCCAAGAACCTGGTTCCATAATATAGTCAAGCCAATAGAAAGCTAATCCAAGTTGCGTAGGTTTCCAGTCTTTGTAGTTATTTCATCATCATCTGAGTAAAACCCAAGAGTCTAATTCGCGTCTTAATCCGTTCGTCTAGTTAGTATTTAATTTAATTGCAATTTCAGGGTTCTAGAAAACCACCCTCAAAAGAGTTTATCATGATTTAGTTTACATAATCAAATAGAGTCTCGTGGGCCCTGATTTTACAGACTTACTTAGCTTTACTAGAGTCGATCAGTTCACTTGTCGGTTAGTAGTTTAGTTGATTTTTAAAGAGTCTAGAGTATAACTAGTGTCTAGATTTGGTTAATTTAGTTAATAATTAGTAAACTACTTTTAGCACATCAACTTTACATTACAAGTCGGGTTTCAAACATCCATTTTCGATGGATTTAGTCTCCCCTACTTTAGAAAATTTCGTCCCGAAATTTACTTAGAAGAATCAACTGGAAACAAATGTGGGTATTTATCTTTCATTCGATCTTCATACTCCCAGGTAAACTTTGGGCCACGTTTAGACTCCCAACAAACTTTGACAATCGGAATGCAACTTCGCTTCAACCGTTTTTCGTCATGATCCATGATTTCAACAGTTCTTTCAATGAAGTGCATAGACTCGTCTATTTGAATATCTTCAAGTGGAACATGCATATTTTCTTTAGCGACGCACTTCTTCATATTAAAGACATGAAAGACATGGTGGATTCTACTGAGTTCTTCAGGCAGCTCAACTTCGATTCTCTCAAGAATTTTGAAAGGATCAACGTAACGAGGTGTTATTTTTCCTTTCTTTTAGAATCTAACCACGCCTTTCCAAGGAGAAAACTTTAGAAGTACTCGATCACCCAAACTAAAATCGAGTGGTTTGCGTCGCTTGTCGGTGCAACTTTTCAGACGACTTCTAGTTACCAAAAGATTGTTGCGGATCTGAAGAATTGTATCAATTGTTTCTTGAACCAACTCAGGCCCTGTAATCTGAGCATCACCGACTTCGTGCTGACGCACAGGAGATCGACAATTTCGCTCGTATAATGCTTCAAACGGAGCCATAAGAGAACTCGATTAGCGGCAGATGAACATCCCAGCTCCCTTTGAAGTGAACGGAGCATGTCTTCAGGTGTCTGTATAGTGCGCTCAAACTGACCATCAGTCTGCGGATGATAAGTAGTACTAAGACCAAGTCGAGTGCCCAAAGCAGTTTGCACAACGTGCCACGTATGTGAAGTAAAACTCCCATCACGATCAGATATGATACTCAAAGGTACACCATGTCGACTCACAATTTCATCAATATAAATCCAGGCTAGCTTCCCATTCTTAAAATCTTCACGGATAGGGATGAAGTGTGCGGACTTTGTAAGATGATCAACAATAACCCAGATAGTGTCATACCCGCTAGAGGGCGAGGTAGCCCGGTAATAAAATCCATGGTTATGTTTTCCCACTTCCAGACGGAAATTTCGGGTTATACAAGCAAACTTGAGGGTTGTTGATGTTCCGTCTTTACTTTAGAGCATGTAAGGAACTTTGAAACAAATATAGTTATATCCTTCTTCATTCCAGGCCACCAATAAGTAGTTTGGAGATCCTGATACATCTTATCAGCACCTGGATGAATTGAATATCGTGGTTTATGGGCTTCATTCATTAAGAAAATATGGAAATCGTCGCAATCAAGTATACACATTCGGTTCAAATAATGGATAATCCCATTAGACTTAGATTCCAACCTTGTTTCTGTTCGACAAGATAATTCGTCTCTTAAATTATTCTCCATAACAGAGGTATGTTGAGCTTCATGAACACAATTCTTGATATCATTCAAAATTTGAGAACACACAAGATGAACAGAATTTGCATACTCTTTACGACTAAGGGCATCGACCACGACATTCGCCTTGCAAGGATGCTTGTGAATCTCGGAGTTGTAGTCATTTAGTTTTTCAACCTAACGTCATTGATGCATGTTTATTTCTTTCTAATTGAGGATATGTTGAAGACTTTTGTGGTTGGTGTAGATTTCACATTTTGTACCATAAAGATAATGCCTTCAACTCTTAAGAGCAAACACGACTGGACTAAGCTCAAGATCATGAGTGGTAAAATTCTTTTCGTGAACCTTTAGTTGTCCCGAGGCATAAGCTATTACCTTGCCTCGTTGCATCAACACACAACCGAATCCTTGACCCGATGCATCATAGTAGACAACAAAACATCACAATCTTTAGGTAGAGTAAGAATTGGTGCATCACATAACTTCTGCTTCGAGGTTTGAAAAGCCTCTTGCTTAGGCTCCCAATCAAATGGTTTGCCTTTGTGAGTCAAGGCTGTGAGTGGTAAAGCAATCCTTGAAAAGTTGGCGATGAAACGCCGATAGTATCCAACTAAACCAAGGAAGGAATGTATTTTGGTAGGTGTATGCAATGTATGCCAATTTTTAACAGCTTCAATCTTCGCAGGATCAACGTGAATACCCTTGTCGTTTACAACATGGCCACGAAATTGTACCTCTTTCAATGGAACTCAACTTAGAGAATTTTGCGTATAGTCTTTTAGTTCGCAATAGTTCCAGTATGAGACGAAGGTGTCATTCATGATCGGTCATGGTCTTGGAATAAATCAAGATATCATCGATAAAAAAGATGATGAAACGAACCAAATATGGTTTGCAAACGTGGTTCATCAAGTCCATGAATATTGCTGGTGCATTAGTCAGCCCAAAGGCATGACCATGAACTGGTAATGTCTGTAGCGAGTGCAAAAAGTAGTTTTCGGAACATCCTCATCTCGAACCCTAAGCCGATGATAGCTAGATCGTAAATTAATCATTGAAAAGTAAGTAGAACCTTGAAGTTGATCTAATAAGTCATCAATTCACGCCAGAGGATAATGATTCTTGATGGTTAACTTGTTAAGCTCACAATAGTTGATGCACATACGGAACAAACCATCTTTTTTCTTCACAAACAAAACTGGTGCACCCTATGGGGACGAGCTAGGACGTATAAAGCCCTTGCAAGTCAATTCTTGGAACTGACTAACTAAATCTCGTATTTCAGATGGAGCCAGTCGATATGGTGATTTTGCAATGGGTGTTGCTCCTAGAACAAGGTCGATACAAAATTTGACTTCTTGCTCAGGAGGAAGTCTAGATATGTCTTTTGGGAACACTTGAGGAAAATAGGAACATCTTCTAACTTCTTTTCATTGCTCCTCTTCTCCATAATATGGGCCAAGAAAGTCGCATATGCTTTTCATAGGTACCTTTGGGCTTGGATGCATGATATTAACTTGAGCCATTTTGGAGAAGTCTTGCTAAATACTTGAAGAACTTGACCCACAAAGAGAGGAATTCGAATGTATTTTTCGAAGCACACAATTTCGGCACGGTGTTTCGTTAGCCAATCCATGCAAACGATTGCATCGAAACTCTCCAACTTCATCAGAACCAGATCGATGGGAAGTTCATGCTCGTTTAAACTAAGAATACATCCACGAATCAAAGAATCAATAACAACAGGCTTCTCATCAGCTACTTTGCCGGTGAATGAATCAACCAGATTTTTACGAGGGATACCAAGAATAGACTCAAATTCCAAGGACACAAAACTTTTATCTACCCCTTAGTCGAAAAGAATAGACGCATAAGTATCACTAATTAAGAATGTACCACTAACCACACTATTATCAGCCTGTGCCTGGTTGGCATTGATGTCGAAGGCTCTGCCTCGAGCAGGCTGGTTTGCCTGATTCGCCTGATTGGCCAGGTTAGCCTATGCTTGAGCGTTGATGATGTTGACCAATCTTGGGCAAGTGTTGCGGAAATGATTAGGATAACCGCAGTTGAAACATGCCCTGGCTGGTGGCATCATGGGATGGTTAGGTGGGTAGTAGGGTCGGATCATGTAGGGGTGTTAAACGGGTCGTGTTCGCGGGTTGGCGGGTTCAACCCGACGCGAACCCGAAAATCTTACATGAACCCAAACTTGACCCGAACACGAAAACGTATGAACCAGATGAACTCGAACACGACCCGAAGTTTTGTGGGTTGACCCAAACACGACCCCTTCAACCTAAATTTTTTATTTTTTTGAAATTAATATATAAAATTAAAATTTACTTAAAAACACAAATGTATATAACACAATTATATTTAAATCATAATATCTAATGATAATTTCTCCTTTTAAGTTATAATAAAGGCATAAATACAAACCCCATTTACTTTTTGACATAAAATATATTATAAAAATATAATATAATATAAATGTGTTAAATGGGCCAACCCACCAACCCGAACAGGTGACCCGAACCCGACCCTTTATCCTAAACAGCTTCGCAGGTTCAACCTGAAACTGACCCGAGCCCGTTCAGACTAACCTAAACACGCGAATTTCGTGTTAGGTTTATGTCGTGTTTTCTCGTCGTGTCAGAAATTCACACCAATAGAATCATGCTTTGAGGGCAGGGTGGAGCCATGATTTTGGGTGGCTAGTGCATAGGTTGGGTAACTAGTTGGCTATTGGGATTGGTTCGGTGCTGGTTGGGTACTTGTCATTGTGGGGCGCGATACATATTGACTTGATGGACAAGACGCCCACAATTGGTACATTGGCGGCAGGGAGTATTATTTGGGTGGTGATAGTGACAACGGTTGCATAACGGGTATGTCCTGGTGTATGGTTTCTTGTTGGGCGTGGTGTTGGGTGCAACTTGGTTTATAGGCGTAACTGGTATGGGAGGGTTAGCGTTAACAACATAGTTCATCCCATTCCCCTTTCGCTTCCTTCTTGAACCAAGTCGAGAGGAGGATTCGGCTTTAGTTTCTTTTACCCTTTTTGACTCTTCATCGGAGCCTTTCCAGCTGACCCCTTATGCCCTTTGCGTTCCAAATCCCCTGACTTAATTCGGTTTTCAATAACTGCCAGCTAAACGCATAACTGCCTCGAGGGTTTCTAGCCTAGTACCCTCCATAGTGTCCTTGAAAATAGCAGGCAAACCCTTGATATATTGCTTTATGAGTCGAGTGAGATGTATGAATAAGTATGAGACCATCTTCCACAACTCATGAAAACGTTTATTGTATGCCACATTATCACCACTGTCTTATTCCATAACCCAAAACTCATCCTCCAGTTTCTTGATCTCATGTCGAGGGCAAAAAAATTCGGTCATTAGTTCGTTCAATTGCTCCCATGATAAGGCCACTACGGCTTCAGCATTGCGAATGTTCTTCTTTGCACTCCCCATATCAATGCATTCCTAACAACCAGCCTATCGCATAGTATACCTTGTGATTATCGGGGCACTCGCAATTCAAGAAGGTACTTTCCATCTCCTCAAACCAACGGAAGAGGATAGTAGCACCAGTGGTGCCTCCATATGTAGGAGGATCGCAAGACTTAAAGTGCTTATAGGAACATTTGGAAGCGTTTGTGCCATCATGACTTCCTGATCGTCAGCCCCCTTAAGGGCTTGTTGGACTTGTACTACAATGTTTAGAATAACTGCGGCTATTTCCTCCACAATGTGGGCCGCTATAAGTCAGCAGGATTTTCCAGCACACTTTTCGATTCAGTTGTCGACATCTACAAGGATCAAACGCAACAATTCATGAGTTTTGAGTAAAAATGTATAAAGTAACAATCTAAATATGAAACTTATGATATGAAAAGATTTGAAACTTATGATTAATGAATAATTCAGAACGTGACAAAAAATAAAATCAACAAATCCACTTAAAATCATATGAACCATAGAATGTAGACTTATGATAAATTGTTATCTTAAAATGAAATATTGAAAATTTTTAGGTTTGATAAGTCGTAGAGTTTAATATGTTTTCTATGCGTCACTTTCGTAATCACATGGGCCCCCGCAATTATGGAGCTTTTGTATGTTCTACATATGTTCACTCATGGACATATACTGAACCCAAAAGACATTCCATGGAAATGATATATGATTCAAGTTTGGGGTGATATAGAATGATATTTGTAAGGTATCCATGACTTAGCACGGACATGTTGACATGTCAGAGTGTTGTTAGTTTAAGTGACATTTGGTGTGACATGCTTTGACCTAATAAGTATTGGTACTCTAATTGTTAGTCCCCAGGTAGGTAAAATGGTCCTTATTGGATTTATATGATTGCCAACATAGACAGTACGTCCTGACTACCGTTACTTAACCCTTCAGTTACTATAGGTCCGTTACATAATCTCACTTTGACGAGATAGAATGATTCAAATGAAATTCTAATTGAAAAAACTAAAATACAAGAATAATTGAAAAGAAAATAATTCACATTAAAACTTTAAATAAATAAAATAGTATCAAAGTATGGAAGGATATATCATGTATATATTAGGTAGTGTTGTGACAATTGGCAAAATTCTGGTAATTCTGTACAACTTAAACAACTAGTACATTGTTTATTTATCGTATAACATGACTTAATTTTTGATTTTAAGTCTTAAAAGTCTAGGAATTTAACCAAATCATAGTTTGGTATGATAGTCGATTCGTCATGATCACAAATATATAAAACCATATCCTAGACGAATGACAACGATGCGAACATGTATTAAATATCGAACTAGTTACGGTACAATCTAATATGATAGAATTAATATATAAAATATTTCTGTACTATTATACCATAAAAATTTTATATAAAATACCAAATTGTCCAAGTCTGCAGCAAAATTCAGTAATTCTGCAGCAAAATTCAGCAATTGTCCGAAAAGTCAAAAATAAATATTTTAAGCTATTAGTATAAAACCCATATCTAAATCTTATTAATTAAAGCTAAACGGTTGTTCAGTAAAAACCTGACAACAAAGCCGGTACCAGAACCGAACTCAAAATGACAAAATTATTAGTCTGAAGAGCTAGATTAATTAACGGGACAATAAAAATTGTACTAGAATTATTATGAACATAAAATTTTATAAGTTACACAATATATCAGTATATTACCCGGTACAAGACCCGAACCAACTTTATCAACCAAACAACAAATCAATAAGATAGTAAGTTATTTTGGCATATTATAACATCACATTAAAGTATTGAGGCATTAGTTTTTATAAAAAACTTATATATAAATTTATTAAAATTATAAAAGTTATAAAAATTATATATATTAAAAAAACAACAACAACCACCACCACCTCACGGCCAAAATGGCAATTTCAATGCCACTAAGTTTTTTTTATGTGTTGGAAAGTGTGAAGATTACTAGTGTGTTATGAGGTGTAAACTCCTAATCCTAAAATCAAAACCAACACTTATCTCCATTTCATTCATTTTCCCAAACATCAAAACTCAAGAACACTCTCATTCACTCCCAAAAATTGACCAACTTCATCATAATCATCTTCCATTTTTCTTTTAAAAAAATAAACTTTAGCATTTCAAGCTTAATGAAGATCTAAGGAAAATCCAAAGAGTTTGCAAGGATTAAGAGCTCACTTTGGAAGCTTGGAACTCTTGATCACTCCATTTTCTTCATCCTCTAGATCATCACTAGCCATTGTGTTGCAGTAAGATATTAAGTCTTACGTTATACTTTTTATTTTATAAAATTTCACAACATCATCATAAAAATTATATAAAAACCCACATGAAAAACACTAATAAATCTAAGATCACTAACATAATATGTGATTTTCTTGATAAATTTTGATGATCTTGAAGTTTTGATTAGTAACTTGAATCTTTAAAATGAATAAAAGTTGACTAAACCATGCGTTAGATAGCAAGATAATTAACACTATCGTGAACATAATTCATATTTTGAATATGATATACATGCATCAATCACTAATAAAATTGATTAGATTTTAAAGTATAATAAAGTTTCTATATTAAGAAAGATTAAAAATTATAACAAGTTCATGACATTATGTTAATACATTTATAATAATTGTGCTTGATGATGATTTGAGTTAGTTTAATTACTTAAAACATGTTTATAAAAACATGGGAAACTTATATTTTTAAAGAAACTATGGCAAATTTTTTATAAAAATTAATCTTGATTAAGATATGATTAAACTAAAGGTTTGGTGGTTAAAAGTGATTAGGAACTTTAATCATGTTTAGATAAGGATTTGGATAAAAAGTTAAGAATGTAATTACTTATATTTTCTTAAACTAAAAATGAGATGAATATATATTTTTGATAAAAGATATATTTTAAACCACCTTATATGCGCACATGTATTTTTGTATAAAAATATGTTAAGTGTTCAACTTTTGACAAAATAATATATATCGGACAATTTGGACAAACTAGGTCAATTCGGACAAAATAAAATATATGGTATAAACGAAACAAACGACAAAGACGAAACGAATAAAATAGTCGACGCGAACCTAACGGTCAAAACAAACACATAAACCGATACACTTTATATTTACTAGAATTTTAATAATATATATAAAATATAATATAACTTATAGTTTTTATAAATAAATTTTTTATAAGTTATAACAAGTACTAGTAAATATTTTTAGATAAGCCCAACTAAACAATTATTATACTAAGCCCATTCTTATAAAAACTATATTGGGCTAAAACTATTTTTATAGAAATATATGGACTAGCTCACTTTCATAAAATTAACTTTGGGCTAAGGCCCACTTGTATAAAATCAAACTTGGACTAAGCCCACTTGTATAAAATCAAACTTTGGGCTAAGGCCACTTTTATAAAAATAAACTTTGGGCTAAGCCCACTTTTATAAGAGTTTACATGGGCTAGACCCATTTAATAAAAGATAACTTTGGGCCAAGCCCACTTTTATAAAAAAAATTGGGCTAATCCATTTTATAAAAACTAACTTTGGGCTAAAAGCCACTGTTATAAACCAATTGGACTTAACCTACTAAATAAACGAAATTAGGTTGGGCTAGGCCTACATACATGAAACGAATTGGGCTAGACCCAAACAAAGTAAGCAAATTTGGGCTAGGCCCATACTAAAAAAAACTGTTGGGCTAGGCCCATAAGTAATAAATTATTAATTGAGTTATTTACAATTAAATTATGGACTAGGTCCATTTACATATAACCAATCTAATATATAATATATATTATATATATATAATTATATATATATATATATATATATATATTATATATATATATATATTATATGAAAGAAATATATATAAATTATTAGATTGAGTTATTTACAATTAAATTATGGACTAGGTCCATTTACATATAACCAAATATATATAATATATATATATATATATATATATAGTAATATAATTAATATAATTATATAATATTATATATAAGAATATATAATTACAATAAGAAAAACCAACAATTACAAGTATGAAATTCGAGATAAAATACTTGTACGAAAAACAAACCAAAGCCTAAGTGTCTAATAGACTAGAACACTTGAAGGTCGAAAAGCGAACGAAGTATCAGGAATCAAATAGAGATTTGTGCGGAAGCAAATCAGTGTGTTCATGTTTCCCCTTTTATTTTAACTTTTCATGGTTTTTAGCGTGTAGGGATGTATACATGTTACAATTAATATAGCTGGGAAAATGGAAATATTTTGATCACATGTGAATAAGGCTCAAGCATTGGGACCATTAATGAATACAAGTACCGAGGAACAAGGGGATAATCTATTAGGTTTGGACGAGCCCCACTCTATTACGGCAATAATAACATATCGTATTAGAGTGCTTTTGTGTCTAAAACGAGTGTCTCAGACACATAATAAATCGTCAAAGTTTGCTTGCCACCTTATTTGGCATACAGATTAGTGTCCTTGCAACACACTAATGATCTTACAAGTTTCATTATGCTATATTAAACAAGTTTATTTTAAATGTTTTTGATAATTCATTTGATACAAAATTTATAACATGAATTTACTAGCTTTTGTTGAACATTGTTTTCAAAACTAACACGTATTACAGGAAACTAGTGGATGGCCTTCGGGGAAAAATCTTGTTCGTTTGTTGTGAAGTCAAGATGTTATGTTTCATCCAGTCTTTGTTGATATGTTTTATAAACTTATGTTAAATTTTAAATAATGTTGTTAAACTTGTGGTTTGTTTAAAGACAAAAGTTTATATATGAATTATGGTTAAATAAAAAGTATGGATGAATGTTTTGTAATGTAATACAATTGTCATTTACTTGGTTGAATGTAACGATTGCCGCTCTGGCCACACCTCGCGACACGCTTCCGTTACATCGAAAATCGGGGTGTGACAGACTGGCATCAGAGCATCAATTGTAGTGAACTAAGATTCTTTTGAGTCTAGTCTACAATTTCAAAATGCTCTTTTATAAATTTTGTGAGTCGTTTACAAAAATTGAAATAATATTTTTGGCTTGTCATCCGGGGAGAACTGTCCACTAGTATCAAATGTTTAAAACAAAAACAATAGTGCAAGGTCAATATACAAAACTAGTCTATGAGAGATAGACACAATAATAGTAAGTTGAGTTGAACTTATGATTAGAAAAACTTACATTGAAACTTAGCGAATTGCCCAATTATTTATCTTTAAACAAAAATTATTTATTAACAAAAATAAGTTGTACGGATTATGTTTGCCAGGACCATGTCTTCCGATAATAGCCTTTCAGACACCGAGTCTATGAGTTCTGACCCTGAGATAGATTATATACCACTAGACGATCTACTCCCACCAGTCATTATCATTTCTGACGACGAGTCAGATCACGATGATTCTGACGATGATACGATGATTTCAGCCTTTTGCCTTACCCTACCCTGTACCCATTCCCATTCCCGGGGATATTCCCGATGATGATGTTTTAGCTTTACCACTCTTTGACCCAATTACATTGGCACCCTGATGAACATTGTGAGCCATGTGATACATTAACTGGTATCCTTTTGCTGTGACACGATGGAGATGACGATGTCATTCCTATTATTCACGTAGATCACCTTGAGGATGATCTAGGTATCGGAGATGATTTTGATCTTGTGCTACTGGAGGTAGCTCCACATGAGCCTGATGTCATTGATATTACCTCATCTGCTCCATCGTCTCCGAGATCACCCCCACCCGAGCCCTCACCTGATACTGCTCTACCACCACTTCCAGATACTTTTCCCACTGTTGATGATTCTATTACACCCACTTTTGTTGATCCCATACCATCTGATGCTATCACTACGGTCACATCTAACCATCTGGACCATCTCAGTATTTACCTGGAGACGTTTCATTTGCTACTGATCGTTTCACTCCTCATCCTTTGTCTGGACCTTCACATTACTCTTTGGGAGGTACATACTACTCATCTGAGCAGCCACCATTTCACCACGTTGATGGATCATTATATATATCGCGTATACAGTTCTAGATCCTTTTATCACATATGATCCTTATGCATCTTCTTACACTGCAGGACCCTCCTGAGTTATGTTCCCTGAGTCTAGTCAGTATGCGAGTAGACACCATCCCTATTCACAACCACCCACTGTTGGAGGACCATCATACCCATCATCTCACTATACCGGTATTCACATTCGATCACCTCCACCTGGTATGAGCCTATCTGATCCCTATCATCCCAGTCATTTGCCACCGACCACCACCGAGTTTCGAGTCACATCTTCTGAGATACAGATTAGTATCTTATGTCACCGTATCTGTGAGCTGGAGGCTCAGATTTCCATTTTGTAAGCATCTCAGAGTACTCCATCTTTGTCATCTCAGTTACCACCATTACCCACTTCGACACCTCCCGTGACACCATCTCTACTGATGACATCATCACTACCTTCGTCTGTTATACCACATCCACACTCTCTAGTGCACAGTGTATTTCCATCCCACGAGGAGCGTATCCGTTCGCTTGAGGAGAAGGTCGCATACCTCCAGAGGATCATCCGTTCATCTCTACCTCCACCTCCACCGTGTATCTAGTTGGTATATGGTCATACCTCTAGGGTAGGTACTCATACCCAGTTTTGCTGAAGATAGAAGTTTTTGAAGATATATATGTCATCATCAACTTGAAGATTTTGAAGAACGATGTGAAGGAAAATATCTACTTTATAATGTATTGTGTATGACTTATCTATCGGAGTGTTATAACCCCGAGTTATTTTTGTATCTTCACAAAAATGATGTATCAAGTTGACAGTGTATATATAATAGTTGATGTTTATCTTTTATTTATGCATTGTTGATTGTTCATTTTTATGTGTCTATTATGGTGCTTATAATATGGATACTATACATAAAAATTGGATTATATCAATATTATATACACTTATATTATATAATACTAATCCATGAAAGACAATATTTTTTCAAATATACTCTAATCACTTCTATATGTTTCATATATGAAGATCATGGCATCTAGGAGAAAGAGGTAGACCCGAGTTAGACCATCCCCATTACCTACAACCCAAGCCGAGCTTGATGCTCTAGTGAATCAACGAATAACTGAAGCACTTGCGCATCACGAGTGCAATGTTGAGCCAAGGGTTCAAGAACCACCAAGAGTTCAGATGCCCGTAAATGGTTTGTTATTTATAAAATTACCAAAGTATGATCATTAATATTTATTTCTAACAATATATATTAATTGATGATTCTTGAAATCTAACTATTTCAGGATGTACATACAAACAATTTTTAGATTGCAAACCCTTGAATGTTGATGGCACAGGCGGTGCAGTAGCCTTTGTGCGTTGGACAGAAAAGACGGATTCCGTGATTCGTATGAGTAACTGTTCTATCAACCAGATTGTGTCATATGTATCGGACTTATTTATGGATGAAGCATTGTCATGGTGGAATTTGTAAGTACAGACGCTTGGAGAAGCAATTTCTTATGCTATTACTTGGGATAGACTGAAGGATATGATGAGAGAGAAATATTGTTCTAGAGCAGAGTTACAGAAATTGGAAACCAAATTTTGGAACTTATCCATGATAGGACCCAATGTGTATGGTTATACACAGCATTTCCATGATCTTTCGCGAGTCGTTCTATATATGGTAACCCCTGAATTCAAACGTATCAAACGATACATTTGGGGATTATCTCCAGAAATTCAAAGTATGGTTACTTCGTCACATCCAGCACCATCACTGAGGCAATTATGATTGCAGTAAGCTTTACCAAAGAAGCGGTGAGAATGAATAAGTTTTCGAGAAAGAATGCAGAGATGCCCAAGGAAACACATGTAGAATCAGCCTCACATGGGAATAAGAGAAAATTTACACACTTCAAGAAAGTTCCCGACCGAGTAACAAGAAGAAAGAAACCCCCACAGCAAAAAGGAACAAAGTATTCGTGGCAGCAGCGGAGACAGAACCGAGAGGTTATACAGGAAATGCACCTAAGTGCAACAGGTGCAATTATCATCATTATGGTGGATGCCGAACCACCAAATGTGATAAGTGCGGGAAGTTGGGACACCGTACCGAAAACTGCTGGAGTAGTAACAAAGGAAACAGGAATGAAGGCAAGAAAGAAGGAGGTTATGGAAATGGAAACGACCGAGGAAGAAATCAAAGTTGTTATGGTTGCGGTGAATTGGGCCACTTTAGGAAGAATTGCCCAAAAGAGAACAAAGGCCACTGGCGAGCCTTTGTAATAGGAGTTCACAAGGCACGTCAGGATCCAAATGTGATCACGGTACGTTCCCTGTCAATAATCATTTTGCATCTATTTTATTTGATACTGGCGCAGATTTTAGTTTCACATCTTTAGAGTTTAAAGATATACTCGAACTAAATTCAAATAATTAGATATTCCATTCACTATCGAACTAGCGAATGGAAAGATAATTGAATCTGATGAAATTATTAAAGGATGTTCTTTAGAGTTAGGCGGACAAAAATTCAACATCGATTTATTACCCATCCAGTTAGGTAGTTTTGATGTTGTAATCGGTATGGATTGGTTATCCAATAACCAAGCCGAAGTCGTGTGTTGCGACAAAATTATTCTCATTTCACTTCCTAATAATGAAACATTTCTTATACATGGCGAGAAGAGCGAAACACCATTGTGAATTATTTTTTGTATGAAAGCTCAAAAGTGCTTGAGAAAAGGATGTATAGCATTCTTAGCACACATTGTTGACAAGAAATCCAAGGAGCCAAAACTTGAGGAGATCCGTGTTGTTAAGGAATTTCCTGAAGTCTTCCCAGAGGACTTGCCAAGGATACCACCCCAACGACAAGTCGAATTTCGCATAGACTTGATTCCAGGAGTTGCACCTGTAGCAGAATCCCCATACCGATTAGCTCCTTCAGAAATGCTGGAGTTGTCCACACAACTTCAAGAGTTGTTGGACAAAGATTTTATTAGACCAAGCTTCTCACCTTGGGGAGCTCCAGTTCTATTCGTAAAGAAGAAAGATGGAAGCTTTAGAATGTGCATAGATATAGAGAATTGAACAAACTCATGATCAAGAATCGGTATCCATTTCCAAGGATTGATGATTTGTTCGATCAACTTCAAGGATCAAGTTTTCACTCGAAGATTGACTTAAGGTCAGGATACCATCAGCTTAGAGTGCGGGAAGAAAGTATTCCAAAGACAGCATTCCGAACCCGTTATGGTCACTACGAATTCCTTGTTATGCCATTTGGTCTAACAAATGCACCGGCGGTGTTCATGGACTTAATGAACCGTGTGTGCAAGCCTTATCTTGATAAATTTGTGATAGTATTCATTGATGACATATTGATATATTCACGAAATAAGAAGGATCACGAACACCATCTTAGGACCATTCTTGTGTTGTTAAAGAAGGAGAAACTGTATGCAAAATTCTCTAAGTGCGAATTTTGGCAGCGTGAAGTCCAATTTCTCGGACATTTAGTCAACGATAAAGGCATACATGTCGATCCTAAAAAATAGAAGCTATTAAGAATTGGAACGCACCTAAGACACCCACCGAAGTACGCCAATTTTTAGGATTGGCGGGTTATTATCGGAGATTGATTGAGAATTTTTCAAAGATCACTCAACCACTAACCTTCCTAACTCAGAAAGATAAAAAGTTTGATTGGGGAGAGAAACAAGAAGCAGCTTTCCAACTTCTAAAGGATAAACTTTGTGATGCAACGATTCTATCACATCCGGACGGCATAGACGACTTTGTAGTTTATTGTGACGCTTCACTTCAAGGTTTAGGATGCATATTAATGCAACGAGAGAAAGTTATTGCATACGCATCACGCCAATTAAAAGTTCACGAAAAGAACTATACCACACATGACCTAGAGCTGGGTGCAGTGGTATTTGCGTTAAAAATTTGGTGTCATTATCTTTATGGCACCAAGTGCACAATCTTTACCGATCACAAAAGTCTACAACATATATTTAACCAGAAAGAGTTAAATATGCGCCAAAGACGTTGGCTTGAACTGTTGAATGACTACGATTGTGAAATTAAATACCATCCGGGCAAGGCAAACGTTGTCACAGATGCTCTAAGTCGAAAGGAACGAGTGAAGCCTCTTCGTGTACGATCATTAAGACTCACCATTCATAATAACCTTACCTCTCGAATTCACGACGCTCAACAGGAAGCCCTGAAGAGCTGAAATTTTTAAAGCAAGATGCGTAGAGGTATGGAAAAACAATTAGAACCAAATGAGAATGGAACTTTGTATTTTGCAAACAGAATTTGGGTTCCTCTTTTTGGTAATCTGCGAAACTTAATTCTAGATGAAAATATTTGATACATCCCGGAGCGATAAAATGTATCACGATCTTAAAGAATTCTATTGGTGGCCTAATCTCAAAAGAGATATTGCAACTTACGTTGGAAAATGTCTAACATGTGCAAAAATTAAGGCCGAATACCAAAAAACCTTCAGGATTGTTACAACAACCTGAAATTCCCACTTGGAAATGGGAACAAATTTCTATGGATTCATAACAAAATTACCCATGACCTCTCGTGGTTACGACATGATTTGGTAATTGTTGACCTACTATCCAAATCAGCTCACTTCTTGCCGGTACGTGAGAAAGATAAAACCGAGAAGTTAGCCGAACTTTAACTTAAAGAGATTGTGGCAAGACATGGAGTGCTTGTTTCCATAATCTCTGATCGAGATGGTCATTTCATATCAAGAATTTGGCAATCATTTCAAAAGGCTTTTGGATCTCGCTTAGATCTAAGTACGGCCTTTCATCCCCAAACAGATGGCCAAAGTGAATGCACCATTCAAACCTTAGAAGATATGTTTCGTGCTTGTGTAATTAACTTAGGCAGAAATTGGGATACTCACTTGCCTTTAGTGGAGTTCTCATATAACAATAGTTATCACACAAGTATCCAAGCTACTCCATATGAAGCGTTATACGGACGTAAATGTCGATCTCCGTTATGTTGGGCGGAAATAGGCGACAAACAAATGATAGGTCCAGAATTAATTCAAGAAACTACGGATAAAATTTTTAAAATCCGAGACCGTATTAAAGCCGCTCAGGATAGACAGAAAAGTTATGCGGATAAACGCCGCAAACCATTGTCCTTTGAGATTGGAGACAAAGTGCTATTAAAGGTCTTGCCTTGGAGGGGCATAGTTAGATTCGGGAAGCAAGGAAAACTTAGCCCGAGGTATATAGGACCATACGAAATCTTGGAGAAGATTGGAACAGTCGCATATAAGTTGAAATTGCCTGAAACACTTAGTAACGTTCACGACACTTTTCATGCGTCAAATCTTAAAAAGTGTCTTTCAGACGAGTCACTTATTATCCCACGGACGAAATTCATATAGACGACAAACTCCATTTCATCGAAGAACCTGTCGAAATTTTAGACTCGAAAGTTCAGAGAACAAGGAGGAGTCGTATCAAACTAGTCAAAGTCCATTGGAACTCAAAGCGCGGACCTGAGTTCACTTGGGAACGGGAAGACGAAACAAAAGAAAGTATCCCCACTTGTTTGAGAAATCCTACGCAAAGGATGAGACGACTTAAATTTCGAGACGAAGTTTTCTTGAACAAGGGGAGAATGTGACAATTGGCAAATTTCTGGTAATTCTGTACAACTTGAACAACTAGTAATTGTCTATTTATCATATAACATGACTTAATTTTTGATTTTAAGTCTTAAAAGTCTAGGAACTTAACCAAATCATAGTTTGGTATGATAATCGATTCGTCATGATTACAAATATAAAAAACCATATCCTAAACGAATGACAACGACGTGAACATGTATTTACTATCAGAACTAGTTACGGTACAATCTAATATGATAGAATTAAGATATAAAATATTTCTGCACTATTATACCATAAAAATTTAATATAAAATACCAAATTATCCAAGTCTGCAGCAAATTCAGCAATTCTGCAGCAAAATTCAGCAATTGTCCGAAAAGTCAAAAATAAATATTTTTAGCTAAAGAATAATAATGGGTGTTAGAAATAGTATAAAACCCATATCTAAATCTTATTATTTAAAGCTAAACGGTTTGTTCAGTAAAAACCTGACAACAAAGCCGGTACTAGAACCGAACTCAAAATGACAAAATTATTAGTCTGAAGAGCTAGATTAATTAACGGGACAATAAAAATTGTACTAGAATTATTATGAACATAAAATTTTATAAGTTACAAAATATATCAGTATATTACCCGGTACAAGACCCGAACCAACTTATCAACCAAACAACAAATCAATAAGACTAGTAAGTTATTTTGGCATATTATAACATCACTTTAAAGTATTGAGGTATTAGTTTTTATAAAAACTTATATATAAATTTATTAAAATTTATAACAGTTATAAAAATTATATATATTAAAAAAAACAACACCACCACCTCACGGCCAAAATGGCAATTTCAATGCCACTAAGTTTTTTTTTATGTGTTGGAAACGTGTGAAGATTACTAGTGTGTTATGAGGTGTAAACTCCTAATCCTAAAATCAAAACCAACACTTATCTCCATTTCATTCATTTTCCCAAACATCAAAACTCAAGAACACTCTCATTCACTCCCAAAAATTGACCAACTTCATCATAATCATCTTCCATTTTTCTTTTAAAAAAAATAAACTTTAGCATTTCAAGCTTACATGAAGATCTAAGGAAAATCCAAAGAGTTTGCAAGGATTAAGAGCTCACTTTGGAAGCTTGGAACTCTTGATCACTCCATTTTCTTCATCCTCTAGATCATCACTAGCCATTGTGCTTGTAGTAAGATATTAAGTCTTATGTTATACTTTTTATTTTATAAAATTTCACAACATCATCATAAAAATTATATAAAAACCCACATGAAAAACACTAATAAATCTAAGATCACTAACATAATCATGTGATCTTCTTGATAAATTTTGATGATCTTGAAGTTGTTATGAACTAGTAAACTTGAATTTTGCAAAATTATGAATAAAAAGGTGATCTAAACACATGCATGTTTAGATTAGCAAGATTAATTAACAAAATATGTCGTGAACATAATCTCATATTTTGAATATGATTATACATGCATCAGATCACTAAATTAACAAAATAAACGAAATTAGGTTGGACTAGGCCCACATACATGAAACGAATTGGGCTAGGCCCAAACAAAGTAAGCACATTTGGGCTAGGCCCATACTTACAAAAACTGTTGGGCTAGGCCCATAAGTAATAAATTATTAGATTGAGTTATTTACAATTAAATTATGGACTAGGTCCATTTACATATAACCAATCTAATATATATATATATATATATATATATATATATATATGTGTGTGTGTGTGTGTGTGTATTTATATATATTTGAAAGAAATATATATGTTATCAAATAAAGAAAAACCAACATTTACAAGTATGAAATTCGAGATAAAATACTTGTACGGAAAACAAACCACAGCCTAAGTGTCTAATAGACTAGAACACTTGAAGGTCGAAAAACGAACGAAGTATCAGGAATCAAATAGAGATTTGTACGGAACGCAAATCAGTGAGTTCATGTTTCCCCTTTTATTTTAACGTTTTCATGGTTTTTAGCGTGCGGGGATGTATACATGTTACAATTAATATAGCTGGGAAAATGGAAATATTTAGATCACATGTGAATAAGGCTCAAGCATTGGGGCCATTAATGAATAACAAGTACTGAGGAACAAGGGGATAGATCTATTGGGTTTGGGCGAGCCCCACTCTATTACGGCAATAATAACATATCGTATTAGAGTGCTTTTGTGTCTAAAACGAGTGTCTCAGACACATAATAAATCGTCAAGGTTTGCTTGCCAACTTATTCGGCATACAGATTAGTGTCCTTACAACACACTAATGATCTTAAAAGTTTCATTAAGCTATATTAAACAAGTTTATTTCAAATGTTTTTGATAATTCATTTGATACAAAATTTATAACATGAATTCACCAGCTTTTATTGACATTGTTTTCAAAACTAACATGTATTACAGGAAACTAGTGGATGGACTTCGGGGAAAAATCTTGTTCGTTTGTTGTGAAGTCAAGATGTTATGTTTCATCCAGTCTTTTGTTATGTTTTATAAACTTATGTCGAAATTTTAAATAATGTTGTAAAACTTGTGGTTTGTTTTAAAGAAAAAAGTTTATATGTGAATTATGGTTAAATAAAAAGTATGGATGAATGTTTTATAATGTAATACAATTGTCGTTTACTTGGTTGAATGCAACGATTGCCGCTCTGGCCACACCTCGCGACACGCTTCCGCTACATCGAAAATCGGGTGTGACAAGTGTGTGGTTTGTGACGAATATAGGAGATAGCAGGGTATTAAACTTTAAGTAAATAATATGTCACATAACAAGTTGTAGCATATAACACATAGCATAAGGTATTTAAAAGTGAACATGTGCATTTGTGTGCTTTAAGAAAAATTTCACAAGCTAAAACAATTAATCAAGTTAGCACATAAGGTATCTACTAAACTATAGTCTAAGTCTAAGTGTGTAATAATCCTAAACTTAGTTCCCTATAGTAAAGGCTCTGAAACCATTCTGTCACACCCGGACCTGCAGTAGATTGGTACGGGGCATGATGATTGTCCACAGCTCATGACAAATAACCATTGTTTCAATATTTAAAGCACAACCATTTAATTTTTCACATAACATACAATATCCAAAATTTGTTTATACATTGTTTAAAAAAATAAAACATAACACAAGATTTCATTTATTTTCCTAAAAAATAATTTTTTTGGGCCAATAAATATGCTGGTGAGCAATTTCCTCATTTATAAAAAAATGTTTTATATTCATTTTAGACAAAAATACTTTTAACATGCTTTTCAAGGTTAGTATAAAGATTATCTCATATCAACAACACAACCAAGAAAGCCATACATACCAAATGAGAACACACACCCAAATCTAAGACTCAAGACTATAGCGTGCATTCGTCTCAAGCCCCGAAGAGCAAGTCTAATACTGGTGGTGATACTAGACTATAACCCATGGCTATGGGAACCTAGTCAACCATGGATCGACATGACAAGATAGCATGTAATAGACTGACATGACATAGCAAATAAAAACACACGTATAGACATCAATATATGAACACATGGAAACATAGCATGCAAATGATAAAATAAATCAAGTATTTGTATAACATGATATACCCCAAATTTATGATATTAAAAGGGGAAAATGGAAGAAATTACTCACCGGTTGCATTCCGTTTATTTCCTTGGATTAACCGTACGAACTTGAAAAAAACTCCACAAAAGATAGTATCCTAGAATATATTTAATTTATAAAAGTACCAATCAACAAATAGCAAAAATAATATATAAGATAAATTCGGGGGTTAAGGGTAGTAATTAAATATGTCTATTCTAATCTTAAATCATTATTTTGACTATTAAGTAACATTAATATTTTACACTAATTAATATTTTCTTCATACTAAGCCTAAAATTCATAAAATATGGAATTTATTTACATATATTGTTTTGTAATCAAAAATATTAGTTTCACTAAATTAAATAAAATTACATCATGGTGATTTGTCAGTATTGTATTCCATTTTAACAAATTAAAAGATTAAACTAAAAATATATATCCTTTACATTTTATTATCAATGAACAAATCATGAAAATTTTCATATCCTAATTCTTATATTTAACCTCTTAAGAACATGATGATAAACATGGGGTTTTGATAATCTTTCCCAATATATATATATATATATATATATATATATATATATATAAAACTTCAATAATAAATCCGAATGACATATGAAAATTCTAAAAATTGGCACAACCTAATCTAACATAGCAAGAAACATTACCCTACTGTTAACTTTACTAATGCGTGGGTATAAGATCAATAGCCCTAATTTAAAGAACTAAGAACCCTAGTTTTCCTACAATTAATCTTCATATTTTATGTAATTTCCATATTATATATATATATATATAATATTAAAACTTTAATAATAAATCCGAATGACATAAGAAAATTCTAAAAACTGGCACAACCTAATCTAACATAGAAGAAACATTACCCTACTGTTAATTTTACCAATGCGTGAATCTAAGATTAAAAGCCCTAATTTTAAAGAGTTAAGAACCCTAGTTTTCCTACAATTTCAATTCGTGAAGATTGTTGATGCATTTTTGTGTGCCCGTACTGTGCGAACAGGCTAGATAGAGCGTGTGTTGAATATTGTATAGATTGGATACGAACACATGACTTAGTGCAAACGAGAAAGGTGTATAAGTGTCACTTCGTACGAAGTAGCCACTCCGTACGAAGGTAGTCACTTCGTATGAAGGTAACTACTTCGTATGAAGTTAAAAGTCTCAGTTCACATGACGATAAACTCCTAACATGTATAGTGTTGTGTGTTCGTGAGAAGTTAAGTTTTGGAATTCCTAGAAGGGAAAATTTCGCCAGCTTGTCAAGATGTATACTCTTTCGGTATGAATGGAAGCTTATGACTTATGACTATTATTCTGCTTCTACTACGTTCTCAAAAATATTCAACCGAATTAGTTCTATTTTACCCAAAATTTCTTCTAGAACCGCCAGATCATGGAATCTCAACTGGTATCAGAGCTACGAAACCGATTCAATTGATCTAACAGTTGATTATACGCTCATGAATTATGGACTTTAGGGGGTTTTAGAGTAAATCATCAAATAAACGGATAATCCATGGACAAAAATTATAATTGAAACCACAGGATTGTTTAAAAATGAATTTTGACAATGTTTGTGAAATAATCATCATGAAATTAAAAGAAATAAATATTTTGCATCAAAAATGTGATTATCACGAAAAAGGTTATCTTCGCCCGAAGATAGTTAACTTTGCACGAAGATAGTTAACTTTGCACGAAGATAGATTACTTTAGCACGAAGATAGATTACCTTCACACGAAGGTAGATTACCCTCGTACGAAGGTAACTCAAAATGCCTAAAAAATTTGGTGATAGAAAATTTTATTGATCGATGTTGACGACACGAGTGTCCAAAAAATTGGTTGATCGTGTTGACGACACGAGTGTCTAGAAAAAATTGGTGATAGAATTTTTTTCGAGTTTTAATGACAAATTCGGGCTGTTCGGGGACACTGTCGAGAGCTTCAGAGAACATATTTGATGACACGATCACAGAGGGTTGAAGATAATGGGGTAGTCATGGATACATATGCAAAATGGTGATCATTTGGTGTAGTGACTATGAATGGGCCTTAAAGTAAAATCTGCATTGATGAAAAACACATTTTTATGGACCAAAATGACACATTTTCTACATAATGGAGTTTTTCAGAGAATAGAGAGGACTCAATTTGCCAGATTTAAGGGGAAAATTTAGTGGTATCTTTTAGAGAGGTCAGAATTTGCAAAAATGAGTGGGTATAAAATTTCAGAGAATATATGGAAATTCCGGCATTTTTTAAACTCGTGACATGCAATAGTATTCGGGTCATTCCGACTTTAGATTGTCCGGGGATACTTAGGATCTAGATTCGTTAGTTTGTGATCATAGGAAGTTCAGAATCTTTGGATCATGATACAAATTGATGTCTTAGGGTTTGAGTCTTGGGTCTTCATCAAGCCGGTTAGCAGGATATAGTCTAAAGTGTAAAAATCGTTAATGTTCGAGGAGAGGAATTGTTTTTTGGACTAACCGCTGGGAAATGATGATGTTTGTTGATTAAGTTGTTGTCGGTGAAGAAACACTGGTCTGAACCGAGAGGTATCCAGAGATATCTTAGTTATAGCCTAGTTTTTTTGCATAAAAGGTTGTCTCTCGTTCGTTCTTCTGGTGATCTCACTTCGAACTGATCTACAAAGCTAGCAACGCCGTTAGCCTCGTCACGGGGAAAGGGGGTTTTCTCCGTGACCACACTCCGGCGTGAGAATAAGTATTTATATTGCAAACTAATAGCAAGTAAGTAGTGAGTGAGCAGGAAAGCAGGTAGATAATATTAGATGGTTTTACCTTGTGGTTTGATACTTATTTATAGCCGAAAATAAGTAGGTTTAGGAGATGGGCTGATAGGCCCTGGGCCCGGCCCAGACGACCAAGGTTATTCGTTCTGTCCCTTTGCATCGATCATTAAATGTTCCCTGTAGGAGCATTAATGTTCTCTGGCAGGAGATGTGGTTTGTCGTATGTTGAATGGTGCCACGTGTAAAGGCAGCTGTCCCTGACGTTAGACCTGCTATCAGCCGAAAGTGGAGAATGTGTGACAGTCACTAGCGTGAGTATGGTTGGTGCACAGTCTGGCGTCTGCATTACTGTTCATGCGACGCAGTCTGACGCAACCTGCCGAGCAACCATTGGGTTACAGCTCTGCCACTCTATACCCTTGTATATAGTCAAAGCCTCTTTGCGCTTATCCCTTCTGCGAGGCTGTCAGTGCTTTTCTGGCCAGCGCACAGTTGCGGGGATAAATCCTTTTGTCCACAAGACTATGAGGTGTTCTCATGTTTGTCTTGGGCTTACAAGGTTTAGGACTTCGCGGCTAAAGGGTTGTTTGATCCGCGCAGGGTCAAGCAGCCTGCGCGTCTAAGTCTAACTCGCCGTTGTGCCAAGTACACAAGGTTCGTTGTGTGACTTATATTGTTTGGTCCAACTTGCCGTTGCGCTGAGTGCGCAAGGTTCGTTGTATGACCTTTATGAGTTGGTCTAACTTGCCGTTGCGCTGAGTCCGCAAGGTTCGTTATGTGACCTATTAGCATTGGAGTTGTAGTACCATTGTGCGTTACGCACAAGGTTTGTCTATCAGCACAGGGTCAAGGGGCCTATGCTTCCAGGCCTAACTTACCATTGCGCAGGCTGTGCAAGGTTCGTTGTATGACCTGCTTGTTCCAAGAAAGACGCACCGTTACGCATTGCGTGCAAGGTTTTTCTTGTTAATTGTCATTGAGGGTATGTTTCCTTGCGCGGGCACAAAGTTTTTGGGTCCATACCCCTCCAAGTCCCCCCAGTCTAGTTCTGCTCCTATGCGTATGTTGGCAAGTAGGAGGAGTGCTGGACTAAAAGAATTCTTCTATGCGCGCTTATTTTAAGGGCAAAAATTCTAGAAGGGTTGGAGAAAACCTTTATGTGAAGGAAACTCTTCGTTATGATGTCTTTGAAATTTGAATCTCTGTCACGCTGACGTTGCAGGTGGGTTGGTGAGAAAAAGGGTGCCCTGGAGGGGACATTTGATAGTTGTGGCATGCTGTCAATAGTACCGCCTCACATTCACTAATGAATTGGCAGAGAAAGTGGCAGCCATGCACGCGTGACAACCGTCAGTTACCACTTGCGTGACACGCGTCTTTTGTAGATTGGTTGTTAATTTCTCGCGTGCATCACAGTTGTCCATCGCATTAAATGCGATGTGTATAAATAGGGGTACCCGTCGGTTTTCTTCATTCCTTAAAACTGTATCTTTGAAGTTCTCCGAAATCTTCTTGACTTCTTGAGTTTTTCTAGTCTTCAAAACTTTTTGTCTTCAAAACCTTTCTTTTCTGATTCTCATGGCGACTAAGGCTCCTGAGAATGTTTCTTCGTCTGAGGCGTCGACCTCTTTTCCAGTTCTGAAGTGGAATCCGGCTAGTTTTGAACGCCTGATTTCCGGCTAGCGGTTCTCCAAGGACTGGAAAGCCCGGTACCCGGCCGAGGGGGATACAACCACTGATGCTCCGACCGGCTATATCACCTTATTTTTTGATTTTTTCGCCGATGGTAACTTCCGGTTACCGGCAACAAAATTTTTTCTTGAAATTTGGATTTCACAAATTCCATATCTCCCAGTTGAATCCGATGGGGATGGAGAGAATTAAACATTTTGAGTTTTTGTGTAGATCCACTGGTGTTATCCCAACCGTTGAGCGGTTTCGGATTTCTTACCAACTCCATTGTTCTATGGGGTTTTATTCTTTTCAGCACGTGTACAGGCAAAGAAAATTTGTTTCTCCCCTCCCAAGTCCTTCCACGATTGGAAGGCAAAATTTTTTATTTGAAGTCTGGTGTTATTCCCCTCCGGATGCACTTCCGGGGGTGGAGGAGATTCTGGTGGAGACCGTCCCTATACCAGTGGTGGATTCCCGGTATAAGGATTTGAAAGAGATCCTGGCGATCCAACTGCCGAAAAGGGCGTTAGTGGCGGCGGGCATGTGTTTGGTGTGGAAGCCTAACCGCCGGGAGAGGCTCGTCTACATGGAAGGGGATCGGAGTAAGTACCTTTGCTTCTTTGCTGCATTATTTCTTGATTTCGCCTTATGTGTAGGCTGACCATGTGTTTTTCCTTTGCAGGGGCGCTGCTGTTCTTGGTGGCGTTTGAGAGGAAGGAAAGGCACATTGAGAAAGTCGCCCTGGGCCCGGAGGAGCCACCTGGTATGCGCAAATCCTGGGGAATTTTGAACTCCCCAAGAATGCAGATTTGCTGGCCCCCGCGCTTTGGACTGGTAAGCCGTTATATTGTTGTGTTTACATCTTTGTAGATTACGCATTTTGTTGCCCCATTGTGGGCTTTGAAAGACTTGGGCGTTGGCCCTGACCCCAAGAAAAAGAGGCACGCGGTGGCTGATAAGGGGGGACCTCAACCTAGGGCAGACCCGCCAAAAGGTAAGCGCATCGTGTCCGATCGTTGGAATGCCTATGTAGTAGTATCTGACTCATGGGAGGGTCTTGCGCCTGTAGGTGTGAGCAAGCCCGCGCCTAAGCCGGTGGAGATTCCGGTTGTTAATCCAGACGACACGGTGGAGGTCGAATCCAGCCCGGAGCCTGTCAAGCGAAAGCGGGGTCCGAAGAATGACATCTCCGCGCAGCCCTCCAAAAAGGTTGCGCGGAAGGTGATAGGGAAGATGGGGAGCCTAGACACGCTTGTCGCCAAGATCTCCCTAAGTAACCTTATAACTTGTGTTAATCGCACCACTTTTTTGTATAATGTTTGTCTGACTGTTTGTCATCCCGCAGGGGGAGGCGAGCCCGTTTTTGTGGGATCCAGCACTCCGGCCGCACCCATGGATACTCCAATGCCCCTGCCTGTGGGTGAAGGCGCGCAAGCGTCCAGTGCACAGGGTGGGGAGCCCGCTGCTGGGGCGGTGGAACATGAGGTGGTGGTGGAAGATCCTGAGGTGGAGGTTGAGGCTGTAGAGCCTGAGGTTGTGGTGGAAGATCCTAAGGTGGAGGTTGAGGAGCAAGCTAATGCTTCACAGCGGGTGCGCACAGAAGCGTTGGCGCCCGGGGGTGAGGCTGGGGGATCTGGTAGAAACCCTTCTGCAGAAGGATCTCCAATCCGCCCGAACGAGACCCCCGGTGATTATTATTACAGGTCATATATTACGGCCTGTGCTGAAGAGATCCACACCCCTGTGTGGAAGTTGAAGCAAGGAGATGACTTTTCTCACTGGTCGGTGTGCCGTGAGTGGTTTAAAGGGACCTTCCCTCCAGCAGAGGTGCGTGCGCGCGCTAAACATGAACAAGAACAAACTTACCGCACGTATTTTTCCAGCCGCTAGCTCTACCTCGGTCACACACAGGATAGTAAGGGAATGGCGGGGCATGCTGAAAAACAAGCCAAATTCGAATTTGCCCAAGCGAACCTGGTTAAAGAGCGAGCCCAAGTGGCTGCGTAGAAATCTGAGTTGGAGGCGAATCAGGCTAAATTTGCCGAAACACAACAGGTCGAGGAGTGGGTCGCGCTGGGGTGGAAGAAGAGGGCCGAGAGCTCCGATGCCACACTCGCTTAAGAGCGCAGGTTGTGCAGGAAGGCTTGTGAGAAAGATAACCATGAGAAAAGAATCTCTGAGGGATGAAGTGGCCCAGTTGCGCGAAGAGGTAGTGCGCGAGAGAAAGAGAAGGAGGCAGCTTCTGCTGCGGCCACGGAGGCCAGGGTGGACCGCGAGCGTAGTGAGCAGAAGGAGGTAAAAACTTGCCTCGTTATTTTTCCTTTATTTGTATAATCTACATGATGTCATACTAACCTTATGCATGTGACCAAGTTGTTGCTTGCGCCGCTTTGGAGAGTGCCAAGAAGGATCTCCAGGGCGCGAAGAAGGATCTCAAGGTGGCCTTGGTGGAAAAGGCTGAATTACAACGTAGGCACCTGGAGGATAAAGAGTGGATACGATTGGTAGGGGCCAAGGTGGACGCGGGCGAGAAAAGATATGAGAATTCTGAAGCCGCCTGCGCCATCTCCGAGTCGTTGGTGGAGTCGCTGACCAACAACACGATGTGGATGCAATAGCATGGAGTTGTCAATGTAAGTACTCCATTTGTTTTTTGGTCACTTTGTATTGATTCTAACCCTGTTTTTATGTTGCAGATCGCGAACTCCATTCTGATTTCCGCGGAGCTGGACGGCACAGTGGCCAAGCCGATGGTCACTGCACGCCACGACGGGTACGCGCAGGGCTATGCTGAGTGTGCGCATCACGTCACTCATGCAATGTACGTTCAATGGGACAAAAGCCGCGCTGCCACTCATGGTGTTGATACTGAAGTAGCCTTCTCCCAGGCTAAGTGGGAGTATCACCGTCTACAGCTCCCGGTTATGGAATTGGTAAGCGAGTTGCTCACACACGATGACTTTGTTTATCGCCTCAAAGATATATTTCCAGAAGAAGCCGAGGCCGCTGGGGCTGAAGACTAGTGTAAGATCCTTAATTGTCATATCTTTAATGTATGTTGAATGTAACTGCGCACTGCGAATGTTTGTACATATTGTATATATTTTTATCTTTAATGAAATGTTTCTTTCAAGTTCCAATATTTGCGTGAAAAGGACCAACTTTGTTTAGGTATAGCGAATGAAACTGGTAATGAACTCATGTATGAACATCCTTTCCCATGTGCATGTAGTAGGTAGTGAATATTTGTTCATGAGTCATTGTGTACCAAGGTGTTTTCGCGTAGACCCAAAGTGATTTCGCGCATTTGTAACGAAACATTTAGATAAAGAAATTCATGTATCCCTTGTCTTTATTAATCAATGAGGCGTAAGAGCCATGTATAAAGTAGACATTAAGATAATATATTTGCTAATTTACATGTAGAACCGTCTTAGCTGCTACGCATTCCATGTCCTAGGGACGTTTGTGTCATCCATACGTTTAAGGGTGTATGCACCCTTTCCTAGGACTTCATGGATAATGTAAGGACTTTCCCACTTAGGTGCGAGCTTTCCAGGACTTTCAGTGTTAGACGCTTCATTGTCACGTAGAACAAAGTCACCGAGTAGAAATGTACATATGCGGACTCGCGCGTTATAGTATTTCTCGATCTTGGACTTGTATTTTTCTTCATTGATAGCGGCGTTTTCATGCCTTTCTTCTAGTAGGTCCAAGTCGAGTCTGCGCTCATTTTCGTTGTTTTGGCTTCACACAACTAGCATGCGTGGTGAGGGAAGGCCTATCTCTGCGGGAATCAGTGCCTCCGCCCATACACTAGGCTAAAAGGAGTTTCGCATATGCTGGTTTTTGGCATCGTTCGATGAGCCCAAAGGATGCTTGGCAGCTCATTTACCCAGCTTCTTTGCGCCGTACCCAATCTCGCCTAGATCCCTTCAACGATGCTCTTGTTTATACTCTCGACTTGGCCATTCCCTTGGGATGCGAGACCGAGTGAAGACATGCTCGATATGCATTTTCTTCATCCATTGCTATAGTTCTTCAGCTGTGAAGTTTGGGCCATCGTCGCTGACTATGCGCAGGCGTAGCCCAAATCGGCATATGATGTGCTCCCAAATGAATTTCCGAACTACAGTTGTTGTGGTGGATGCAAGGGGTTTTGTTTCTACCCACTTGGTGAAGTAATCGACTGCGACGATTATGAACTTCACCGCGCCCGGGGCATCTGGAAAAGGTCCCACCATATCGATTACCCATTGCTGGAAGGGCTATGCTGTTGTCACTGGAATCAAGGATTCTTGGGGTGTAGCATCTTCGGCGCATAACGCTGGCATGATGCGCACTTCCGCAGTGTTTCGACTGCATCTAGGTGCATTCCAGGGCAATAGCAACCGGCGTTCATGATCTTTGCTATGACCATGCGTAGACCGGCGTGAATTCCGCATAACCCTTCATGTATTTCGTGAATCAAGTATTGTGCGTCTTGCGTGTCAACGCAGCGGAGGAGCGGTCCAAGGCATAACTTCCGGTATAGGATGCTGTCCACAATATTTCATAGTTAAGTGCCTTGTTCTAGACCATCTGTCACACCCCAACTGATGGCGGAAACATCGGAGTGAGACGAAAACGAGATTGCTCATTGCTCACAACGTTAATATTGACAATATTTAATTTAAAGACGAATTTCATTTCAAGAATAATTGTCAACATGCAACATTGAAACAAATACAACAATTAAACTTAAACAACAAAATAGATAAAACAACATTAACCTAAACGTGTAAATGTGTGCATCTAAGTCCTTGCTATTTGATTTCATAACATCCTCTTCATCAACCTGTAACATGTTTTAAAATAAAAATTCAATGCAAAAGCAAAGGCGAGTACACAAGTTTAAGCATAGCATACGTATACAAATAAATTTTAAACAAATCCTCATGGTAACTAAGATTCTACAAGAGCATATACAAGGCATGCAATACTACAGTCATACGAAGGCTTAAACATGTCATACACGATGGAGGGGGATGTGTTACTTCCTAAAGCGCTTTACATGTCATACGAAGGCTTAAACAAGTTAATGACTAAAGTATCACGTAAAGAATGTCCAAGATATAAGCATCACGTAAGCATATCAAGTATACATGTGTATAGGATTGTTTGTGCATTTCATAAAGTTTAAGTGTTGTGGTTTTGGTATAAGTAAACATGTTACACCCAAAAGTGTTTTAAACGAAAAGTGGGTCGAGTGTACTCACGGTTTTGCTAAGTCTTCAACTTGACAAGCCCGTGAAGATGGTTGGTTGATGGGATGAACGCGAGTTATCCTACAAGAGGAAAACGAGAGCGTATGAGTAACAAGTTTACGAGGATTTGGATTATTCGCGCATGATTAAATTTAAGTGTGATAAAGTATGATGATACAAAAGTATTCACTAAGATGTAGCACTTGTTCTTGACACTATAGTAACCCATAAGGGTTGAATGTGATTTCATAGGTTCGGGACCTATTAGAATCGTGACAAGGAACTACATACTTTAGTAGTAAATTAATAACTTGATAGGTGATTATATAGTCATTATCAAGGTTTCGGTTTTTAGGATTATAATATAGTCATTGGATATTATATGTACATAATAATAAACTATACTAACAAGGATTTCATGGAAGTCATGGAGGAGGTAGGAGGTAGAACCATCCATTTAGGAACCTCGAATAACGTTCACCACTACTCAAGTCACCTTAGGTAACAAGGAGGGTACTAGAACAATAATATGAACAAGAAGGTAAATAACAAGAATGTAAAGTGTGTCCATGGTGATACTTTAGGTCTGGAAAAATCATCAAGTGATGTGTGGTCTCGAGTTAGGATAGCCCAAGCTAACCATGGTGGACACACATGAACAACTTTATGAACTTGCATCACTTGTGAGCTTAAAGCTCTATGAAAACAGAATTTTTGTGAGGATAAGTCCTCTATTTTGAATGTCTCAACCTTGTTTTTAAGCCTAACCAACCATAAGAGTGGTTGTAAGCATTAGGACATAGGTTTAAGATGAGTTAAACTTAAGTTGGATAAAGAAATATAAGTTTTTTGAAAGCACACAGAAAGTTTTTGGACATTTAAATGCATTTCCAGATCTGAGTTCTCCATGGAGAACCCTAGGATTCAAACTTAAAGTTTGTCCAAGTGTTTAGAAAGAAGAATGAGATGATTTCGTTGAGAAATGAGCAAGATATGCTCACTTTTGTAAGATGGGTACAATATGCTCGAACTTGGAATTTGGCAGCTGGTTTGAAGGGTTTTGAGAGAGATTTGAGGGAGATTAAAGTGTAAAAATGCTTGGACTAGAGGTGGTTTTTATAGGGTTAAGTTTGTGTTAGTTGTTAGGTGAGTTAGGTTAGTAATTAATGCAAAAAAATGGATTTTGAAGTCAAAAACCCGCCCTCAAGGGCTGCTGCCGCTTCTTGCTCGAGACCAGCCCACACTCCGGAAACACGGCTTAAAGCCGAGTGTTTCCGGGATTTTTCACATGTGGGCGCCTGGTGGAGTGGTTGAATCGCTGCTTGTTGAACCGGAGGTCCCGGGTTCGACTCCCGCGGATCTGGTTTGATTATTTCCTTTTCTATTAATTAAAAATCTTATATTAGTTTCAGAAATGGCAAGAATAGCCCTGAAGTTAAAGAATCCAAGAATTGCAATTTAGACCTTAGACTTTATTAAGGAAAGATATATATATATATATATATATATATATATATATATATATATATATATATTAACATTTAATTTCTAAATGTTAATATATTTATAAAAAATATCATTTTAAATTTGTAAAAAAATCAATTAATTTTAGTAACTAATTTAATTAATTAATTTAAATTAACTCACTTAATAAACGAATAGGTAAATATATTTTCGTAACGAATTTAGTTTAACGATTACGAGTTTCACGGATCACGGGCGTTTTCAATCACGTACAACATTACCACGAATGAATATTAGGAATCTCGATATCATTATGATCATAGTCTCGGTTTAACAACGATGCGATTAAAGATGATTACGAGAATTACAAGCTTAAAAATGAAATAAAGAATTACAGTACACGGTTTCTAAATAAAGGAAGTACGGGAAAGCAGGGCGTTACAGTCTCCCCTCCTTTAGGAAATTTCGTCCCGAAATTTAGGAAGACTCAACGAATAGATGCGGATACTTGGCCTTCATATCATTCTCGAGTTCCCAAGTAAATTCAGCGCCACGTTTTCCTTCCCATCGAACCCTGACGATAGGGATTCGACTGCGCCTTAGTTGCTTGATTCCTTGGTCCATTATTTCAACCGATTTTCCACAAAGTGCAAGGTCTCGTTGATTTGAAGATCTTCGAGTGGGACTTGAAGTCCTTCTTTGGCTAGACATTTCTTCAAGTTTGAAACGTGAAATATAGGATGAACATTGTTAAGCGCTTGAGGTAGATCCAGTCTATACGCTACCTTGCCAATCCTTTCGAGAATCTTGAAAGGACCCACATAGCGAGGAACGAGTTTGCTTTTCTTACCAAAACGAACAACGCCCTTCCAAGGGGACACCTTGAGAAGCACAGATCACCTACGCTGAATTCCAAAGGCTTGCATCTTTTATCAGCATAACTCTTTTGTCGGCTTCGGGCTTTAAGGAGATTATCACGTATTTGTAGAATCTTGTCCGTCGTCTCTTGTATCAGCTCAGGACCGGTGAGTTGTACGTCTCCGATCTCGTGCCAACAAATAGGCGAACGACACTTACGACCATACAATGCTTCAAATGGAGCCATTTGAATACTTGCGTGATAGCTGTTGTTTTACGAGAATTCTACCAAGGGTAAGTGCGAATCCCAATTGCCGCCAAAATCGATTACGCATGATCGAAGCATATCCTCTAGAGTTTGGATAGTGCGCTCAGTTTGACCGTCAGGTTGAGTATGAAAAGCGGTACTAAGGTTCAAACGAGTGCCAAGGGCGGATTGAAAAGTTCGCCAAAGGCGGGAAGTGAAACGAGCGTCACGATCAGAAATGATGTCAATGGGCGTACCATGACGACTGATGATCTCACTCGTGTAGATGCGAGTCAATTTCTCGACTTTGTAACTTCACGAATGGCAAGGAAGTGAGCGAATTCGGTCAGACGATCGATGATAACCCAAATGTTGTCATGACCTGAAGGAGTACGAGGCAATTTTGTAATGAAATCCATGGCTTCCAGACATGTATTCAGGTTTTCGAGTAGGCCAGAGGGACGTTAATGTTCTGCCTTGACTTTAGAACATGTCAGACACTTTGACACGTAAAGAGCGATATCTCGTTTCATTCCAGGCCACCAATAAGACGTACAAAGGTCATGGTACATCTTGTCAGCGCCAGGGTGCACGAAATATCGGCATTTATGAGCTTCATCCATCAAAGTGGTTTGAAGAGTACCACGATCAGGAATCCACATACGGCCACGATAGTACAGGATACCATTGTTCTTCTGCTCAAGTGATGTTTCGTCGCCGATATTCAACTAAGTTTCGAGGTTGCCCTCGTTAATGGTTGAATATTGCGCATCTCGAATCAGATGGTGGAAATTTTCCATGGTTTTGTGACAACAAGCACTCTTCACATGAGTCTTACGACTAAGTACATCAGCCACAACATTCGCTTTGCCAGGATGGTAGCGAATGTCATAGTCATAGTCGTTTAACAATTCCACCTAACGGCGTTGCCGCATGTTGAAGTCTTTTTGGTCAAAGATATGTTGTAGGCTCTTATGATCGGTGAAGATCGTACACTTTGTACCATAAAGGTAGTGTCGCCAAATCTTTAACGCAAAAACGACCGCACTAAGTTCAAGGTTGTGCGTAGTGTAGTTTTTCTCATGTATCTTGAGTTGTCTCGACGCATAAGCGATAACCTTGTCCCGTTGCATGAGAACGCAACCAAGACCTTGGTTAGAAGCATCACAATACACGACGAAGTCGTCATTTCCATCGGGAAGAGTAAGGATAGGAGCATTACAAAGCATGTCCTTGAGTGTTTGGAAAGACTCCTCTTCTTTGGGACCCCAAACAAAAGGTTTATCTTTTTGCGTCAAGGAGGTCAAAGGAACGGCAATCTTCGAGAAGTTCGAAATGAAACGACGATAATACCCAGCTAGGCCAAGAAACGAACGAATCTCAAAAGGTGATTTAGGTGCAACCCAATTCTCTAACAGCTTCTATCTTTGCGGGGTCAACATGAATGCCGAGTTCATTGACGGTGTGACCCAAGAATTGAACCTCTTTAAGCCAAAATTCACACTTGGAGAATTTTGGCATAAAGACGTTTGGTGTGCAAAAGTGTAAGAATGAGACGCAAATGTCGCCCATGTTCTTCTTTCGTCTTGGAGTAGATGAGAATATCATCGATGAAGACAATAACAAAACGATCAAGAAACGGCTTACACACGCGGTTCATTAAATCCATGAACACAGCAGGCGCGTTAGTCAAACCAAAAGGCATGACCACGAACTCGTAGTGTCCATAACGTGTGCGGAATGCGGTTTTGGGTATATCTTCTTCGAGAACTCGAAGTTGAGGATAACCAGAGTGGAGATTAATCTTTGAAAAGCACGTCGCGCCTTGTAATTGATCGAAGAGATCGTCAATGCGAGGAAGTGGATAGCAGTTCTTGACTGTGAGTTTGTTGAGCTCGCGATAGTCAATACACATGCGGAATGATCCATCTTTCTTCTTGATGAAGAGTACGGGAGCGCCCCAAGGAGAAGTACTAGGGCGTATAAAGCCTTTATCAAGAAGTTCTTGAAGCTGGCTTGATAACTCTTGCATCTCCGAAGGTGCTAATCGATACGGAGCCTTCGAAACAAGAGTTGCGCCGGGAATGAGGTCCATACGAAAGTCGACAGCACGAGGAGGAGGAAGACCAGGAAGGTCATCCAGAAAGACACACCAGGGAACTCACAAAGACGGGAACTTCACTTAGGCTTGGACCCTTGTCTTTCTTTTCCATAATGTGGGCCAAGAACACAAAGTATTCCTTGCGTAAGTATTTGTTCGCCTGAATACACGACATCAGCTTGAGAACTTTGGAAGGTTTCTCACCATAGACGTGTAAGGAATCATCGCTAGGAAGAGGAAGGCGAAGGAATTTCTCCGAGCAAACAACTTCAGCACGAACCTGCCGGAGCCAGTCCATGCCTACTATGACATCAAAACTAGCCATTTTCATAGGTATGAGATCAATCGAAAACGTATGACCGTTAAGATAAAAGGAACAACAAGGGAGGACGGAGTTAACGGAACGGTCTTACCGTTAGCGACTTCAACAGGGAAAGGATCGGGCAGCTTAGATCGTTCGCACTTAAGCAAGGGTTCAAATTCAACAGATACAAAACTTCTATCTGCGCCAGTATCAAACAAACAAGAAGCATAGACATGATTCACAAGGAACGTACCAGTAATAACATCGTTGGAGCTTTGGGCTTGAGCGGAGGTGAGCACGAAAGCTCGACCTTTAGCAGGCTCAGGTTGTTGCTGTTGGCTCTGATACCAATCTGTCACACCCCAAACGATGGCGGAAACATCGGAATGAGACGATAACGAGATTGCTCATTCCTCACAACGCTAATAATGACAATATTTAATTTAAAGTCGAATTTCATTTCAAGAATAATTGTCAAAATGCAACATTGAAACAAATACAACAATTAAACTTAACACAATACAAAAAAATTGATACAACAACATTAACCTAAACGTGTAAATGTGTGCATCTAAGTCCTTGGTATTTGATTTCATAGCATCCTCTTCATCAACCTGTAACATGTTTTAAAATAACAATTCAATGCAAAAGCAAAGGCGCAAGTTTAAGCATAACATACGTATACGAATAAAGTTTAAACAAATCCTCATGGCAACTATGATTCTACAAGAGCATATACAAGGCATGCAATACCACTAGTCAAACCCTTAACGCAATCACGATGTTTTAACATGGCCTCAAGATTACACGATGGAGGGAGATGTGTTACTTCCTAAAGCGCTTTACATGTCATACAAAGGGTTAAACAAGTTAATGACTAAAGTATCACATAAAGAATGTCAAAGATATAAGCATCACGTAAGCGTATTAAGTATTCATGTGTATAGGATTGTTTGTGCATTTCATAAAGTTTAAGTGTTGTGGTTTTGGTATAAGTAAACATGTTACACCCAAAAGTGTTTTAAACGAAAAGTAGGTTCGAGTGTACTCACGGTTTTGCTAAGTCTTCAAACTTGACAAGCCCGTGAAGATGGTTGGTTGATGGGATGAACGCCGAGTTATCCTACAAGAGGAAAACGAGAGCGTATGAGTAACTAGTTTGACGGAGGATTTGGATTATTCGAGCATGATTAAATTTAAGTGTGATAAAGTATGATATACAAAAGTATTCACTAAGATGTAGCACTTGTTCTTGAAAACTATAGTAACCCATAAGGGTTGAATGTGATTTCATAGGTTCGGGACCTATTAGAATCGTGACAAGGAACTACATACTTTAGTAGTAAATTAATAACTTGATAGGTGATTATATAGTCATTATCAAGGTTTCGGTTTTTAGGATTATAATATAGTCATTGGATACTATATGTACATAATAATAAACTATACGTAATCAAGGATTTCATGGAAGTCATGGAGGAGGTAGGAAGTAGAACCATCCATTTAGGAACCTCGAATAACGTTCACCACTACTCAAGTCACCATAGGTAACAAGGAGGGTACTAGAACAATAATATGAACAAGAATGTAAATGAAAAGAATGTAAAGTGTGTCCATGGTGATACTTTAGGTCTAGAAAAATCATCAAGTGATACGTGGTCTCGAGTTAGGATAGCCCAAGCTAACCATGGTGGACACACATGAACAAGTTTATGAACTTGCATCACTTGTGAGCTTGAAGCTCTATGAAAACAGAATTTTTGTGAGGATAAATCCTCTATTTTGAATGTCTCAACCTTGTTTTTAAGCCTAACAACCATAAGAGTGGTTGTAAGCATTAGGACATAGGTTTGAGATGAGTTAAAGTCAAGTTGGATAAGAAATATAAGTTTTGAAAAGTTTTTGAAAGAAGACAGAAAGTTTTTGGACATTTAAATGCATTTCCAGATCTAAGTTCTCCATGGAGAACCCTAGGATTCAAACTTAAAGTTTGTCCAAGTGTTTAGAAAGAAGAATGAGATGATGTCGTTGAGAAATGAGCAAGATATGCTCACTTTTGTAAGATGGGTACAATCTGCTCGAACTTGGAATTTGGCAGCTGGTTTGAAGTGTTTTGAGAGAGATTTGAGGGAGATTAAAGTGTAAAAATGCTTGGATTAGAGGTGGGTTTTATAGGGTTAAGTTTGGATTAGTTGTTAGGTGAGTTAGGTTAGTAATTAATGTAAAAAAAATGGATTTTGAAGTCAAAAATCCGCCCTCAAGGGGTTGCTGCCGCTTCTGCTCGCGACCAGCCCACACTCCGGAAACACGGCTTAAAAGCCGAGTGTTTTCGGGATTATTCACATGTGGGCGCCTGGTGGAGTGGTTGAATCGCTTCTTGTTGAACCGGAGGTCCTGGGTTCGAGTCTCCGCGGATCCGGTTTGATTATTTCCTTTTCTATTAATTAAAAATCTTATATTAGTTTTCAGAAATGGCAAGAATAGCCCCTGAAGTTAAAGAATCCAAGAATTGCAATTTAGACCTTAGACTTTATTAAGGAAAGATATATATGTATTAACATTTAATTTCTAAATGTTAATATATTTATAAAAAAATCAGCATTTTAATTTTGTAAAAAAAATTAATTAATTTTATTAACTAATTTAATTAATTAATTTAATCAATAAATTTAATTAATTAATTTAAATTAACTCACTTAATAAACGAATAGGTAAATATATTTTCGTAACGAATTTAGTTTAACGACTACAAGTTTCACGGATCACGGGCGTTTTCAATCACGTACAACATTACCACGAATGAATATTAAGAATCTCGATCTCATTATGATCATTGTCTCGGTTTAACAACGACGCAATTAAATATGATTACGAGAATTACAAGCTTCAAAAAATGAAATAAAGAATTACAATACATGGTTCTAAATAAAGGAAGTACGGGAAAGTCGGGCGTTACACCTTCCTTGCTTCCGGTTTGTTCTCGGGGAGGATCTCATGTTGCAAGAACATGATTATGGGAGATTTCCAGGAAGGATTCCCCACATAGATAATGTTTACTTGACGCAAAGGAACATAAGGGTTTTTGAGTACCTCAATGCGCACTTCACGCACGAGGTGATTGAAGCTTGTAGCGGCTAATTTGTTGAGCGCGTCAGCATGCTTATTCTCGCTTCGGTTAACATGGGTTATTTTGAAGTGTTGCAATTTGGTTATTAAGGGCCTGTTCAAGATACAAAGCCATCTTTCACCTTTTGCGTTGTATAGGCCGTTGACCTGTCCTGCGACTAAAAGGGAATCGACGAGTGCTTCCAAATTCTGTGCGCCCATTTTGATGGCTAACCGTAGGCCTGCTAGAAACGCTTCGTACTCAGCTTCATTATTGGTGCTCTTGAATTTTAACCTGATAGCTTAGGTAAATTCTTGATTGTCGGGTCTTATTAGGCGGAGACCTGCCCCTGCGCCATCATCGTTGTAACACCTGACGAAAAACGGGTTCTAAAACCCGCTCCGTTTTGTAAGAAAAGTATACATCATGATGTCAGTTATGTGTTTATGTTAAATGTTTAAAAGTTTATATATTATTTGCATTAAAGTAATAAAGTAAAATAATAATATTAATAATAAAAAGTAAAAAAATAATAATAAATAATAAAAATAAAATATCAAAAAGTGAAGACCACATGTATCAAACCCGGGTCTCCACCCAACCAACACACACAACACACCACTACACTACACACACATATATGCTATAATCTTAAATCATATAAGTTTTGTACTAAAACAACATCTAAATCTGAGTTCAAGAACAACCGTCTGTAACGGTTATAACCTTCCAATCCCTCATCAATCTCCGATGTTGTTTCAAATTAAAACTGAAGAACCGTTCTCAATTATGAGTTAGACTCAATCATGGGGTTAATTAAAACCAATTCAGTTACACAATAATTGGTCATCAATTTTTGACCGAAACTTATAAAAACCAAAATTCAACATTCTTCTATAAATAGCGATCCAAAGCTTCTTTTGAACTCGCTCAGTCTCAAACATTTCTCTAAAACTCTCGAAAGAAGCTTTCTGCTTCAAATTGCTCTTCGCCGAAACTGTGTCTTCGCCGGAATTCAACCGAAGAAATCATAACACCCTTCCGTTTCGGTACAATTACTTGAATCCTTTTATATTCAATTGTTTCATGATTAGTTAGTAAATCCAATAGGTATAATTGGACTAATCAGTCGGATATACTTATTATGTATTAAACATGAAGAAGAAGAAGTCGAGTTAATATAATTAAAATCAAGGTTTATACTGGGTTAGACACACAGTCCAGTGGTAGACTGTGTGTAAATTTAAAGTAGAGGTCCCGGGTTCGAGTCTTATCACGATGCCAATTTCCGAATTTAAACCAAAGTTTTTTAATACTTATATATATTAACTCTCAGTTAGTATATAAATTTAATATTAATCATAAATATCCCGGGTTAGTCACACAACCTAGTTGGTCGGGCTATGTGCATCATGAAGCTTATGTCGCGGGTTCGAGTCCGGTTCGCTGCATAGTGATACGCTTTCTTAAATAAATCGAACCTTTGTAAAATAAAACCAAAATATAATTAACTAAGTAAGTGTATATAATTAATTAAAATCAAGATTATTTCGGGTTAGACACGTAGCACAGTTGGTAGAGCTGCGTGCACGTATACGGGAGGTCACGCGTTCGAGTCTCACACGATGCCAAATCCATACGAATTATACCGGTTCGACCCATTGAAAGGGTATATTTTTTAATTAAACTTTTCTTTATTTTTATCCAATAACCATAAAAATATATTTAAAAATCAGACTTTTTAAACATAAAAATTAGTAATAAATAATATTAAAATTTGTCTAAAAAGCCTAATAAAAGTCTTTAAATAAAATACTAATTGCAAATAAAGAGATATATTTACCGAATTATTACGTGAATATTTAGGTTAGTTTTCTCGTCGGTTGAATCTATAATCGTGCGTGTTCGTTATCAACTCAAGAAACGCACCCACTGTGAGTGAATTCTTACAAACTTCCCCTTTTTATTCATGTTTTGGGGTGTATCATGTATCGTTTATTTAAATCATTTATTCAAACACTTGTGCTATTACCATTATGTGAACTAACGTGCTATGTGAAATTTTGTTTATGGTTATTTGTGGTTATACTTTTTTTTCATTTCAGTCAAGCTGTCACATTAGGCCCATCAGTTCCTCGTTCGATACGAGTAGAGCATCGCGTTGCCTAAACAGATCGGCTCCGTTTGGTTGAGCCTTGATCTCACAGCTCATCATTTATTTTCTCATTTCAGTCAAGCATTCACAATAGGCCCATCAGTTCCCTGTATAGACGGTAGAGCATCGCGTGCCTCATCAGATCGACTCCGTTTGATTGAGCCTTGATCTCACAGTTCATCATTTATCATGCTCATGTGTACATTGCTAGATGCCTATGTGGTTTGTGAATAGTTTACATATACGTTTGCTCATATTTGGTTTATACACATTTTTATTAAATTAATCAACATATCTTTGTCTTTCAAAATACTTAAACGGAATTCACTCGCCAACTTTTGTTAACCCAAACCTCTATTTTTACACATGATATAGGTGAACAGGTTGAAGCAAGGAACACATAGGATTGGGCCTTAGAAATAAATAAAGCATTATTTGAATACCTTGTTTAGATCATTTGGTGCTTGTATGGTTTATATGTTTGTTGGAATTTTCCCTTTTAATTTGGAATAATAAATATGAAACTTTATTATTGTAAATGTCATGAGCTTTGATGAAAACCCAATCATGCCCCGACTACCATATCTGCTGCAGGTCAGGGTGTGACAATCGTTGGATGCGCCATCTGTGTGAAGTATGCACGCGCAGTTTTCTGTAACCAGCGTTGGATTCTGTACGGCTTCACACTCTTGCACTTTATTCACTGGTACTTCTGTAATAAAATCTGCCAGTATCTGACCTTTTATTGTTGGGCGTGGTTTGTACATGATGTTGTGTCCGCCAAGCTCAATCGCCCATTTTGCTAGACGGCCAGATATGTCTGGCTTGGACAAAATTTGGCCTAAGTGATTGTTCGTGAGAACTGTTATCACATGGCCGGAAAAATACCGACGCAACCTGCGGGATGCATGGACCAAAGCTAGAGCAAGCTTTTCCATCATAGGATATCGTGTCTCTGGGTCAATTAGCATTTTGCTGACATAGTAGATCGGAGTTTGGACTCCTGCGCGCTCTACTAGCAGGACTGCCCCAGAGCGATATCTGATGCGGAAAGGTAAAGTATCAGTGGCTCGTTCTTTTGCGGTTCCGTGAGCGTAGGTAGCTGAATAAAGCACTCCTTCATTTGTGTGAAGGCTTTCTCCGCATCCGGAGTCCACTGAAACTTCTTTTGCTTTACACAGTTCCGCAAAGTGCTGATCAATGGGAAGGACTTTATTGCGTGGTTCGCCAAGAACCTGTTCAGCGCAGCCAGTCGCCTAGCCAGCCGTTACATTTATTTGATGGTTGAGGGGGAAGGCATACATTGAATCGCTTCCACTTTCTCAGGATTGACTTTGAAACCGTCGCGCGTGACGATGAATCCCAAGAATTTGCCTTCTTCCATTCAAAACAAGTACTTGCTAGGGTTCAGCTTCAGGTTTGCCTTGCACAAGGATGCAAACGTTTTCTGAACGTTCGTCAGCATCTTCTCCTTATCCAAACTCATGATGACTAGGTCATCAAAGTACACTTCTACAGTTTCGCCAATGTCGTCCCCGGAGACATGGTCCGTTAAGCACTGATACGTGGCTCCTACATTGTGCAATCCGAAGGGCATCTTTGTGTAGCAAAAGATTCCCTTGTCAGTGTGGAAAGCGGTTTTGTCTTCGTCCTCTTTCTTCATTTGAATTTGGTGGTAGCCTTTGTAGCAGTCAAGAAAGTATTTCCACCTATGAAGCGAGGGAGTCCACCATTTTGTTGATTTCGGGTAAAGAGTAGCAGTCCTTGGGTCATGCCTTGTTAAGATCTTTGAAATCGACGCACATGCGCTGCCGTTGTGTTTTTAGACAATGACTGGGTTGGCCACCCATGTCTGATAGCGTACTTCTTGGATGATTTCGGCTTGGAGAAGTTCTGAAACTTGCTCATTCAGTGCGCGGGTCTTTTCAGGACCGAAGTTGCGCTTCTTCTGAACTATAGGTTGAAATGAAGGGAATGTGTGCAGCGCGTGCTCAGCGATTTCCCTCGCTACCCCTGTCATATCTGCCGGCAACCAGGCTAAAATATCTACATTTCGGAACAAAAGTCATTTCAACCGCGCCTTGACTGCGGGGGTCATGGCAGGCCCTAGCAATATTGTTTGTTCCGGGTACTTGTTGTTTAGTACTCACTTCTCTGGCTCGCCATTGGATGATGACTTTTGTAGTTTTGTCAGCGGTTCCTCTTCAACATACATGATTTCCTTCCTTGCGTACATGATGGCCATCTCGGTTTCCGTTGGAAACCCGCAGGCAGCATGAGGAGTATAAGTGATCATGCTAAACTCTCGTTGTGCGCGCTGGCGCAGCAATACGTCATGGCGCGAAGTAGCGGGCATGACCATGAAATTGACCGAGACCGTGCGAGAGTGTCGCCCATCGGAAAGAGTCACCAGAAAAGTGATTTGGCCCAGTGGAAAACGGCCTCATTGCAGAAACTAGTGAGTGGGAAGCCCATCGGCTCCAAGCGCGCTTTGTCTTCTGGGTCAAGTTGTTGGAAGCACTGTTCATAGATGATGTCCATAGAGCTCCCGGGATCTATGAACATATATTCGGTGCGATAATGGTCGAAGATGCCAGTTATCACGACAGGTCGGTACTCTAGTGGGTCACCAAGGACTGCGGGGAAGACGACCGGTTGCTCGCGCCAGTGAGGCATGCAACTCTTCCGATGGTCACGCTTGCGCGATGGGCCACACTGAATCATATGAGCAGACTTCATCTATTTATTACTCGGGCCCTCGCCGCCTCGAGTGATCTACGCACCTCCTTGCGCACATTCTGAAGTAAGTGGGTGAGCTTCCCACTTTTTAGCGCCTTCTCAATCTCCATGCGCAAGGAGATGCAATTGTCGGTGGTTGCCCCGTATCTTTATGATAATCATAGAAAAGGTTGGGGTCTTGACCTTTCTTATTGCGCATCAGCGGCGGTTGCTTGAATTGATGGTCTTTGGTGCTAAGTACCTCTACCGGTGTTTTCGTCAGTGGTGTCCACTGACGATCACGATTATCTTGTTTTATTGCTCGCTGCGTAGCGATTTTATTGATGGTCGCACTGCATCGACCGGTGAGTAGGGAGGGTTTTGGCTGTGCTCCCTCCAACTCTTATAATTATTCCCAAAACGTTTGCTCATGTCTTGGGGACGGTGATGGGGTAAGGGAGGTCTACTGTTATTGAGGTTGCGCTTCGTCTGCACATAGACCTTTGTTGCCACCATAAGCTTCTCCCAGCTTTTTTGGAGGCCTGTAGTCAATGACAAGACTTTGATCATCTCGTCGCAGCGTACAACTTATTTGAACTGTGCACGAATAAGGTCTTCGTGCACGTCCCCTATTTCCAACACCTCTTTATTATAGTGGGTGATGAAGTCTTCGAGACTTTCGTCATCACGCCGCCAGATGTTCATTACGTCAGAAGAATCTCTGACGTAACGTTGCTGTTGGCTGAATGCGTTAGGAACTTGTCTTTCAAGTCATTCCATGACACGAGCTTGCCCATGGACAAGTTGTCAAACCACAGGAGTGCAGCGCCTGTGAGAGTTTGGACAAACAAGTGACACCACATGGTGTAACACCTTGTAAAATTGTGTCCAATAGTATAGTGATACATGTCATTACTTTTTATAATAAGTCCATTCAGGATTAATAGGGACTAAAGGTGTCAACATGCTCAAACTAAGCCTTTGAGTGACTCTCTGATGTCAACATGCATAAACCGAGCCTCTGAGTGACCATTAGTGTCAACATGCTTAAACTTAGCCTCTGAGTACCATTAATGTCAACATGCTTAAACTTGGCTCTAAGTGACCATTTGTGTCAACATGCCCAGCCTCTGAGTGGCATCGGGGTCAACATGCTTATATCGAGCCTCTGAGTGATCCTTTATGAAGTCCTAACTCTCATATGTCCCACTTGTTAGACGAGAGGGATTCATTCTGTTAATATGTAAAAGTTGGACGATGGGGGGATTAAAAGTGTCAACATGTTAATTTAGACCTCTTAGTGACCTTTTAACGAACCGAGAGCTCGACAATGTCCGTGCATAATCCCGGGTATGCCAAATGTTGGCAACGGAGGGCTAAATATGCTATAAAGGTGTTTTAGAAGGTTTTATAAGTTGAGGGGCTAAATGTGGCAAGTTTTGAAAGTTCCCAGAAGGCGCTCGCCGGCCGCGAGAGAGCTATGTCTGCAGAATTTTTGCTTGGCCTCCACACATGTTGCCAAAAACCATTTGATTTGAAACTAGGGACTTCCAAACTGCTATGCCACGTTTTAGGACACTTGTAAGCTCCCTCTAACACCCCTTAACACCTCGTATCACCTCCTTCAAGCTCTTCAACTATAAATAGGTGCCAAGGTTCACCATTTGAACTTGCACCTTTATCATTCTTCACTCTATCTTCCTCCTATGGAAATTCCTAACTGAAAGGAGCATCCAACTTAGTTCTATTTCATCCTAGGAGTCACTTGTAAGTGTTCCTTTCTCTTGCCTTTTCGTTTATAGGCTTTTATAGCCAAAAGTCAAGCGTTTTGCGAAAAACGCCTTGACTTTCGATTAAGACCATTATGGTTCAGCCGTAGTTCGTAACGAACATGGCTAAGTGATTGTAATAAGGTAGGTGTTAATCCCTATAAAGGGCACCTCCTAAAGATCACGTTTGCCAGACTAATTGACGGGTCAAAGTTTTAATATTAAAAAGTCAAACAGGCCATTTTTCAGAAATATTTTAATCTGAGCTTATATATGTTGTGAAACATGTTTTGATACTTAAACAAGTTGGTAATAATTATTTGAACATGTGAGAAAATGTTCGGCTCGTCAATTTCAGCTCTAGGGTCGGTTCGCAACCGAAAGTCACAAAGTTTGACTTTTGCTTTGACTTTCTATTCTGACCCGATTTAGATTAGTTAGCTACTGATCTAAAGTTGCATTATGATCGTAATATAATGTAGGATAACCCTCTAAGGTTATATTACATGATTATAATCAGAATCTGAGTTTATGCACTAGTTCCGTAATTTTGTCATTTTGATAAAAATGCCCTTTTATATAAAATAAGGTTTAAACGATAAAGAACTTGAAAATGAATTACCTACTATCATAAGTAGGATTATTTGGGATGTCAAGTTAGATCATATACTGAGTTTACGTTCAAGTTCTTGGGTTATGTCTACAAATGACGATAAAGCCCTTGTGGCACATAAAATGGTTATAACCATACCTTTCATATCAAATATTTTTACTACTTATATGTTATATAAAATAAAATATCTAAGACATATAAACGTGATCTTAACATCAATTTTTACTAAACTTCGCATAAATCGTCATTTTACGACATAAGCGCCGTTTCGGCGCATAGTATGGTCTTAAACCATAATTATCAACCAAGAATTGTAACCTACTGAGTTTAAAACTTATTTAAAATTTTATTTACAGTAGATACATGATATAAACTCAGAATCCCAAATAAACTATCAGACTGTGTGTAAAATGACCAAAATGCCCATCCGGTGCATAGTTTGGTCATAAAAGATAAATTACACATATTATCATGTTCCTACTGATATTACATCATAAACTAATTATTTTTCCAGAATACTTATGGTCATAACACCAAAATATATTCAAGTTCCTTTTATACGGTATATAATTACCGAAACGCCCTAATGAGGCATAGTTTCGTTTTAAAACTGTAACGGGCATATAAATTGATATCCTACTAATATTACAATTTATTTAAAATATAATGCATATAGAACTTGTCCATGACTTATCCGGTTACCTGATATCGCTTATATGCGCACGATTAAGTATATGTAACTAGTTTACGGAAGTTAACCGAAACGGGTTTAACCTTATCACTTAAAGTCTCAAAATCCAGAATGCTTATGGTTTACCCAAATTATACAAGTCATATTACTTGTTGGGTTTAAGCTACATTCTATCCGGTCATCGCTTAAGCTAGCGTATTATACCGTTTTGCTCCTGTACGCTAGTCGGTCTAAGTCTATGGCTTAAATAAGACCGTTAGCATTTTAGTTGGTTAGCTTATGCCATAATCCAGACTAGAGCCTTCCGATAAATGCTATCTGTACTTAGTTCATTTTGTGTATGGTTGAGACATTAAATCTTGCATTTAAGCCAAGACTAGCTCAGGTAAATACTCTCTACTTATTTCCCCTATACGGGCTTGGGTTACGGTAAATTATTACCGCTTGGTCGGAAATGGGATCAATCAAATGCCGGATTGTGGCTAGTAAATCCGCATATTCTGTTTTAGTCAGTTTTGTTTGATAACTTAAACATCGGGGGTTAACGACCGTGTCCTGGATATCCTCGGCTCATTACATTAGATAATGGCCACGACCAAAGCGCGGGGCGTAGGCATACACCTGACAGACGCTCATGCTAAATTACTTTTACCCACAAAGTTGGGGATAACTCCTTCGTGAGTTCTTAAGTGGTGTGTACGTTAATCATGTCTCGGTCTCCATACTGGGCCTTGTATGTATGGACAAACATGTGAATCTGTTAACATGGTTACAAAGTAACTTTCACAAGTTATAAAATATTTTGTGCCATGTGCACTTGAAATCATTTTCAAATGTTTTCAAAATGAGTCAGTTGGGTGTATTTACCAGCGAAAGCTGACGTATTTTCAAAAGACTAAGCTTGCAGGTGCAATACGAAATAGGCTGGAAGCTGCTTGGTAGTGATATAAAAGGATCTTGCAATTCCTTAGATCTGCCCTAAAGTCTGTTATACATTTTTGTACATTTTGCGATCTGCCTGTGGATCTTCTATTACAAGTCGTCTGTATAATATTTTTGTACTTTGAGCATTTGGTTTGTAATAGTAATTTAACTCCAAGATTTCCGTTGTGCTGTGTTTAATTGACTATGATGATATCAACTTACGTCACGATATTCCCTACCCAGGCCCACCGATGTTTGGATTGTGGAAATCCAGGGTGTGATAGGTTGGTATCAGAGCCAACGTTTGAGAGAATTAAACACTAGCCTTCTTGTGTTTAATATCAAACTTACACAAAAGCACATTCCTTAGACATCCGAGTCTAGGCTTTGACCTAGGATTACTCATCTCATTATTAAGTTATTAGTATTGTTTTGATTTCATTTTTAATAGGAAAATGCCGCCAAGAGTACGAGGAAGAGGTAAAGGACCAATGAGGGGAGGACCATCTGGACACATCCCTTCACAACCCCATCACTCGAATCCCTATGAGGATTCGGGGGATTCCTGGCCCCTATCGCGACATTCACCTACCCACACCCAAAAACCGTACCACTCATATCATTCGCACCAATCACACCACTCTCATCATTCATATCATGATGAGTTTAACCCTAACCATTACTTCAACACACCCCAGCTGATCAGAATCAGTTGGATCAACTCAATCCCATGGATGAAGAATCCAATCCAGAAATGTCGCCATCAGGATCGCACGCACATCCCATCGAAATCTCTAGCGATTTAAACACTTACGCCGGATCGCCATATCAAGGTCCTAATGAATGGTACCAATATTGGAACCAATTCACCTTTGCTAACATTCCTTCCCATCACTCCCCAACACCACCTGTACAAGAAGATGTTCACATGGAACCGGTGGAACAACATCAGCCGCCCCCGAAGCCACCAAGGAGGACACGAGGAGCGCGTATGTCGGTACGTGCAGGTCAACGGTCGGGTTCACTACCACTGTTACCCAAAACTTACCCCACAATTCACGAGGGCCCACAAATGCGTGGACCCTCCAATGCTTCACCTATGGTGGAACCAACACCATCACTAGTGGTTCAACCACCACCATCAGGTTTTAACAACCCTATCCCAACATATCCGGATACATCTAGATATGATCCTTTTAGCCCATCTACGCCGGTAAATTACCAAGCATTGTCGCATGACCCTTATATGCAAGCGGTCATGCATAACGCACTTTACCCATCTCCTTTCCCACCTGCTTATCCACCTACTGGATATCCAAGTTATGGGTACCAGTATCCTTTTATGCCACAACCACAACCTCCACCGCCACTTGAGACCATCAACGAGGCCTTGGAACGAATGAAAGAAATGCAACAACAAGCGGAGCAAACGGAGAAGATGATGAATAAGTTCTTCAAGAAACTCTCCAAGTTGGTTAAGGGAAAGAAGGACGAGTGAAGTCTTTTCTATTATTATATTTAGTCTCTGCGAGGACATTGTTATTTCTTCAGTCCCTGCGTGGACATTGTTATGTCTTTTAAGTCCTTGCATGGACAGCTTGTTTCATTTATTTATTTCTAGTATTGTAATTTCTATCATCATTTAATGAAATATTTTGGAATTATATATATGTATTATCCTCTTCAAACGACCGTTTACTCGAAATTTATGTTCTACTATATAATTCCAAAAAGGTCTTAATGGTTTTGATTAGCCAAGTGGCGCAGACCACATATTTGGCAAGCTTATAAATGATAGTTAAGGATAAAATGGCCTTCTATCATGATAGTTAAGGAGAGTTATCCTTCTATCCAGAGGTGGTGGACTAGGTTCAAGTCTCCAAGTCGTTAAGGTCAATGAGACCGGGACTATTAATCAACCATTAAGGTACTCTTATGTTAACATTCAGGAATGTTCATACTCCTGGTAGTGTGACTTGAGGAACCACACTAACCATCTAGGTGATGGACTATGTCCTAAAACCTATTAATATAGCCTATGTGATCAATATGATCCCAGCTAATATCATCAATGCGATGATAATATTGACATCCATTAGTGATGTAGGCCAACGTGCCGTAATTTATGTCCATTAGTGATAGGCCAATGTGCCATATCTATATGTGACAGGCCAACGTGCCATATTTTATGTCCATTAGTGACAGGCTAACGTGCCATATCTATATGTCCATTAGTGATAGGCCAACATGCCTTATTTTATGTCCATTAGTGACAGGCCATCGTGCCATACCTATATGTCCATTAGTGACAGACCTATGAGCTATGTTTTAACGTCCTTCATGACAAGCCTATAAGCTATATATAATTGTCTAATGACAATGACAGTTGTGACATTATGATCCACTTTCTAATGATATATGGACTACGTCAAAATTGCAATTTGCTTCTGATGGTCCTTTTGAGACCTAGGCCAAATATAGATATGATAAGCTTAAGAGTTGTGATTTTATTCACACTAGTTTGAATAGGCAATGGATTTATATATCCAATTTTAAAGCCAATATGGTTATTAATACCATGGCTAAGAGAAGTTTTATTTGGTGAATAGAACCAAAGCTTCAAGAATGGCTAACTCGGACGAGGCGCAAAGTAACCACCGAGAGATTAACTCTAACAAAAACATAGCCATCAATAATGATAATTTCCAAGCTCACATTGATGCAGCTGTGGGAAAAGCCATGGAGAAATTTAAAGAATTGAGTACTCGCTCCAAACCCTTATCAATTCCACCATCCTTAGCTCATAAAGAGAGCTCTATTCACTCTTCAAATGCGAAGAATGAACCAAAGAAATTAGAATTTAAAGATAGGTCCCGTTCTTCTAAAGACGAATGTACCTACAAATACTTCGTCTCCTGTAAGCACCGAGATTTTAATGGAGAAGGGGAGCAATAGAAGCCTTAAAATGGCTTGATGTAATGGAGACGATCATGGATATCGGCGCTTATGCTGATAAGGATATGGTTAAGTATGTATCACAGTCCTTTAAGGGCGATGCCCTGATTTGGTGGAAAGCATGGTCCAATCAACAGGTAAGGTACACCTGTACGACTTGGGATGGTCCAAGTTTGTTGATCTTGTAAAGGAGACTTACTGCCCTCCACATGAAGTGGAGAAGATTGAGTCAGATATTCTGACTCTTACCATGAAGAATCTATACTGTAGAGAGTATGTTTCTGACTTCAATTCCATGTCTAGATTAGTTTCCTACTTAATCACCCCTGAACCCAAACGCGTTGCGCGTTTCATTAATGGGTTATCGCCCGAGATAAAGGGCATGGTAAAGGCTGCTCAGCCTAGTACCTACAGGTCTACTGTTGACCTATCTCTCTCCCTCACCTTAGAATTGGTGAGGCAAAGTCAGTTAAAGCTAAGACTAATGGGAAAAGGAAGAGAGAGGATGGTAACTCCCAAAGATTTAATAAGATAAATAACGGGAGATTTGGGTTCAGAAGGAACCAAGATAAGCCAGGCGTAACACCGACATGTAAAGATTGCAACTGTAGGCATTGGGGACAGTGTAGTATTGATTCACATGCTAAACCCCGTGGTATCTGTAAGAAAAAAGGGCATAAGACCCTAGAGTGCAAGGATCTTAAGAATGTCGTCTGCTATGGCTGTAATGAAAAGGGGCATATTAAGTTTCACTGCCCTAAGAACCATAGAAATAACGATGCAAAGCCTGGAGAGGCTAAGAAAGGGAATGCTCGTGCCTTCCAGATGATTGCCAGGGAGGCCATTAATGACAATAACATCATAATAGGTACATTCCTCATCAATGATGTATATGCTAGAGTTCTTTCTGATTCGGGTGCAGATAAATCTTTTGTAGACCATAAGTTTAGTAAACTACTAAACTTGCCCATAAGAACTCTAGACATAACCTATGAAGTAGAACTTGCTGGTGGAACTTTAGAAATAGCATCTTTCATTCTTGATGAATGTGTTATATCTATTAAGAATCATTCTATTCCTATCTCTCTTTTGCCAATGAAATTTGTAGGGTTCGATGTAGTCTTAGGCACGGATTGGTTATCCCATAACCAAGCCCGCATTGCTTGTGATAAGAAACTCATCGAGATTAAAACCCCATCTGGTGAAATGATCACCATTCTAGGAGATTCACACTATGGATTGCCAGACAAGGTGTTGTTATTTAAAGCATCCAAGTGTTTTGGGAAAGGTTGTGTCATTTACATGGCACAAGTAACTATCAACGAGCCCAAGACAAATATTGAAGACCTTCCAGTTATCTTGGAGTATACCGATGTTTTCTCCGAAGAATTTCCAGGCCTACCTCCAGGTAGGCAAGTAGAGTTTGGGATTGATATCCTACCTGGATCAGCACCTGTAGCTAGGGCTCCATATCGGTTAGCACCGACGGAAATGAAGGAATTGAGAATTTCATTAGATGAACTTTTAGAGAAAGGTTTCATACAACCTAGTTCTTCACCTTGGGGAGCTCCTATTCTTTTTGTTAAGAAGAAGGACGGTTCAATGCGGATGTGCATTGATTACCGTGAGCCAAATAAGATAACGATCAAGAATCGTTATCATTTGCCTAGGATCGATGACTTATCCGATCAACTTCAAGGAGCTAGCTATTTCTCTAAGATTGATTTAAGATCAGGATATCATCAGCTAAAGGTTAGGAACGAGGATGTTCCTAAGACTGCCTTAAGGACACGTTATGGTCATTATGAATTCCTGGTGATGCCTTTTGGGCTCACAAATGCACCTGCAGCATTCATGGATCTCATGAATAGAGTTTGTAAACCGTATTTAGATAAGTTTGTTATTTTCTTCATGGACGACATACTTATCTACTCGTAATCAGGCTGATCACGAGAAACATCTTCGCTGCATCCTAAAATTGCTAAGACAAGAGAAACTTTATGCTAAGTTCTCTAAGTGTAAATTTTGGCTTATAGAAGTCCAATTTCTTGGTCATGTTGTAAGTGAGCGTGGTATCCAAGTAGATCCCACTAAGATAGAAGCCATAATGAATTGGGAAGCACCCAAAACTCCATCAGAGATTCGTAGCTTCTTAGGATTGGTTGGTTATTATAGGAGGTTCATTGAGAACTTCTCAAGGATAGCCACTCCTTTAACTACCTTGGCCCGTAAGAATGTTAAGTTTGACTGGGGTGCAAAACAACAAGAATCTTTCGAGATTCTAAGACACAAGTTGAGAAACACTCCTGTGTTATCTCTACCCGAGGGAATTGAGGATTTTGTCATTTAATGTGATGCCTCGCACACTCGCATGGTTGTGTGCTAATGCAAAAAGGCAAGGTAGTTGCTTATGCATCACGAAAATTAAAGGTGCATGAAAGAAATTACACCACCCATGACTTGGAATTAGGTGTCGTTATATTTGCACTTAAGTTGTGGAGACATTACTTATATAGCACAAAGTGTATTATATACACTGACCATAAGAGTCTCCAACATCTGTTCAACCAGAAGGAATTGAACATGTGATAGCGCCGTTGGATGGAAACGCTCAACGATTATGATTGCGAAATTCGCTATCATCCATGCAAGGAAAATGACGCCTTGAGTCGCAAGGAAAGGGTTAAGCCCATTAGGATTTACGCCAAGGGCATTGAGCTTAGAAATAGCTTGAATGAGAAGCTATTAGATGCACAAAAGCAAGCCCTGTTAGAGGCGAATATTCCTAATGAGGGATTAGGCGGAACTGTGGATTAGCTAGCACCTGGAAAGGATGGAATCCTTTGTAACATTTGTCAAAAACGGGTTTCCAAAACCCGCTCCGTTTTGTAATCGAATATCAAGTTATAAATGTCACGTTGTATATTTATGGTTATTTTGATTTTTAATGATACATAATTAAAAAACAAACTAAACTATAAAAATTATATTTGATAAAAAGTGAAAATAAAATAAATAAAAATGAAATGTTGCTGCAGGGGCTCGAACCCGGGTCAGCCGGAAATTTATATCCAAAGACTTAACACTCACACACATCACCGCTCCGCCACTTGTTGTTTTCTGTCAACTCTAGGAAACAAATAACTCTTATACACAAACCTAGTTAAACCGGTTGCGCCAACTGAAAACCGAAATCGGCAATTCAACCGTCTAAACGTTTGATTAATCGCAAATTCAGGTTTATAACCGATGCACCGACAAATCCTAATCAATTCGGATTTGAATGAACTTCAATTTTGATTATGATCGGTTTTTATAACTGAAAATGATCAATGTCTGATTTACTTCAATCAAGACCCCTCTCGCGACTCAGAAACATCATACAAACCTTCCATTTCACTTTCGTCATACATTCAGTCCATCAGAAAGCTTAAATCAACTCGCCGGAAAAATTCTGCAAGTCGCCGGAAAACCGAGACTCACATCCACACGGTAATTCCTTCGACTCTTTCTGTTTCAATAATTTGATTAATCTGTCTCTAACACAACTCCACCATCAAAATCAATCCCAGTCAACGTTTGTCGAAATTCCTACCTTCGCCAGAAAATTTCTGAAACTTCCGGAAACACACTAAGAGCTGGTATGATCTTTCAAACTTCTGTTAAACTTCGATTAAGTACCTCAACTTCATAAATAATCGAACAGAACTGTTAATTGATTTCAACAGCCGGAGTTCACTATCAGAGCCGACGGACCTCTGCCGGAATTCTGTGAAAATCACTGATCGGTACATCCTTTCCCCCAAACTCTCTCCATTTCGTTACCTTTAAATTACTCATAAAGTTTAGAAACCAGATTAGGCATAAATCAGTCAAAACAGTTGGACTTTGTTTTCTGGGTAAAATTAACGAAGAAGACGAAGACGCAGTATAATATAAGGCTAATAAAATCGATATAATGAACGGGTTAGACACACAGTCCAGCGGTGGACTGTGTGCAAACATATACACATACGGCGCGAGTTCGAATCCTGTCCCAGCTTTACTCTCTATGTAATAAAATGCCTTTTTGTTTAAAACTGAACCGGGTTAATCTTTGTTAGTTGTTAAGTATAATAAAAACCGAAATATTAACCAGGTTAGACACACAGTCCAGCGATGGACTGTGTGCAACACTAACTCGCACGTCACGCGTTCGAGTCTGGTTAACAGCACCGGTTCGTTGATTTAAAATCTTTTTAAAAACAAATGAATTTTGAATAAATCGAATTAGTATATAAATATAATTAAAAACAAGATTATTTCGGGTTAGACACGTAGCTCAGTTGGTAGAGCTGCGTGCACGCGTACGGGAGGTCTCGGGTTCGAGTCTCACCCAGCGCATACATGCACATTGACCGAACCGGTCAACAGGTCAACAAGTCAACGGTCAACGCAAAAATAAACAATGTTTTTTATATTTTTATTTATTTAATATAATTTAAAAATCAATTAAAAATACTTAAAAATAATATTTTTAAAGATAGAAAATAACCTTAAACTCACAAAGTTATATCTAAAAATTCCATTAAAATCCTTAATAAAATCCACTCATTTACTATATTTTTTCCGTTATTATTTAGGTTAATAATTCTCGTTGTTCAACTCTCCCGACTCGTGCGCATCTCATCATCTCCAATCAAACGCACCCAATGTGAGTGAATCTTAACAAATTCCCCGTTTTAATCACGTTTTGGGGTGTATCATGTGTCTTGCTATATATTATATTTAAATCATTGTGCGTACATCATATCATGAACATGTGTATTCAGTTTGTTTCAACTGTTGTGTGGTTATCGTTAGATGCAATTTATTATTTTCAGTACATGCAATTTCATAGGCCGCCGCTCCCCATTACATTATGAGCGTTGAGCATGTTCCCCATTACATTATGAGCGTGAACCTGGCGTGCCCACATACGATCGGCTCCGTTTGATTGAGCCTTGATCGCACAGACATTTTTCATTTTCAATACATGCAATACGATCGGCTTCGTTTGATTGAGCCTTGATCGCACAGTTTCATTCATGTTATTTATCGTATGATGTTGGTATCTTAATGTATGCTATCATGTGTTATTGTATGTTACAGTTGTGATTGCTATTGCTACTGCTTGGTTATTTACATTTGCTCATTTATGATTATGCACAATTTTTCATTGATAAACTAATAAGTAAATCAATAATAAATGTTTACCTAACAAGGTTCACTCGCCAACTTATGTTGACCCAAAAACCCCCATTTTTACACATGATACAGGTGAACCAGCTGCAGCAAGAAACACTTAGGATTGGACTAGAATAATAAAATGATTTTGAGTTTGGGATTATTTTGCTTGGTTTATTTTCTTTGTATTGTATGGACATGTTTGGATATTTGGGAATGTAATTTTGACTTTAATAAATATGAAACATATTAGTAAATATCATGAGCTTTGGTGATGACCCAATTATGCCCCGACTCTTATTCCGCTGCGGGTCGGGGTGTGACATCCTTAGATTTAATGAGAGAATCTGGGTTCTAATCTTTGGAGGGCTTAGGGATCTAACCCTCCAAGAAGCACACAATACGAGATACTCAGTTCACCCTGGAGGTGACAAAATGTATCAGGATCTAAAAAAGAATTATTGGTGGATGGGTTTGAAGAAATCCATAGCCACTTATGTAGCTAAGTGTCTGACGTGTTCGCAAGTTAAAGCCGAACATCAGAAACCGTCAGCTTTTCTACAACAGCTTGAGATTCCCACTTGGAAATGGGAAATGGTAACTATGGACTTGATTACCAAGTTACCTAAGACTAAACGTGGTAATGACATGATTTGGGTCATTGTAGATAGGCTGATTAAGTCAGCGCATTTCTTGCCAATTAAAGAAACGTATAACTCTGACAAATTGGCTAAGTTGTATGTGGACAAGATTGTGTCCCTATACGGTGTGGCGGTATCTATTGTATCTGATAGAGATACTAGATATAAATCTCATTTTTGGAAAAGTTTTCAACAATCTTTGGGCACAAGATTAAATTTTAGTATGGCTTACCATCCACAGACTGATGGTCAAAGTGAGCGTACTATTGAGACCTTGGAAGACATGCTTAGTTGGGGCCTTGTATGGGAGAAAATGTCGAACGCCATTGTGCAGGGCAGAAGTTGGGGAAGCCCAACTGTCAGGACCAGAGGTTGTCCTGGAGACCACGTACAAGATTGTGCAAATCTGTGATCGTCTCAAAGCTGCCCGTGATAGGCAGAAGAGCTATGCAGACAAGAGGCGTAAACCTCTCAAGTTCCAAATAGGGGACAAAGTCATGCTAAAAGTATCACCATGGAAAGGTGTAATGAGATTTGGAAAGAAGGGAAAATTAAGCCCAAGATATATAGGACCATTCGAGATAGTCGAATGTGTCGGCGCAGTAGCTTATAAGCTTAAGCTGCCAGAGGAGCTCAGTGGAATTCATGATGTATTACACATCAGTAATCTTAAGAAATGGCTAGCTGATGTGTCACTAGCAATGTCACATCAAGATGTGAAAATAGATGAAAAACCCGAGGTTCGTTGAGAAACCGATTTCGATCGAGGATCGACAGGTTAAGAAGCTCCGAAGGAAAAAGATACCTATAGTAAAGGTTAAGTGAGATGCCTTACGAGGCCCCGAGTATACATGGGAGGTTGAGTCCACTATGCGACAAAAATAGCCCCATCTTTTTTAATAAAAATCTTGAGGTCGAGATTTCTTTTAAGGGGGTGAGGATGTAACACCTCGTAAAATCGTGTCTAGTAGTATAGTGACACGTGTCATTACTTTTTATAATAAGTCCATTAAGGACTAATAGGGGCTAAAGGTGTCAACATGCTCAAACTAAGCCTCTGAGTGGCCCTCTGATGTCAACATGCATAAACCGAGCCTCTGAGTGACCATTAGTGTCAACATGCTTAAACTTAGCCTCTGAGTGGCCATTAGTGTCAACAGGCTTAAACTTGGCCTCTGAGTGACCATTTGTGTCAACATGCCCAGCCTCTGAGTGACATCGGAGTCAAGATGCTTATACTGAGCCTCTGAGTAATCCTTTATGAAGTCCTAACTCTCATATGTGCCACTTGTTGGACGAGAGGGATTCATTATGTTAATATGTAAAAGTTGGACCATGGAGGGATTAAAAGTGTCAACGTGTTAACTTATACCTCTGAGTGACCTTTTAACGAACGGAGAGCTCAACAATGTCCAGGCATAATCCTGGGTACGCCAAATGTTGGCTACGGAGGGCTAAATATGCTATCAAGGTGTTTTAGAAGGTTTTATAAGTTGAGGGGCTAAATGTCCGGGCATAATCCCTGGTCTCTCGCGGGGCGCGAGAGGGCTGTGTCTGTAGAATTTTTGCTTGGCCTCCACACATGTTGCCAAAAACCATTTGATTCAAAACCAGGGACTTCCAAACTGATATGCCACATTTTTGGACACTTGTAAGCCCCTCTAACACCCCTTAACACCTTGCATCACCTCCTTCAAGCTCTTCAACTATAAATAGGTACCAAGGTTCACCATTTGAACTTGCACCTTTCTCATTCTTCACTCTATATCCCTCCTCTGGAAATTCCTAACTGAAAGGAGCATCCAACTTAGTTCTATTTCATCCTAGGAATCACTTGTAAGTGTTCCTTTCTCTTGCATTTTCATTTATAGGCTTTTATAGCCAAAAGTCAAGCGTTTTACGGAAAACGCCTTGACTTTCAGTTAAGACCATTATGGTTCAGCCATTGTTCATAATGAACATGGCTAAGTGATCGTAATAAGGTAGGTGTTAGTCCCTATAAAGGGCATCTCCTAAAGATCATGTTTGCTAGACTAATTGACGGGTCAAAGTTTTAATATTAAAAAAGTCAAACTGGCCATTTTTCAGAAATGTTATAATCTGAGCTTATATATGTTATGAAACATGTTTTGACACTTAAATGAATTGGTAAGAATTATTAGAACATGTGAGAACATGTTCGACTCGTCAATTTCAGGTTTAGGGTCTGTTCGCAATCGAAAGTCGCAAAGTTTGACTTTTGCTTTGACTTTTGATTCTGACCCGATTTAGATTAGTTAGCTACTGATCTAAAGTTGCATTATGATTGTAATATAATTAGCATAACCCTATAAGGTTATATTACATGACATAATCAGAATCTGAGTTTATGCACTAGTTCCGTAATTTTGTCATTTTGATAAAAGTGCCCTTTTATATAAAATAAGGTTTAAACGATAAAGAACTTGAAAATGAATTACCTACTGATGTAATATCATAAGTAAGATTATTTGGGATGTCAAATCAGATCATATACTGAGTTTACGTTCAAGTTCTTAGGTTATGTCTACAAATGACGATAAAGCCCTTGTGGCATATAAAATGGTTATAACCATACCTTTCATATCAAATCTTTTTACTACTGATATGTTGTATAAAGTAACATATCTAAGACATATAAACGTGATCTTAACATCAGTTTTTACTAAACTTCGCATAAATCGTCATTTTACGACATAAGCGCCGTTTCGGCGCATAGTATGGTCTTAAACCATAATTATCAACCAAGAATTGTTACCTACTGATTTTAAAACTTATTTAAAATTTTATTTACAGTAGATACATGATATAAACTCAGAATCCCAAATAAACTATCAGACTGTGTGTAAAATGACCAAAATGCCCATCCGGTGCATAGTTTGGTCAGAAAAGATAAATTACACATATTATCATGTTCCTACTGATATTATATCATAAACTAATTATTTTTCCAGAATACTTATGGTCATAACACCAAAATATATTCAAGTTCCTTTTATACGGTATATAATTACCGAAACGCCCTAATGAGGCATAGTTTCGTTTTAAAACTGTAACGGGCATATAAATTGATATCCTACTAATATTACAATTTATTTAAAATATAATGCATATAGAACTTGTCCATGACTTATCCGGTTACCTGATATCGCTTATATGCGCACGATTAAGTATATGTAACTAGTTTACGGAAGTTAACCGAAACGGGTTTAACCTTATCACTTAAAGTCTCAAAATCCAGAATGCTTATGGTTTACCCAAATTATACAAGTCATATTACTTGTTGGGTTTAAGCTACATTCTATCCGGTCATCGCTTAAGCTAGCGTATTATACCGTTTTGCTCCTGTACGCTAGTCGGTCTAAGTCTATGGCTTAAATAAGACCGTTAGCATTTTAGTTGGTTAGCTTATGCCATAATCCAGACTAGAGCCTTCCGATAAATGCTATCTGTACTTAGTTCATTTTGTGTATGGTTGAGACATTAAATCTTGCATTTAAGCCAAGACTAGCTCAGGTAAATACTCTCTACTTATTTCCCCTATACGGGCTTGGGTTACGGTAAATTATTACCGCTTGGTCGGAAATGGGATCAATCAAATGCCGGATTGTGGCTAGTAAATCCGCATATTCTGTTTTAGTCAGTTTTGTTTGATAACTTAAACATCGGGGGTTAACGACCGTGTCCTGGATATCCTCGGCTCATTACATTAGATAATGGCCACGACCAAAGCGCGGGGCGTAGGCATACACCTGACAGACGCTCATGCTAAATTACTTTTACCCACAAAGTTGGGGATAACTCCTTCGTGAGTTCTTAAGTGGTGTGTACGTTAATCATGTCTCGGTCTCCATACTGGGCCTTGTATGTATGGACAAACATGTGAATCTGTTAACATGGTTACAAAGTAATTTTCACAAGTTATAAAAGATTTTGTGCCATGTGCACTTGAAATCATTTTCAAATGTTTTCAAAATGAGTCAGTTGGGTGTATTTACCAGCGAAAGCTGACGTATTTTCAAAAGACTAAGCTTGCAGGTGCAATACGAAATAGGCTGGAAGTTGCTTGGTAGTGATATAAAAGGATCTTGCAATTCCTTAGATCTGCCCTAAAGTCTGTTATACATTTTTGTACATTTTGCGATCTGCCTGTGGATCTTCTATTACAAGTCGTCTGTATAATATTTTTTGTACTTTGAGCATTTGGTTTGTAATAGTAATTTAACTCCAAGATTTCCGTTGTGCTGTGTTTAATTGACTATGATGATATCAACTTACATCACGATATTCCCCACCCGGGCCCACCGGTGTTTGGATTGTGGAAATCCGAGATGTGACACACGGCAGCGTCCAGCCTCCGATCAGTCCTGCGCCAATGAACAGGCGCAGGTGGTCATCTGGGTCTGTCAACCCATTGTATTTTCCCACGTTGGAGGGAAGTTTTGTGCGCTCTAGTGGTGCGAGCGCAATCTCCTTAATTAACTTCGAGTGTTCGGCTGCTTCATTCGGCCGGTAGATCAAGTTATAAATTGTACTCCGCCTCCGGGTTGTAACCAGCCTGTGGCGCAGATCTGTAAGCAGCATGTTCTTTTGGTAGCCGTTGAAACACACTGGCGCTATCACCCTCTCCATATGTCTTGTCCTCCTCACGTTGGGTACACCGCCCCTCGAGAGGACGCGGGCCCAACCTTGAGTGGATGGACGCTCGCCTATGAGTTTGAGATTCAGGTTTAGGCAGTGATTGAGAGTACTCCATCTCTCAGGTACGGAGTTAAGATGGGACGCTCGCTCCAGCCGACGAGTCGTAGCTAAGTACTCTTGGTGCAGGTGAAGCATGCACCTGAGTGGTGGCTGCACCAGAGCAGTAGAAGCGTTTGTTTGTGTGCAGAGTGGCGCGTAAACGGCATTCAGGGTCGTCTAAGACTCGATGTACCAAGACATCGGAGTCTCACCCGGGGGTAACACCGATATGATTGGTATGAAAGGAGTCTCCATTTGAGCTCCGGGGGTTACCAGAATGTTCACCCGACCAGAGTCGTGGTGAGCACTAGCATTCCCGGAAGAAGCTTCGTCCACTTGTCCGTCAAGTCTGGAGGCATGAACTGGGTTCTTGCCATCGGCTCGAGGACCTCGTGGAGTGTTGGATGGAAATTCAGCCATTTACAAGTGAGGTTTAAGAAAAAATGGAACGAAGAAAAGAATGTGAGAGACAGAAAATAGCAGAGGCGCCAATGAAGAAACACTGGTCTGAAACGAGAGGTATCCGGAGATATCTTAGTTACAGCCTAGTTTTTCTGCATAAAAGGTTGTCTCTTGTTCATTCTTCTAGGTGATCTCACTTCAAACTGATCTGCAAAACTAGCAACGTCGTTAGCCTCGTCAGGGGAAAGGGGGGTTTTCTCCGTGACCACACTCCGGTGTGAGAATAAGTATTTGTATATTGCAAAGTAATAGCAAGTAAGTAGTGAATGAGCAGGAAAGTAGGTAGATAATATTAGATGGTTTTACCTTGTGGTTCGATACTTATTTTAGCGAAAATAAGTGGGTTTAGGAGATGGGCTGATAGGCCTTGGGCCCGGCCCAGACGACCAGGGTTATCCGTTCTGTCCCTCTGCATCGATCATTAAATGTTCCCTGTAGGAGCATTCATGTTCTCTGGCAGGAGATATGCTTTGTCGGATGTTGAATAGTGCCACGTGTAAAGGCAGCTGTCCCTAGCGTCAGACCTGCTATCAGCCGAAAGTGGAGAATGTGTGATAGTCACTGGCGTGAGTATGGTTTGTGCACAATCTGGCGTCTGCATTACTATTCATGCGATGCAGTCTGACACAACCTGCCAAGCAACCATTGGGTTACAGCCCTGCCACTCTGTACCCTTGTATGTAGTCAACGCCTCTTTGCGCTTATCCCTTCTGCGAGGCTGTCAGTGCTTTTATGGCCAGCCAGAGTTGCAGGGAAAAATCCTTTGTCCACAAGACTATGAGGTGCTCTCATGTTTGTCTTGGCCTTGCAAGGTTTAGGACTTCACGGCTAAAGGGTTGTTTGATCCGCGCAGGGTCAAGCAGCCTGCGCGTCTAAGTCTAACTCGCCGTTGTGCCAAGTACACAAGGTTCGTTGTGTGACTTATATTGTTTGGTCCAACTTGCCGTTGCGCTGAGTGCGCAAGGTTCGTTTACGACCTTTATGAGTTGGTCTAACTTGCCGTTGCGCTGAGTGCGCAAGGTTCATTGTGTGACCTGTTAGCATTGGAGTTGTAGTACCATTGTGCGTTACGCACAAGGTTTGTCTGTCAGCACAGGGTCAAGGGCATGTGCTTCCAGGCTTAACTTACCGTTGCGCAGGCTGCGCAAGGTTCGTTATATGACCTGCTAGTTCCAAGAAAGGCGCACTGTTGCGCATTGCGCGCAAGGTTATTCTTGTTAATTGTCATTGAGGGTATGGTTCCTTGCGCGGACGCAGAGTTTTTGGGACCATACCCCTCTAAGACTAACAGAAACGCCTAAACATCTGTTATTATGACTGAAGATGAGGAATGTGAATCTAATCGTGGAAGATGTTTCTGAGATCTGAATGTGTTAGTAGATGATTTATTATCCCATGAAGATTTGCTGATTGAAGAGATTACCATTTTGCTGATCTATCTTTCAGGAGTATGCTTAAACGTGATTACGGAAAACGGTGTAGTGATTTGAAGTTTCAGATTTTCGTGGATATTCAAAGACTTGAAGTAAACCGGTGTAGTGATTCTAAGTTTCTTTCAATTGTCGGTTGGGTTTTTGAAGATTAGAGTATCAAGCAGTGGAGTGCGCTAAAACTGAACACGGATGTGGTTAACTTAGAAACATAGATGCTGCATTGATTAGTTTTGAGTTAGTGATTATTCGTGAAGATTACAGTTAAGCAACTCAGATGAGGTTGGGAACTGTGCAAACAAAGACCTGAAGATTCATTCTAGGGAGAATTTGTGCATAATGAGATACTGCAAGCCCGAATCATCAATCAAGGGGGAATTATCTGAAGATTTCAAGATGCTTGATTGAAGTTACAGAATATTCAAACACGGCTCTCATATTTCAAGATAACAATTCGACATTGACATACAAGGGGGAAATTTTGACGCATATTCCATGTGTTCGTCACTGTGCGAATAGGCTAGATAGAGCGTTAGATATGAACGCATGACTTAAGTGGGAATGAGAAAGGTGTATAAGTGTCACTTCGTACGAAGTAGCTACTCTGTATGAAGGTAACTACTTCGTACGAAGTTAAAAGTCTCAGTTCGCACGAGGATAAACTCCTATATATAGTGTTGTGTGTTCGTGAGAAGTTAAGTTTTGGAATTCCCAGGGGGAAATGCTGAATTTTGCCAGTTTGTCAAGATGTATACTCTTTCGTATGAATGGAAGCTTATGACTTATGACTATTATTCTGCTTCTACTCCATTCTTATTGATATTCTACCGAATTAGTTCTATTTTACCCAAACTTCCGTCTAGAACCGCCGGATCCTGGAATCTCATAGATGATGCCTCTATAATAGAAATTGATAGAGGGTTTTTGTAGAGCTCGAAGAAATAACAAGATTAGGCTTTTGAATTACCTTAATTGATGCATGAATGAATGAGACATGGCCTTTTGAAGTTACAAGCCCTAGTTCCTTGATCTTGCTAAATTCATGGATTGAAGTAAGGATTTGCAGATTGTGGATACTTGTAAAGTTGTGTAAAGATGTTCATAATCGAAAGTTGATTATTATATAAAGTTTAGACATCAAATTTCGAGGTGACCGATCACATGCTTGAAGTTCATCAATGGTGCCATCAATTTCATCATGAATTCACTTAATTGATTGTGTTAAAGTCCCATTTAGTGCATCAAAACCTCACACGTCACTTATGTGATCATTTGGACAATTTAGGATATAAACCGATGTGTTATTCGCATGATCGAGATTATGGTTCGTTTGATTCGGGTCGAGTTTCAGCGGAAAAGGGAGAAGAAGGAGTTCAGACATCGCCTAGTATGATGTTAAAAGCTTTACGGGTTCTATTCTGAAATATAACCTGCAATCCCTTCCACTTTTGTATGTAGTTAGTTTGGTTGCACATAATAAATAACTTAGCTAAAATTAGTAACTAACTTAGTTATTGTTTTACTTAGAGAGTCTAACCTAGTTAATCATTTTTCTTTTATAATTTTTAACGGAACTCACGAAAAACTAACCTATATATATATATATATATTATATATATAGGAGGGTTATCTTGAGAACGCTAAATATTGCGAGAACCATGAGAACGAATGAGAAAACCAATCAAAACCATTTTTAATACAATCACCATTTTAATTAAAATACAACATCAAATAATTCATTTCTCCTCTCAAAATCACTCTTATTAGATCTTTTACACATGTGTAAATATAACAAATTTACACATGTGTAAATGACAAACTTACTATGTGTAAATATTCTTTATGTCCGAATTCACGTAAATTTAAATGTGCAAATTAAATTTCTAGAAATGTATTCGAATAATAATGACAAGTGTAAAAAGAAATTTGAATTCACTTGTTTTTGACCAAGTTCTAGTGGTTTTTTCATTCGTTCTCACGGTTCTTGCGATATTTAGTGTTCTCATTTAAACCCTCCCATATATATGTATATGTATATATATATATATATATATATATATATATAAATCTTATAACTAAATTTAATAACCAAATATTAACACAAACCAGATAAATAAAATTCGCATTTATTCAAGATTCTTAGGGTCCGGTTTACATTACAAGTCGGGTTTCAAGGATCCTTTTCGACAGATGTTACATTTGGAAAAGGAGTTATAATTTGCTATATGTAGAGAACATGTTGATCTTTGGTACTGACCAAGACTAAGTTGATAAAACAAAGAAATTTTTGTCATCTTACTTCGACGTGAAAGACAAAGAGGAGGCGGAAGTGATCCTTGGTTAAGGATCAAACGAGAAAACATGGTATATCGATCTCTCATCTCATTATATTGAGAAGATGTTGAAATTTTTATTTTCATGATAGTTCTCCGGTTAGCACTTCTATGGATCCTGCTTTTAAGCTCTCACCTAATAAAGGTGTTGCAGTAAGTCAACTTGAATCTTCAGAGGCTATTGATCTCTCATGTATGTTATGATAAGCACTAGACTGGATTAACTTATGTTGTTGGAAAGTTTAGTAGGCACACTAGCAATTGAGGTGCAATTCATTGGCTAGCTATGAATAGAATATTTAGGTACTGAAGGGATCCATAAAATATAGTTTGAGTTACCTTGGATTTCCTTCAGTTTTAGAAGGTTACTCGGGTGCAAGCTTGGTTAACAAAAATGGAAGATTATTCTTCCACATCTAAGAAACAGACTTGTATAACAAACTCAACAATGGAATATGAGTTCGTAGCATTAGCAGTAGCTGGTAAAGAAGCTGAATGACTAAGAAACTTGATTTATAAGACTCCATTGTGGCTTAAACCGACATCACCAATATCTATAAGATGTGATAAGGCCTGTAGCCAAATGTATAATGGAAAGTCTAGACACAGAGATAGAGATTTGATACGACTTAAGAGACTTCTTTCTCGGTCAATGTGACAGATCAGTAAGGATTAGAAAAGTTGTTCACAGAATCAGCCAAGTAGGAAAGGAAGTTTATCAAAGGTTTAGTGAACATGATTTTGATTATTAACAAACTTCTTTTGTAAAAGACTCAATACATCAATCTGATACCCTTTTCCTAGAATATTAGGCTTTGTGTTTAGTATATTGTGAGTTTATACATACTTATCTTTCGTCATCTTCACTTTGATGAATTTTCATGTGTATAAAAAGGTGATAGATTAAAGGTATTTTTAGTGATAATACAAAAGCGGATGTAGAAGTGTAACCAGAGAGTGTCGTATTGAATTTAGGTGGTGGAAAAGTGTAAGTTAAGGAATTTTCAAAATAGAGAAGAAGTTGGTGAATACACATGGATCCGTCTCCTTTTCCCATGTGTAGAATGATTAATTAAAAAAATATATATGTATATATTGCAGCCATCGCCGATGACTACCTACCCCAATTGATATCTCCTCGCCAACTCTTTATATATATATATATATATATCATATAAAAGCTAATTTAAGCATCTCAAAAACATTGAGGGGAGAAGGAGGAGCAATGGCACTTTCACTTTCACTTTCACAGTCGGCTGCTTTATCATCCAAATCCCTGATCCAACCCTCTTATTCCATTTCCCACCAACCCTCCGTCCCTCTGTACCGCAAACCGAAAGCCATCGCCGCCGTTCACGCCGCCAAAGCCCCATCGATCCCCAGATGGAGCATTGACAGCTGGAAATCAAAGAAGGCTCTGCAGCTTCCGGAATACCCAAATGAAGCGAGTCTGGCGGCGGTCCTTAAAACCCTGGAAGACTTCCCCCCGATCGTGTTCGCCGGAGAGGCCAGGCATCTGGAGGAGCGTCTCGCCGATGCCGCTGTGGGTAAGGCCTTCTTGTTGCAGGGAGGAGATTGCGCCGAAAGCTTCAAGGAGTTCAGTGCTAACAACATCCGTGATACTTTCCGGCTTCTTCTGCAGATGAGTGTTGTTTTGATGTTTGGCGGGCAGATGCCGATTATCAAGGTAGGAAGAATGGCCGGGCAGTTTGCGAAGCCAAGATCAGATCCATTTGAAGACAAGGATGGGGTCAAACTGCCAAGTTACAAAGGAGACAACATTAACGGCGATGCTTTTAATGAGAAGTCAAGAGTTCCAGACCCTGATCGAATGATAAGAGCTTATTGTCAAGCTGCAGCCACACTTAACCTTCTCAGGGCTTTTGCCACTGGTGGTTATGCTGCAATGCAGAGAGTCACACACTGGAATCTTGATTTTGTTGCCAACAGTGAGCAGGGAGACAAGTAAGTAATTTCGTCAATCTTTGTCCTGTCCTAGTGTCCTGTCCTTTTTTTCATATATATATAAAATCTTTTTTTGAGGGGGTATGGTATGATATTGGTATGCTAGGTATCAGGAGCTAGCTCACCGTGTAGACGAGGCTTTAGGATTTATGTCAGCAGCCGGACTCACGGTTGACCACCCAATTATGGCTACAACGATTTCTGGACATCTCATGAATGCTTGCTGTTACCATATGAACAAGCCTTGACTAGGCTGGATACAACTTCCGGGCTTTACTATGATTGCTCCGCTCATATGGTTTGGGTTGGGGAACGTAACACGCCAGCTTGACGGGGCACACGTTGAGTTTTTAAGAGGTGTTGCTAATCCTCTTGGCATCAAGGTCAGCAAACACCAAACAAACTTCGCACATTCACCTGGATACATACATGTTTAATCTTTTCAGGACATGTGTTTTGCAGGTCAGCCAGAAGATGGATCCCAATGAGTTGGTTAAGCTTGTTGACATATTGAATCCTAATAACAAACCTGGAAGGATTACGGTGATTGTAAGAATGGAGCTGAGAATATGAGAGTCAAGCTCTCGCCTTTGATAAAGGCAGTTAGACAAGCAGGGCAGGTTGTGACTTGGGTTTGTGATCCAATGCACGGAAACACTATAAAGGCACCCTCTGGTCTTAAAACACGTCCCTTTGATTCCATTTTGGTAAGCGTTTTTTTTTATCATTTTTATTCTGTCTAGTTCAGTAATATCGTTTTTGTGGAATAAGTCTTTTCAAATAATAACTTTTGGGGTACAGTTCTTGGGTTTTTAAGGAGGAGTTTGATCTAAAACATTTTTATGTGTTATTCTTTTAGCAATCATAGTGTGTCAGATGGTTCGGCTAAAAAAAAGGTCGTTTTGTTTTGTGTCAAAATATAATTTTGTTTGGGAAATTTACACATTAAATATAGTTAAAGAAACTATATTATCAGATTAATGATGTGATTTTTGTCCAAGTAAAGTAATAAACGAGGTTTTAATCTTTTCAATTGAATGCATGTTAGCTGACAACTGAAGCCTTTCAATCTGCTTGTGTGATAGCTAACTGTTTCTTTTTTAACCATTTGACATTCTGGGTTGAAATTATATACAAAAATCGACCCCTTTTTATATAAAGGGGTTGAAATTGCCACATCGGCTTGATTCATGACATTCTGGTCAATAAAGCTGTTCCTGTTTGGATCACTGGATTTGCCTATGGGATTGATTTCTTTTTGGTATACATGAAAATCATCTCTTCGTTTTGTAACTAGAATGTTGGGTTGTTTTGCCATTATATGCAAAGGGTAAAGTTGGTATAACTTTGCAGATGAAACATCAACCTCAATGAGAATTTAATGGTTGAAAACTCGTGTATAGAATATCCGTTCAATAAAAGCATACCATGAATATTGTTTGAGTCAAAAAAGGCAATTGACTATCATATCATTTGGTGGTAGTTGGCCAAGAACCAAATTTGATTTTTGCATGTTCTGGCCTGTTTTGGTTGAATATAGTAAATTTAACCAAACGATTTATAAATTAAAAATTCTGTAGGCGGAGGTGCGAGCTTTCTTTGATGTTCATGAGCAAGAAGGAAGCCATCCAGGAGGGATTCATTTGGAGATGACTGGGCAGAATGTGACAGAGTGCGTTGGTGGATCGCGCACCGTGACTTTTGATGATCTAAGCTCGCGTTACCACACACATTGTGACCCAAGACTCAACGCTTCTCAGTCGCTTGAGTTGTCTTTCATCATCGCCGAACGGTTGAGGAAGAGAAGAATGGGGTCTCCACTCTCTTTAAAGTTTTAGATCCGTCAACTACTTGTTAGAACTGTATTTTGAATTTTTGTTTGTGGGATTTTGAGTTGATGTGATGTTGGACACAATAAATATTAACGTATCTTTTTAATAAATTTGCATCTCTTCATCTCATCGTTTCTTACAAACGTCCATCACCTTATAATAACACATATAATATAAAATAATAATATTTCTTTTGTTTTATAACTTGTAAGAAGCACTCTTTATCTTGCATGGCCGGTCCCTTTGATTATTCTATAATTTCACATATCTACACAAAACCTTGAAATATCTGAATGAATAATGTCATTATTGGTTATCTCTCGAGCTCGGTTTACAAAGTTCAGGTATGAACTCGGTTACCAAGTGATCAAACTATTAGGGCTTTTTTGATTTTTTTTTTCTTGCGACTAGATTTGAATTAGTTTTATTAGGAAATGAAAGCTGATGATATTTTTCTACTTGTGTTTTGTCATATCAAAAACGTACGATTTTTGATCAACGCTAGCAAGGACACCGTACCTCCTTTTCATGACATAAAAAGTATATACATCTTTATTTTTTTAGAAGGGTTTAGTATCATTTTGATTTTAATTAATACTCTTTACGAGTTATACTAATCACATATGTTTCACATCATAAGTACTAAAAAAATACATCTTTTCCGCATGGCATTATCTTCGCCAATCATTTTCATGAGGTGTGTATGGCTCATAAGTCAGAGAACTTTTTTTGTGCGGCAATTGGTTCTTCCCGTCTTTACCGCACTCTCTCTTCAATCAATTAAAGGTTTCTAAAAATTCAATCAATTCAGACAAGGTTTCTAAAAATCTGAAATCTCCATCGTTCTTTGCCAAACCCTAATGAAATCTCCATCGTCCTGTGCCAAACCCTAAAATCACCAGCTCCATATCAGTTCTGAAACTTATTTATCTGAATCAAAAGAAACATCGATTTTCTTTGAGAATCTGGGATTCTTATTTCAGATTTTCGATTGCAGTATAATGGAATTTATTTGGTAGCAATCGATTCATGGACGCATCAGGTAATCAAATCTTCTTTCCAATTTGCATTAATGAAGTTTCAATCTTTTTTTTGCATATCATTGACGCATTATCTTCCTTTGTGTTGTCTTTAAGTTTTAAGCCATGTTAACAAACCCAAATTCTTAAACTTATTCATCTGATCGTTTTTTTTAAGGCTGATTGTGATTTTTTTCTATTTTGTTCTAATTCAAACCATTGGTTGTCAGCAACGATGAAGCTTTTGATGATGGTAGAGAGGAAGATGTTGTTGAGGTAAGTGTTTCTTGCGTTCACGATGTGGATTTCTTGAGAATTGGTTTTGATAAAGTTATTATTTTTTTTGAAGATATGTGTGTTCTTATCGCAATTGATCCGAATAATTGATGTGGTTTATTTTTTTCTTTCCGATTCTACATCTTTCTGTCTGTAAAAGTGATTAGTATTTTCGATTTAGGATAGTGGGTACAATTTGAGTTTGGATCTCAAAAGGGTTGCGAATTTAGTTTCAAAATTGACATGGTTCTGTGAATTTCTTGACATAATTTTTGAAATTAATTTCATATATATAGAATTTAGTTTCAAAAATTGACATGGTTATGGAGAAGATTTTTTTTTTCTATGATTGATATTAATCCGGGTATTAATCCAGCCTTCCTTCAATGAAAAAAAACATTTTTAATTTTTCAAGTCGGATCTTTGAAGAAAATTCTCTGGATTTTTTTTGTATCAGCTTGAAGAGAAGCGGGAAAAAGAGGGGTGAAAAAGGTGGAAACAAATTCTGAAAAAGTATTGGTCTCAGGTTTAAGAGACCGAGAGAGGTTATTAACGGTATTAGTTAGTTATATGCTTTATATTGTTTTCTTTTATGTTATTGAAATGTTGCATAGATTGAGTATCTGAGTGGATGTGTGTTAGATGAATTATGAAACTAAAACAAATTACATTGATTCAAATGGATTGTTAATGTCAAATACATTTAATAGTTTAATAAAATACACTTTGCAATTAATAGTGTCAAATACATATAATAGTTTAAGCAACCATTAGAGGTGGCAAACTAGGTGTGTTGGATGGGTTGAGTAACGGGTCAAAACGGGTTATGAGGCAAAATGCTTACTTATCTTTTATCCATTTCTTTTGTGTTTTGTAAATAACTGATGTGTTATATATGATTATGAAATCTACACTACTGAAGATTATTTAAAATTGATGTTAATTTTCCTACTTTAGTGTTTATAAATTTATAAATATTAGTCTCTATTGCATAGTTTGTTGAAGTTTAAATTTTATATTGCTCATGACAGTATGAATATGGCCCTGACATCATCTTTCTCCGGTTGCCGTTTACGCTGAGGTAATAAGCTGGTGACAATATGTATGCATAGCAAATTAGTTTCTTTGACTAACTTTTGATTAATTGATGCTTATTCTAGATTGAAGATATTAGGTGGGAACATTTGGTTAGATTGGCAAAAGATTTATTGTTTGTCACATTCGTGTCGTGTAAGATCCATTAGCCGGATGATTAATCGTTCACTTATGTTTAGCTTCAACAGTATTGCAATTCTCTCAGTGACAAGAAGGAAGGAGTTTTATGTGCTAGAGATTATATTGGATAAATCGTATCCTAACTGCCCACCATCATTTTCTGCCATTAGCTGTCTACATTTACAAATTGTATCTGATAACCTTTCTGGCTATCCATATGTTTGATTTATAAAGATTTCAGATTTGAAAGAAATTTTCAAAATCATGTATGCTTCACATAATGGTTTTTGTTTTTAAATCGACTGATTTTTCTGTTTAACTTTGTATGTATGCAGATCGGCTTTGAATTCAGAGACATCACAATTTGTTTGAACAGTGTCCAATGAATCCCCAAGTCAATTCAGCCATTAGAGCAGCTCATGCTCATGGATATTTACTTATTTTACTTGATTCTTTACTCCGTTTTTCTTATTATATTTTGCATTTATATGATGAATGTTTATATGTTTATGAAGCTGTTATGATGATTCATATGAAATTGTGTATATTTCAGATGTGATTGAAGGTACTTGGTGATGCGAATAAGGGTCTCATTGAAACAATCCCAAAAAGGTGATCGGATTTATGATTGTTTTTAGGGTATTATCACAGTCCTGTAATGTCGAGTTATGACAAATTTGTGTTCATTTTTTTCTAATTGGAACCATCTTTGTGCTACTTTGCATATTCAGATGTCAAACATCTGGATAGCCAGATGTCAAAAAACAAAGAAACTGGACAAGGGATGTTCGAGAATTAAATTCTAAACAGCCTCACGAGCGTTCAATTTAGAAAAAGAGAATAATTCTTGGTTTGGTTGTTCATGCAGACTGATTGAACCCAAAGACATGTAATGAACTCATTTGACACACATGAAGATACACAAAAGGTGACTATTGCAGACATTTGCTATCTACATATAAAGGGAAAACTGGCAAGGATAGATGGTAATTCAAAATCCAACATTTTTCTTTTTGTTACTTCAATGCAATAACTGTTTGTCTCTAAGGTTGTGTTCATGAAGCCTCCCCTTTGGCACATGAATTGAATGGACAACATTTTGTATGAGTTAGTTGTTCAAATATTAATACGTGGATCTGTTTGATTTAAAGGTACCCACCAGGACATGGTGACGTTTTTGCATCTTTGATGAACAATGGGAAACTTGAAACAGTTTTGTCTCAGGTTTTGCTCTGCAGCTTAATTTTTTGCACTTTGACTATATGGCATGTATATTCTTTGGGTTTTTAGTTACATGAATATTCTCTAGTTTTGGTCTGCAGTTCATTACAACTTAAACAAGACGATATAACACAGTAGGTGACAAACAGGTGTTATGATTTGATTTAGGGGTGTTTGACAATAGTTTCACTTTTATAGATATTAAGGATGAGATTTGGGCAAATAGGTGATTCTGTTACTTTAGGTTGCGTTAGTCTGTTTAAGTACACATATCTAAGCACCCCATTTACTTACCAATGGGTCAATTCTTATTATATGAATTGATAATAAGAATGAATTAGTAGTGTTTATATACTAAAACTTAAGCGAACTAACCTGCATGTGTAATTTGATGCATTTGCTTCAACATCGAGATTTTCATCAAGTGTATTGTGTGTAGGCGTCGTTTCTTCGTTCATTTTGGAATGTCGACCGGTGGGCTAGCAAGAGTCAAACTACAAGTATTTGAATACATTAACGACTCAAAAATGTTTTGTCGTGAATTTGCCCAAGAGTATGCTTAAAATATTTTTGGTTGTTTGGTGTGTCAAAACGGGTAATTATTAGTGAGTCAAAACAAGTGGGGTGAAGTCCACCGGCAAACACTTCGTATTAGTGAGTCAAAACCACACGGGTAATTATTAGTGAATCAAAACAACGGATTTAGTTGCCTCTAAACCCGATCTTTCACTTATTCTCTTATGTCGGTCTTTCAGTTTCAAGTTAATTAGGTTCTTAGGAAATTGATTTAAGAGGTGTTACATATGTGCGAATCGTTCTATGAAGATGGTGAGATTGGTGGAGAACAAAAAGTTGGTTGTGGTGCCACAGTGAGTTTGTGTCAAGTTCTATGCTCTTAATCTTAAATGAAAATGTATATAAAAATCTGACGGAGGTCTGAACAAGCCAGGGGAGTTGTGAAATCTGAGGTATTCGCAGTGTGGTTTCAATCAAGGTTGGTACACATTTTTTGTTCCTATATTTAATATTTCAGTTCTAATTTGGGTTTTGGTTCTGATTAGGTCCTGCTTATCACATTCTCACTGTGGTTCCAAAAAAAATATGTTTTGCTTTCGTTTCTGATTCAGGCGTCTCAGTTTGCTTCTCAACTGCAAATTTGTTTCGCCGTTGAAATTAGATTACCTATGCTTTATTTATTCTTAAGTTTTAAATTGTTTTTTGCATATAACATTGATATTATTTACTAATTGAATTATTAATCATTAAAGTTTTGAGATAGGTTAGAATGATGCTCAAGGTGTATTTGGGTTTATGGTTTGACAATGGGATCTGTAATGTGCAATATGCTGGGCCTTTTGATATCCAAAATTTTGTGATGACTATAGGATTTGCTTCCCATGTCTTTTATCAAACACCATCTTTGAAGTTAAATTTCTTATTATTAGTTCTGGTGCGTGTCATGATGAAAGTTTAATCCAGAATATGTTGTTGGTGCTTTAACTAAAAAAAAAATTGGATTATACGTATCTCAAGTAGGACTTGGCATGAGTTAGTGACCGGACCGAACCGAAAATACAAAAAAGGAAAAAAAAATGGACCGGAGATCAGATCGTTCTTACATGGGTTTGGGCATGCAATTTTCGTTTATTTGGGTTAAACAAGTTATTAGTTTCGGGCTAAATAGTTTCGTTAACTTTGTGCTACGATTTTTGTTCCTTTGGTTTTGGACTTTTGACTACAAGTTTTTATCATTTTTGGTAAACAAATTTGATGATTTTATATTTATTTAAAAAAAACAATTTATATGTGTTTAAATAATGAAAATTATAAAAACCAATAATTCAAATCTTTATTCATAAAAAAACAATTCAAATATTCATTCGACAAACTAACAATCCATCAAAAACAAAATATTTATGATATTTGTCGTGCAATGACGGGAACTGAGTGTTAAGTGGTTTTGTTGGAGTTCAAACTGTTCATTGGAGACTCAAGGTTTGAGTGAAGATGCTATACACTTATGCTTTTTGGCTGCTCAACAAATTCATTAGTTAATAAAAACGGGCACCCTTAGTCAGTCATTTGCAGATGATGAGATTCAATTTCCATGTTGAAGTGAGTTGTCCTCTTTTTGACAACTACAATTAATGTCCTCTATGTACTTATAAATAAAACGAGTCCGAGTAATCATGATATAGAGCAAGAAGATCCAAGACACGTGGATAAGACAAACGTGGCCTATAAAGAAAAGGACTTGTGATTTTTTTTCGTATTTTCTTTTTTAGTTCATTGTAATAAATTTTTACCTAAATAATGGACGGGGTTTTTCATTTAAAAGTTTATGTCAACATTGTTTAACAATATAATTACTTTGAGACTACCCATGTAATACACGGGTTCTTAAACTATTACAACATTATATACATACAACTAATTAAGGAGAATAAAATCATAGGGTAAATCAAATGTTTAATTATATTAATTCAAAACGTAAAAAAAAAGTGATCCTTAGTGTACGAGAAACAAAAGCACAAATAATTTCCCAATTACAAGAATACTTTGTGAAGTACTTTTTACACGGGTTCTTAAACTAGTACAACATTATATACATACAACTAATTAAGGAGAATAAAATCATAGAGTAAATCAAATGTTTAATTATATTAATTCAAAACGTAAAAAAAGTGATCCTTAGTGTACGATAAACAAAAGCACAAATAATTTCCCCTTTACAAAAATACTTTGTGAGATACTGTTTAATTTTTTACAAGTTAATAATAGAAATAGAAATGTAGAAATAGGTTTGATTTACAAGTTGGCCCATCAACAAACACAAATCGAACTGGACAGGTGTAACAAAAGCAAAATACGTTTTCTAATTATTATATCTTCTAAGATATACCAAATTTAATAACACGGCTACTCTATATTGATCGCAAATATACAGCATGCTTATTCACGTTGGAGAATATAAATATACCAAATTACAATATTTCTATAGCAACGATTATATATTGGTGGTTACGTCACAGAGTTCTGTTCTTTGGTGACACAACGATTGTCAAGTGGCAGCCGGCGATATGGTTTCCTGGGGTACCCAAAAAAGCCAAACTTTGAAGTTAGCGTGGGTCCACTTAAGACAACATAGTCTGGCAAAAGTGAGACAATACGAGGTTCTCCGATTTGAAAAGTATGATAACCTTATACATAAAGTTTATCGTTCAAAAAAAATTATATTGGTAGGATTATACAACTTTCAGCATCTGGAACTTAGATTTCTTTAATTTTCTACAAGTTTTGTAAAATGTTATTTTGACTCTTTCGAGTTTTACTTTTTTATATACGTTGATCAAATATAATACGTTTTCATTTTTAATTTTTATATACATTTTTGGTTTGTCTATTTTTTTACACGTTTTTATTCTTATTTTGATGCAAGTCTTCAATTATTTACGTCTTGACATTACATTTACATTATATATATAACTATTATTGAACCCTTGCTACATTATTATAATACTATATTGTTATTTTATTACTACAATTTACAAAACTTCCCTCAATTAGTTTTTTATTCTTGTTTACTTTGACTCCTCAGCTTTTAGCATTCGCATATACATCCTTTAAGATTTCTAAATACTTTGTAAAATTTTATTTTTCGACTCGTTCGAGTTTTACATACTTATTTTTATGTACACTGATCAAACATAATACGTTTTCGTTCTTAAATTTATGTTTTCGGTTGGTCTACGTTTTGACACATTTTTGTTCTCATTTTTATGTATGTTTTGGTTGGTCTATGTTTTAACATAAATTTTGTTTGGAAACGAAACGAGTCAAATAATACATTTTCACTAAGCTGTATAAATTTGAGTTATTGTACGTTTCAAAACCGCCACAACTTATGGGGCCATTCTTTAACTTAAAAAAACACTATTTCGTGCTTAACTTTAAGCACATTTCGGTATAAATCCAACTTGGTTTATGTTCTACACAAATTTTCATCTGCAATGAGTCAGATCAAATATAATACATTTTCATACTTATATTTATCTCCGTTTTCAGTTGGTTTATGTTTCAACATAAAATTTTGTCCGAAAACAATTTGGGTCAAATATTTGTCGGTATAAATTCGAGTTACTTTAAGTTTCGAAGCTGGCGCAACGCGTGACGGGTCAAAATACTAGTTATAAATATATAAAGAAAAATAAATGTTATCCAATATAAAAAGAAATCGTACCAAAGACCACAAATTTACGAGTTTAAGCGTGATTTCAGTTCATCTAATTTAATATAGCTCGAGCTTAATTCGTTATAAGTTTATATATAAGTCGAGCTGAAAGTCATACGTAATATTTGAAATCAAGTTCACTCATGCTCAACTTTTTATTTATTTAACTCTTTTTTTTGTACATGTATAAATTTTTAGGTATATTTAAAAATATTATTATATAGTATTTATTATGTAATGTATAAATTTTATATTAAATAAAATACAATAAAAATAACAACAACAACAATCATAATAATGTATGAGAAAACTATCATTTTCGTCCCTAAGATTTGAGTAAACAGGTGACGAACGAAGCTATCACTGAGTTAACGTTAAAGGTGGAAGGTGTTAGCAAATAGAGTGGAACTGACAAAAGAATTGCAAACTTAAAGAGTCCGGTTGCTAAAAACACACACACACTTCTAGATATAAGTGACAAAAATGTCCAAACATTAAAAACAAAAATGACACTTTACTCATATTTTATAGTCCACGTATTAAAGCATTCACAATAGATTCATCATATTCTACTCTATAATTTAACTAAAAGTTACATTTTTCAGATTATATCTCTCATTTTATTATATTTCTTGTTGTTATAAACTTTAAAATTAATTTGATGAGGATAGAAAAAGCTACTATAAATATTTTGAAGTAATAAAATAGGAATAAATTTGATGGTTCTAATGTGAAGTGGAAAATGATAATTTTAGAAATATACTTTAAATTTCAAAAATAAATGGGGATAAAGTAAAGAGTAAATTACATTTTGTCTTCTTATGGTAGGGGAAAATTCACTTTACCTTCTGCTTTCATAAACTTTAGGTTTTGACACCTCATATTTCATTGTTCTTGCATTTTGCCTCCCTCCCATCACGGTAATGGAATATTCTGACAAATAGTATAACGGTCAAAGGGCAAATCGAACATTTTACATGGGCAAAACCCTATCCCCCCACATCCAATTACACCCCGTGTACACTTTGTCACCCCCTACTTAACTTACCCACCAAGATTTCCCTTTCCACTCTCCTCTCCATCTCCCATCAACGACAACCAACCCGGAACTAAGCTCGACACTGGCGGCAACGACCCAACCCACAATCCGAATTAACGTACATGTCGTTCAATCTTGGATTTTCTATGCAAACTCCGGTCGTGGAAGGTAAAATTATTCTCTTGTATTTGCAATAAAGTTCATAATGTCACACCCCGGTTTTTCCACAGCCAATCCAAACATTGGTGGGCCTGGGTGGGGAATATCATGACGTAAGTGGATAACATCATAGACAATTAAACACAACACAACGGAAGTCTTGGATTTAAATTACAATTACAAACCAAATGTTCGAAATACAAAATAATATACAGGGTCGTAATCGAAGATCCACAGGCGGACCATAAATTGTACAAAAGAAATAATATAAAATAGACTTTGGGCAGATTTAGGATTTGCAAGATCCTCTTATCTCTACCGAGCACCTCCAGCCTATTTTTGTATTGTACCTGCAAGCTTATCTTTTGAAAATATGTCAGCTTTTGCTGGTAAATACACCCAACTGACTCATTTTGAAAACATTTGAAAATAAGTTTTAAGTGCGTATCTGAACAAAATCTTTTATAACCTGGGAAAGTTGACGTTGCAGCGTTGTTAACAGATTCACATTTTGTCCATACATACAGGGCGCAATGTGAAAATCGAGACATGATTAACTACACACCACTTACAAACTCACGAAGGAGTTATCCCTAATGACATGGGTAGTTGCATTTGAGCGTCTGTCGGTTGTATGCCTACACCCCGCGCTAAGGTTGTGGCCATTATCTAATGTAATGAGCCGAGGATATCCAGGACACGGTAGTTAACCCCCGATGTTTAAGTTATCAAACAATACTAATTAAACCAGATGCAGATTTACTAACCACAATCCGGCATTCGATTGATCCCATTTCCGACCAAGCGGTAATAATATACCGTAACCCAAGCCCGTATAGGGGAAATAAGTCGAGAGTATTTACCTGAGCTAGTCTTCGTTTAAACGCAAGATTTATTAACTCGGCCGTACACAAAAGCACTAAGTGCAGATAGCATTTACCGGAATGTCTTTAGTCTGTATTATGGCATAAGCTAACCAATTAAATACTAACGGTCTTTCTTAAGTCATAGACTTAGACCGACTAGCGTACATGATCAAAACGTATAACGCTAGATTAAACGATGATCGGATAGAATGTAGTTTAATCCCAACAAGTAATTTGACTTGTGTAATATGGATAAACTATAAACATTCTGGATTTTGAGACTAAAATGACAAGGTTAGACCCGTTTTGGTTAATTTTCGTAAACTAGTTACATATACTTAACCGTACGCATATCAGCTATATCACGTAACGGATAAGTCATGGACAAGTTCTATATGCCATTATATTTTAAATAAGTTGTACTATCAGTAGGATACCAACTTATATGCTTGTTAAAGTTTTAAAATGAAACTATGCCTCATATGGGCATTTTGGTAATTTCATACCTTATAAAAGGAACTTGAATATAATTTAATGTTATAACCATAAGTATTCTGGAAAAATAACTTATTTATGATATAATATCAATAGAATATTAATTATGTGTGTAATTTATCTTTTATAACCAAACTATGCACCAAAAGGGCATTTCGGTCATTTTACACATAGTTTTATATATTATTTGGGATTCTGAGTTTATATTATATACCTACTATAAAATATTTAAAATAAGTTTTAAAATCAGTAGGTAACAAGTCTTGATTGGTAAATATGGTTGAAAATCACACTATGCGCCAAAACGACGCTTATGTCGTAAAATGACGATTTATGCGATGATTAATGAAAACTGATGTTAAGGTCAGGTTAACATGTCTTAGATATGTTATTTAATATAACATATCAGTAGATAAAAGATTTACTTTGAAAAAAAGTGATTAAAACCATTTTATAAGCCAAAAGGGCCTTATCGTCATTTATCTCTATAATACAAGGGCTTGTTCATAAACTCAGTTTATAATCTGGTTTGACATCGCAAATAATCCTACTTATAATATTATAGAAGTAGGAAACTCATTTTCAAGTTCATTATCATTTAAACCATCTTTTTATGCAAAAAGGGCATTTTAGTCAAAATGGCATAATTACGGAACTTGTGCATAAACTCAGATTCTGATTATGATTATGTAATATAACCTTAGAGGGTTATGCTACATTATATTACGATCATATTACAACTTTACATCAGTAGCTAACTAATCTAAATCGGGTCAGAATTGAAAGTCAAGGCAGAACTCAAACTTCGCGACTTTCGGTTGCGAACCGACCCTAGAACTGAAATTGACGAGCCGAACATGTTCTAATAATTATTACCAACTTGTTTAAGTGTCAAAACAAGTTTCATAACATATATAAGATCAAATTATAACATTTCCGAAAAATGGCTTGTTTGACTTTTTAATAAAATAACTTTGACCCATCAATTGCTCTAGCAAATGTGATCTTCAGGAGGCGCCCTTTATAGAGACTAACACCTACCTTATTACGATCACTAAGCCATGTTTGTTATGAACAATGGCTGTACAATAATGGTGTTAACCGAAAGTCACGGCGTTTTCCATAAAACGCTTGACTTTTGGCTATAAAAGCCTATAAACGAAAATGCAAGAGGAAGGAACACTTACAAGTGGTTCATAAGATGCAATAGAACTAAGTTGGATGCTCCTTTCAGTTAGGAACTTCCAGAGGAGGGAGATAGAGTTGTGAATGAGAAAGGTGCAAGTTCAAAGGATGAACATTTGCATCTATTTATAGTTGGAGAGCTTGAAGGAGGTGATGCCAGGTGTTAAGGGGTGTAAGAGGAAGCTTACAAGTGTCCTAAAACGTGACATAGCTGTTTGGAAGACCATGGTTTCAATTTAATGGTTTTTGGAAACATGTGTGGAGGCCAAGCAAAAATTCTGCAGACACAGGCCTCTCGCGCCCGGCGAGAGGCACAGGCCTTGCCTCTCGCGCCCCGCGAGCGCCCCATGGCCAGTTTCAAAGTTTGACACTTTTAGCCCCTTAACTTATAAAACCTTCTAAAACACCTTTTTAGCATATTTAGCCCTCCGTAACCAATATTTGGCATACCCCCGAGTATGCCCGGACATTTTCGAGCTCTCGGTTCGTTAAAAGGTCACTCAGAGGTATAAATTAACATGTTGACACTTTTAACCCCTCCATCATCCAACTTTCACATATTTACGGATTTAATCCCTCTCGTCCAACAAATGGAACATATGAGAGTTAGGACTTCGTTAAGGATCACTCAGAGGCCCACTATAAGCATGTTGACTCCGATGTCACTCAGAGGCTGGGCATGTTGACATACCAGTCACTCAGAGGCCAAGTTTAAGCATGTTGACATATCAGTCAATCAGAGGCTAATGATTAAGCATGTTGACATATCAGTCACTCAGAGGCTGTTGTTTAAGCATGTTGACATACCAGTCACTCAAAGGCTTACGTTTATGCATGTTGACATCAGAAAGTCACTCAGAGGCTCAGTTTGAGCATGTTGACACCTTTAGTCCCTATTAGTCTTTGATAGACTAAATTAAAATACAACACGTGTCACTATATTATTGGACACGATTTTTACGAGGTGTTACACATAATGTGTATTTAGATGACTTGATTGAGTTAATTATGCTTGTTTGTTTACTTGATTTGTGGTGAACATAAATGATACTTGACTGAGACATGATTAAGGGCTTAACTACGGGCTGTTTAATGTTTGAACAATATTAGTTGAATTTGTTTGCTGATCGATTTGATTCTTGTTGGTTTGAACTAGTGGCACTTGAATGGCAGTTCAGTTGTATCATGCACACTTGATAAACATAGTTGTATTGATGTTCTAAAAGTAGTTAATTAAAAACAATTAAAATTACCCTAATTCTAGACTCAAATTATACTCTAGACTCCTAAATTTTACTAAACTACTAACCGGCAAGTGGACCGATCCATTGTAGAATAGTTTAAGTAAGTCCGGATTATCGAACCACGAGACTCTCTAATTATATTGACAACTCGATCTAGACTCAATTAATACACTTGTTTTGGGGGGGGGGGTTACTAATCATTCTAAATTTATAATTAACTAAAAATTACTTAATTAAAGCAAATTAAAACGAACTTTTAAATTAACGATTAATTCAAAGAGGGTATAATGGCTACCTAGGTTAGATTCTCTATTACTACCGATTTGGTCTTTTCATTGATTAATAATGTGAATGGAAAACCGGGATCTTGGAATACTAGACTCTAAGGTATACCGAACAGGACCCCCGACCCTTCTCGGGAAGACACCTATGATATACTACAAGTAGTTGGGTTTACCGGTTTTAAAGACTTCTTTTCGGTTATCTAATATTTAGTAAAGTGCCTAATATCTCGTGTAATTTTGAGATCAAACACAAGAAGGATAGTGTTTAATTCTCTCAAACGTTGGCTCTGATACCAACCTGTCACACCCCCAGATTTCCAACCCAAATCCATACACCGGTGGGCCCGGGTGGTGAGTATCGTGACGTCAGTTGATAACATCATAGTCAATTAAACACGGCACAACGGAATTCTTGGAGTAAAGTTACTATTACAAACCAAATGTTCGAAATACAACATAATATACAGGCTCGTAATAGAAGATCCATAGGCGGATCATAAAATGTACAAAGAAAGAATATAAAACAAACTTTAGGGCAGATCTAAGGATTTGCAAGATCCTCTTATTCACTACCAAGCAGCTTCCAGCCTATTTCGTATTGTACCTACAGCTTAGTCTTTTGAAAATACGTCAGCTTTCGCTGGTAAATAGACCCGACTGACTCATTTTGAAAACATTTTTAAAATTAGATTTAAGTGCACAGGACACAAATCTTTTTATAACTTGGGAAAGTTATTTTGTAACCTTGTTAACAGATTCACATGTTTGTCCATACATACAGGACCCAGTACAGAGACCGAAACTTGATTAAATACACACCACTTAGAACTCACAGAGGAGTTATCCCCAACTCTTGGGTAATTTGCATTTGAGCGTCTGTCAGGTGTATGCGTACACCATGCGCTAAGGTCGTGGCCATTATCTAATGTAATGAGCCGAGGATATCCAGGACACAGTAATTTAACCCCCAATGTTTAAGTTATCAAACAAAAGTGATTAAACAGAATATGCGGATTTACTAGCCACAATCCGGCATTTGATTGATCTCATTTCTGACCAAGCGGTAATATATCCCAAGCCCGTATAGGGAAAATAAGTCAAGAATATTTACCTGAGCTAGTCTTGATTTAAAAATGCAAGATTTTATACCTCATCCGTATGCAAATGAATTAAGTGCAGACAGCATTTACCGGAAGGCTCTAGTCTGGATTATGGCATAAGCTAACCAATTAAATACTAACAGTCTTATTTAAGTTATAGACTTAGACCGAATAGTGTATGGGATCAAGACGTATAACGCTTGATTAAATGATGATCGGATAGAATGCAGTTTAAACCCGACAAGTACTTTGACTTGTATAAAATGGATAAACAATTAACATTCTGGATTTTGAGTTTAAAATGATAAGGTTAAACCCGTTTTGGTTAATTTTCGTAAACTAGTTACATATAATCAACCGTACGCTTATAAGCGATAATGGGTAACCGAATAAATCATGGAAAAGTTCTATATGCCATTATATTTTAATTAAGTTGTAATATCAGTAGGATATCAACTTATATGCCCGTTATGGTTTCAAAATGAAACTATGCCTCATAAGGGTATTTTAGTAATTTCATATTGTATAAAAGGAACTTGAATATAATTTAATGTTATAACTATAAGTATTTTGGAAAAATAATAACTTTATTTATGATATAATATCAGTAGGATATCAATTATATGTGTAGTTTATCTTTTATGACCAAACTATGCACCGAAGGGGCATTTTGGTCATTTTACACATAATTTATAAATTATTTGAGATTCTGAGTTTATAACATGTACCTACTATAAATATATTTAAAATAAGTTTTAAAATCAGTAGGTAACAAGTCTTGGTCAATTAATATGGTTTAAAACTATACTATGCGCAGAAACGGCGCTTATGTCGTAAAATAACGTTTTATGCGATGTTTAATGAAAACTGGTGTTATGGCCAGATTAAAATGTCTTAGATATGTTATTAAATATAACACATCAGTAGGTAAAAGATTTACCTTGAAAAGATTTGATTAAAATCATTTTATGAGCCACAAGGGCTAAATCGTCATTTATCGACATAATTCAAGGACCTACTTGTAGACTTAGTTTATAATCTGGTTTAACATCCCAAATAATCCTACTTATAATATTACATCAGAAGGAAACTTATTTTCAACTTCATTATCATTAAAACCTTGTTTTATGCAAAAAGGACATTTTAGTCAAAAATGGCATAATTGTGGAACTTGCGCATAAACTTAGATTCTGATTATGATCATGTAATATAATCTCAGAGGGTTATGATACATTATAGTACGATCATAATGCAACTTTAGATCAGTAGGTAACTAATCTAAATTGGGTCAGAATCGAAAGTCAAAGCAGAAGTCAAACTTCGCGACTTTCAGTTGCGAACTGACCCTAGAACTGAAATTGACGAGCCGAACATGTTCTTACATGTTCTAATAATTATTACTAACTTGTTTAAGTGTCAAAACAGGTTTTATAACATATATAAGATCAATTTATTATTTTTCTGAAAAATGGCATGTTTGACTTTTTAATGTTATAACTTTGACCCGTCAATTGGTCTAGCAAACGTGATCTTCAAGAGGTGCCCTTTATAGGGATTAACACCTACCTTATTACGATCACTTAGCCATGTTCGTTACGAATAATGGCTGGACCATAATGGTCTTAACTGAAAGTCAAAGCGTTTTCCGTAAAAAAGCTTGACTTTTGGCTATAAAAGCCTATAAACAAAAATGCAAGAGCAAGGAACACTTACAAGAGGTTCCTAGAATGCAAGAGAACTAAGTTGGATGCTCCTTTCAGTTAGGAACTTCCAGAGGAGGGAGAAGAGTTATGAATAAGAAAGGTACAAGTTCAAATGGTGGACTTGGACACCTATTTATAGTTGGAGAACTCAAAGGCGGTGATGCCATGTGTTTAGGGGTGTAAGAGGGAGCTTACAAGTGTCCTAAAACGTGGCATAGCTGATTGAAAGTCCATAGTTTCGAAAAAAATGGTTTTCGGCAATATGTGTGGAGGCCAAGCAAACTTTCTGCAGATACAGGCCTCTCGTGCCCCGCAAGAGGCACAAGGCTTGCCTCTCGCGCCCCATAGGCAGAATTGAAGTTTGTCACTATTAGCCCCTCAACTTATTAAACACCCTTAAAACCTCCTAAAACACCTTTTTAGCACTTTTAGCCCTCCGTAGCCAAAACTTGGCATACCCGGGATTATGCCCGGACATTGTCGAGCTCTCGGTTCGTTAAGAGGTCACTCGGAGGTATAAATTAACATGTTGACACTTTTAATCCCTCCAACGTCCAACTTTTATATAATCACAGATTTAATCCCTCTCGTCCAACAAATGGAACATACGAGAGCTAGGGCTTCATAAAGGATCACTCATAGGCTCGTTATAAGCATGTTGACTCCGATGTCACTCTGAGGCTGGACATGTTGACACAACGGTCACTAAGATGCCAAGTTTTAGCATGTTGACACTAATGGTCACTCAGAGGCTATATTTTAAGCATGTTGACACTAATGGTCACTCAGAGGCTAGATTTTAAGCATGTTGACACTAATGGTCATTCAGAGGCGAGGTTTATGCATGTTGACATCAGAAATCACTCAGAGGATCAGTTTGATCATGTTAACGTCTTTAGTCCTTATTGGTCTTTAATAGACTAAAAATAAAAATATAACACGTGTCACTATACTATTGGACACGATTTTTACTGGGTGTTACACCTAAATTAGCTAACTACCTCTCAATAGAAAGCCTAGACCAACTATGACTCTTGATTTAGTTTAACCGACTCGACTATGGCAAGTGAACTACACTTGAAATTTTCTCAAAACCTAAATCTAGCAATTTACCTAATCAATTCAGTTAATAAATTATTATTTCTCAATAATTAATTTTAGTATAATGTTAAGAATTAATTATGTATTTTACTTAATTTTTTTCCGGTTTATTGGCCAATTCTACCGAATGATTACCCGAACCCGTTAAGATCCGACAATCAACAGAAACATATTCTATGGAAGACATCCAACAAGATTTATGTAAAACAACTAATTAATCAATAACTAACTCAAGTCATGCAAATACACTAAATCAAGCTAGCAAAGTTATTTACTTTACTAGAAACACCATTCAAACATCATTAAATCAAACCAAGTTCCAAACTTTCATAACAAATAAATCAAAACCTAGGTAGCAACATAAGTTTAGCCAATTAACATGGTCTTAAAAACAATAAAAAAAAAACTTAAATTCAGAATTCATCAAAGTTAAAAACAACGGGAACTAAAAGTGAAGAGATTTCGCAATATAACCCGTGTTTGCTTTGGTCTCCAAGCTTTTGCTTCACCTTCATGATTCCTAGCAGCTTAAACTCCAATTCCCAGCTCTAAAGATCCAGAATTTTTGCTCACTAACTCTCCAATTCGTCAAGTCCAATTGTAATTGTAGTTAAACTCCAATTAATAAGCTGATCTCTCACAAACTGATAGGATTACGAAATTTCTGGAAATCTTACCCTCTCGCCGTCCGCGAGAGGGATTAGGATCTCGGTCGCGGCCCGCGACCGAGTAGAAAACATCCAGATAACTATTAACCTCTCGCTGGCCGCGAGAGGTTTATAATAGGGGTCGCGGGCCGCCAGCGGCTGTTTTCCCTTGTTTTGTAATTCGTTTGTTCTCTCGGGTTCCAACTACGATCTGGCTTGGCGTCGTTTAACATTTCAACTAATTTTTCCCGTCTTTTCAGCCACTTTCATGAACCAAGACCTGCAAAAGGTATTTGGATTAAAAGTAGACATATTCTTGACAAACCGAAACGAAAACCAACTAAAATACTACAAACTGTACACGATAAATGAATTTATTATTCAATACATCAAATATCCCCACACTTGCTCTTTTTTCGTCCTTGAAAAAGAATTGTGCAAACGGAATCACAACCAAGTAATTATTCGATTTAAAAAATTAGGTTTATTTTATTAAGGTTAGAATTTATATTAACCGTGATTGCAAGTATTCATGTCCACTTAAACTCAAAACTCGATTAAAAAATTCTTATCATGTGAATTTAGTTTTAGTTCGGTCAATCTACCTAAGGTCTCACACTAGCAAAAACAGTAAACCTAATCCCATCTCAAGCTTATCGAACAAATGGAACGAATCATTCGATCCATTTCCTAACCGTTTTATACCAAAATCAAAGGAATTTAAAACCAAGTAATTTTTCTCTTTTTTGTCCTTTTGAGCACTTGATTTCTTTTTTATATCTAACTAGAGGCTGTCTCAACCAGAGTCACCATCCCTGAGATCGACAACGTGGGCTTCGACATTTAAAATTTTTTCAACTTATCCTAGAGGGATTTTGGATCAGAGTCACCATCCCCAAGGGGGATTCCATAGGCCTCGTTTACTTTTTCAATCAAGCTCATTCTTTTTTATTTTTTTTTCTTTTATTTACATGATTAAAAGTTCTAAAGATTTTAGCTTATAACGACATTCCTTATACTATTTTTGACAATTTCAGTTTTCCATTTTTCCTAGACGAGTACCCACTAGTAGACCGATAATTAAGGTATATTAATATCAAAGAAACTAAGAACCGAATCGAGCCTACTCACATATCCCAAGTTAGACATAAACTCAACCTTTTATTACTCATATTATCATTATTTGAAACCGAATAAAAACTCAACTTTTCTATCACTTGCTGTTTTTATTTTGCAAACTTCTTCTTCAAAAGACATTTTCTGAATTTTTATTTTTTTCAAAACAAATTAAAACTACACTACGACTCAACTATCCCATCCCCACACTTAAATTTACATTGTCCCTATTACAAGGATGAAAAGACTCACCACTAAACAATAATAAACGGAAAAATAAATAAATAAAATACAAACTAAACAAGTGAAACGACTCAGCTGATAATGCAAGACTGTCAATGTGCCAGTCAATTCCACTCATGCCCTCTAATCCGAAGATGCTCAACCAACAACTCTTAAATCTCACACGTGAACGGAAGCAACATATAAACATCAACCTATCAACCAACATAGACAACTTCCAAACATAATAACAAGTAAATAAATAAATTGTCTTAAGAAGTTAACCACCATCATACCTAACCAACCCACAAAACCCACAAGTAAAGTGTTTAGAGTAAAGACCAATAAAAGATGAAAACAACATAAAAGAAAAATAAACACCAATAAAGATCCGCTGCTGCTCCATCATCATCTTCTGACTCTTCTGATTGCTTGAACACTTGATACGGTTGAACATCCTCCATCCCACTAAATTGAGCTGGACCTGACTGACCTCTTTGCTGGAAATAGGATGGCATCACCATGTGTAGGTTCTCCATCATATAACGCATCCCATCTTCTAGCCTTCACTGACCGTCTTCATGCATCCTCCGGCTCTCCATCATAACCTAGCGCACTACACCAACCTGCTGGTCTACATACCCCCTCAGATCTCCAAACCCGGTCTCCATCCTGTCATATAATGAGTCTAATGTAAGTGGATTAGGACGAGGCTGACAAAGAGGATATTGCTTGCCTGGCAGCTCTTGGCATGTCACCGGTCTCTGGTATCTGGTAGGAATGCCGGACTGCATCGATGAAGCAGCCTCAGAACCCGGAGGAGGCTGAACCTGAGGACCCTGTTTGATAGGCTCCCAGCTAACAGGCTCATGCGAAGTCAGAATTCCAGCAGCCTGAAGATCGCGTATACTCATGAAACACGGGGACGAGCCCTCTCTCATCCTATCTTGGGGGTATCTGTCAAACACCCCGAGACTTTTGGCTAACCAAGTAATCAGAGGCCCACAATACACCCTAGCCCCAGGCCTCCCCTCCATAGCTGCTTCATAGACCACGCAAAGATAGTCGCCAAGTATGCCGGTCTCCCTTCTACCATGCACATCAAACAAAACAAACTGAACTGATTCACCTTGTTATCTCCCTGCCCCTTTCCAACAAGTGTGGCTGCCAGAATTTTATGAATAAACCGGTAAACCGGATCGATGATATCACTTGCCACCATATTATTGGAATATGGTGCAGCAGAGATCGTACCCCAGAATCGGACTAACTCGTCTGTCTGAACACTATGCGGGTACCTTCTTTTGAACACCCCCTGTAAGCTGGTGAAGAACTCTGGTGACTGTACTTCATCTACCGTGTAGAACTGGGCGGCTACAGCAAACTGTGGAATGGTCATCTCATATACGTCACTTCCCAAGGCAAAAGAGATAGCATCATTTTCAGTTAACTTCCCCTGCTGGTACTCAAAGGTGGAATGGAATTCAAGAGTGATCTCTCTATATTGCCTCTCATCACAATCCAAAACTCTTCTGAACTTATCCCCTAAAAGTTGTTCGATTCTCCCTCGTTGACCCAGATGGTCAAGCATGTCCCAATCAATTCTTCTATATGGCAGTAAACCACAATTGATCAGGGCGGATAGTCTCTCACTCTCATGAGAATCTAAATCAAACTGCAGCAGAGGGCTGTCCCTTAAACGCGTACTCTACCCATGGGGAACACCGTCCCCCCTATATCGAACGCTCATTCTTTGCTCGAAATTTGGGGGCAACGGTTGAGTCTCGGCTGCGTCACCACTCGGTCGAGGTGCGGGCCCCCTCTTTTTCTTGCTAGGTCTACTCGAACTTCCTTCTCCTGACATCTACAAAACCATTCGATTTTCAAGCAAAACAAATAGACCATTAGAAGAAATAAACCGTGTGTGAGTATTGACCGTATAGCATTACATTCGCGGTCGTAATCAGAAAAACACTTTACCAGCTATTATTAGATGTATTTTATTGGGTGTAAGCAACATTAGTAATTAATTAGACCAAATCTCGCCCGAATGGAGATTGAGTACGGGCGAGAGGTCTTATATGAATGAATGCCCAAATATTGCCAACCCGTATCCCAAAATATATCTAAAACAAGACAACTACCCCCTTTCTGGCACTTTAATTGTCCACAATTAAAACCCAGGTGCCGAAAACCAAATCAACATTGAGTGTAACACAACAGATAAAAACTTTATAAACAATGCAGAAAAATGGGTTTAAATCTCTATTAAAATATGATTTTTATGCCAAGTATTACTAACCCGAATCCCCACACTCAATGTTGATCCTTACGAAACCAAAATACCGTTCACATCCAAATTTCCTATACAGAACTGGTTCAGCCACAATATTCAAAAGTCAACCCAAACCAAGTGCACCCCAAACCCTCAAAGTAACTAGCATGTAACCTAAAAGGACCAAACACTAAAATACGTTAAGCAACTAAGTAATATATGAAAATTAAAAAAGCATGAGAGTTGCAAGAACACATATCGTAATGCCGATCTATAAGAAAAATTAAGCATTTAGTGGATAAGTTGCAAAAACCCTTGAACAGCTTATTTGAGGATGAAAGGTACAAACTTGGACTTGAAAATGGGTTATGGTTGATGTGGGAAAATGGTAGGAGAAGATTTGGGTGAATGTGGGTGAAAATGGGCGGATATTGGTGGTGGAATGGGTAGTAGCCGTATGTGAAAAGTGGAAGAAATAGGTTGAAAGTGGAAGAAGTTGGCTTTTAGGGTTTGGATTCTGGCGTTTGGGTCTCTCGGGGGCCGCGAGAGAGGATATAAACCCTCTCGCCCCGCGACCGAGTAAATAACTCCAGAGTCTTGGGTCGCTCGCAGGCCGCGACTGAGTTGAGGAGTTCCTCTCGCGCCCCGCGAGAAAGGTAGTTTCACAGAAAGTTTTGAAACTTGGCCAGTGTTTTGCCTTAGAAAATATTTTGTTAATCAATTGAAACTTAGTGAAACACCCTCTTGACATCCGGTTACGTACAAGAACTTACCTGTAAACGCCAATTCTTCGTCGATGGTGGCTCCATGTTGATGATATAACCTTCAAACAGCTGAACGACACAAAAACAAACAAAACACAAACTACGGAAAACAAGAATTAGCACCATAAAAACATGAAATGCAAACAATTACCAAATATTACAAACTCTACACTTGAGGTTATACTCAAGGTCCTATGCGGTGTGAGGTGGAGCTTCGAGAGGAGTTTCCTCCATCTCAGTGGAATCGAGCGACCCTCCTAAATAATGCTTCAATCTATGGCCGTTGACCTTCCAAGTGCCTCTGTCGGCTTCATCTTTCAACTCCACTGTCCCTATGGAAATACTTCATTCACCACATACGGACCCGTCCACTTGGACTTCAGCTTCCCGGCAAATAATTTTCAACGCGAATTATATAGAAGCACTTTATCGCCTATCCTAAACTCCTTCACTCCTCTCAATCTCCTATCATGCAAAGCCTTGGTTTTCTCTTTAATACTCCATGAACGCTCATAGGCTGCATCTCGAAGCCCCTCTAACTCATGAATTTGGAAGTATCGTTTCCTAGCAGCTTTGGTGAGGTCTAAATTCACTGTTTTGAGAGCCCACAATGCTCGATGCTCCAGTTCAACTGGAAGATGGCAAGCTTTACCATAGACAATCATGAAGGGTGTGGTACCTAAAGGTGTCTTATAGATGGTTCTAAACGCCCATAATGCATCGTCTAGTTTATCAGACCAATCCTTCCGACTCTTGCCTACCATCTTCTCTAGGATCCTCTTCACTCCTCAGTTCGCATTCTCCACTTGACCGCTTGTTTGAGGATGATAAGCAGTGGAGAAATGATGAGTGACACCGTAGCATGCTAATGCCTTCTCCATTACGACATTACAGAAATGAGTGCCACGGTTACTTATGATGGCTCGAGGTGTACCGAATCGAGTGAATAGCTTCTTCAAAAATCTCACCACCACTTGGGCATCATTTGCGGGTAAAGCCTGAGCTTCCACCCACTTAGAAACATAATCAATCACCACGAGGATGTACCAATTCCCGCTAGAGACGGGAAACGGTCCCATGAAGTCGATCCCCCAAACATCAAAGACTTCGAGAATTTGGATCGGGTGTTGGGGCATCTCGTTCTTGGATGAGATGTTGCCGGTGCGCTGGCAACCATCACATTTCCTAACAAACTCTAAGGCATCCTTAACTGTTGAGGCCGGTAAAAACCGCAATCAAATACCTTTTGCGCGGTGACGTGTGGACCATGATGACCTCATGTTAACCCCTCATGCACGTGCCTAAGGATCTCTACTCCCTCCTCTCAACTCACACAACGCCTAAGAATTCGATCACCTCCTACCCTTAATAGATACGGGTTGTCCCAAATGTATATCCTAACATCACGAAAGAATTTCTTCTTCTGCTGAGTGGTTATACCCTTCAGAACCACTCCATTTGTGAGATAGTTATCAAAATCCGAGAACCACGGTATACCCTCCTTCTCCGCCGCCACAAACTCTACTGACTCATGAGGTAATCTATCGCCAATTTCCTTCTCTCTAGTTTCTTCTCTACTTGGATCTTCTAATCGGGATAGATGATCGGCGGATACATTCTCTGCTCCCTTCTTATCTTTAATCTCTATATCAAACTCAGAAAGCAGGAAAATCCACCGAATAAGACGAGGCTTCGCTTCCTTCTTTTCGAAGAGGTAACGCAAAGCCGCATGATCAGTAAAAATTATGGTTTTTAGCCTCCAATCGGGTGAGACAAGGATGGGAGCACTCACGAGCTTCTCTTTCAAGATAGCAAAGGCCCTCAAGCATTCTCCGTCGAAAACGAAGGGAACATCCTTCTCTAGGAGTCAGGTAATGGGTCGTGTAATCTTAGAGAAATCCGTAATGAATCGTCTATAGAAACCCGCATGACCTAGGAAGCTACGAATAGATTTCACGCTCATTGGTGAAGGAAGTCTACTGATGGTATCTATCTTAGCTCTATCAACCTCTATACCTGCGCGAGATATCCTGTGTCCTAGCACTATCCCCTCTGTCACCATGAAGTGACACTTCTCCCAATTCAGCATCAGCCTAGTCTCTATCATTGCATCAAGATTAAGTAGGCACTCATCGAAAGTGTTTCCATAGACAGAGAAGTCATCCATGAAAACCTCCATCAAAGTCTCGATCATATCTTGAAAAATAGCGCCATGCATCGCTGAAATGTAGCTGGAGCATTACATAATCCAAAGGGCATGCGGCGATAGGCGTACGTGCCGTAAGGACATGTAAAGGTTGTCTTCTCTTGATCCTCCGGAGCGATGGGGATCTAGAAGTAACCTGAGAAACTGTCAAGAAAACAATAAAATTGTTGACCCACGAGTCGCTCCAGCATCTGATCAATAAACGGGAGTGGAAAGTGGTCTTTCGGGTGGCGTCATTTAATTTTCTGTAATCAATGCACACCCGCCAACCAGTGACCTTACGCGATGGGATGAGTTCCTTTTTCTCATTCATGACCACTGTCATTCCCACCTTCTTGGGAATAACCTGAGTAGGACTCACCCATGCAGAATCAGATATCGGGTAAATGAGACCGACTTCCATCAGCTTGAGCACCTCTTTCTTAATGACCTCTTGCATGTTCAGGCTGAGGCGTCGCTAAATTTGCACCACAGGCTTAAAGAAATCCTCCATGAGGATCCGGTGAGTACAGAAGGTAGGGCTAATCCCCTTGATATCGGACAAGTTCCAAGAAATGGCCTGCCTATTTTCTGTAAGAACATCTATCAATCTCACCTTCTCCTCCATTGACAATTTCGAAGAAATTATAACGGGTAAGCTCGAATTGTCACCTAAGAAAGCATACTCTAAGTGGTAGGGAAGGAACTTAAGCTCTAAGGGAGCTGGAGTATCTATAGGAGTACTCTCACTTGCTGCACTAACCTGACAAAAATCTGAAGTCTCGGGGACACATAGTGGGTCCTCCTATATGTCCTCTCTCTCGCTCTCCTCAGCTACGACTCCCTCATTCACTAAATCGGCTCCACTAATATACTCGATACAATGATCTATGCACAACATGAATGAATTGAGAAAATAAACGGAGTGACATGGGCCACTATCGCTGTCTCCACCGCTAGGGTGTTGCATAGACCTAGCAATTTCAAAAGTGACGTTTTCATCCCCAACGCGAAGTGTGATTTTTCCATCATGAACATCAATAATCGCTTTCGCGGTATGGAGGAATGGGCGGCCTAAGATGATGGGCACCTTTTCGTTGGCCTCCATATCTAAGATGACAAAATCCATGGGGAAAACAAATTTATCAACCTTAACTAACAAGTTCTCTATAATTCCCCGCGGATACTTAACGGACCGATCGGCTAGAGACAGTGACATATGAGTAGGAGTGAGATCCCCTAGACCTAATTTCTCGTAAAGCGAGAAGGGCATCAGATTGATGCTAGCCCCTAGATCGGCTAACGCATGAGCTGGAGCGATGGAACCACCGAATAAGCATGGAATAGTAAAGATACCCGGATCAGTGAGTTTTCGGGTAACTTATTCAGAACTATGGCAGAACACCTTTCAGTTAATGAAACATTTGAAAGCTCCCCAGCCTATCTTTTCGTTTAAGAAGATCCTTCAAAAACTTAGCATATTTTGGCATATGCTGGAGGGACTCAATGAACGGGAGATTGATTTTCAACTGAGTAAACGTATCAAGGAAATTCTCGTATTCCTTAACATATTTTTGTTGTTTAAGACGGGCTGGGTAGGGTAGGTATGAAGGATCTACATATGGTGATGGCCTAACCTCTACCGGTTTCTTGTGCCCCTACTCTCGACTGAAGGTCCACTGTTTGGTGCGGTACTTGCTGGGTCTAGCCTAATTTGCACCCTAGGTGGAGCGTCCATTTCTATCTCCTCATCTACCTCCTCATCTTGCTCCTCTACTTCTACCCCCTCTCTACCCACTTCTTTTAAACTCCTACCGTGACGTGTGGTTATCGCTTTCGCATGTTGGTTCCTTGGGTTAGGTTGGGTGTTACCCGAGAACTGACCGTGGGGCTGCTCTTGCAGCTGCTTAGCGATACTACCTACTGACCTCTGAAGATCTAGAGTGTGAATTGCTGATTTTTCAAGAGAAGATCATGTTTAGCTAGAGTTTTCTGGGTAGCTTGATCCTTAACCACTAATTGAGACAAAAGCTCCTCAATCCTATCTAGACCACCCCCTAAACCTCCACTCCTATTCTGACCCTGTTGGTTCAAACCCCCACCACTAAACTGACCTGTATGACCTGAACCTCCACTAGAGTAGTGACCCTGCCCCCTGTTTTGATATGAACCTGATTGGAAACCAGGGGGGTTACCGGAAGAGCGAAATTTATTATTATTATCACGCCACTAAGGGTTATAATTTGAGTTATTATTATTATAAGGGTTCGTTTGGCTTCTACTCTGACCTTTAATGAACTCTACCTGCTCAACAATGAGCATAGGGCACTCTATCGTATCATGACCCCCTCGACACACCTTACACCTATCCACTTTCTTTTGAACTCCTGAATCTCCTTGCTGACTTCTCGCTTAAAGCTATCTAATGAAGCCGCTACCGTAGTTTCCAAGCTAACTTGGTGTAAACCCAAGTTAATTGGGTATTACGAGAAACAGGGATTAAATTCTTGCCGGCAGTGCTGTAGTCTATGTCTAAATGTGTGAAGCTTTCGAAGAGGTCGTTACACTCAACGACCGTCTTCTTTCCCATTAGGTGTCCACCGACAGATGTGTCAAATCAGGCTCAAGTTTCAGGGGTTAGGCCGTTGTAGAATTTCTCTAAAAGTGCCCAATCAGACAGACTGTGTTGAGAGCAACGGGACACCAAGGTTTGGAAACGCTCCTAGGCTAGATGATAAGACTCGTCAGGTTCCATCTGGAACGAATGGATCTGATCACGAAGGCGAGATGCTTTTGCGGGTGGAAAGTATTTCTTAAGGAAAGCATCTCATAGAGCGGCCCATGTAGTGAAAGTACTGGGTGGTTGAGAGTTAAGCCAGACGGCGGCTCGACCTCCAAGAGAAAAGGGAAAGACTTGAAGGAAACGGGCATCGTTGCCCGCACCTTCCATGTTGAAAGTGTGACAGAGGCGGGTAAGGCGGTTAATATGGGCAGGCGCATCCTCGTCATCATGACCGTGGAATTGGCACGAGTTGGTTATGGCGGTCATGATGTAAGATGGGATTTGCCAGGCTTTGTCATTATTCATGGGAGGAAGAGTGATGGACGTGTTCGCACCGGTGAAACCGGTGGTGGCCTGTTGGTAAACGGTTTGGTTATTAGCCATGTGAAAAACGGGTGGTGGACTTGCGTTTCTATGAACTATACGGGGTGATGGGGAATTAGGCGATGGGGGCTTTGGTGTAAAGTCAAAGTCGGGTGGTATAAAAGGGTGGGATGAATTGGAAAAATCGGAAAAAAGGACGAAGAAGTACTAACCTTTGGCGCGGGAGGAGAAGATGTATCCGTTGGCGGCTTCGGCGGAGGTCCTTGCGAACGCGTATGGGGTATCCACTAAAAACCAGAAACGAGACAAGTAGGAAAATTCAGAAAAGACACTAAAAAAATAAATTAAACTAAGAAAATTAAACTAACTAAATTATTTATACTCCTACGATGCAAACCAAAAACAATAAACACGTATGAACAATCAAGCCTAAATCAAGTGATCAACGCAACTGCCAAAGAGAGTCCCATGCAACGGTGCCAAAAACTTGATGTTCTAAAAGTATTTAATTAAAAACAATTAAAATTACCCTAATTCTAGACTCAATTTATAGTCTAGACTCCTAAATTTTACTAAACTACTAACCGGCAAGTGGACCGATTAATTGTAGAATAGTTTAAGTAAGTTTGGATTAACGATCCCACGAGACTCTCTAGTTATATTGACGACTCGATCTAGACTCAATTAATACACTTGTTTATATTTTTTTTTGGGGGGGGGGGGGTTTGCTAATAATTCTAAATTTATAATTACTTAAAATTACTTAATTAAAGCAAATTAAAACGAACTTTTAAATTAGAGATTTAATTCAAAGATGGTAAATGGCTACCTAGGTTAGATTCTCTATTACTACCGATTTGGTCTTTTAATTGACTAATAATGTGAATGGAAAACGGATCTTGGAATACTAGACTCTAAGGTATACCGAACAGGACCCCGACCCTTCTTGGGAAGACACTATGATATACCACAAGTAGTTGGGTTTACCGTTTTAAAGACTTTCTTTCTGTTATCTAATATTTAGTAAAGTGCATAAATTAGCTAACTACCTCTCAATAGAAAGCCTAGACCAACTATGACTCTTGATTTAGTTTAACCGACTCGACTATGGCAAGTAAATTAGACTTGGAATTTTCTCAAAACCTAAATCTAGCAATTTACCTAATCAATTCAGTTAATAAATTATTATTTCTCAATAATTAATTTTAGTATAATGTTAAGAATTAATTATGTATTTCACTTAATTGTTTTTCCGGTTTATTGGCCAATTCTGCCGAATGATTACCCGAACCCGTTAAGATCCGACAATCAACACAAACCTAATCTATGGAAGATATCCAACAAGATTTATGTAAAACAACTAATTAATCAATAACTAACTCAAATCATGCAAATACACTAAATCAAGCTATCAAAGTTATTTACTTTACTAAAAACACCATTCAAACATCATTAAATCAAACCAAGTTCCAAACTCTCATAACAAATAAATCAAAACCTAGGTAGCAACATAAGTTTAGCCAATTAACATGGTCTCAAAAACAATCAAAACAAAGTTAAATTCAGAATTCATCAAAGTTATAAACAACGGGAACTAAAAGTGAAGAAATTTCGCAATATAACCCGTGTTTGCTTTGGTCTCCAAGCTCTTGCTTCACCTTCATGATTCCTAGTAGCTTAAACTCCAATTACCAGCTCTAAAGATCCAGAATTTTTGCTCTCTAACTCTACAATTCGTCAAGTCCAATTATAATTGTAGTTAAACTCCAATTAATAAGCCTATCTCTCACAAACTGATAGGATTACGAAACTTTCTGGAAATCTTCCCTCTCGCCGGCCGCGAGAGGGATTAAGATCTCGGTCGCGGCCCGCGACCGAGTAGAAAACATTCGGATAACTATTAACCCCTCGCTGGCCGCGAGAAGTTTATAACAGGGGGTCGCGGGCTGCCAGTGGCTGTTTTCCCTTGTTTTGCAATTTGTTTGTTCTCTCAGGTTCCAACTACGATCCGGCTTGGCGTCGTTTATCATTTCAACTAATTTTCCCATCTTTTCAGCCACTTTCATGAACCAAGACCTGCAAAACGTATTTGGATTAAAAGTAGACATATTCTTGACAAACCGAAACGAAAACCAATTAAAATACTACAAACTGTACATGATAAATGAATGTATTATTCAATACATCATGTATCAATGCACACTTGATAAACAAAGTTCTTGAACTAGTGACACTTAAATTGTAGTTCAGTTGTATCGTTTAATTCTTGTTTGTTTGAACTAGAGTTCTTGATCCCACTTTGGAACACTAAACACACTTGATAAACAGGACACTTGATCTTAATTTGGAATACTGGACACACTTGATAAACAGGGCACTTGATCCACTTCAGTTGATACTTAGTCATAACATGCCTAGTTCAAGTCAGAACATGATTGTTTCATGATACATAGACAGTTGATACATTGTCTTAACATGATTGGCTCACTTGATTCTAATACATATATGGAGTTGCATTTGATATAAGTATCTTGCTTGTTTTTCTTGCAAAGTTGAGCCTTAGGGGGAATCATATACATGCATACATTATACACTACTGATTTCTAAATATACTGTCTACATGCCTAGATAATCAAATTGGTCAACTGCAAGTCTCTTAAGATTCACCTAAATTATTCACATAACTAATAACCTTTGTGGTGTCTCACAGAACAAGTCTTTTTAGAATGCACTATTACAACTTAAATCACAGAACTAATAACTTTGAAAATAATCTTAAAGTGCATAAATTAGCTAACTACCTCTCAATAGAAAGCCTAGACCAACTATGACTCTTGATTTAGTTTAACCGACTCGACTATGGCAAGTAAATTAGACTTGGATATTTCTCAAAACCTAAATCTAGCAATTTACCTAATCAATTCAGTTAATAAATTATTATTTCTCAATAATTAATTTTAGTATAATGTTAAGAATTAATTTATGTATTTCACTTAATTATTTTTCGGTTTATTGGCCAATTCTGACGAATGATTACCTGAACCCGTTAAGATCCGACAATCAATACAAACCTAATCTATGGAAGACATCCAACAAGATTTATGTAAAACAACTAATTAATCAATAACTAACTCAAATCATGCAAATACACTAAATCAAGCTATCAAAGTTATTTACTTTACTAAAAACACCATTCAAACATCATTAAATCAAACCAAGTTCCAAACTCTCATAACAAATAAATCAAACCTAGGTAGCAACATAAGTTTAGCCAATTAACATGGTCTCAAAAACAATCAAAACAAAGTTAAATTCAAATTCATCAAAGTTATAAACAACGGGAACTAAAAGTGAAGAAATTTCGCAATATAAACCGTGTTTGCTTTGGTCTCCAAGCTCTTGCTTCACCTTCATGATTCCTAGTAGCTTAAACTCCAATTACCAGCTCTAAAGATCCAGAATTTTTGCTCTCTAACTCTACAATTCGTCAGTCCAATTATAATTGTAGTTAAACTCCAATTAATAAGCCTATCTCTCACAAACTGATAGGATTACGAAACTTTCTGGAAATCTTACCCTCTCGCCGGCCGCGAAGAGGGATTAAGATCTCGGTCGCGGCCAGCGACCGAGTAGAAACATCCAGATAACATTAACCCCTCGCTGGCCGCGAGAAGTTTATAACAGGGGGTCGCGGGCTGCCAGTGGCTGTTTTCCCTTGTTTTGCAATTTGTTTGTTCTCTCGGGTTCCAACTACGATCCGGCTTGGCGTCGTTTATCATTTCAACTAATTTTCCCATCTTTTCAGCCACTTTCATGAACCAAGACCTGCAAAACGTATTTGGATTAAAAGTAGACATATTCTTGACAAACCGAAACGAAAACCAATTAAAATACTACAAACTGTACATGATAAATGAATGTATTATTCAATACATCATGTATCAATGCACACTTGATAAACAAAGTTCTTGAACTAGTGACACTTAAATTGTAGTTCAGTTGTATCGTTTAATTCTTGTTTGTTTGAACTAGAGTTCTTGATCCCACTTTGGAACACTAAACACACTTGATAAACAGGACACTTGATCTTAATTTGGAATACTGGACACACTTGATAAACAGGGCACTTGATCCACTTCAGTTGATACTTAGTCATAACATGCCTAGTTCAAGTCAGAACATGATTGTTTCATGATACATAGACAGTTGATACATTGTCTTAACATGATTGGCTCACTTGATTCTAATACATATATGGAGTTGCATTTGATATAAGTATCTTGCTTGTTTTGCTTGCAAAGTTGAGCCTTAGGGGGAATCATATACATGCATACATTATACACTACTGATTTCTAAATATACTGTCTACATGCCTAGATAATCAAATTGGTCAACTGCAAGTCTCTTAAGATTCACCTAAATTATTCACATAACTAATAACCTTTGTGGTGTCTCACAGAACAAGTCTTTTTAGAATGCACTATTACAACTTAAATCACAGAACTAATAACTTTGAAAATAATCTTAAGGTGCCTGCTTGTTTATGGGTTTAGTACATGCATACATTGTAGTCTGGCAGTATATATACGGTTTAGTACGTGCATCTTTGTTGTATGGTAGTCTTTGGATAACTTATGTGGTATCATACAATGTATACATTGTACATGCAATATATATTGCAGTACTTTTTGTTGGTATAAATTATCATTTTATTGGATGGTTCCTAAATATTGTATGTTGAATTTTCTTGTAGCCGGCATACGCAGCAATGGGGTTGATTTTGAAACATCTGCCGAAAACGGATCCTAGAACCCGACGTGTCGTAACCCGGATCCAAATCATATTAAATAAAGATGCGATATATTTATTATTCAATTATGATCTATAACTTTATATTATTGTGTATCTACTTGTTAACCAATACCAAACGACTCATGACCCGTTCCAAGTGATACTTCTCTAAAAGATGATGCTTCTCCCTTAAACGACATCAACTTCTAACTATATTATTATCTAAACAACATCTACAAACCAAAGCTTTTTCTCCTTCGTTTCTAAATCAATTAAGGTAGTTCTTGAGCCTAACTTGTTTAGTTTATCATTATCTATGAAACCCTCAATCCACTTCTATGATAGAGGGCTTTCAATTCAGAATTTAATTTCTTATTATTTTAGGGTTCTTGAGACTTTAGATTTGGCGTTTTCATCTAGGAATGTGTTTTGTTAAAATTGAGATTAGTTTACTCTTCATGATGGTTCTAGATTTGCTTGTGAAATTTTGGAAAATTTTGAATATTATTCGGATTTGTTATAAATAAATTCGAGTTTATATTATTTCGAAAATCAAATAAAAATTGAAATTTATCAAAATAAATTTTATAAATATTGTGTCTGATTTTTACAAGATATATTCATGTCATGGAAGTTTTATAAAATTAATATGAGTTTTGGTGATTTATCTTGAGATAAAAGGATTTAAGTAAATTATAAAACAAATAGAATTCTTTACCAATTTAACTATTTTAAAGGAAACGCAAGAACATTATAAAATTTGATTTATAAAGTTATTAGATAAATTTTACTAATTTATATATTTTTTAACATTTATTTAACATGTTAAATTGTGATTTATAAAATTGATCACATATATGAAGAAACACTGGCTGGACCGAGAGGTATCCGGAGAAATCCTAGTCACAGATCAATATTTCTGCATAAAAGGTTGTCTCTCGTTCGCTCTTCTTGGTGATCTCACTTCGACTTATCTGCAAAAATAGCAACACCGTTAGCCTCGTCATGGGAGAAAGGGGGAGGGTTTTCTTCGTGACCACACTCCGACGTGAGAATAAGTATTTGGGATTGCAAGTAATAAGCAAGTAAGCTCAAAGTAGCATGCAATAGTACTGTGATTGTGGATGTAGATAATTGTAAGTCATTTACCTTGTGGTCTGATCCTTATTTTATAGCCGAAGTGAAGTGTGTAGGAGATGGGCTGATGGGCCTTGGTCCCCGGCCCGACGACCAGGGATATCCATTTTGTCTCCTCTGCATCGACATTAATGGTCTTCGGCAGGAGGTGCGCTTGGCACATGGTGAGTAGAGGCACGTGCCATGGCAGCGGTCCCTGGTGTCAGACCTGTAAACAACCAATAGTGGAGATCGTGTGACAGTCGCTGGCGTGAGTTTGGTTGGTGCCACCTGTACGTCCTTCCATACAGTCTGTCTTCTGCATTACTGTTCATGCGACGCAGTCTGACACAACCTGCCGAGCGGCTATTGGGTCACAGCTCTGCCACTTTGTACCTTTGTATTTGGTCAACGCCTCTTTGTGCTTCTCCTTTCCGCGTTGCGTTGTCAGTGCTTTCTGGCCAGCGCGGAGTTGTAGTGATTAAGTCATTTTCTCAAGACTATGAGTTGCTCTCATGTTGGTCTTGGCCGTCTGCTAGGTTTTAGGACTCCGCGGCTAGAGGGTTGTTTGATCCGCGCAGGGTCAAGGTCCTGCGCTTCAAGGTCTAACTTGCCATTGCGTAGTGTGCGCAAGTTTTGTTGTGTGACCTGCATTTCTAGGTCTAACTTGCCATTGTGTAGTGTGCGCAAGGTTCGTTGTGCGACCTGCTAGTATCTCGATTGCAATACCGTTGCGTGTTGCGCGCAAGGTTATTTAGGCAACCTACTGGTTTTAAAAATGGCGCACCATTGCGCATTGCACGCAAGATTATTCTTGTAGTATGTTGTCATTGAGGGTATGGCTCCTTGTGCAGGCGCATAGTTTTTGGGACCATACCCCTCCAAGTCCCCCAAGTTCAATGGTACTCCTATGCGCATGTTGGCAAGTAGGTGGAGTGCTAGACTATAATAATTCATGTATGCGCGCTTAATGTACGGAAAGAATTCAATAAGGGATGAAGAAAACCTTTGTGTGAGGGAAAACTTTTGCTCATGATGAGGTCTTTGAAATTTGAATCTTCGTCATGCTGATGTTGCAGGCGAGTTGGTGAGAAAAAAGTAAGGTGGAAGTGACTGTTGACAGCTGTGGCATGCTGTCAACAGTGCAGCCTCTCTTACATTAATGAATTGGCAGAGAAAGTACCAGCCACACACGCGTGGCGACTGTCAGTTTCCACTTGCCCTACCCGCGTCATGCGTTGATTGACTGTTTGCGTCTTCGCGTGCGTCACGTTTGCCCATTACATTAAAATGCGATGGGTATAATTAGAGGGACCGTCCTGGGTTTCCCTTCACGCTTTCAAAACTTTTTTTCTTTCTCTCTGAATTCTTGTTCTCTTCTTCTTTCTGCAATCTTCTTGTCTTCTTTGAATTTCTTCTCTAAGATCTTCTATGGCAACCAGGGGTCCAGAGAGTGTGTCTACGAGTGAGGCGTCCACCTTATTGCCGGTGCGTAAGTGGTCACTGGCAAACTTCCAGAGGATGGTGTCTGGGTTCCGGTTCGCTAAGGACTTGGACGCCCGGTAACCCTCTGACGGAGAGACCGCCGCCGACGCTCCGGCCGACTATATTACTTTATTTTTGATTTTTTCGCCGATGGCAACGGCAACTAATTTTTTCTTGAAATTCTTGAATACTATCGATTCCACATCTCCCAACTCAATCCGTTGGGGATGGTAAGAATCAAACATTTTTAATTTTTGTGCAGATCCAAGGGTATTATCCCCACCGCTAACTAATTTAGGGTTTTGTATCAGTTTCACTGCTCCATGGGATTCTACTCTTTCCAACATCGAATCTAGGTGAAGAAGATTCTGCATACACCACTGAAGTCCTACCATGATTGGAAGGCAAAATTCATTTTTGTGACGGCCGACGTGATCCCCCTCCGGATGCACTTCCGGGGGGTGGAGGATATTACTGCGGAGACATCTCCTATACCGACGGAGGAGCCGTGGTATTTGGAGATGAAAGATATCCCAGGGTGCAACTGCTAGAGCGGGCGTTGGAGGCGGCGGGTATGAGCCTGGTATGGAAACCCAACCACCGGGAGAAACCAGTTTACATGGAAGGGGATAAGAGTAAGTACCTTTGTTTCATTCCTTTATTTCCCGATTTCTCCTTGTGCGCAAACTAACCATATGCGCATTTTTGCAGTGGTGGCGCTATACGTGGTGGCATTCCAAAGGGAGAATGGGCGTATTAAGAACATCGCCCTTGGCCCAGAGGAGCCAACATGGTATGCGCAGATCTTGGGAAACTTTGAGCTTCCCAGGAGCACAAATCTGGCGTTCCCCGCGCCTGAGAGTGGTAAGCCTTCATAGTTATTAAGTGTTTTTACATCTTTGTAGATCACTTACTGTGTTGCGCCATTGTGCAGGTGCGCTAAAGAACTTGGGCATTGGCCCAGATCCAAAGAAAAAGAGGCGCGCAGGGCCAAGCGCAGTGGTGGAGAAGAGGGTGGCTCAAAACAGGGCGAACCCTCCCAAAGGTACGTGTTCTATGCCAGACACTTGGAATGACTATGTAATAGTCTCTGATTTCTTGGAGGGTCACGCACCTGTAGGTTTAAAGAAGCCAAAGCCGGAGCCGCACGAGATAGCGGATATTCCGGCTGCCAACCCGGATGACCCCATCGACGTGGAGTCGAGCCCGGAGCCTCTGAAGAGGAAGAGAGCTCCAAAGAGTGATTTCGCTGTGCAGCCTCCCAAGAAGGTTGCGCGGAAAATAATAGGGAAGCGCGGGAACCTAGATGTGCTTGCCACCAAAATTCACCGCGGTAAACATCTTTTGACTTGTATTTTATAGTTCACTTTTCTTCCTGTTGCACTTGTCTAACCTTTTATCATCCTGCAGCGGGGGAGAGGCAATTTTTGTTGCCCCAACCGCTCCGGCATGCCCATTGATATTTCCATGCCCCCACCTGTGGTTGAAACAGCGCAAGTGTCGAGTGTACAGGGTGGGGAGCCAAGTGCCAGGGCGGCGGAGGTGTAGTTGGAAGTGGAGACTGTTGAGCCTGAAGTGATGGAAGAGGTTGGTGAACGGGTTAAAGGTTGTGGAGATGTGGTGGTTGAGGAACCAGTTGGGGAGGTGGTGGTTGAGGATACTTCGTAGGGGGACATGCAGCAGAGCCAGCACCCGGGGGTGAAGTCGGAGGATCTGGGGAAAGCCCTTCTAACGAAGGGTCCCCGATTCGCCCGGACGAAACCCCGGGTGAGTACTATTACATGTCTTATACTGATGGTCGCGCTGATGAGGTCCACACCCCTGTGTGGAGGTTAAGGCAAGGGGATGCATTCACCCAATGACAAGCATGCCGGGAATGGTTTAAGGATGCCTTCCCCCCAGCAAAAATGCGCACGCGTGCAGGACTGGGCCACGAGCAAACTTACCACGTGTAACTTCAAGCAGCTGCTAGCTCCGCCTCTAACACGCATAATATTATAAGAGAATGGCAGAGCATGCATATGGATCAAGAAAAATTTGAAGCTGCTAAGAAGGACCTGGTCCAAGAGCGAGCCCAAGTGGTTGCGCAAAAATCTGAGCTGGAGGTTGAGAGGGCGAAGTTCGCCGAAGCCCAGCGGACCGAAGAATGGTCCGTGCTGCAATGGAGGAAGAAGGCGGAAGGCTTCGCTGCCACACTTGCTGAGCAACCTTTACCATACCCTTTATCTCGGGCACTAACCCATTGATAAAACGCGCAATGCGTTTGGTTTCTGGGGTGATCAAATAGGAAACTAACCTAGATTGGGAGTTAAAGTCAGAAACGTACTTCCGACAATCTAGGTTCTTCATTGAAAGAGACAAAAAGTATGTCTCTAATTTCTCCACCTCATGAGGTGGGTAGTAAGTTTCCTTGACTAAATCGATAAACTTAGCCATCTTAAGTTGTGCAGGTGGACTTTACCCGTAGATTGGATCATAGCTTTCCACCAGATTAGGGCATCGCCCTTAAAGGACTGTGATACATATTTGACCACATCCTTATCAGCACAGCCGCTGATATCTACGATTGTCTCTATCTCATCCAGCCACTTTAAGGCTTCCACAGCTCCTTTCTCCCCATTAAAGTCTCGGGGCTTGCAGGAGACGAAATATTTATAGGTACATCCATCTTTAAAAGAACGAGACCTATCAGCAAAATCTATTTTCTTTGGTTCACTCTTCGCATTCGTAGAGTGAACTGAGCTCTCCTTATGAGCTGAGGATGGTGCGATTGATAATGGTCTGGAGAGAGTAGCACTCGACTCCCTAAGTTTTTCTATGGCCTTTTCCATGGCCTTTCCCACAGCTGCATCTATGCGAGCTTGGAAGTCATCGTTGTTAATGGCTATGTTTTCTGCCTTGTTAGAGCTAATCTCTTGGTGGCTACTCTGTGCTTCGTCTGAGTTTACCATATTGAAGCTTTGGCTCTAAACATCAAACAAAATCTCTCTTAGCCATGGTATAACAACCATATTGGCTTTAAACATTGGATATAACAATCCATCGCCCATTAAACTAGTGTGAATAATATCACAACTCTTAGGCTTATCATATCTATATTTGGCCTAGGTCTTAATAAGACCATCAAAGACAAATTACAATCTGGACATAGTCCATATATTATTAGACAGTGGATCGTAATGTCACAACTGTCATTTTCATTCAGACAATTATATACAGCTCATAAGTTTGTCACTAATGGACATAATAATTGGGCACATTGGCCGGTCACATTGGACATTTAAAAATTGGGCACATTGGCCGGTCACATTGGACATCAATTGGGCACATTGGGCCTGTCACATTGGACATAAATTGGGCATATTGGCTTGTCACATTGGACATAAATTGGGCACATTGGCCTACATCATAACATATGTAAATTCATGGCACCTTGGCCTACATCATAACAGATGTAAATTTATGGCACCTTTGCCTACATCATAACAGATGTTAATTCATGGCATATCAACCTACATCATAACAGATGTAATTCATGGCATATCAGCCTACATCATAACAGATGTAAATTTATGGCATATCAGCCTACATCATAATAGATGTAAATTTATGGCACATTGGCCTACATCATAACCGATGTAAATTTATGTCACCTTGGCCTACATCATAACAGATGTAAATTCATGGCATATCAGCCTACAAACAGATGTAATTCATGGCATATCAGCCTACATCATAACAGATGTAAATTTATGGCACATTGGCCTACATCATAACAAATGTAAATTAATGGCACCTTGGCCTACATCATAACAAATGTAAATTTATGGCACATTGGCCTGTCATTTGTCATCGCATCGATGACATTATCTGGGATCACATTGATCACATAGGCTATATAATAGGTCTTAGGACGTAGTCCTTTTACCTAGACGGCTAGTGTGGTTCCTCAAGTCACACTACCAAGAGTATGAACATTCCTTAATTTTAACATAAGAGTACCTTAATGATTGATTAATGGTCCCGGTCACCTTCGGCCTTAACGACCTTGGAGGTTTGAACCTAGTTCCCCACCTCTGGATAGAAGGATAACTTCCCTTAACTATCCTGATAGAAAGCTCCTTGTCGTTAACTATCATTTCTTGGCCAATGTGTGGTCTACGCCACTTGGCTTAATCAAATCCATTAAGGTCTTTTGGAATTATATAGCAGAGCATAAATTTCGAATAAAAATCGAGAGGCTCGCTTGAAGAGGATGAATACATACATACATATATATATATATATATATATATATAATTCAAAAAAAAAATACTTCATTAAATTCCAAATAGAAATTACAATACTAGAAACAAGGAAATAAATTTTCCATGCAAGGACTAAAGAAATAAAATGTCCATGCAGGGACTAAGGAAATAACAATGTCCTCGCAGGAACTAACATATGTTTATTAGAAGTGACTTCACTCGTCTTTCTTTCCCTTAACCAGTTTGGAGAGTTTCTTGAAGAACTTGTTTGTCTTCTTTGTTTTCTCCACTCGTTTTTGCATTTCTTTCATTCGTTCTAAGGCCTCATTAATGTCCTCGAGTGGCGACGAAGGTTGTGGTTGTGGTATACTAGGGTACTGATACCCATAACTTGGATATCCGGTAGGTGGATAAGCAGGTGGGAAAGGAGACGGGTAAAGTACGTTATGCATGACCGCTTGCATGTACGGGTCATGCGACCATGCTTGGTAATTAACTGGTGTAGACGGGTTAAAAGGATCATATCCAGTATTATCTGGATATGTTGGGATAGGGTTACTATAACCTAATGGTGGTGGTTGAACAGCATGTGTTGGTGTTGGTTCCACCACAAGTGAGACATTAGAGGTTCTACCCATTTGTGGGTCCTCTTGAATTGTGGGGTAAGGGTTGGGCAAAGGTGGCAGCGATCCCGACATTTGACCTGCACGTACCGACATACGTGCTCCACGCTTCCTCCTTGGTGGTTCAGGTGGTGGTTCAGGTGGTGGTTGAGGTTGGTCCACCGGTTCCATGTGAACATCTTCTTGTATAGGAGGTGGTTGAGAGTGATGGGAAGGAGTGTTGGCGAAGGTAAATTGGTTCCAATATAGGTCCCATTCGTTAGAACCTTGGTATGGCGATCCGGCGTAAGAGTTCGAATCGCTTGAGATCTCTATGGGATGCGTGTCGATCCCGACGGCGGCATCTCCGGGTCGGAGTCTTCGTCCATGGGGTTTAGTTGGTCCAACTGATTTTGGTCGGCTGTAGGTGTATTTAAATATTGGTTTGGATTAAACTCATCACGGTAAGAATGATGAGAGTGATGGGAGTAGTGAGAGTGGTGTGAATGGTACGAGTGGTAAGAACTTTGGGTGTGGGTAGGCGAATGTTGGGCAAATGGCCATGAATCTCCCGAGTCCTCATAGGGGTTCAGGTGATGGGGATGTGAAGGGTTGTGTCCTGATGGTCCTCCCCTCATGGGTCCTTTTCCTCGTCCTCGTCCTCTTGGCGGCATTTTCCTGTCAAAATTAATTCAAAACAATACTAATAACTTAATAATGAAATGAGTAATCCTAGGTCAATGCCTAGACTCGGAAGACTAAGGAATGTGCTTGTGTAAGTTTGAGATTAAACACAAGAAGGGTAGTCTTTAATTCACTCAAACGTTGGCTCTGATACCAACCTGTCACACCCCAGATCTCCAACCCAAATCCATACACCGGTGGGCCCGGGTGGGGAGTATCATGACGTCAGTTGATAACATCATTGTCAATTAAACACGGCACAACGAAAGTCTTGGAGTAAAATTACTGTTACAAACAAAATGTTCGAAATACAAAATAATATGCAGGCTCATAATAGAAGATCCACAGGCGGATCATAAATTGTACAAAGAAAGAAGATAAAACAGACTTTGGGCAGATCTAGGATTTGCAAGGTCCTCTATCACTACCGAGCACTTCCAACCTATTTTCGTATTGTACCTGCAAGCTTAGTCTTTTGAAAATACGTCTGCTTTTGCTGGTAAATACACCCAATTGACTCATTTTGAAAACATTTAAAATATGTTTTAGGTGCGTATCAGCACAAAATGTATTATAACTTAGGAAAGTTGACCGTCCAACCTTGTTAACAGATTTACATGTTTGTCCATACATACAGGGCCCGGTACGGAGACCGAGACACGATTAACGTACACACCACTTTGGACTCACGAAGGAGTCAATTCTTCCCAACCTTGTGGGGATGCATTTTAAGCGTCTATCGAGTGTATGCCTACACCCGCGCTAAGGTCGTGGCCATTTCTATTGTAATGAGCCGAGGATATCCAGGACACGGTAGTTAACCCCTGATGTTTAAGTTATCAAACAAAACTGATTAAACAGAATATGCGGATTTACTAGCCACAATCTGGCATTTTATTGATCCCATTCTCAACCAAGCGGTAATAATTTACCGTATCCCAAGCCCGTATAGGGGAAATAAGTCGAGAGTATTTACCTGAGCTAGTCATCTTTTAATTTTAATAACTCAGCCGTACACAAAAGTACTAAGTGCAGATAGCATTTACTGGCAAGTCTCTAGTCTAGATTATAGCATAAACTAACCAATTAAATACTAACGGTCTTATTTAAGTCAAAGACTTAGACCGTGTAGTGTACTGGATCAAGACGTATAACAGTTGATTAAACGATGATTGGATAGAATGTATTTTAATCCCAACAAGTACCTTGACTTGTGTAATATGGATAAACTATAAACATTCTGGATTTTGAAACTTAAATGACAAGGATAGAGCCGTTTCGGTTAATTTTCGTAAATTAGTTACACTAGTTACATATGCTTAACCGTACGCATATTAGCGATATCGGGTAACCGGATAAGTCACGGACAAGTCCTATATTCCGTTATACCTTAAATAAGTTGTAATATCAGTAGGATATCAACTTACATGCCCGTTAAAGTTTTAGAATGAAACTATGCCTCATAAGGGCATTTTGGTAATTATTTACCGTATAAAAGGAACTTGAATATAATTTAATGTCATAACTATAAGTATTCTGGAAAAACAATTTATTTATGATTTAATATCAGTAGGATATTAATTATATGTGTAATTTATCTTTTATGACCAAACTATGCACCGAAAGGGCATTTTGGTCATTTTACACATAGTTTATAAATTATTTGGGATTCTGAGTTCATATGTTTAAAATAAGTTTTAAGATCAGTAGGTAACAAGTCTTGGTCAATTAATATGGTTTAAAACCATACTATGCGCCGAAATGGCGTTTATGTCGTAAAATGCTGTTTTATACGATGTTTAATGAAAATTGATGTTAAGGTCAGATTAAAATGTTATGGATATGTTATTTAATATAACATATCAGTGGGTAAAAGATTTACCTTGAAAAAATGTGATTAAAATCGTTTTATAAGCCATAAGGGCTTTATCATCATTTACCGACATAATACAAGGACTTGCTTATAAACTCTGTTTATAAACTGATTTAACATCTCAAATAATCCTACTTATGATATTACATCAGTAGGAAACTTATTTTTAAGTTCATTTTTAATTAAATCTTGTTTTATGCAAAAAGGGCATTTTAGTCAAAAATGGCATAATTACGGAACTTGCGCATAAACTCAGATTCTGATTATGATCATGTAATATAACCTCATAGGGTTATGCTACATTATATTGCGATCATAATGAAACTTTAGATCAGTAGTTAACTAATCTAAATCAGGTCAGAATCAAAAGTCAAAGCAGAAGTCAAACTTCGCGACTTTCAGTTGCGAACCGACCGTAGAACTGAAATTGACGAGCCAAACATGTTCTTACATGTTCTAATAATTATTACCAACTTTTTTAAGTGTCAAAACAGGTTCCATAACATATATAAGATCAAATTATAATTTTTCCAACAAATGGCCTGTTTGACTTTTTTAATATCATAACTTTGACCTGTCAATTGGTCTAGCAAACGTGATCTTCAGGAGGTGTCCTTTATAGGAACTAACACCTACCTTATTACGATCACATAGCCATGTTCGTTACGAACCATGGCTGGACCATAATGGTCTTAACTGAAAGTCAAGGCGTTTTCCGTAAAACGATTGACTTTTGGCTATAGAAGCCTATAAACAAAAATGCAAGAGGAAGGAACACTTACAAATGGTTCCTAGAATACAATAGAACTAAGTTGGATGCTCCTTTCAGTTAGGAACTTCCAGAGGAAGGAGATAGAGTTGAAAATGAGAAAGGTGCAAGTTCAAAGGTTGAACCTTTGCACCTATTTATAGTTGGAGAGCTTGAAGGAGGTGATGCCATGTGTTAAGGGGTGTAAGAGGGAGCTTAGAAGTATTAAAACCTGGCATAGCAGTTTGGGAATCCATAGTTTCGAGTTAATTGGGTTTTGGCAACATGTGTGGAGGCCAAGCAAAACTTTCTGCAGATACAGGCCTCTCGGCCCCGCGAGAGGCCAAGGCCTTGCCTCTCGCACCCCGCGAGCGTCTCATGTCAGTTTTCAAAATTTGCTACATTTAGCCCCTCAACTTATTAAACACCCTTAAAACCTTCTAAAACACCCTTTTCTCATATTTAGCCCTCCGTAGCCAATATTTGGCGTACCTGGGATTATGCCCGGACATTGTCGAGCTCTCGGGTCGTTAAAAGGTCACTCAGAGGTATAAATTAACATGTTGACACTTTTAACCCCTCCATTATCAAACTTTCACATATTTATAGAATTGAACCCTCTCGTCCAACAAATGAGACATATGAGAGTTAGGACTTCTTAAAGGATCACTTAGAGGCCAACTATAAGCATGTTGACTCTGATGTCACTCAGAGGCTGGGCATGTTGACATATCTGTCACTCAGAGGCCAAGTTTAAGCATGTTGACATATCAGTCACTTAGAGGCTAATGTTTATGCATGTTGACATCAACAATCACTCAGAGGCTCAGTTTGAGCATGTTGACACCTTTAGTAATAGACTAAATTAAAATACAACACGTGTCACTATACTATTGGACACGATTTTACGAGGTGTTACACACTGGGATCAAGGGATTCTTGGGGTGCAATGTCTTCGGCATGTGTCTCTAGTAGGACGCACATCTTCGCAGAATTTCAACTACGTCTAAGTGCATACCAGGCCAATAGTAGCCGAAGCTCATGATCTTTTCGACGATCATGCGCGGACCAACGTGAATTTTGCATAACCCTTCATGTATTTTGCGGATTAAGTACTGCGCATCTTGCGGATAAACGCAGCGGAGGAGTGGTCCAAGGTATGACTTCCGGTAAAGGATACGGTCTGCCATTTCGTAGTTGAGTGCCTTGTTTTTGACATTCCTTGCTTCCGCCTTATTTTCTAGGAGGATCCCAGATTGCAAGAACATGATGATGGGAGACATCCAGGAATGATTCCCCATTTCGATGAGGTTTACTTGACGCAAAGGAACGGAAGGGTTCTAGAGCACCTTGATGCGCACTTCACGAGCGAGGTGCTTGAAGCTTGTAGCAGCCAGTTTGCTGAGCGCATCGGCATGTTTATTCTCGCTTTGGTTGATGTGGGTTATTTTGAAACTTTAGAATTTGGTTATTAAGGCTTGCACCTGTTCAAGATACAGGGCCATCGTTTCGCCTTTTGCGTCGTATAGGCCGTTGACCTATACTGCGACCAAAAGGGAGTCGACGTGCGCTTCCAAATTCTGTGAGCCCATTTTGATGGCTACCGAAGGCCTGCCAAAAAATCTTCATACTCAGCTTCATTATTCATGCTTTTGAAATCCAACCTGATGGCGCAGGTGAAGTCTTGGTTATCAGGGCTTATTAGGCGGAGACCTGCCCCTGCGCCATCATCATTGAATGCACCGTCTGAGTGAAGTATCCATACGCGGTCGTCTGTGATCAGCGCTGGGTTCTGTACAGCTTCACACTCTTGCACTTTATTGCTTGGTACTTCTATAACAAAATCGGTTAATATATGGCCTTTTATTGCTGGGCGTGGTTTGTACACGATATTGTGTCCACCAAGCTCAATCGCCCACTTTGCCAAACAACCAGATATGTCTGGTTTGGACAAAATTTAGCCCAAGTGATAGCTCATGAGAACTGTTATCACATGGCCGGAAATATACCGACCCAGCCTGCGGGATGCGTAGACTAAAGCTAGAGCAAACTTTTCCATCATTGGATATCTTGTCTCCAGGTCAGTTAGCATTTTGCTGATGTAGTAGATTCGAATCTGGACTCCTGCGCGCTCTACAAGCAAGACTGCGCCCAGAGCGCTATCTGATGCGGACAGGTAGAGGATCAGTGGCTCGTTCTCTTGCGGTGCCATGAGCGTAGGCAGCTGAATCAAGCACTCCTTCATTTATGTGAAGGCTTTCTCCGCATCCGGAGTCCACTGAAACTTGTTCTGCTTTAGACAATTCCTCAAAGTGCTGATGAACGAGAAGGACTTCATCACGTGGTTGGCCAAGAACCTGTTCAGCGCAGCCAATCGTCCCACCAATCGTTGCATTTCTTTGATGGTCAAGGGGGAGGCATATGCTAAATCTCTTCCACTTTCTCAGGATTGACTTTGTAACCATCGCGCGTGACGATGAATCCCAAAAATTTGCCTTCTTCCATTCCATACGAGCACTTCCCGGGGTTCAGCTTCAGATTTGCCTTGCGCAAGGATGCAAACGTTTTCTGAACGTTTGTCAGCATCTTCTCCTCATCCGGGCTCATGATGACTAGGTTATTAATGTACACTTCTACGGTTTCGCCAATGTCTTCTCAGAAGACATGGTCCATTAAACGCTGGTAGGTGGCTCCTACATTGCGGAATCCGAAGGGCATCTTTGTGTAGCAAAAGATTCCATTGTCAGTGTGGTGAGCGGTTATTTCTTCGTCTTCTTTCTTCATTTGAATTTGGTGGTAGCCTTTGTAGCAGTCAAGAAAGCATTTCCACCTAAATGAAGCGAGGGAGTCCACCTTTTTGTTGATTTCGGGTAAAGAGTAGCAGTCCTTGGGACATGCCTTATTCAGATCTTTGAAATCGACGCACATGCGCCAACTGCCGTTGTACTTCTGGACCATGACTTGATTGGCTACCCACCTTTGATAGCGTACTTCTCTGATGATGCTGGCTTGGAGGAGCTCTGAACTTGCTAGTTCAATGCGCGAGTTTTTTTAGGACCAAAACTACGCTTTTTCTGAACGATAGGCTGAACTAAAGGGAATGCGTGTAGCGCGTGCTCAGCGATTTCCCTCGGTACCCCTGTCATATCCGCTGGCGACCGAGCGAAAATATCTACATTACGAAACAAAAGTTGTTTTAGCGGCGCCTTGACTACAGGGGTCATGGCGGGTTCTAGCACAACCGTTTGTTTCTGGTACTTTTTGTTAGTACCCATTTCTTGGTTCGCCATTGGATGATGACTTCGGTATTTTTCGCCAGTGGTTCCTCTTCGATGGACATGATCTCTTCCTTGAGTACATGATGGTCACCCCGGTTTCTGTTGGAAACCCTCAGGCGGCAAGAGGAGTGGAGGTGATCATGTTGAACTCTCTTTGGGCGCGACGACCTAGCAACACGTCATGGTGCGATGTCGCGGGCATGACCATGAAGTTGACTGAGACCGTGCACGAGTGCCGCCCATCGGAAAGGGTCATCGAGAATGAAATCTGGCCCAGTGGAAAGACGACTTCGTTGCAGAAACCAGTCAGTGGAAACCAACCGGCTCCAAGCACACCTTGTCCTCTGGGTCCAACTGTTGGAAGAATTGTGTGTATATGATGTCCATAGAGCTTCCCGGGTCTATGAACATGTAGTCGGTGCGATAATGGCCAAAGATGCCAGTTATCATGACCGGACGTTCTACTTGCGGACCCCTGGGAACTATGGGGAAGATGACCTGTTGTTCACGCTAGTGAGGCGTGCAACTCTTCTGATGGCCGCGCTTGCGTGACGGGCCACCTTGGATCATATGAACAAATGCCTTCATCTTCTTGTTACTCGGGCCTTCTTCGCCATGAGTAATCTGATGCACCTCCTTGTGCATGTTTTGAAGTAAGTGGGTGAGCTTCCCACTTTTCAGTGCCTTTTCGATCTCCGTGCACAAAGAGATGCAGTTGTAGGTTACATGCGCTGTATCCTTGTGATAATCGAAAAAAAGGTTAGGGTCTTGAACTTTTTTGTTGCGCATCGGTGGTGGCTGTTTGAAATGGTGATCTTCTGTCCTGAGCACCTCCGCCGGAGTCTTCGTTAGTGGCATCCACTGACGATCGTAATTATCTTGCTTGATTGCTCTTTGGTAGCAATCTTATTAATCGTTGTGCGAGCGTCGACTAGTGAGTAGGAGGGGCTTTGGTTGGATTCCCTCCAACTCTTCTTATTCTTCTTCGCAAAACTCTACTCAAGTCTTGGGGATGGTATTGGAGTAGAGAAGGTCTGCTGGAGTTTAAGTTGCACTCCGTCTGCGCGTAAACCTTTGATGCCGCCATTAGTTTCTCCAAGCTTTTCGGGAGTAGTTCCCGACAAGACTTTGATCATATCGTCGCAGCGGACAACATATTTGTATTGTGCAGGAATCAAGTCTTCGTGCACGTCTCCAATCTCCAACAACTCTTTATTGTCGCGGGTGATGAAGTCTTCGAGACTTTCGTCATCACGCCGCCTGATGTTCATAACGTCAGAGGAATCTCTGACATACCGCCGTTGTTGGCTGAAATGCATCAGGAATTTGTCTTTGAGGTCGCTCCATGACGTGAGCTTACCCATGGGTAAGTTATCAAACTATAGGCGCGCCAAGCCTTTAAGAGTTTAAACAAACAAGTGACACCACATGGGCAGCGTCCAGCCTCCGATGAGACATGCACCTGTGAACAGGGGCATATGGTCGTCTTGGTCTGTCAACCCATTAAAACTACCCACATTGGAGGGTAGTTTCGCGTGCTTCATTGGTGCGAGCGCGATCTCCTTTATAAACTTAAAGTGCTCGGCTGCTTCAGTCGGCTTGTAGATTATGTTATAATTGTACTCCACCTCCGGGTTGTATACAGCCCGTGGCGCAGACTTGTAAGCAGCATGATCTTTGGGTAGCCGGTGAGACACACTTGCGTTGTCACCCTCGCCATATGTTTTATCCTCTTCACGTTAGGTGTCCCGCCCCTCTAGAGGACGTGGGCCCAATCGTGATTGGATGAACGCTCACCTATGAGTGTTGGACTCATATTTTGGCAGCGTTTGAGAATACTCTGTTTCCCTGGTATGGAGGTGTGATGGAACACTCGCTCCGGCCGGTGAGTCATAATTGAGTACTCGTCGTGCAGGCGAAGCATGCACGGGAGTAGTAGGTGGCTGCGCCGGCGCAGCGGAAACATTTGTTTGTGCACAGAGTTGCGCATAGACGGCATTTAGGGTCGTTTGATACTTGATGTACCAAGACATCGGAGTTTCATCCGGGGGTAAAATATATGTGATTGGTACACAGGGAGTCTCCATTTGGACTCCGGGAGTTATTGGGATGTTCACACGACCTGAGTCATGGTGAACACCAGCGTTCCGAAAAGAACCTTCTTCCACTTGTCCGTCGGGTCAAGGTGCATGAACTGGGTTGTTGCCCTTAGTCCGAGGACCTCGTGGTGTGTTTGATGGGAAATCAGCCATTTTGAAAGTGAGGTCTGAGAAAAAACGAAACGAGAAACGTATGTAAAAGTGAGTAAAAAGCGGATGGCGCGAATGAAGAAACACTGGCTGGACCGAGAGGTATCCAGAGATATCCTAGTTACAGCTCAATATTTCTGCAAAAAAGGTTGTCACTCGTTCGTTCTTCTGGGTGATCTCACTTCGAGTTATTTACAAAACTAGCAACGCCGTTAGTCTCGTCACGGGAGAAAAGGGGAGAGTTTTTGCCGTGACCACACTCCAGCGTGAGAATAAGTATTTGGGATTGCAAGTAATAAGCAAGTAAGCTCAAAGTAGCATGCAATAGTACTGTGATTGTGGATGTAGATAATTGTAAGTCATTTACCTTCTAATCTGATCCTTATTTTATAGCCGAAGTGAAGTGTGTAGGAGATGGGCTAATGGGCCTTGGGCCCAGGCCCGACGACCAGGGATATCCATTCTGTCTCCAATGCATCGACATTAATGGTCTTTGGCAGGAGGTGCGCTTGGCGCATTGTTAGTGGAGGCATGTGTCATGGCAGTTGTCCCTGGTGTCAGACCTGTAAACAGCCGATAGTGGAGATCGTGTGACAGTCGCTGGCGTGAGTTTGGTTGGTGCCACGTGGTTGCGACGCATTCTGACACAACCTGCCGAGCGGCTATTGGGTCACAGCTCTGCCACTTTGTACCCTTCTATTTGGTCAACGCCTCTTTGCGCTTCTCCCTTCCGCGTGGCTTTGTCAGTGCTTTGTGGCCAGCGCGGATTTGTAGGGATTAAGTCCTTTTTCTCAAGACTATGAGTTTCTCTCCTGTTGGTCTTGACCTTGTGCTAGGTTTTAGGACTTCCAGGTCTAACTTGCTGTTGCGTAGTGTGCGCAAGGTTCGTTGTGTGAACTGCATTTCTAGGTCTAACTTGCCATTGCGCAATGTGCGCAAGGTTCATTGTGCGACCTGCTAGTATCAAGATTGCAATACCGTTGTGCGTTGTGTGCAAGGTTATTTAGGCAACCTGCTGGTTTTAAGAATGGTGCACCATTGCGCATCGCGCGCAAGGTTATTTTTGTAGTATGTTCTCATTGAGGGTATGGTTCCTTGCGCAGGAGCAGAGTTTTTGGGACCATACCCCTCCAATATATTATTTAATTTTACAAATATTAATTCATTATTATGTTGGAGAGTTATATATATTTTAGGTTTATAAAAGCCTCAAATAATAGGACTAAGTTTTATGGTTTTGGTTTATGTTTTTGGTTTGTTCGATAGTTTTGTATTTTATAATTTAGGGTAATCATGTCTTTTAGAGTTCCTCATTTTCGTGTGGTTACTCAAGGATTGTCATACCCTTACCCGCAGCGGAAATGGTAGTCGGGGCATGATTGAGTTTTCATCAAAGCTCATGACATTTACTATAAAGTTTCATATTTATTATTTCTTTTTAAAGAAGAAAATTACAATAAACATATAAGTACAACATGTTCAAATACATTTTTCATGACTTCATTATTTTTCTTCTAAGGCAATTTCCTATGTGTTCCTTGCTTCAACATGTCCACCGGTATCATGTGTAAAAATAGGGTTTTGGGTCAACAAAAGTTGGCGAGTGAATCTTATGAAAACATTTGAACGAATTTATTATATTGGTTATAAAAAGGTGCATAACCACATATGAGTAAACGTAAATGTAAATTTGATCACAATACATGTGACATCCCGGGTTTTTCGGATAACTTAAACGCGACACTTGTCGAATAAAGTATATGCTAAGTATTAAACATGTACGAGTAAATGAATACGTGATGTGTGATTTCGTGAATTGTTTTAGTTACAAAATATATATAAATATGCACACAAACCGAACTCTTTGTGAAACTAGGAAACCTAAAACCCAAGTCTTGGCCGCGAGATTTAGATCTTAAACCTTAAGCCATTCTCGGCCAAGTGCAAACCAAACCAAACCAACCCAAGTCCTTGGCCGCGAGAACAAGCTCAAACCGTTCTTGGCCGTGTACAACCCAAACCGTAAACCCAAACCGAGATCAAACCTAAACCTTGAACTAAAACTATTCGGCCGCAAAGATCAAGCCCAAAACCGCAAACTTATTGTATTCAAACCCAAACCGAACCAACCCAAGTCCCTCGGCCACGAACTCAAACCAAACCGTAACCACTTATCTCTTTGCGCCTATATATACAACTCACATGCATGCTTCATTCACAATTCCCAAAACCCTAACAAGCAAAACAGCCGTCGGCTGCCTTACTCTTGCTTTCCTCTCGGTCGCAGCAGCAGCAGCCATCGCCATCTTCATCTCCCGACCGTAATCAGCCCCTTGCACTCCTTGTTGATCACGAGCAGCTTCCCTTTTCAGTCCCTTTCAGCCTCGGTCGCGGTTTTGCTGGAACAGCCGGATACTTCGTGTCCAAGTCCCGGCTCGTTTACCTAGTTATTCAAGGTTAGGGTTATCTTTGATTACGAGATCATGTTCGGATATATATGTGCTTGAATGAAGTAATTGGTTTGTTTTCGGATTATATGTGTTGTAAGTAATCGGCTGAACTATCATTGTTTGCATGTATAATTGTTTGCGGAACTTGTGAGTTTGCGAATATGGTTGTTTGTAAAAACTAGAAGTAAGAACTAGGGTTTGCATGGATAAGTTATTTGTAGTGATCTATGATTAGAAATCGGTTCTTGCTCGCTTAGGTTGATCAATAGGAACGGTTTATGCAAGTTGTGGTAATAATATGCTGAAAACAATTGCTGAGTAATAGTTACAGCCGACTTCATCTGGCTGTAACTCGGTCGTTAGTTGTCGAAAAACGGACTTTCTGATGTCTAGAACGTAGAGATTTGAATAAGGAATCTAATGGCGCTGGATTCATAATTTTCTGAAGTCATTTGATACTTTAAAGGGCCAAATAAGTTCAGTAACTAAAGCTGTGAAAATCCTGAAATTTTGTTAGTCGTTTATCGAGTTGGATTTTAAAATCAGTAGGGAGTTGAGTCATGAATTTTGTACAGAAACTAGGTATAGAAATTTCCGGGCAACTCCAACTGGAATTTTGTTAATTGGACAATCGGTGATTTTTAAATAAATTCTTCCGTGGACTGCAGTCAGAAAGTGATAAATCTGACTGCAGCCTAGTATATTAATATTTATGGTTAATTGGTAAAGATTTAGGACTTGGAAAATTTATATAAATTTCTATAGTATAAATGCCACCTACTGTAAAAATATTGGAATTTTTGGAATGTTGGAACTATTTTATAAAAATCCTAGAAAACAGCTGAATTATAAGTGTTAAGCGGAAATTTGATAACTTGTGATTGTGTGCACCAAGGTATTGCATGGATTGGATTATGTTCATGATAAATTGTTTGATTACTATGATCACATGAGGATACTTGCATACGTGTTTGAGTGTTAGATATGTTGTTTGTGTGTATCACTTTGTGCATAAATTACGTGTAGAATTTGTATTGGTGTGTTCACACACTGACTTGGAATTAATTGGTTTGTTAGGACGCAACTAGCGGTCCCATCTCTTATAACTTCTTTGCTACACTAACCGAGCAAATAAAGGTGTGTTCACGGCCCCTAACTTTATCCGGTTTTTAAACAACAGGGGGAGAAACATGTATACACTCTCAAACTCAATCTCTTTACGTTATACGAATTTAACGTCACATAACTATTCGGTAACTAAGTTAATGTTAATGTAATGTTATGGTCACTAAGCAGCTTTATCACTTAAGTCCTCGTCAATCTCTCGGATCGTTAGTATTGGGTTTAATAGCGGGGGAGTTATAAGTAGTACTACTGGGCCCGACAAGCCCCATCCGAGCTAGTCGCGCTAGCCGACCGGGTATGGTCAACGGGTGAATAATTCGGCCTAACCTCGCCATGGTCAGTGATAGGCCTGGCAAAACGGAGGCACAACAGTAAGCTTCGATCGCGAACTCTTACGTGACATAACTTTAGGCTAGCTACCTATATATGTTAACATTGAACTTAATTACGAAACAACTATATTATCCCGGGTTGGGGATAATGGAATCAACTGTATTATTCCGGGTTTGGAATAATGGAAACAACAACTTAATATTCCGGGTTTGGAATATTGGAAGCAACAACTTATTACTCCGGGTTGGAGTAATGGAACCAATACGTTATCCCGGGTTAGGGATAACGGGGAAAACAAACTATAACCGAACAAACGAATTTATGAAAACCTCTGAACTCACTCATCTTTAATGTTGACACTTGTTTCTTTACATGTTTCTCAGGACGCTAGGAGCTCTAGGTGCACGCACATGCATTGAACAAGACATCTTTTATCGAGTCTTATTTATCAATATTGTTTTGGGGTTTTTCATTTGTTTTGGCGTTTGTGTTGGCGCCCGCTTCACTATTTATTTTATGCTTCCGCTCAACTTTAAAAACTAATGCTCTGCTAAATATTGGTAATTAATTTAGACAATATAAAATCTACAACAAATGATTTTGGAAAACGTATTATCAAATCATATAGAGTCGTTCGACGTACTAGTGTTTCAGATTCTGGTTTGTTCACACGCCTCGCGGTAAAACTCCGCAAGTGGAAATTGAGGGTGTGACAGATTGGTATCAGAGCCACTATCTATAGAGAACCAGGTTTGCATTAGAAGTAGACCTAAACTATAGATGATTTCACGACACTAGACTTAGTTTGGCACCGAACTATTATATCTTGTTACCACAACTGTGTTATGTAGATTATGCCTTCATAATAAGAAATGAAAACAACTCGTAACTAACTACACGACCTAACAGGCAATGTCATCATCCTCATCGTCATCATCATCATCCGACAGACTTACGCCACCAAGGGCACCAGGAAAGGCACCAATGGTGGAACCCATACCATCTTATGGCGTGGAGACACGCTCAGCTGCGAGGAAAAGGCTCGCTCTGGGGGAGGAGTCGTCGTTACGCCCAACCATTGTTGTACCGGTTGAACCGGTTAACCCTGTAGAAGTAGGAATTGACATACTTAGAATCCTGGTACATACACAACAAAAACAGTTAGAAAGAATGCAGGAAACCATCCTAGCACAAGGATGGATTATCCGACAACTTACAGGGAAGACCGACTCGCTCGAGGAAGAGCATTGTACGAGTAAGATAGCTCGTAACACCATAGCCAGAGATCTGCGTGCTGAGCAGATAAGAGCCGACTGGCTCAAGGACAGAGTCCTGGAAAATAGTTGGAACATTCAGGAAGTGCAAAAGCAAGCACTTGCACCAGCACCGGCCCCTCCAGTGCCGGTAGAGGAGGATCCGGAGGAGGACCCAGCTGTAGAAGCTGGAAATGCCGCGCAGGATGACGGCAACGACAGTGACTTGGGGGATGGAGACGTAGACGACTGACACGTCTCGTTTATTTTATTTATTTTCCTTCAGTCTATTTATTTTCCCACTTGTGTTTAAACTTGAGACTTTATAGTGAATTCGTATGTTTGATTTGCACTTTTGTAAGACGTTGAAATTTCAGTTAATCAAGTATTTCTTTTGACTATTTAACATATTGAGTTGACATAACTTAATAATTATTAAAGTATGAAGTAGGATAACTATATTGGATATAGACTTATCGGGGTGTGTTTGTGTTGTGATTCGAAGATCTAAATGGCAACTGGAAGACGTGGAAACCTTAACTTGACGCCCGAAGAGCTAGCTGCCATGATTCAAGAGCACATGAACGCAGCTTTAGCGGGTGTTCAGAACCAACCGGCAGGTAACCATTATTAAATTTTCGCGTGAAAATCTAATAGTGAGGCTAGTAAAATTCCTTGCTGACTTCCTGTTCTCTGTCAGCAGGAGGGGGCTTTAACCCCTATAAGATGTTCCTCGACGCGAAGCCAAGCAAATTCTCGGGGGTGGAAGGACCCATTGGACTGGTCCGCTGGATCGAAAAATCTGAATCCGTTTTTGAAATGTGCAACTGCCTAGAGGCCAACAAGGTCAAATACGCAGCCTCAACACTGGAAGATGGGGCACTGACATGGTGGAATGCACAAGTCCAAACACGTGGACTTATAGCTGCGAATGCAATGGCATGGGCCGAGTTCAAGGCCCTAATCAAAGAGGAGTACTGTCCACGAGACAGAGTGCAATAGTTAGAGCAAGCCTTATGGAACCACAAGATGGTGGGATCGGAAATTGAAGCTTACACCGCAAAACATCATGATTTGGTATTTCTGTGTCCCGATTTGGCCAACACTGTGGAGAAAAGACTCGAGTTCTATCTTGGGGGTCTGGTTCCGGAAATTCAGGGTATGGTAATGGCTAGTGACCCTGTAACTTAACATCAAGCAATCCGATTGGCTCACAAACTCACCGATAAGGCGGTGGAACAGAAGAAGCTACCAGCACGGGGTACAACTGAAGTTGCCCCGGATAACAAAAGAAAGTTTGAAGACTCAACTATTCGACAGTCTTCGTCATCTCAGCAAGGGAACCAGAAGCGGTTCAATCATTTCAACAGCCACCGGGGTCACCAAAATCAGCCTGCCAACAACAGCAACAACCAGAACGCAAGCGGCTATGCAGGTCGAAAGCCGCAGTGCAACCGCTGTAATCTCCATCATAACGGCCCTTGTGCCGGAAATCGCTGCCAACGATGTGGCAAGATGGGACATGCGGCAAAGGATTGTCGTGGGGAAATCATGTCCCGACAAAATCAAAATCAACCCCAGGGTCAGCAGCAGGGTGTTAACCGGGGATGCTATCAGTGTGGTAGCACTGCTCATTTCAGAAGAGACTGCCCACAGCTGCGTAATAACAACAATAATGGTGGAAACAACCACAACCACAATCACCACAACAACAATAATAACAACAACAATAATAACAACAACAATAATGGGAACGGTGGCACAGGAGGTGCTAAAGGTCGCGCATTTACATTGGGCCGCGGAGAGGCCAGAAACGACTCGAACGTGGTCACCGGTAAGTTTCCCCTTAATGAACATTTTGCTTCTGTGCTTTTTGATACGGGTGCGGATAGGAGCTTTATATCTGAGTCTTTTAGGAAGAACCTAAATCTCACGCTTAAACCATTAGAGACCCCATATGTTATAGAATTAGCCGATGGTAAATCTGTAGATGTGACCCAAATAGTATCCGGCTGTCAACTCAAACTCGCGGGCCACACTTTTACCATTGATCTGATGACAACTACCCTGGGTAGTTTTGACGTGGTAGTCGGAATGGACTGGCTATCCGACGTCCGGGCTGAAGTTCTCTGCTTCAAAAAATCTATCCGTATTCCGCTCTCTAACGACGAAATCCTGACGGTACAAGGCGATAAGGCAAGCGCCGTCACCAACATCATCTCATACATGCAAGCGCATAAGTATCTTCGGAGAAAGAACTCCTTCGCTTTACTCGCACTGATTACCGAACAGCCTAAGGACGATAAACGTATAGAAGACATCCCTGTCGTCCGTGATTTTTCTGATGTATTCCCAGAAGAACTACCTAGTCTTCCACCCCATCGACAATTGGAGTTTGAAATCGAATTGGCAAACAATGCAACTCCTATTGCCAAGGCTCCATACCGCCTAGCTCCAGCCGAGCTGCAGGAGCTGTCTACCCAACTTCAGGAGCTATTAGAAAAAGGATTTATCCGACCAAGCGTTTCGCCATGGGGAGCTCCAGTCCTTTTTGTCAAGAAGAAGGATGGGACTTTCCGCATGTGCATCGACTACAGGGAACTCAACAAGGTTACCGTCAAGAACCGATACCCGTTACCTCGCATCGACGATCTATTCGACCAACTTCAAGGGTCAAGTTACTACTCTAAGATTGATTTACAGTCCGGTTACCACCAGCTACGCGTCAGGGAGGAGGATATCGCCAAGACGGCATTTCGCACTCGGTATGGCCATTACGAGTTCTTGGTCATGCCCTTCGGTCTCACCAACGCACCTGCGGTGTTCATGGACCTCATGAACCGCGTGTGTAAACCATACCTCGACAAATTTGTCATTGTGTTCATCGATGACATACTCATCTACTCCAAAAGTGAAGAAGAACATGCTGAACATCTACGATTGCTACTAGGATTACTCCAACAGGAAAAGCTATATGCCAAGCTTTCGAAGTGTGATTTCTGGATTCGGGAAGTTCAGTTTCTCGGGCATATCGTAAATGAAAAGGGTATCCACGTAGACCTTGCCAAGATTGAAGCCATCAAAAACTGGGAAGCACCCAAGACACCGACGGAGATCCGCCAATTTTTGGGATTGGCTGGTTACTACAGACGTTTCATCGAGGGATTTTCAAAGATTGCACAACCGCTTACTACCCTCACCCAGAAAGGCATCAAGTATGCTTGGGGTGACAAGCAAGAAGCAGCATTTCAATTGCTAAAGCAGAAACTTTGCAGTGCACCCATTCTGTCCTTGCCGGAAGGGACAGATGACTTTGTAGTATATTGTGATGCTTCCATTCAGGGATTGGTATGCGTACTCATGCAACGCGATAAGGTCATCGCGTATGCGTCGCGACAACTGAAGGTTCACGAGAAAAACTACACGACGCATGACCTGGAATTGGGAGCAGTAGTTTTTGCACTTAAGATTTGGAGACACTACCTATATGGAACGAAGTGCACAATCTTTACAGACCACAAGAGCCTCCAACACATCTTTGATCAGAAGGAGTTGAACATGCGACAGCGTCGCTGGGTCGAACTCTTGAACGATTATGAGTGTGCCATTCGGTATCACCCGGGTAAAGCTAACGTGGTAGCTGATGCCCTCAGTAGGAAGGAACACTTGAAACCACGTCGTGTACGAGCATTACAACTCACTATTCATTCAGGGCTACCCGAACAAATACGTGACGCCCAGTTAGAAGCAGTTAAGGAGGAAAACATCAAAGCCGAATCGGTGGGAAAAATGGAACGCGATTGGGAAGTAAAACCCAATGGAGCCCGGTTTTCATGAATCGCATATGGGTACCTCTCTACGGAAACCTCAGAGAGCTAGTCATGGATGAAGCTCACAAATCCCGATACTCTGTCCATCCGGGTTTGGATAAGATGTATCAAGACCTTAAAGCTGCATATTGGTGGCCCAACATGAAAGCCGATATAGCCACCTACGTGAGTAAATGTTTGACTTGTGCAAAAGTCAAGATGGAGTATCAAAAGCCATCGGGGCTACTCCAACAACCTGAGATCCCAGTGTGGAAATGGGATCAGATCTCAATGGATTTCATCACTAAACTCCCGCGAACCTTGGGTGGTTGCGATACCATCTGGGTGATCGTGGATCGTTTAACTAAGTCCGCACACTTCCTAGCTATTAAAGAAACAGATAAGATGGAGAAGTTGACTCGCATCTACATTAAGGAAGTAGTTTCTCGGCATGGAGTGCCAACGTCCATCATCTCAGACAGAGATGCTCGCTTCACGTCAAACTTCTGGCAGTCACTCCAGAAAGTGTTGGGAACACGCTTAGATATGAGCACAGCCTATCACCCTCAGACTGATGGTCAAAGTGAAAGGACCATACAAACCTTGGAAGACATGCTTAGGGCATGCGTCATAGACTTCGGAAATAGTTGGGAAATCCACCTGCCTCTAGTAGAATTCTCATATAACAACAACTATCATACGAGTATTTCGGCAGCACCGTTTGAGGCATTATACGGTCGTAAATGTAGATCACCGGTCTGCTGGGCAGAAGTCGGTGACAGTCAACTCACAGGCCCTGAGTTAATACTTGAGGCTACCGAAAAGATTGTACAAATCAGAAACCGCATGGCGGCGGCACGAGATCGACAGAAAAGCTACGCTGATCAACGATGCAAACCGCTCGAATTTCAAGTAGGCGACCGCGTCCTACTAAAGGTGTCACCCTGGAAGGGTGTAATCCGCTTTGGAAAACGGGGCAAACTAAACCCACGGTACGTAGGCCCGTTTGTAATCTTGAAACGTATCGGACCCGTAGCTTATTAGACCTTCCTGCCGAACTCAGTGGAGTTCACAACGTTTTTCACGTATCAAATCTGAAGAAGTGTCTATCAGACGAAACTCTAGTCATTCCATTGGATGAGATCCAAGTGGATAAACAACTACACTTCATGGAACAGCCTATCGAGGTCATGGATTGTGAGATCAAGACTCGAAGGCACAGCAAGATTCCGATCGTTAAGGTTCGTTGGGACTCTAAGCGTGGACCGGAGTTCACGTGGGAAAGAGAGGACCAAATGAAAAGCAAATACCCACATCTCTTCGCAACTGAGCAGCAAACTAACGATACCAGTAACTAAATTTTTGGGACGAAAATTCTTTCAACATGGGGATGATGTGACAACCTGGAAATTTCTCATACATTCGCGTACCACTGTTAACTAAATTTTTGTGCATGACATTTGGAAATCTTTGTGCATGGCACTTGGGAACTTCTTGTAACGTTGCGTACCATCATTAACGAACTAACTCTTTGTGAGTGGCACTCTAAACATGTACGCTACATTCTAAACCGCGTTTACTCAGTTTTCGGGACGGAAATTCTTTCAACATGGGGATAATGTGACATCCCGGGTTTTTCGGATAACTTAAACGCGACACTTGTCGAATAAAGTATATGCTAAGTATTAAACATGTACGAGTAAATGAATACGTGATGTGTGATTTCTTGAATTGTTTTAGTTACAAAATATATATAAATATGCACACAAACCAAACTCTTTGTGAAACTAGGAAACCTAAAACCCAAGTCTTCGGCCGCGAGATTTAGATCTTAAACCTTAAGCCATTCTCGGCCAAGTGCAAACCAAACCAAACCAACCCAAGTCCTTGGCCGCGAGAACAAGCTCAAACCGTTCTTGGCCGTGTACAACCCAAACCGCAAACCCAAACCGAGATCAAACCTAAACCTTGAACTAAAACTATTCGGCCGCAAAGATCAAGCCCAAAACCGCAAACTTATTGTATTCAAACCCAAACCGAACCAACCCAAGTCCCTCGGCCACGAACTCAAACCAAACCGTAACCACTTATCTCTTTGCGCCTATATATACAACTCACATGCATGCTTCATTCACAATTCCCAAAACCCTAACAAGCAAAACAGCCGTCGGCTGCCTTACTCTTGCTTTCCTCTCGGTCGCAGCAGCAGCAGCCATCGCCATCTTCATCTCCCGACCGTAATCAGCCCCTTGCACTCCTTGTTGATCACGAGCAGCTTCCCTTTTCAGTCCCTTTCAGCCTCGGTCGCGGTTTTGCTGGAACAGCCGGATACTTCGTGTCCAAGTCCCGGCTCGTTTACCTAGTTATTCAAGGTTAGGGTTATCTTTGATTACGAGATCATGTTCGGATATATATGTGCTTGAATGAAGTAATTGGTTTGTTTTCGGATTATATGTGTTGTAAGTAATCGGCTGAACTATCATTGTTTGCATGTATAATTGTTTGCGGAACTTGTGAGTTTGCGAATATGGTTGTTTGTAAAAACTAGAAGTAAGAACTAGGGTTTGCATGGATAAGTTATTTGTAGTGATCTATGATTAGAAATCGGTTCTTGCTCGCTTAGGTTGATCAATAGGAACGGTTTATGCAAGTTGTGGTAATAATATGCTGAAAACAATTGCTGAGTAATAGTTACAGCCGACTTCATCTGGCTGTAACTAGGTCGTTAGTTGTCGAAAAACGGATTTTCTGATGTCTAGAACGTAGATATTTGAATAAGGAATCTAATGGCGCTGGATTCATAATTTTCTGAAGTCATTTGATATTTTTAAAGGGCCAAATAAGTTCAGTAACTAAAGCTGTGAAAATCCTGAAATTTTGTTAGTCGTTTATCGAGTTGGATTTTAAAATCAGTAGGGAGTTGAGTCATGAATTTTGTACAGAAACTAGGTATGGAAATTTCCGGGCAACTCCAACTGGAATTTTGTTAATTGGACAATCAGTGATTTTTAAATAAATTCTTCCGTGGACTGCAGTCAGAAAGTGATAAATCTGACTGCAGCCTAGTATATTAATATTTATGGTTAATTGGTAAAGATTTAGGACTTGAAAAATTTATATAAATTTCTATAGTATAAATGCCACCTACTGTAAAAATATTGGAATTTTTGGAATGTTGGAACTATTTTATAAAAATCCTAGAAAACAGCTGAATTATGAAGTGTTAAGCTGAAATTTGATAACTTGTGATTGTGTGCACCAAGGTATTGCATGGATTGGATTATGTTCATGATAAATTGTTTGATTACTATGATCACATGAGGATACTTGCATACGTGTTTGAGTGTTAGATATGTTGTTTGTGTGTATCACTTTGTGCGTAAATTACGTGTAGAATTTGTATTGGTGTGTTCACACACTGACTTGGAATTAATTGGTTTGTTAGGACGCAACTAGCGGTCCCATATCTTATAACTTCTTTGCTACACTAACCGAGCAAATAAAGGTGAGTTCACGGCCCCTAACTTTATCCGGTTTATAAACAACAGGGGGAGAAACGATGTATACACTCTCAAACTCAATCTCTTTACGTTATACGAATTTAACGTCACATAACTATTCGGTAACTAAGTTAATGTTAATGTAATGTTATGGTCACTAAGCAGCTTTATCACTTAAGTCCTCGTCAATCTCTCGGATCGTTAGTATTGGGTTTAATAGCGGGGAGTTATAAGTAGTACTACTGGGCCCGACAAGACCCATCCGAGCTAGTCGCGCTAGCCGACCGGGTATGGTCAACGGGTGAATAATTCGGCCTAACCTCGCCATGGTCAGTGATAGGCCTGGCAAAACGGAGGCACAACAGTCAGCTTCGATCGCGAACTCTTACGTGACATAACTTTAGGCTAGCTACCTATATATGTTAACATTGAACTTAATTACGAAACAACTATATTATCCCGGGTTGGGGATAATGGAATCAACTGTATTATTCCGGGTTTGGAATAATGGAAACAACAACTTAATATTCCGGGTTTGGAATAATGGAAACAACAACTTAATATTCCGGGTTTGGAATATTGGAAGCAACAACTTATTACTCCGGGTTGGAGTAATGGAACCAATACGTTATCCCGGGTTAGGGATAACGGGGAAAACAAACTATAACCGAACAAACGAATTTATGAAAACCTCTGAACTCACTCATCTTTAATGTTGACACTTGTTTCTTTACATGTTTCTCAGGACGCTAGGAGCTCTAGGTGCATGCACATGCATTGAACAAGACATCTTTTATCGAGTCTTATTTATCAATATTGTTTTGGGGTTTTTCATTTGTTTTGGCGTTTGTGTTGGCGCCCGCTTCACTATTTATTTTATGCTTCCGCTCAACTTTAAAAACTAATGCTCTGCTAGATATTGGTAATTAATTTAGATAATATAAAATCTACAACAAATGATTTTGGAAAACGTATTATCAAATCATATAGAGTCGTTCGACGTACTAGTGTTTCAGATTCTGGTTTGTTCACACGCCTCGCGGTAAAACTCCGCAAGTGGAAATTGAGGGTGTGACAATACACATTATATCAATTAATGCACACGCACACACCAAATGATGAACAATGAGATCAAGGCTCATCAAACGGAGCCGATCTAATGAGGCACGCGATGTTCAACTCGTCTCCCACGAGGAACTGATGGGCTTAATGAATGATTTGCACGCAACTTGACAAAATGTAAACACATCAGAACAAACAATATTTACATCACATGTTTAGATCATATAATGGTAATAGCACAAGTTTGAATAAACGAAAATAAATAAAGCGACACATGATACACCCCAAAACATGAATAAAAAGGGGAATTTGTAAGAATTCACTCACAGTAGGTGCGTTCCTTGATAATGATGAATGCGCACGAATTTATGATTTAACCGACGAGGGATAACTAACCTAAATAATAACGTAATAATTCGATAAACAAATAAATTTAATTTGAGATTAATATTTTTAATTAGTGCTCTTAATGAGACTTTTAGATTTATTTTTGTGAATTTAATGCAAATTTTTAGGCTTTAGAAACCTTATTTGAGGTATTTTTAACTAACTTTTAAAGAAAATAAAAGGGATTTTTAATTAAAAAAATTACCCTTTTTCTAAGTGTTGACTGGTCAACGACCGGTCTGACTCATTTATTATAGGCAGCATGTGAGGTTCGAACTCGTGACCTCCCGTATATGTGCACGCAGCTCTACCAACTGAGCTACGTGTCTAACCCATAAGATTCTCTGATTTTATTATATTTATACACTATTTAGATTATTCAGAAATCATTTATTTTTAAAAAGAATTTAAAATCCCTTGAACCAGTGTGTGGATTTGCCTCGAACCCGCGACCTTAATGTTGCGTTGCACCCAGCCCAACCAGTTGGGCTGGGTGTCTAACCCGTCTAATTTAGTAATATTATTATACTTAACATCTTGCAGCGTGTTAGCATGTTTGGTTTAAAGAAAAAGGGAAACGGTTATTATTAATACGGATCTGACCAAGACTCGAACTCGGGACGTGTGCTTTTGTAATTGCACACAGTCCACCGCTGGACTGTGTGTCTAACCTGGTTAAATACCCGTTTTTATTTATATTTAAACACAATCTCGACTTCATCTTTTTCACCATTTAAAACCCAGAAACATAAACCCGACTGTTAATTCAAAAATTTTGTTTAACATTAGAATGCTATACAACTGAAGTCAAAAGAGAGTAAGATGAATATACCGATCGGAGAATGTTATGGAAGTTCCGGTTGGATTCCGGTAATGTGCAGAAAACTCCGACGGCGTTATTCAAAACATCAGGTTCTATCAGAGAGTTTTAAGTGTTGATTTAGAGAGAGTTTGAGAGAATGAGCGAATTCGTTTGTGGTGAAATGATTGGTATTTATAGAGTAACTAGTCAATCACAGAATTTCGGTTTCATTCTTGATTGTTGAAATCATTGATTTCAGTCGGTTGTACCTCATTGATTCCGAATTTCCGTTTGAAATTGATGATTAGCATCAGTTATGCTTGCTAAAAAGATAAGAATCTTGTATCGCGTTTTGATTAGAACCAGTTGGCGGTTACAGGTTCGATAGTTTGAATTTGCAGAGTTCGCGTTCGTTTTAATATAAATTTAATTTGATTTCAGTTTCATTCACAATAGTGTGTGTAGTGCAGTGGTGCTGTGAGTGTGTGAACATGCGGGAGACCCGTGTTCGAGACCCGGCTACTCCTTTTTATTTTTTTTTTTTACTTTTTGATTTATTATTAAAGATTTACTTATTTTTTATCTATTTAAATTCTAAAATATTTATTAATTAGGAGATATTTAAAATAACTGGCACAATAAATACGCAACGAACTTTTAACCGAATATTTGATTATTAAACGAAGCGGGTTTTGAAACCCATTTTAAGACGAATGTTACAGTATCCCCTACTTTTAGAAACTTCGTCCCGAAATTTAAGTAGTGGTTTATTTGACTCGAAGGGAGGGTGTGTTAATTTGATAATTACATATTCAGAAGAGGGTGAGAGTTTTAAATTTTATTTGAGGCGGTAACGTTCCTAGTAAGGGTTGAATACCCTGCTATAGGAATCGCTTTTTGATGCCTAAAGTATAAAAATGCGGAACATGGATAAACAGAGTTGATTGACTAGGTATGATCTCGTGCATAAGAGTTTTGAGAGAATTGATACGTTTGAAAAGATAAGGTTATATTACAAAATAAAAACTTCATCCATGACAATATTAAAACCTACACGGAACTTCTCATAACCGCCTGACAATGCTTTTGACCCTTTGACAAGAATACTTATATATAGGAAGTACCAGCGGCGTATCCACCATATTCTTTTCAAATTTTCATTGGCTTTGTCAGTAAGTTATAATTAGTTCCATGTGACTCTAAAATCTACAAAACAACCACAACAGCCAAAACTTGAGTCTCGAATCTGAAAGGATACATGACTGAATGATGACAGTACCTCTCTCGTTTGTTATGATGAAGGGGCCAGTCTATGTAAACGTGAGACACAACCCAACTTCTTTAAATGATGAGATCGAGATACGTCGAGATGTATGATGATATGAATGTTAAATCAATGAGTATAAAACAAAACTGTAATATCAATTCGCATTATAATTCTTGGATACATAAATTCCCAGTTTACAACTGGGATACGTAAAGATTGAGATAACATAAAGAAAACATAAGAACTAGACGGTTGGAGTTGAGTCTTGATTCTTGGTGAGGGAAGGCTAGTTGGGTGGTTCGTTTGGGCCGTTATTATCTTCAACAGGATTGGCGTTGATGTTTTAAGCTCTTCCTCTTGCTGGTGGCCTAGTGGTTATGTTTTCTTGATTTGCTTGGTTAACTGGGTTTGCTTGAGCTTGGGCGTTTATGATGTTAACCAATCGAGGGCACGTGTTTCTAAAATGGGTAGGGTCGCCACAATTAAAACAAGCTCGAACATATGGAACTATGGGGTATTGAGGTTGTTGATATGATTGGATCATGTTTTGGGTAGGGGGTGAAGCTTGGTTTTGAGGGGCGCGACAAGTCTTGCTCAAATGACCATAACGCCCACAATTAGCACACAGTTGACAAGGTACGGTAGATGGATGGTGATAAAAACAGGTGTTGCATTGAGGGTGAGGTCCAATGTAAGGTTTCTTATTTGGGTAGATAGGGTTGGGTGCTACTTGAGTGATTGGGATAGCTTGGAGGGGTACGGCTTATGAAGCTGGTTGATTGCGTTGGGTGACAGCGAAAGTTTGCCCATCTCGTTTTCTCTTAGAAGTGGGTTGAGAAGAGGATTCGGTTTGGGTGGAGTTTGAGGTTTCGGTTGATGCTATTATCCTTCTTCTTCTCCTCCTTTAAGTCTTTATTCCGTATACGGTTTTCGGTGAGCTCTGTAGCTAACTCCATTGCTGCTTCCAAAGTTGCAGGTGTGGTACTTATTACAGGGTCTTGAATTTTTGAAGTGAGACCTCGAATGTAGTGCTCGATCAAACGGTAGAGGGAGTGAACAAGTTGGGGACCATCTGATTCAACTCAAGGAATCTCTTGTTGTATGTGGTGTGGTCGCCCTCCTTTTGTTTCAAAGAATAGAACCTCATCTTCTAATTTCTTGATTTCGCTTCTTGGACAGAAACGTCTTGTCATGATTTCCCTCAACTCTTCCCAAGTCAAAGTCATAGCATCCTCAGCACCTCGCTTGGCCTTCTCTGTATTCCACCATGTAAGTGCTACTCCGAACAAACTATCGGTAGCATATCGCACCTTGCGATCATCGGGGCAGTCCAATTGAGAAAAGTGTTTTCCATCTCCTCAAACCAATGGAGGAGAGCGGTGACACCTTCAGTCCCTTCGTATTTTGGAGGATCGCAAGATTTAAAATACTTGAAGGTGCATTTAGTGGTATTTGGGGAGGGTTGACAATGTTTTGATCTTCTTGGTTGATTGGGGTGACTGGATTAGCGGTAAGGGCTTGTTGAACTTGAACTACGATGTTGGGTATTACCGCGGCCATTTGTTGAGCGATTTGGGCAGCCATGCGCTCGCAGGATTTTCCTGATCTCATACTTCTACGAGAGAGACTAGAAGACATCTACAGGGAATACGTATCGAGAGTATGAGTTTGACGTTTTAGGTGTCATGTGTCGCATTTAGAAATGAACATTCACAAAACAATTGAAGAAAATTAATTTGCTACATCCATAGGATGTCTTGGGATTTGCTCATGTTTGGGCTCCCATATGTCCCCTTACTTGGCCTTGGTAGTCATGTGGGCCCCCATGACTACTGGGCTCTGGTAGGGTTCATATTGGTGTTGGCCTGTTAACACTTGCGCCACCCGAATGAAAATCGTAAAACTTGACAGCAAAGTATAAGGTCGGAGGGTGTCCTGGTATGGACACAATGACAACTCAAAGTAGGGTTAGTTCGAACGACGTTTGGTGTGGCATGCTTTGGCCTAATAGGTTCTTCGTACTCTCATCGTTAGTCCCCAGGTAGGCAAACTGGTCCGTTATATTGGATTTATACGAATGTCAACCTAGACAGGACGTTTCGACTACCGGTACTTGTACCCTTCCAGTTAATACATGCCCGTCGTAGAACTCACTTTGATGAGATTGAAAAACAAGAAATGCCACAAAATCTTGAATAAAGGAAATATGTGGATGATTTGAATATGTGAACATTGAAATATGCGTGATGAATGTATATGTAAGCATGTTATGTTTGACAACAAGTATAACTCATTAAGTATCACACAAAATGATAGTGGAAGTGTTTGCATGCATTTGTGTGTGTAATAAATACGAAACAAATAAACATCATGAGTTTGCATGTAACCACATAAACAATTAAAATCTAATCAACTATAGTATAGGCTCTAAGGGTCTAATAACCTATCCTATATCCTTATAGTCAAAACCTCTGATACCAATCTGTCACACCCTGACCCGCAGCGGAAATGATAGTCGGGGCATGATTGGGTTTTCATCAAAGCTCATGACATTTACTATAAAGTTTCATATTTATTATTTCTTTTTAAAGAAGAAAACTACAATAAACATATAAGTACAACATGTTCAAATACATTTTTCATGACTTCATTATTTTTCTTCTAAGGCAATTTCCTATGTGTTCCTTGCTTCAACCTGTCCACCTGTATCATGTGTAAAAATAGGGTTTTGGGTCAACAAAAGTTGGCGAGTGAATCTTATGAAAACATTTGAACGAATTTATTATATTGGTTATAAAAAGGTGCATAACCACATATGAGTAAACGTAAATGTAAATTTGATCACAATACACATATTATCAATTAATGCACACGCACACACCAAATGATGAACAATGAGATCAAGGCTCAATCAAACGGAGCCGATCTAATGAGGCACACGATGTTCAACTCGTCTCCCACGAGGAACTGATGGGCCTAATGAATGATTTGCACGCAACTTGACAAAATGTAAACACATCACAACAAACAATATTTACATCACATGTTTAGATCATATAATGGTAATAGCACAAGTTTGAATAAACGAAAATAAATAAAGCGACACATGATACACCCCAAAACATGAATAAAAAGGGGAATTTGTAAGAATTCACTCACAGTGGGTGGTGCGTTCCTTGATAATGATGAATGCGCACGAATTTATGATTCAACCGACAGGGAAAACTAACCTAAATAATAACGTAATAATTCGATAAATAAATAAATTTTACTTGAGATTAATATTTTTAATTAATGCTCTTAATGAGACTTTTAGATTTATTTTTGTGAATTTAATGCAAATTTTTAGGCTTTAAAACCTTATTTTGAGGTATTTTTAACTAATTTTTAAAGAAAATAAAAGGGATATTTAATTAAAAAAATTACCCTTTTTCTAAGGGTTGACTGGTCAACGACCGGTCTGACTCATTTATTATAGGCAGCGTGTGAGGTTCGAACTCGTGACCTCCCGTATACGTGCACGCAGCTCTACCAACTGAGCTACGTGTCTAACCCATAAGATTCTCTGATTTTATTATATTTATACACTATTTAGATTATTCAGAAATCATTTATTTTTAAAAAGAATTTAAAATCCCTTGAACCAGTGTGTGGATTTGCCTCGAACCCGCGACCTTAATGTTGCGTTGCACCCAGCCCAACCAGTTGGGCTGGGTGTCTAACCCGTCTAATTTAGTAATATTATTATACTTAACATCTTGCAGCGTGTTAGCATGTTTGGTTTAAAGAAAAAGGGAAACGGTTATTATTAATACGGATCTGACCAAGACTCGAACTCGGGACGTGTGCTTTTGTAATTGCACACAGTCCACCGCTGGACTGTGTGTCTAACCTGGTTAAATACCCGTTTTTATTTATATTTAAACACAATCTCGACTTCATCTTTTTCACCATTTAAAACCCAGAAACATAAACCCGACTGTTAATTCAAAAATTTTGTTTAACATTAGAATGCTATACAACTGAAGTCAAAAGAGAGTAAGATGAATATACCGATCGGAGAATGTTATGGAAGTTCCGGTTGGATTCCGGTAATGTGCAGAAAACTCCGATGACGTTATTCAAAACATCATGTTCTATCAAAGAGTTTTAAGTGTTGATTTAGAGAGAGTTTGAGAGAATGAGCGAATTCATTTGTGGTGAAATGATTGGTATTTATAGAGTAACAAGTCAATCACAGAATTTCGGTTTCATTCTTGATTGTTGAAATCATTGATTTCAGTCGGTTTTACCTCATTGATTCCGAATTTCCATTTGAAATTGATGATTAGCATCAGTTATGCTTGCTAAAAAGAAAAGAATCCTGTATCGCGTTTTGATTAGAACCAGTTGGCGGTTACAGGTTCGATAGTTTGAATTTGCAGAGTTCGCGTTCGTTTTAATATAAATTTAATTTGATTTCAGTTTCATTCATAATAGTGTGTGTAGTGCAGTGGTGCTGTGAGTGTGTGAACATGCGGGAGACCCGGGTTCGAGACCCGGCTACTCCTTTTTATTTTTTTTATTTTACTTTTTGATTTATTATTAAAGATTTACTTATTGTTTTATCTATTTAAATTCTAAATATTTATTAATTAGGAGATATTTAAAATAACCGGCACAATAAATACGCAACGAACTTTTAACCGAATATTTGATTATTAAACGAAGCGGGTTTTGAAACCCGTTTTAAGACGAATGTTACAAGGATCAATATACGCAAACCGTGAATAGATCTTTTTTTCTGGATTTTACAATTAACTGTTTTGTAGGGTATCATGCGTCACAAATTTTCGCTATTTTACTTAATTTAATTATCAAATGCATGACAAAATTTAATTTGTAGTTATGTTTACAATTTATTGTTATTTGTTGTTTACTGCTTTGTGTCTCCAAATCACACATGTTGATCCATTGGCTGACCGATCCCCCATTCTCATGGGTTGAGCTAGGTATCACCACCACTATTTAGATTCGCTCTTCGGAGCTTGAGTCTCGTAACCGGATCTAAAAATGATATCATATAAACCTATAGATAGTGCGGAATCCAATCAGTAGGTGATTAAAGAATAAACACGAAGAACACATGAGAATCACTTTCAACTCACACATGTTTCTACTACTATCACTAGCAAAAACGTCTGGTATGAGTACAAACAACCAAAATGGCAACCTTCCCTCTCTTCCTCTAGGATTTTTGTAACAATGAAGGTTTAACCCTATGTTTGACTTAAAACTAGTTTACATATCGTAGATAAACCCATGCCCCACATGAGCTCCCATGGGCCTACCTGGTCCACATGGTCTTAGGCATGGACCAAATAACCTTTTAAGGTTCAAATACTAATGTGAACTAACCCAATAAAGCTCAACTCGTAACCATAGCTCATTTTGTATACTTGACGCATTAGTCTTACACTTTTAGGCCTAACAATCTTTCCCTAGACCGATGCTATCAAATTGTCATCATAACATGAATGCACGAACATCTTCAACGAAGTCTATCGTTGTTGCTATGCTATAGATGTTGTGGAAGTTCTTGACTTCTGAACTCTCAACACTGGATTTCTTCTTCTATTCTTGTAGTTAGCTTCATATTAGGATCACGATCAGCATTGCTTGAAAATCTTGCTGAAAAGAATGCAAGATGAGGATTCTCATCAACTCTGTTCTTTTTTCATCTTTTTCTTTCAAGCATGTTCTCAAGTACTTCTTCATATGTACCTTCATTATCAGATGATGATTCGTATCCGGTTCTCCTGACTCTAGTACATCTTATTGTTGTGATGCTTCATGCTTGTCAGCTACTGATAGGATCTCATTATTCATCAACCCTTACCTTTTGATTTAAATCAAGTTCTGCAAATTCTCAGATATTTGTAAGCAAACATTTCTATGCAACAGAGGATTCAAAATTCACATGAATACCTAGAACATCCAAGTACTTATACTTAATTTTTCACAAATTCAAATTTCTTTCAACTTTTAATGATTAGTCAAATCTTCAAAAATGGTTAATGTTTTTAAATTTAAGAAAACAAATAAAACACTCTATTTTTGGATTATTGGTTTTTATGAAAAACATGACACTTTTTTGTATTTCTGAATTTTCTGTTTTTTTAATTTGATAATTTTCAAGAACTAATATCATATAAAAAGTCAAAACATAAACATACCTACTATAATATACAATTACATTTGCAATGGGATCAAAATCGTTCTCAAGCAAATCAAGGAACATTTTTCAGCGCGAACTTATTCAGGCATGTCTAAGTGATTGCCAATATGTTTGTCCATTTTAACTTTAACGGTCAACCTTCAATTTTTAACTTCTTGATATACTTAAGGTATATTATACTATAATACCCATGTGTCCCATTCCATGATATACCCCAAAGATTAAGGTATACACAACAATTCATCGTAGCATGTGAGTATACTAGAATCATCCTTTGATTTACAATGTCCGACCATTGATCACAGGTATGTACCATCATATAGTCAAAGCAAACAACGTTTACGTCTAACGAGGGTTAGGTAAATACCTTTTTGGTAACAATTTTCCTTTTATAGCACATGGAATTCTCTCATTTTTGAGATTTCTTCCTTAGGGTTTTTGGCCTCTTTGTCTCTTGTAAGATATCCCAATTGTGTCCAGGTCTGCATATATCTGGATGCGAAAGAAGGGAACTAGTATCCCCGGATGACTCAACAATACAAAGACCTGAAACCTCAGACGTTGGAATCTATTAATGCAAAGATTTAAGACCATAAAATCATACGCCATGACCTGTTACGCACATGATATATAGTTTGTTATTTCATATCACTTACATTTTTATCACTTTGAGCGTCAAACATATCGACATATCACGACAGATCTTAGTCTTTTTAGCTACACTTTACATGTTTTGATCTATAATATCTTTTTGGATTTTTCCTTTTTTCAAATGTTTTTTCCTTTTTTCTCTTTTTCACATGTTTTTATCTTTTTCTGATTTCTCCCCCTTAAATAATGCATATTATATACATATATACATATACATATGTACATATACATATACATATACATATAATATACATATATATACATATACATATATACATATACATATACATATATATATATATATATCCCTTAAATTTGTGCATATATTTTATGCACAAATTTACCTAAGAATGAAAGACTTTATATACAAAGTTATAAATGAAGAAAAACTCTTTTTGTTGTTTTTGCTTAACCATTCTATCATCAGAATGAAAACTAAGCAATTTCAAAATCAAAGCACCAAATTAAGATTGTACCTTTCTTACCTCTCTATCTCCTTCAAAGGAAACATGTTATCTGTAAAAAAAATTAAACTTTTTGTAACTGTAAGTCCCAAATAACCGAATCAAACAATGATATCAAACAACCACCAAGGATGGGCAGAATTCAAACTTGGTGAGATTCAAGAAAAACGAAAAGATAAGAAATACGAAGAACACTAAAGACACTTTCAATACTTGCACACGTTCTATTACTATCAATTAGCAAAACGTCTAGTACAAGTATTCTCACAACCAAATTGCAGCCTCTCTCGGAACTAGAATTCTCTGTAATACTCAGGCTTAACCCTAATAATGAACTAAACATAACATTAGATAGGGTCCACATATAAATCGGCCAACGGCCTAACCCAAGTCCACTAGAAACACTAAGTCTAATAACCTATAAGTGTGTTTGATAAAGACAAGTGTAAACCTACTCAAATTTATGGTCTTACAATATCCCCCTAGGTTTATGCTGTCTTTATCAAATTTATGGTCTTGAAAACCCCCTAGATTTATGTTGTCTTTAGCATGTCTCTGTGTGAAGATACTTCATTTCTTCATTCTCAAACTTAGATCTTTTGTTCTTCTTAAAAATTATGCTTTTGCTTGAACACCTTGTTTAAAAAGAATACGAGAGGAGGATTCTCAGTAGCTCTTTTCTTGTTCAATCTTTTCTTTTTCAAGCAGGTTCACATGTACTTCTTCAAATGTACTATCATTGTCAGACGATGACTCATATCTGGTTCTTCTAACTCAGGAACGTTTCGTTGTTGTGATGCTTCATGCTTTTTCAGCAGCTAATGACATCTTATTCTTCATCAACCCCTGTTTGTTGATTTGGATCAAGTTCTGCACATTCTTAGAAAGTCATAAGTAAGCATTTCTATCTATGTAATAGAGGAAAATACCACATGAACACTATGTACATCCAAATATTTGTACTCAAATTCCATAATTCAAATTCATTCAACTTTTGATGATCAGTCAAATCTTCAGGAACGGTTAATTTTTAATTTAGAGAAAAATAAACAAAACACTCTATTTTTGTATTTTTAGTTTTATGAACAACAAGACACTATTTTTGTATTCTTGAATTTTCTATTTTTTTAATTTTCTTTTTAAAATGAGAACAAAAACAAGAATGAAGAAACTTACTCAATAGTTACAATATACAATTACAATTGCAATGGGATCAAAATCATTTTTAGGCAGACCAAGGAACATTTTTCGGTGCGAACTTATTTAGATTGGTCTATGTGATTGCCAATATGTTTGTCCACTTAAATACCAATGCTCAACTTTCATTTTTCAACTTCATGATATGCTTAGGGTAATATTATACCATAATACCCGTTTATCCCATTCCATAACATACCCCCGTGATTAAGGTAAGCACAACCATTTATCGTAGTAGATATTAAGGTCATCCTTTTGATTTACAACGTCAAACCATTCATAATAGGTTAGTACTGTCGTGCAGCAGAGAGACCAATGTTTGTATCCGACGAAGGTTAGGCAAATACCTTTTTAGTACGAATTTTACTTTATAAGCTTCAAAGGAATTCCCTCATTTTTGAGTTTATCTTCCTTTAAGGTTTTTGGCCTCTTTAGCTCTTTTAAGTTATCTTGACTATGCCTAGGTTTGCATATAATCTGGATGCAACAGAAGGACAACCAAGATATACTTGGATGACTCAACATATAAAGACCCGAAACTTCATACGTTGGCTATCTATCAACACAAGATTTAAGATCATTAAGCCATACGCCATGACCTGTTACCCATGTGATACACAGTTCGTTATGTTTATATCACTTGGTATCTTTTTATCACTTTGAGCGTTAACATATCACTTTACAGCCTGATCCTTTTAGTTGCAATACCATACATTTGTTGGTCAAGCCCTTTAACACGAACATTTATTTCATTTCCCACATATGCATTGTTTTAGGATTTTTATGTTTTCAAATGTTTTTCTCTTTTTCTTATTCTAAAGCAAAACATATATACAAATATCTCTCTCTAACTTGAGATATCTCTCTTTCACCCACTAAATTTGTGCATAAATCTTATGCGCAAATTTACCTTAGAAAGAAAGCTTTATGTACAAAGTAAAAAAAAATATATTTTTGTTTAACCGCTCCATCATCGGATAATCAAATTCAAATCAAAATACTGAATTTAGATTCGCTCCATCATCAGATATCAAATTCAAATCAAAATATTGAATTTAGATTGTACCTTCCATGCTCCGCTCCATCATCATATATCAAATTCAAATCAAAATACTGAATTTAGATTGTACCTTCCATGCTGATCTTTTTCTCACCTCCCTTGTCTCATTCCAAGGAAACATGTTATCGGAAAAAAAATTAACTTTTTGCTAAAAGTGAGATGTAACACGTCATATCCCTGGAACAGCCACTATCAACATTCCAAGGATTGTAACAGCTCCTCCTTGGTTGTCCCTGAATAGAAATGGAGATTAGTTAAGATATTGGTACCCAAGCCATCATGGTCCTGGGATTTCCTGAATCATCAAAATAAGATACTTCCCGTAACACATGTCCCCTTTTATTTCAAGGATTGGTGATGTTGCTCCTTTATGTTTTGCTTTCCAAATTTGTTTAGGCTTTTCTAATTTCTTAGGTGCCTTTAGCAAAACAGTTTGCTTTTCGACCTTGTTATTTTTCAAAACTTGTTTAGGTTTCAAAGCTTGTTTGCTTTTAGCTTTCACAGCATTCCAATCCCCATCAGATGGTTTAACCTTGGGATAATTATTCATCATTACCTTAGGCTTTTCAACCTTCCCTGGCTTAGAATAAGATCTATCCCATGGTGTATTTCTCTGATTATGTGTATAATATGACACATAAGGACGATGTGTGCAATTCCGTGCAAGGTGGTCGGGTATGCCACAATTGTAGCAAGTTTGCTTCTTTACATAAGGAGCATATCCTGATCCATTCGACTCAACCGATGATGAATTTGAATTATAATATCTGCTGGATGATTTGTTTGTAGACTTTTCGAACTTTCTGTCATGCTTAATATGTCCCTGTCTACAACAGTTAGTACATTCATTTTTTTGTCTTTAAAAACAGTGTTAGATTTTGTAATTTTGTTTCGAACTGTTGGTTTTGGAGACATATATTTATTTGACGGGCCTCTCCAAGCTGGCTCAGAAACAACCTTTTTCATATATGGACGAGCATGAATAGATAAATTGGATCTTTTCAAACAAACATCGGTCAGTTTTTTGGCAAACAATATCATCCCCCTCAACCCAATCCTCTACTTTTACCTCATCTACACACGTAGTTGAAGCATTAGTATCGTTCACACATTTAAACTTAGGGACTATTGGCCTCACCACCCTTGTCCCAACAGTCTTGAACGAGGCTTCCTCACATTCTTTTACATTTTTTACTGGCATTGTTTCAATTTCAGATGTTTGGGCTCAGTCAATGTTTCACAGCTTGATTCAGCTGAACCACTTGAGTTACATTTCTTTTGTAGTGGCTCTGCTAAATACTCTGTTGTTGATTTAGCTGCTCCAGAGAACTCACAGCTGGATTCACTAGATTCAACTGATTCCAATTTCTCAGAATCAGTTGCTTTAGGTGATTCACATTTGGAGTTAGATGGTGCATCTGGCTTAGTCAGTTCATTCGTCAATTCTTCATTTGAAAACTCACTTTCAGGTTGGTTTTCAAAAACCCTTTGTTCATTAGGATTTAAAACCTGAAGATGTTTATCAACCTCTACATTTTTCTCAAAACTCAATATCTCTGTTTGCTTAGAGATATTCCCTGATTTAACAAAAACAAGTGCTGGTTTGGTTCTCTTTGTTTCATTCTTTTTAGGCTTTGAGATTTTAAATTGTGTGGTTTTGACTGGCTCAACTTTCAGACCCTTAACCCCACCATAAGCCATGTCAGGAATGTTAGCAATTTCCTTATCAGTCATAGGAATAGTGGTGTAAGAATGATTGTATGGTGGAGGAATACTCACATATCCTAGAACTTTATTCCTAGTTTCTTTCTTACTAAACTGTTAATGCTTCTTTATCATATTTTCAACTTTTTCACTAAAAACATTGAATTTTCAAAAATTGAAGTTTGAATTTTCAAAAGTTGATTTTAATGAATAAAGTTCAGAAGTTATATTTTTGGAAAGTTCTTTAAAATGGAGATGCCTACATTTCTCTTCACTCAAATCCTTTTTAATTTTCAGATATCACAATTTTGTGCCTCCACCATATCCTTGTATCCATTAAATTTCTTTTTGATCTGATATAAATCAGATTTGGATAATTGAAGTTGCATGACTCAGGAATTAGCATGTTCCTTGTACCCACTTACTTTTTCCCGACAAGCATCAATGCAAAAACAATTATCTATACATACCTCAGCTGGAGTGGGAGTGAAGTCATGAATCTGAACCATGAAAGATTGATGCTGAGTGTTGGCACAACAACATGATTCTGAATTCGCCGATGAATCGGCGGATTTGATAACCGAGCTCAATACACCAGACAATGGAGCAGTAGGAGTGGATGAGTAAACTATAGCAGATATGTTACCTTGAGCCTTCTGCTTGTCATTCTTATCATATGATCTGATGATTGAGATTAGCTCATCCGGCTTCATTTTGTAACATTTGGTTTTCACGATTAACATTTTTAAACCAGCTACTCTTTGGCTGACCTAGAATACTTTTTAGAGCATTTAGAAGCTTCTTGTTGCCCCAAAAATTAGACACCACAATTTCTGCATTCTTCATTTTAGAGAGCAGTTCAGCAAACCGGCCAATTAGTGCTTCTACAGATTCACTAGGAATGTAACTGAAACCTTCAAGTTTTCGCTTAAGCACAAAACTTTGAGAAGACATATCTAAGTCGCTAAACCGTGATCCCCCAAAAATCCAAACATAATCCACAAGTCCAATTGTACACAGAAGTTTGGGTCGCACACACTAAATCGTACACTTCAACTTGGGCCACACACCAGCTTTTGTCACACAAACTTGGGCCGGACACAGTGTTGTTTGGACCATACACATGTCAATTAGGCCACACACCTCAATGTTGGGACCGTACACCTGTTAATTGGGTCGTAGATGAAAGGGCAATCGTACACCTAATTAAATGTAGCACACTCTAAACGTAGCACAGTCAAAAGATGGGGCACACTCCAAAATATGTAGCACACTCCTTGTTGTAGATAAAACAACTTCCAAAAACTTTGGGATTTTGGAATATCTACTTATATCTTTTAAACATTGAAAACTTATCAAGATTAAAGGTTTCAAATCTTTTCAAATCCCTTTAAAAACTTTAGAGATTTGGTTTATATCTTTAACACCTTTTCAAAAATCAAAACACCAAAATATGATAATTTTTAAATAAAATCCGATGAACACGACGAAGAACGCGAAGAACACCAACCCAACAATACCAAAAATCTTGAAACTTTGATATCAAAAAACCGAGCCCTAAAGGCTCTGTTACCAATTGTAAGTCCCAAATAACCGGATCAAACAATGATATCAAACAACCACCAAGGATGGACGAAATCCAAACTTAGTGAAATTCAAGAAAAACAAAAAGATAAGAAATACGAAGAACACCGAAAACACTTTCAATACTTGCACACATTCTATTAGTATCGATTAGCAAAACGTATATTCTCACAACCAAATCACAGCCTCTCTCTGAACTAGAATTCTCTATATGATTATAAACTAAACCTAAAAACAACGCAAAATAAATTCTTGCACAATACTCAACGTTTCCCAAACATTCAGCCGAATGTTTTTCTTTCTCTTTCTCAACAATTTCTTTTCCCGACACCTAAGTCATCACAAATACAGTTGTCTTCTTCCTTCGTTTTACACTACCACACACTAAAACCTTTCCCGACAATGTATTGTCACAAATCAGGTTGTCTTCTTCGTTATATCACCTCAAGCCTACAACTACAATACACAACCGCTAAATTGTCATTCTTGACAGCAGCTCAAAGCCAAAAACGGTGCCTTCTTCTTGTTTCTTTAAGACAACACCAACCTTATCACACCAAAAACTCAAATATTTTAAAAGAATTATAAATCAACAAAACTGTTCTTTTTCTCTTTCACAAGGACTAAAAATCTTGTCCGTGATGTTATATTAATCGGAGGTTGGTGGTGCACGGTGTGCACGGTGGTGGTGTTAGCGGTGGTTGAAATGGGTGTGATGGAAGTTGAACAACGATGGTCAAAGGTGGTGATAAAACTACAATACACAACCGCTAAATAGTCATTCCTGACAGCAACTCAACGCCAAAAATGATGCCTTCTTCTTTGTTTCTTTAAGACAACGCCAACCTTATCACACCAAAAACTCAAATATTTTAAAAGAATTATAAATCGCCAAAATTGTTCTTCTTCTCTTTCACGAGGAATAAAAATGGTGATCGTGATGTTATATTAATCGGAGGTTGGTGGTGCACGGTGTAAACGGTGGTGGTGTTAACAGTGGTTGAAATGGGTGTGACGGATGTTGAACGACGATGGGCAAAGGTGGTGATGTTCCAGGCGCCGTTGAAGAGAGGTACAGTGTTTGACGGGATTATGACGGCGACGATGTGTCGTGGTGGTTTATTGGTTGGAGAGTGGTCGTGAAGATGGTGTTCATAGTGATGTAAACAGAGACAACAATCTGAAACAAGTTGAAAATTTAAACTCCGAAGAGGAACCTCAATCTCGAAGACTCGAGAACTCGGAAACCGTTGAAGACCTAGAGACTCAAATAAAAATGATCTTGCAAACAAATAGAACCCGTAAATCCTGAACTTGAAAATGAGAGATCTCGAGAACAATTACAAACTCGAACCTAGAAAAAATGACCTCGAGAACTCGAAGTAACTCGAAAACCTTGATCTCGAGAACTTTAAGATGCCTTGTAAACTCGAAGTGAACCCGTGAATACTCAAAATGCGGTAATCCCGTAAACCCGGAACCGAAGTGATATTATAAACTCTTATGACTCGAAAATCAAGGACTTGAAAACAACCTTGAACGGGAAAACTCGATGAACTTGTGATCTAAACTCGAAAACTCGAACTCGTGAACTCGAAGATAACGAACTAAAGAACTCGATGAAGTCGAATAATCAATTTTGAAAGCTTTTGTCGAGAACCGTATTGTTGAGAGATTACAACCCGTGAAGCAAGAAATGTTGAAGGTGGATAATGGAGGTGATCGAAGGTTTTGATGAAAGATATGTTGCGACGCAGGTGGAAGGTGTCTGGTTCGAAGTTGAATGTCGATGGCAGGGAGAGCACCTCAAAAATTATAAAGTTACTCGAAAACTTGTAATGCTTTTGTGTTTTCCTGTCGAGAACTCCTTGTCTCTTGTGCAGTCTTGATGAATACGTCGTCTCGAGAACTCGCGATTCTTTTTCGAAAATTAGCAAATCTAGAAAAACCAATCCCTTTTTCCCTTTTTGAACTTTATTTTATTTTATTTTAAACATGGAAACAACTGATAGGTGGTGTAAACAATATTTCCTAAAACTGGGATTTGCATTATATTTATAAAATTTATCAAATGATAAAAATCTTTTCAATTTTTTTAAAATTTGACTGAATCCTTTTAACAACTTTTGAATAATCTGAATAGCAAAATACTACGATTTGCTATTAATCTTGTTGATTTTTTATGAACCACGAAGAACACTAAGATGATTTTCTTGATAAACCCTATAAACAACCACCTAATAACCTTCAAAACACAAGTAAACACAGAAACAACCGATACTTGAACAAATCTGGATTATACCGAGCCGAACAAAACACCTATTTTCTTTGAGAAATCTTGAATTTTGTTATCAAAACCGAGCTTAGAAATAAATTCAAAGGCTCTAATACCACTTGTTACTTAGAATGATATCAAACAAACCTATTGATTGTGCATAATCCAATCAATAGGTGATTCAAGAATAAAAACGAAGAACATACGCAAAACGCTTTCAACTCACACACACGTATCTATTACTATCACTAGCAAAAATGTCTGGTATGAGTACAAACAACCAAAATTGCAGCCTATCCTCTCTTCCTCTAGGATTTTTTTTTAATTATGAAGGCTTAGCCCTAGTTTTGATATAAAACTAGTTTATATACGCTAGATAAGCCCATGCCACACAAATGCTCCCCATGGGCCTGCCCCACATGGCCTTAGGCAAGACCCAAATAACCTTTTAAGGTCCATATACAATATAGCCCAACTCGTAATGATAGCTCGTTTTGTATATTTGATACATCAGTCTCACACGTTTAGGCCAAACAATTGGTTTAGTTATTTATTGTTGTTATTTATTTTGATCATCTTATCACGTTTGAATTGTATGATAAACGCTTTAAAAATAATATGACAAATATTTTTTACTTAAATATAGATTTACTCACCAACTTATGTTGACCAAAAAACTATTTTTACACATGATAAAGGAAATCTGATGTGACGAGACGAGGATGAAGATACGTAGGGAATGCCTTAGTCAAATAAACGGATTTTTATATATAGCTTTATGTTATTTATTGGTGTATGGATTAATTGGATTTTTATTTGTTTATGTGACTTTTGAATTTGAGCATACTAAATATTTAAACTTTAATAGTTGTCATGATTTATGAACAATTATTATGTCCCGATCAAAAATCCACTACGAGTTAAAGTCAATGAGTATAGAATTCAGGTTAGGTTATTATACCCTTACTATTATATAGTTTATTTAATGTCATACTTACACACACTATAGTATATAAGTATTAAAACTTATAATTATCCCATTCCATTTCCATTATTATAAGTTTTTCAAGCATTTTAATTTTTTCAATACATTTCAGTTATTCTTACATTCATTTATTTTATTTACTTCATTTTGAGTTTTGATTTTCATTTAAATCTTTCAACTTCGTCAAAGTGAGTTTTTATGACGGACGTGTAGTAATTGGAGGGGTTAAGTAACGGTTGTCGGGACGTCCTGTCTAGGCTGACATTCGTATAAATCTGAATCATCTAACGGACTAGTTTTCCTATGTGGGAACTAACGATCAGAGAACAATGACCTATTAGACCAAAGCTTGTTACACCAAACGCCACGTGAACTAATGACACTTTGAAAAGTCAACATGTTCATGTTAAGTCATGGATACCCTCCCACATCATTTCATACCACCCTCAACTTGAGTCAATTATCATTTTATGATTTTTCTTCGGGTTAAATGTACGTCAACGGGTAAACATATGGGATGATGCGAAAGCTTAGTAATTGCAGGGGCCCACATGATTAGGAAAGCGGCGCATGGAAGGCATGCAAACCTAAATGTGCCAAACCTAGAAATTTTCAATATTTCATTTTGAAATATTATTTATCATGAGTTTATTATATTATTATATTTCATGTGATGTCCCTTTTAATTTCCACTATATCATAAGTTTCTTATGGTTATGGATATTCCATATTCATATTATCACTCAATTTCTTTTTTTTTTATAAAAAATACACAAAGTGTTTTTGATCCATGCATATGTTTGCTAGACGTCACCGCACCGGAAACCTCGCAGGAAACTCCGGCCGTCGAATGGCCGCTCAAATTGTGGAAAGAGATAGTCACCATCATCCCAAACATCATGGTGCAAGTCTAACAGGAACTTAATAATCAAAGGCTTGTCAATCAAGTCAACCCTGACAGTGCAAACCCTTCCAAATATTTCTATAAACACTTCAAATCATGTGACCCTCCCAAGTATGAAGGCACCGAGAGCGGTACAGCCCTACTCTGTTGGTTCGAAGAAATGGAAAGCACCTTCCTGAACTGCGATTGTCCTAACGATCGCAAGGTCCGTTATGCCGGTCGGCTTATAGGTAGCGTTAACCTGGTGGAACAGTGAAAAAAATACTCGTGGTGCCGCACGGTGAAAAGAATACTGGTCGTGGGTGTGCTGGTCACTCAATTCATGCTTTTCACACCACTTAGAGGCAAGAACTAAACCAACAACGAACCCATCCTAATAACCAACTAGTGCTTCAACCGTCGAATCAGCCACCTCAAATCATGCCTGCACCCCTGTCCATCAACCTACTCAAGCAATGATGCAACCCTACTACCAACCCAACTACCCAATAATGTGTTTGTGAAAACACATGGTTCTTGTATGAGTTTTGTACAAGTTTTTGTAGTTTAAGTGCGTCATTTCATATCTTAATGTTGTACTTATTGTACGTCAAGTTTTATTGGCTTAACAGGTGCTAAACGAGGTAAAAGGAACAAATAAGCAGGAAAACGGGTCAAGATGGTAGCCCAAAACAATTCAAATGGAGAAGTGTCTCCCCCACGCCACATGAGGGAGCACCTTGGATGTTCCCGACCCGCCGTAAGGAGTTCAATGTGAGTCCCTGATTTATTATCCGCTACGCCTCGCAGAAGGAAGGATTGGCTCTCCCGCGACACACGGGAGAGGGCCGATTCTATATTTTGTAGTTTTTAACCTAAATCGCAAAATCATAACAACATTCCATTCTCAAGTCGTCTTAACGAATCCAGAGCATAGCATAGGCGATTTCAGAGTGCTGACACCCCATTTATCCCGTTTCTTCATGTTTGGTCGTTCTGAATCAAGATTTGAAACTACAATGATGAACATGCGAGGCTAAACTCTTCTTGATTTTCCTTAGATGAATAATTGCTAGGTTTTTCACATTAAACTAGGTTTTTCACATTAAACTATGTTTCCCGATTCTTGCAACTGGCACTCTTGACCACTTGTGTTGATTTTTGATAAACGCTTATTATATTTGAATTATTTTTCGTTTATCAAACTTATTGGTGATTTCCTTGCATCGTTAGCGGTTGGATAAATTGGTGGGTAACTGATATAATTAAACGATCGTTAGGTTGTTATAGTTATTATTAAAAACTGTCACTAATAATTAATCAGATTCATTAATTCCAAGGCCATGTCTACGTGGTGCTTGAATCAATAAACGGGTTTTTGTGTTAAACTGGTAATTGAGATTCAGGGTAGAGGTTACTTCTTCTTATTCTGATAACACTTTTCTTAACTACTTGCGTTTTTTCTCAAACAATCAGACAAACCCCCCATTTAGATAATAGTAGTTCATTAGTTAAATCTTTCTACATTGACCACAAATTCCCTATGAATACGACATTACTTACTTTTACTAGCACTTGTATTTAAGTAAAAATAGCCTAGGATAGCTACATCAAAATGGCGTCATCGTCGGGTATTCGTGCGCTTAGTGTTAGTTTAAAGTAGTTGTAATTTCTTGTTTTGTAAAAAACCACAAAAATCCTAAAATGTTTCTTTTTGTTTGCTCTTGTTCTCTCAGTATAACATGCAATATCCTGTTTACTTGTGTGCAGGTGATCTCTACGTTGCATGTATACTAGGTTTTTAAGAAGGTCATTGGCGCTGTTCTTCGATCAAGAAATTGACAGAACCGCCAAACGAAATCGAGTTGTTTTTTATTCAGGAGTCAAAGGAAAGTCATAGTCTACAAACATGAATCCACCATAGAATCATCAAAACCTAAACCAATATCCACCATAGCAAAGCCAACTTCCTGACATGCCACCTCCTCCTTTTTAGCAAAATCAACCAAACTAGCCACGACACCAAAATCAACAAAATCCACCACCACCACCACAAAACCTAAATGCTCAACAAGCACAACCTCCATATGGTGATTTTCACATTATTGGTAGGGCTTTTGAATATCCACTTGAAAACCAACCACACCCACAGCCTAACCCGTTGTAGGCTTTTAATAGAGCGAACCGAGAGCCATACCCGCACCGTGTGGGTGACGTGTTCGATCAAGGAGATAACCAGACTAGAGTTGAGAATTTGGAGGATGGTAAGTTCAGAGATGTATACGAAGATGAAGAAGATTGGGGTGTTGATGATGGGTACATAGGGTACCGAGGTGGCCAGCTAAATCTGGCAATGAATCGGAACCAACCAGGATTTCACCAAAGAAATCAACGTGGGGGAGATGGATACCAAACCCCACCATGAGCTAACAGGGCAACGGTTATGCCTCATCATAAGCAAAGGGATCCTCGATTTCCAGACCCGAATATTAGGGGGTTGATAGCCACTTTCGACCACAGATTGCATGACACTCTTCCATGATAATGATGTTGATAGTAAATGTTTCAAGGCAAAGCCGCATATTCTAAACACATTACCTACTTTTCACAAGAAAGGCAGTGAGGAACCTGATGCTTATACTGATTTCGAGGTAGTGTGTGGGATGATTGGTGGACACGGGTTTACACCAAATCAGGTAAAGTTGTTATGCTTTAGTTTTCATTAAAAGATGCAGAGAGATCGGTCCATATCATTGCCCTATGTGAGTATTCATACACGAGAGGAATTGCAACAACAATTCTTGGAAGAATATTATATTCTCAACAAACAACTACATCTAGGGTGATAATCAGAGAATTCCAGCAATTGCTAGGTGAGTTATTTTATGAATCTTGGAAGTGGTTCAACCAATTGATTCAGAATTATCCCCATCATCGCATTCAAATATGGAAATTTATCATTGCATTCCATGACGGGATTTCGAATGATGATAGAAGAGATATCAAGGCTACAACTGGGGTAAGTTTCGTTGAAATCATGTGGAGATAGATTAGGATTACTGTTGAGATTGTAGCGGCGAATTCTAAAAGACAAGTACAACCAGATCGAAAGAAGATATATGTTGCGATGACACTAATGAGTTCCAGTGTGACAAATGTTAGGGTTACGCAACTGGAGTGGGAGAAGGAAGCATTAGAGCATAAGTTGGATTGCATGCCACTTAGACTTCTCAGTTTGTGATGCTTGTGGTGATTTGGGGCATGTGTTAGAAGAGTCTTTAGACCAGTTGGTTGAAGCTGAAGAAGAGGTCAATATGGTGTATGTTGACCAAAAGAATTATGATATGAATTCTAATACATTGTGTAATCACCCCAATTTTCAGTATGGTATCACTACTAACCAATCAAATCCTAATTTTCATGTATCAAATTAGGGAGGTAAGTAACACCAGAACTGGCAGTCTGGTTACAATAACTAGAACTATAGCCAAGGTGGTCACAAACAGGGAAATCAGAAAAGTTATCAGTAAAACTAAGAGCAAGCAAGAACACAAAATCAAAATGAAGGGTCTAATAATGAGATGATGGACATTTTGAAGCAGATCAAGAAAGACCAAGAACTGTAATCTAAGGCTCATCAAGCTTTAGAAAAACAGGTTGCTCAGCTGGCGGCTGAGATAGCTCAAGGAAGGAAGTATTCGGGCCGATTGCCTAACGATACTGCAAAGAATCCTTGGCATCATAATAGTTCGTCTAGTGCCAAAGTTAATAAGGTTACTATTCTTCATTCTGCCAAGGTCTAGAATAATAAGGCCATTCCCCCTCCACTTGTTGTTGAGGGTATCGTGGAGAAGGTAGATGAAGAAAATGATTCAGATAATGAGTCGAACCTTGTCAGCTTTAAAATTACTAAAAATACTAAAAAAGTGACTTTTCAAGAATCGAACAATAGGGTAATAGAAACTGAAACAGTCGAGGCTAAGGAAAAGTGTATGGAGGGTAATACCTGTCACACCCCGACCCGCAGCGGAATAAAAGTCGGGGCATAATTGGGTTATCACCAAAGCTCATGATATTTACTAATATGTTTCATATTTATTAAAGTCAAAATTACATTCCAAATAATCCAAACATGTCCATACAATACAAAGAAAATAACCAAACAAAATAATTCCAAGCTCTAAATCATTTTATTCTTCTAGTCCAATCCTATGTGTTTCTGGCTGCAGCGGGTTCACCTGTATCATGTGTAAAAATGGGGGTTTTTGGGTCAACATAAGTTGGCGAGTGAACCTTGTTAGATAAACATTTATTATTGATTTACTTGTTAGTTTATCAATGAAAAATTGTGCATAATCATAAATGAGCAAATGTAAATAATCAAGCAGTAGCAATAGCAATCACAACTATAACATACATTAACATATGATAGCATACATTAACATACCAACATCATACGATAAATAACATGAATGAAACTGTGCGATCAAGGCTCAATCAAACGGAGCCGATCGTATTGCATGTACTGAAAATGATAAATGTCTGTGCGATCAAGGCTTAATCAAACGGAGCCGATCGTATATTGGCACGCCAGGTTCACGCTCATAATGTAATGGGGAACTTGCTCAACGCTCATAATGTAATGGGGAGCGGCGGCCTATGAAATTGCATGTACTGAAAATAATAAATTGAATCTAACAATAACCACACAAACAGTTGAAACAAACTGAATACACATGTTCATGATATGATGTATGCACAATGATTTAAATATAATATATAGCAAGACACATGATACACCCCAAAACGTGATTAAAACGGGGAATTTGTAAAGATTCACTCACATTGGGTGCGTTTGATTGGAGATGGTGAGATGCGCACGAGTTGTAAGAGCGGAACAACGAGAATTAACTAACCTAAATAATAACGAAAAAATATAGTAAATGAATGGATTTTATTAAGGATTTTAATAGAATTTTTAGATATATTTTTACGAGTTTAAGGCTATTTCCTATCTTTAAAACATTTTTTTTAAGTATTTTTAATTGATTTTTAAATTAAATTAAATAATTAAAAATATAAAAATATGTTGACTTTTTGGGTTGACCGTTGACTTTTTGACTTGGACTGTTTGACCGGTTTATTGTGTGACTGAAATGCGCTGGGTGAGGCTCGAACTCGTGACCTCCCGTACGCGTGCACGCAGCTCTACCAACTGAGCTACGTGTCTAACCCGAAATAATTCTGTTTTTAATTATACTTATATATTAACTCAATTTATCCAAAATCCTTTTATTTTCAAAAACTTTTTAATTCGTCGAACCGGTGCCACTAACAGGTCTCGAACCCGGGACCTGTGCTTTAACGTTACACACAGTCCACCGCTGGACTGTGTGTCTAACTTGGTTAATATACAAATTTTATTATACTTAACAACTAACGGAGTTAACCCGGTTCAGTTTTTAAACAAAAAGGCATTTTATTACATAGAGAGTGCGTGTATCAGGGATCGAACTCGGGACGTATGCGTGTTTTTGTTGCACACAGTCCACCGCTGGACTGTGTGTCTAACCCGTTCAAAATACCAATTTTAATTATTCTTATATTGTTAGCGCAGTTCATCTTCTTCGTTGGTTTTTACAGACCGCAGATTACACCATTATATCTTGTTAATTCGATTGTTAAACATTGCACAGACTAATATGAGATAGCAGAGATGATAATTAGAAGTAAACATACCGGTGAACGATTTATTACAGAATTCCGGCAAGGCGTCGGTCTCTGTTTTTATGAACTTCAACTGAGCAAATCAATTAATCGTATTGATTAGCTAATCATGGAATTGATGTGCTAAACAAACGTTAACAGTGTGTTTGAAGGTCCTTACCGTTTCACAGACGAAAATAAAGATTTCCAGAACTTTTCCGGCGAACTGGAATTATCTGATAACGGCGTCTGAATTCGATTTCAAGTGAAAGGTTTTAGTTAGAAATAGCTTAACAATTGTTAGACTACGACGGTATTGAAGGACTTACCGTTTTGATGAAGAATACGGTTTTCCGGCGAACTTGCAGAAATTTCCGGCGAATAAAATAAACTTCTCCGGTGGACTGTAAAGTGTGCGGAAATGTAATTGGAGGTTTGTGGAATGTTTCTGAGTCGTGAAGGAGTACAAAGATGGAAGTAAAACTGGAATTGAAGAATTTCGGTTATAAAAACCGATCCACTTCTAGAATTCAAGTTCATTCAAGGCAACTTGATTAAAAACGTCGGTATATCGGTTATACTCATTGAACCGTGAGTATTCAGATCGCCTTTGCGCGTTTGATAACCGATTTCAGTTACAATTGGCGCAACCGATTGATTTACATTCGTCTATAAGATTTATTTGTTTCCTATAGATGACAGAAAACAAACAAGTGGCGGAGTGGTTAAGCGTGTGAGTGTTAAGTCTTTGGAGTTACAACCTGGCTGACCCGGGTTCGAGTCCCGGCAGCCCCATTTTATTTTTAGTTGTTTTATTTATACTTTTTATCAATTATAACTTTTATGGTTTAGTTTGTTTATTAATTATGTATCATTAAAAATTAAAATAAACATAAATAGGCAACGACACATTTATAACTTGATATTCGATTACAAACGGAGCGGGTTTGGTAAAACCCGTTTTCGACAAATGTTACAATACCTTCCCGTTTCCTAAAGCCTTGTTAAATCCGAACAAAAAGGTTATCAACAAACGAGGCCCGTAACAAGATGAGATTGGGAAATTTTCAAACAAGTCAAAATAATCTCCTGTTACTTGATGTTATCAAACAGGTTCCGGCTTATGCAAAATATGAAACATTTGTGTACCCAAAAACGGCTTAACAAATTTCCAAAGAAAATTGCTTTCACTGAAACATTAGTGCCGCTTTATCGGGTACCCTCCATCCATAGTTCTAAGATCCAGGTGCTCCTCTAGTCCCCATTCAAGTGGGTGATATTCGATTACAAACGGAGCGGGTTTGGTAAAACCCGTTTTCGACAAATGTTACAATACCTTCCCGTTTCCTAAAGCCTTGTTAAATCCGAACAAAAAGGTTATCAACAAACGAGGCCCGTAACAAGATGAGATTGGGAAATTTTCAAACAAGTCAAAATAATCTCCTGTTACTTGATGTTATCAAACAGGTTCCGGCTTATGCAAAATATGAAACATTTGTGTACCCAAAAACGGCATAACAAATTTCCAAAGAAAATTGCTTTCACTGAAACATTAGTGCCGCTTTATCGGGTACCCTCCATCCATAGTTCTAAGATCCAGGTGCTCCTCTAGTCCCTATTCAAGTGGGTGACTTTAATATGAGTCGAGCTTTGTTGGATTTGGGAGCTAGTGTTAGTATTCTCCGGGGGAGTTTATACGATTAGTTTGACTTCAGACCTTTGAAACAAGGAGACACCATCGTGGTGTTAGCTTATTTGACGTTAAAACTGCCTTGGGGAATTTGGTGTGATGTCATTGTCAAAGTGGAAGACTATTACAACCCTGATGATATTTTGGTTTTGTATTCAAATTGAGAAATCTAAGCAACCTAATGTCATACTTGGTAGACCATTTTTAGCAACTGCTAATGCTTTGATAAACTGTAGGAATAGCAAAGTTGACATCATGTTTGGTAATCAAAAGCGTTTGAATGTTGTTCCCATGCATGCAACTCTCTAGTAGGTGATAAATGCTTTATGGTGGACATCATTGACAGGTATCAACCTCATGAAAGTAGGGGGGTCACTATAGAGATGTGTGTTGTTTGTGATAGGGATCTTGAAGAAGTTGATGCGGATTTGGAGAATGCAAAGAAGGAGTCGGAAGTGATGGCGATTCGGGACTCAAAGCCTACTTGGATACATCAGGTAGAGAGATTGACTGAGCATATTACTGCACATCCCATACCGTCATTTGAACCACCTCCACAAGTTGAGCTAAAGACATTGCCAAAGTGCTTAAAGTATGTTTTGTGGGGGGGGGGGGGGAACAATGCCCTACCAATGATCATCGCAATGAATCTATCAGCCAAGCAAGGAAAAGCTCAAGGGGATCAATTCATTGAGCCTCATGCATAAGATCATCACGGAAGGTGGTGAAAAGCTGGCTAGAGATGCACAGAGAAGGTTGAACTCAAACATGCGGGAAATTGTCAAGATGGAAGTGCTAAAGTGGTTGGATGTCGGCATTCAGATTGTCAAAGGTGATGATGGTAAGGAGGTAGCCACTCGCCGATTAATGGGTGGCAAATTTGCATTAATTACTAGAAGTTGAATGCTGCAACTTCTAAAGACCACTTTCCCCTACCTTTCTAGATCAAATTGTTGAAAACCTCGTAGGTCGGAAATTTTATTGTTTTTTAGATGGATCCTCAGGTTATAACTAGATTGCTATTCATCCTGATAATCAACAAAAAAACCACGTTTACCAGCCCCTATGGTACTTTCGCATTTAGGCGAATGCCATTTGGGTTGTGTAACGCCTCGACCACCTTTCAAAGGTGTATAATGAGTATCTTTTCAGATATGGTAATGGAGTCTATGGAGATTTTCATGGATGGTTTTTCAATTTCTAGTACATCTTTCGAAGCTTGTTTAGAACAGTTGGAAAAGGAGCTAAAAAAGATGCGTTAAAACGAATCTTGTCCTGAGTTTGGAAAAGAGCCATTTTATAATTCAGGAGGGTGTCGTGTTGGGTCATGTGGTTTCAAGAAAAGGCATTAAAGTGGACCATGCTAAAATACAAGTAATTTCAACTTTACCACCACCCAAAAATATCCAAGGCGTCCGTTCCTTTCTTAGATACGCTGGGTTTTACAAAAGTTTCATAAAGAGTTTTTCTGTCATACCTAAACATCTGTGTAAGCTTTTGCTGAAAGATGCCCCACTTGTTATCGATGCACAGTGTTTAAAAGGTTTTAAACATTAAAACAAAAACTGGTTGAAGCGCCCATTTTACAATCACTTGACTGGCACTTATGTTTGAAATCATGTAGGGGCATTTTTGGGGCAGAGGGTGGATAAGAAACTGGTGGAAATCTATTAGATGCTTAGTTGAATTACACTATGACTGAGAAAGAGTTGCTTTCAATTGTCTATGCTTTAGCGAAATTCTGGTCATACATTTATGGAGAAGAAAGATGCGAAGCCGAGGTTGATTAGTCGGATACCTTTACCACAAGAATTTGACCTCAAGATACGTGACAAGAAAAGCACTGAGAATGTGGTGGCAGATCATTTGTCACATGTGGTTCACGAGATTGAAGGGCTCGAACATGATGTTCTTAAAACTTTTCCAAATGAGCAATATTAACTATTGATAATGAACCGTGGTTTGTTAACTTTTCTAATTTTGCTCATTCAGGTATAGTACCAGAACACTAACTAAGGAGGAAGAAAACACACTTCCTATCACAGGCGAAATGTTACATCGAGGATGAATCGGGTCTTTATAAGGTTGGAGTAGACTAAATCATTCGGAAGTGTGTGGAAGATGGAGAGATTCCGTCAGTTCTCTTATTGTTGCATGAATTTGCTTGTGGAGGACATTTTAGTGGACAGAAGACAGCTCGCAAAGTGCTATCGTGTGGACTATATTGGCCTACAGTCTTTAGGGATACTTTTGAATATGCTAAGAACTATTTAAGATGCCGACATAGGGTAACATCATGAAAAGGGATAAAATTCCCATGCAACTTATCCACACTGTTGATATTTTCGACGTGTGGAGAATTGACTTTATGGTCCTATTCCCTAATTTGTTTGGTAACTTCTACATTTTAGTGGCAGCGGACTACGTGTCTAAATGGATTGAAGCCATTGCCACCAAAACCAATGGACCATAAGGTTGTTTGCAAGTTTGTCCAGTCAAACTTTTCTCAAGATTGGGGGTTCCCCGTGTGATCATGAGTAATGGGGGATCGCATTTCAAAAATTTTAACTTTGGAGAACTCTTAAGAAATATGGTGTACACCATTGAATTGCCACTCCTTATTATCCTCAAACGAGTGGGCAAATCAAGGTTTCAAATCGGTAAATTGAAATTTTTTTATAGATAATCGTACAAGTCAATCGCAAGGATTGGTCCATTAAATTGGATGATGCTTTTTGGGCATATCGTACGGCTTACCAAACTCCGATTGGAATTACACCGTATAGATTGGTCTTTGGAAAGGGTTATCACTTACCGGTAGAAATTTCACATCGGGCACTTTGGGTTGTTAAACAGGTTAATATTGATTATGATACTGTAGGTAATGAATGACAGTTGGCAACGAGAGAGCTGGAAGAGATCCAGAATGAAGCTTACGAGTGTGCATCCGCCTACAAGGACAAGTTGAAGAAGGTGCATGATGTGAAGCTACAGCTATAGGTGTTTGAAGTCAATCAGCTCGTGTGGTTATACAATTCTAGGTTGAAGTTGTTCCCTAGAAAGCTGGAGAGTAATGCAATGGGCCTTATCGTGTTACATGAGTTGGAAAATATGGTGATGTGGAGATTGAAGATTTTGATGATCATATTCTACAAATGGTGAATGGCCACAGACTAAAGTCATATTTGAATGCATGAGAAATCAATGGATTGGAAAAGCATGTGGAGGTCCTTTATGTGAGCACTCTACACACGGAGGTTACTTGAGAACTTACAAGTATGATCTGGCTGAAGATCTAAAACTTTGCGCTCTTAGGAGGCGGCCTAAGGTTTCTTTCGTTTATCTTTTCTTTTTGTTTTTGAGTCTTTGTGTCTTATGTGCAATCAAATAAGTGTGGGGAAGTCCGAGGAAGTTTTTGCTAAGATTTGGTGCAATTGAGGGCAACGCACAGTCGTTTGGGGGTATGGCAAAATATTAAACATTTTTATCAACCCGAAAATTGTAAATTGTGTAGTGTTTTTGTTTATTTTTCTTGGCCATGTTGAGTTAGTAGGAAATTGAGATGTTTTGTCGGTGAGAAAACATGAAAAATGCAGTTCCAGGTACGTTTTTAGTGGTATGTTGACTCGAAAACACGTCTGGGAGGTTAAAATGAGTTAATTGGAAAAACAATTATAAGGCATGGACACCACAAATTGAAAAAACTTTATGGAAATGTGTCTCCCCAGAGCCACGTGGGGGAGCTTGGTTACATCCCAACGACGTGCGGAGGATCATTAGTCAACAAGTTAATATATCAATCCCCCGCGCCATGCGGGGGAGCACCATCACTCGTCCGCAATGCGCAACCCATTTCAAATCAAAGTTGGTCAACCTGAAACCGCCACGTCATGCCGTGAGTGCATAATATCTCCGCGACAGGCATGAGAGTGTATAAACGCTGAAAAATATAAGCGTTGCAGATAGTTTTTTTCTCCCAAATAAAAAACCCTAAGTCCTATATTCACCTCGTCGATTACCACCTCCATCTAACAATCACCACCATCGATAACCACCATTAAATCACCATCCTTCATTATCTACCACCACACAACATCGCTCATAGTCACTACCGATTAAGTTTACTTTCTATTACCGAGTGCAGCCATGATTTTGTTCAAATCTTTGTGTTTCGAGTCATGTTTAGTCACGATTCATGTATTAAAGTATTTGATTTTGTATGGTTGTTTTGTAGTTTTTGTATTTTTGCTGGCAATGTAATGGTTATGTCACGATTCGGATGGTTTTTTTAGTTCTGATTGAAATAGATTTGATAAGTGTTAGTTGGTTCAAATTTGGTGTGGTCATGACATTAGAGAAACATGTAGAAAGAAAAGGTATATAGGAGAACATAAGATGATTTTTGATGAGTTGTGATAGGTGAGTTGTTAGAACGAGGATATTGAGATATATTGAGTTGGTTTATAGTTGCGGATAGATCGTGTCGGATAGCATAGTGAATATACTTTGGTGATTGTTTCCATATGGTTGAGCTTGGTACTTATCATTGAATTAAGATACTTAGAAGTGAATTAAACATGGCATGGACATAGAACTTGGGTGAGCTAGAAGGTAAACATGATGAGTTCTACACTAGATATTTTGAAGTGTTGTTGGATATTTATAGATTTTGGGTAGTAAGTCATTGTGGTATAGATGATGTGTTTTGGTAAGTCGACAAGGGGTAGAACGTGAGTTAAAAATAATGTTTGAGAGTAAAACAAAAATAAACATTTTTTAGAATGTAGTTGTGTAAATTTTGTGTTATTTGAGTCTAGATAGTCTTGTATTTTGAGTCGAAAGTGGGATGGCTTATTGAGCTTTTAAAGTGACTGTAGAACTGCTCGTACCCAATCTCCATTCGAGCCTGTCGACCGGGTTAAATAATTTTAAAAGGGTACCGCGAATTTTTCAACCTTTTGTAATTTTTATTTTACTTTCTTATTTTATGTAACTTGTAACTGCAAAAGAAATGCTATACAGTTACACGTTTTGTACTATTACTAACTTGTTTGCACATTATGTTAGGTGAAGGTTCCTCAAGTAGAACGTCAAGAAGCAGGCATAGGCATGGGCCAAAGAGGAGGCGGATCGAGTATGACTTGGATGAGGACTGTCCGCTTCTAGAAACACCGATTGTAGCAATAAATGAAAGGAATTTGCGAGCTCATACACTATTACAATTTCGGATGAGGTCAACAAAGTACAATAGATGTCAGAAATTTGTTGGGATGAAGTTGTATAGGCACAAAGCGATTAATTGGGATATGATGATTGCGATTGGAGAAAAGGATAGAATGGAGAACTTTCTGGGTCCAAGATGGTTCGAGGTGTTGTGGTGTGCAAATATTCAGTTTGCAGAGTTTATGGTTGAGTTCGACTATTCAGTATGAGCCGACAAATTTTTGGAGCCGTTTGCTCTTATGTTTTATTTAGGGAATTAAAAATATACGTGGAGTGTGGAAGAATTTGCAGTGGCAACTGGGGTTTACACGTCGCAACAAGTTCGGAGTAGAGTTTCATAGATCACTTAGGGGGTCGTGTAAGAAGCGTACAACGGAATATATTTTGAAACGGAGTTAGAGGCATTTTGGTTAATTATTACATACATGGTTTGGTCATAGGACGCCATTGAGTCCTCAAATAGAGACCCGTTTCTTAGGTATGTCCATAGGATCTTGGCTTGTACTTTGCTGTCAAGGAAGAGTGGGACGGAGAAAGTGAATATGATGGACTTGTTTTGTTTGTACTATTTGGTGACAAGGACGGAGGCCAATATAGCAACTATATTGTAGTCTCAATTTGCGAAGGGTCGTCGGGAAGGTATGTGACTAGGATTCAAAGTATTGTGATGCTTTTGGTTGATACCCCGATATACTTTGACTCTTGGACCAACGACTGTGGCATTTGATATTTTAGATTTAAAGAAAATTAAGGTTGTTTAGTGGGACGAACCATTGTGATGGACAGCGGTAAAGGAGGGACCACAGGTGCTACCACCAGGTGGGACGCCTGTGGCTCAGGCTATGCAGGTGGGATACCATACATCGAGGCAGGCGGTAGTACAACGGATTAAGCGTCCTCAGGAGCAACACCCGATGCGACCACCTCTAGATCCACTTACATTGGAGTATTTATATATAACATGATGGTGGATGGGTTTTCAAGTCAGACGCTGGTGAGTAGTAGACATGATGATGCGCTGCGGTACATGATGATGTAGCAGCAGATAGAGGTGCCAGACTGGTTCACGGCACCACAGCAGCATGAGCAGATGGGTGATGTTGGTGGAGGAGATGACGATGATGAGTAGGGAGCTAGTAGCGTCAGGCTGATTTTTTTTTATTTTTTATTTTTCCCCTTTTATTTTGTTTCAAATATGACGATGGGTTGTACTAAATCTGATAATATTGTGGGAAATATAAGGGTGGTTGATTTGGTATATATGATATTATTATTTTGTTTAATGATGTTGCTAGAATATGTTTGATTGGTTCGTATCACTTGCATCGAACTTCACCTAGAGTATCACAATACGTTGGAAGGCATGGAAAGAGACTCTTGAGGATTCAGTTGCAAATCAGGGGAGTCAGTTCCATTTCTGTTGTTGTATTTATTTTATTTTTATTTTTTGTGTCGTTAGTTTGTGTCGTAGGTAGTTTCTCGCTCCATTGAGGATAACGCAAAATTTAAGTGTGGAGCGGGGGAAACTAGTGTTTAGTTGGTGTCTTATTTAGGTTTTTATTATATTTGAAAAATGAAAAAAACTAAAAACGTCCCGCAAATATTTTGCAAAGTAAAATGGAAGATGATAGGTATAATTGGATCATTGGTTTTTAACTATTACATATATGAGATAATGAAATGGTCGAAAATGAATCTAATTTAGGATATGTGGGTAGGCCCAGCCGATTGAAATGTTCCTTAGGAATGATATAATGCAGTTAGTTATTATGAGGCTTTTGGGTTTTCGCCTTAGGAGCTATAGTAAAACAGAAACCATTAAGAGTATAAGGGGTACTGTTATAAGTAAAAACATATAAGTATTCCGGTTAAATGGCACACTTTTTTCATTTTATGAAAATAACTCCGAAACTGGTAGTGCACGAAAAAAATAATTCCATTCATTTATTCACTAAGTTAGATGTATAATAACGAAAGCCTACGGTACTGTCATTGGGATGGTGACTCAGGTGGTACACCCTCTAGGTCAAGTTAGAAAAAAAAAGATAAATATGTTGAAGCTTATGGTATTGCCACTGGGATGGTGACTCAGTGGTATATACTCTCTAAGTTGAACATAAGCAAAAGCATGTCAAAGATCAAAACATCATCCATTATCCATCAAAATTTAATTGGAATTAAGAAAAGGTTTTTCTATAAGATGGTAGATAATAATCTTTTAACCTCATAAGCTTGAAGTGGGATTAGGTAGCATTGTGGATTTGAGTGTGAGATCCATAGATGAATAATTCACTTGAACTAAATGGATCATGATTAAGGGCTCGGAAAGTAGCGGTTGGGTTTAAGTGGACATTACGCAGTCTTAGTTAATGTGTGATTAGATTCCCTAAATAAGTAATTGAATATATTGAAGGCCAGTGATTCAGATTGTGATCCATTGTAGATAATTTTTTTGGGACGAAAAAAGATAAATGTGGGGATGTGATGTTTGTGAAAACATATGGTTCTTGTATGTATATTGTATAAGTTTTCACAATTTAAACGTCTCGTTACAAACCTTTATGTTGTACTTATTGTGCGTTGGGTTTTATTGGCTTAGCTGGTGCTAAACGAGGTAAAAGGAACATACAAGCAGGAAAACGGTTTTAACGGGTCAAGATGGTAGCCCAAAACTGTTCTGTTGGAAAAGTGACTCCCATGTGCCACGCGGGGGATCACCTTTGTAGGTCCAGGATCCTGCGATTCTAGACGGAAGTTTGGGCAAAATATCACTACTTCGGTAGAATGTTATTAAAAAGGAGTAGAAACTGAAAATACTGTCACACCCCGACCCGCAGCGGAAAAAGTGATCGAGGCATGATTGGGTTATTATCAAAGCTCATGACATTTATTATAACGTTTCATATTCATTAATACATTTTAATGGGAAATATACAATCACAATTACATCATGTCCTAAACATCAATCTAGGCTTCATTGTTTTCTTCTAAGGCATTTCCTATGTTTTCCTTGCTTCATCCTGTTCACCTGTATCATGTGTAAAAATGGTTTTTGGATCAACAAAAAGTTGGCGAGTGAATCCTATGGAAAACATTTAAACAAGTTTATTTAATTGATTATAAAATAAAGTGCACAACCACACATGAGTAAAAATAGATGTAAACTTATTCACCAATCATTTAATATTAAATAATGCACACATGAACAATAATGGATCGTTTGGAGGCACGCGTTGCTCAACTCGTCTCCCACGAGGAACTGATGGGCCTAATGAATGATTTGCATATACTTGACAATATGAAATACATAACTACAAACAATATAAACTAAATAATACACACACGAACAATAATGGATTTGTTTTGAGGCACGCGTTGCTCAACTCGTCTCCCACGAGGAACTGATGAGCCTAATGAATGAATTTCATATAAATTGACAATATGAAATACATAACTACAAACAATATATACAATCTAAGTTTAGTTCACAATATGGTATGGCACAAGTTTAAATAAACGAGTTAATTTTTGGTGACACATGACACACCCCAAAACGTGTAATTAAAAAGGGGAGTTGTAAGATTCACTCACATTGGGTGCGTTCGGTTGATGATGTTGAACACGCACGAAGTTGGATTTAACCACGAGTGAAACTAACCTAGATAATAACATAAGGGTTTGGTAAATAAGGGGATTTTATTAATCAATTTTAGTAGGATGATTGGATATATTTTTGTGAGTTTAAGGCTATTTTCTAACCTTAAAAATGTTATTTTTAAGTATTTTTAATTGATTTTTAAATAAAATAAATAAATAAAAATAATAAAAAAAGTTGACTTTTTGCGACTGTTGACCGTTGACCGTTGACTTGTTGACCGGTCAGGCTGTGAAATTGTGTGCGCCGGGTGAGGCTCGAACCCGAGACCTCCCGTTCGCGTGCACGCAGCTCTACCAACTGAGCTACGTGTCTAACCCGAAATATTTCTGTTTTTAATTATATTTATATACTACTTGATTTAAACAGAAAATCATTCATTTTTAAAAACGATTTTAATACATCGAACCGGTGTTCTCCACAGGTCTCGAACCCGGGACCTGTGGTTTGGGTTAACACACAGTCCAACGCTGGACTGTGTGTCTAACTTGTTATATAATCTGATTTTTATTATACTTATATACAAACTACATTACTTCATTTCTGCCTTATAAAAAGTTTGATAATTGTCCGGATCGGTGCGGTAGTCCGGACTCGAACTCGTGACGTGTGATTAAACGTTCACACAGTCCACGACTGGACTGTGTGTCTATCTTGGTTATTATTCCAATTTTTATTAAACTTAACATCTATATGAAATGAATCCGGTTCAGTAATAAAAAGGAACATTTTTTTAAGGCGAGTGTGCGTGCGACAAGTATCGAACTCGGGACGTAAGCGTGTTTATTTGCACACAGTCCACCGCTGGACTGTGTGTCTAACCCGACTTATATCTTGATTTAAATTATACTTATAGACAACTGAAACTTCGTCTTCTTCGTTGGACTTAACCAGAATCGGAGTCCGACTGGTTCGTCGATTTAATCATGTTCTTTTAGTGTTTTGCGGTTAATTACAGGTGAGATAAATAAAAAGAATGAGAGGTTAAGTGTTAGATATACCGAACTGGACTCCTCTGTTTCGCCGGCGAAACTCCGGTGACAGCAAACTATTCCGGCGACGTGTGTCTTGCGGCAGAGGGTCTTCAGCGAGCTTGAGGTGAGTGTAGGTGGCTTCGGTATGAGCTCTGGGGGTTCAATAAGGCTCAAAGGTGAAAGGCTCGGTTTTCCGGTGAGGTGCAGAACTTTTCCGGCCAGTGGAATTACGTCGGGTAAAGGTGTGATTGTGAGCGAAAAAGCTAGCAGAGGTTTGAGGGGGTATTTATAGGGCAGAACATCAATGTATTTAGTCTGATTTCCGTCTTGATTCGTCGGTTAAAGATTTTCCGGCGGTTATGACTTGCGTCGCGGGTTCAGCGTCGGTTATAACCGATGTAGTAGTGAATGTTTACGTTAAAACTTAAGAAACCGTCCAATCTTGGCGAGATAGTCGGGATTTCCGACGACTGCAATTAGGCGCGTCGTTTTTGAATTCGAGATTTATTTTATGAATTAATTGTCTCCAATAATTAACAAGGAACATAAGTGGCGCAGTGGTTGGATGGTTAAGTGTTAAGGCTGTGCTGAATGGCTGGCTGACCCGGGTTCGAAACCCGGCAGCAACCTTTTATTTTTAAACCACAATTTTTAACAGTTTTTCAAAAACAAATTATATATTCCAATATACTTATTAATTATGTATCGTTTAAAATTAATTTGGGCATTAAATATGCAACGAAATTTTTAACTGATTGTTCGGTTAATAAAAGGAGCGGGTTTGGTAAATCCGTTTTTTGACGGATGTTACAAATACGCTGAAGATTCAATCAATGATATCGAAAGAGTATACATCTTGTCAAGCTGGCGAAATCCTGGAGAGATTTCGCAAGCGTTTACCCCTCTGGGAACTCCAAAACAATGAACACACGACACTATTTATAGACACGTTTTACTCTCGTGCGAAGTGAGGAAATTAGCTTCAGGCGAAGGTAGCTTACCTTCGTACGAAGATAACAATCACCTTCGTGCGAAGTGAGCTATCACTTCGTACGAAGTGACATATATGCACCTCTCACGTTCATACTTAGGTCGTGTGTTCGTATCTAATCTATACAATATTCAACACACGCTCTATCTAGCTTATTCGTACAGTAACGGACATAAATGCATCAACAATTTCCCCCTTGGACATCACTGTCGAAGCTCGATCTTGATCTTGAAATATGAGAGCAGTGTTTGAATATTCTACCACTTTAATCAGGTATCTGTCGATGTCGTAGAACGCGTTAACAAATTCCCCTTGATTGATGATCCGGGTTTACAATTTCTTCAATACATTCCCCCTGGAATAATTCTCCAGTTCAAAGGTTTGCACGGTTCCCAACCTCCTCTAATTTGCTTATCGACAAATTTTCTCAAATAAACACTAACTCGAAATTGATCAATGCAGCGTCTCCATTTCAACTTTAACCACATCCGCATTCGGTTTTAGCGCACTCCTCCTATGCTCGATCCTTTGATCTTCAAAACCCAACCGACAATTGATGAAAACTTCGAATTACCACAACGGTAAACTTCAAATCAATGAACACCGGCGAAAATCTGAAATCCCAATTTCCTTAATCATGTTTAAGCATACTCCTAAAAGATTGATTAGCAATTCGGTAATCTTCGCAATCAGCAAATCTTCATTGGAATCAAATCATCTAGTAACACATCAGATCTGAGAAACATTCTTCCGCGATTAGAATCACATTCTTCCTCTTCAGTCACAATAATAGATATATAACTATCTCCGTTAGACAGGTGCAACTTAACCAACAAACATCGTCAGTCAACGGCGGTTAGTCTAAGAAGAATGATTCCTCGACTTGAAGACTAAAAATAATGGCACCTAAGAACGTTATTAGTGACTACCCCAATATCTTCAACCAACTGTGATCGTATCATTAAATTTGTACTCTGAAGCTCTAGACGGTGTCCTCGAACAACCCGAATTAGACGTTAAAATCTCAAAAAAATTTGCAATCACCAACTTTTTTCTGAACACCCGTCTCGTCAGTATGATCAAAAAATGTCTTTTTCTTTTTTAGGTATCATGGGTTACCTTCGTGCGAAGGTAATCTATCTTCGTGCGAAGTGGCGCCTCCCTTTGTGCGAAGGTAATTATCTTCGTGCAAAGTGAGTACCTTCGTGCGAAGATAAATCCATGATGAACACGTTTTTCGATCCAAAATCTTTATTTCTGCGAATTTCAAGATGATTCTGGCACAGACTTGTTCGAAAATGATTTTCTAACAATTCTATAGATTCAATTTTACTTTTTATCCGTGGATTGTCCGTTTATTTGATGTTTTACGTCTAAAACCCTCCTAAGTCCATAAATGTCCATAATTCATGAGCGTAGTGTAACATTTGTCAAAAACGGGTTTTCAAAACCGCTCCGTTTTGTAATCGAATATCAAGTTATAAATGTCACGTTGAATATTTATGATTATTTTGATTTAAAATGATACATAATTAATAAATAAACTAAACTATAAAAATTAGATTGGATAAAAAGTTAAAACAAAATAAATAAAAAGGATTTGTGGCTGCCGGGACTCGAACCGGGTCAGCCAGAACTGGATCCAACGACTTAACACACACCCGCATCACCACTCCGCCACTTGTTATTTTCTGTTATCCTTAGGAAACAAATAACATTTATACACAAACTCGGTTAAACCGGTTGCGCCAACTGAGAAACGGAAATCGGCAATTCAATCGTCAGATCGTTTGATTACTCACGCATTCACGTTTATAACCGATGAACCGATGTCTTTAATCAATTCAGAGGTGATTGAACATCAATTTTCATTACTATCGGTTTTTATAACCGAAAAGAATCAAAGTCCCAATTACTTCAACTCCAGACCTCTCTCGCGACTCAGAAACGTCATACCAATACTCCATTTCACTCTCGTCACATTTTCAGACCGTCAGAACGTCTAAATCAACTCGCCGGAATTTTCGGTAAAAGTCGCCGGAAAACCGTATTCATCCTCAAACGGTAAATCTTTCAATATCATTGTAGTTCAACAATTGTTAGGCTATTTCTAACTTAAACCTCTCAATTGAAATCGAATTCAGGCACTGTATTCAGCTAATTTCAGTTCGCCGGAAAGATTCTGAAAATCTCTATATTCATCTGAGAATCGGTAAGGGCATTCAAACCCTCTGTTAACAATTGCTGAACACTTCAATTTCACGATTAGCTAATAAAAACGGTTACTTGTCTTGTTCAGTTAAAGAGCATAAAAACAGGGACCGACACATTGCCGGAATTCTGAAATAAACCGTTCATCGGTATGTTCACCTCTAATTACCGTCTCTGTCATTTCATTTTAGCCTTAAGAATATTTGTCAATCGTAAAAACAAGAAACGGATCAGTGATTCAGTCGTCGGAAATTTGAATGAAGAAGACGAAGTTAACTAAGTTATAAGTTTATTTAAAACCAGTAAAATGAACGGGTTAGACACACAGTCCAGCGGTGGACTGTGTGCAAAACATATACGCATGTCCCGAGTTCGATCCCTGATACACGCACTCCTTATGTAATAAAATGCCTTTTTGTTTAAAAACTAAATCGGGTTAACTCAGTTAGTTATTAAGTATAATAAAAACCGAGATAATAACCAGGTTAGACACACAGTCCAGCGGTGGACTGTTGCAACACTAAGCACACGTCGCGAGTTCGAAACCCGTCACTGGCACCGGTTTGTTGAATTAAAATGTTTTTGCAATTAAAATAATTTCGGTTAAACTGAATAAGTATATAAATATAATTAAAAACAAGATTATTTCGGGTTAGACACGTAGCTCAGTTGGTAGAGCTGCGTGCACGCGTACGGGAGGTCTCGGGTTCGAGCCTCACCCGGCACAAACAATTTCACATACGAACCGGTCAACAGGTCAACGGTCAATGGTCAACGGTCAACGCAAAATAAACAATTTTTTTTATATTTTTATTTATTTAATTTAATTTAAAAATCAATTAAAAATACTTAAAAAATAACATTTTTAAAGATAGAAAATAGCCTTGAACTCACAAAAATATATCTAAAAATTCAATTAACATCCTTAATAAAATCCGCTCATTTAATATATTTTTCCGTTATTATTTAGGTTAGTATTTCTCGTTGTTCCGCTCATTTAATTCGTGCGCATCTCACCATCTCCAATCCAACGCACCCAATGTGAGTGAATCTTTACAAATTCCCCGTTTAATCACGTTTTGGGGTGTATCATGTGTCTTGATATATATATATTATACTTAAACCATTGTGCATACATCATATCATGAACTTCTGTATTCAGTTTGTTTCTGTTGTGTAGTTATTGTTGGATGCAATTTATTATTTTCAGTACATGCAATTTCATAGGCCGCCGCTCCCCATTACATTATAAGCGTTGAGCATGTTCCCCATTTCATTATGAGGTTGAACCTGGCGTGCCCACATACGATCGGCTCCGTTTGATTGAGCCTTGATCGCACAGACATTTTCATTTTCAGTACATGCAATACGATCGGCTCCGTTTGATTGAGCCTTGATCGCACAGTTTCATTTATGTTATTTATCGTATGATGTTGGTAAGTTCATGTATGCTGTCATATGTTATTTTTGTTATAGTTGTGACTGCTATTTGCCACTGCTTGATTATTTACATTTGCTCATCTATGATTATGCACAGTTTTTCATTGATAAACTAACAAGTAATTCATTAATAAATGTTTATCTAATAAGGTTCACTCACCAACTTATGTTGACCCAAAAAAACCCCCATTTTTACACATGATACAGGTGAACCAGCAGCAGCTAGGAACACATAGGACTTGGACTAGAAGAATAAAATGATTTAGAGTTGGGATTGTTATGTTTGATTTATTTTCTTTGTATTGTATGAACATGTTTGGATATTTGGAAATGTAACTTTGACTTTATTAAATATGAAACATATTAGTAAATGTCATGAGCTTTGGTGATAACCCAATTATGCCCCTACTCTTATTCCGCTGCGGGTTGGGGTGTGACAGATTGGTATCAGAGCCATGACTATAGGGATATAGGATAGGTTATTAGACCCTTAGAGCCTATACTATAGTTGATTAGAAACTTATAAGATTTTTGTGTGTTACATGCCAAATTTCATGATGTTTATATGTTTTATGTTAAATGTTACATTCAATATTATGCAAGCATGTTCATAAGTATGTATTATCATATAATGCCAATCATGAATCATATACTCACAACATATCACATCCATGAAAGCACACACCACATCATGATTGCTTTTACAATGATTTTCGTGTTTTCAAATCTCATCAAAGTGAGTTCTCATGACGGGCATGTAGTAACTGGAATGGTACCAGTACTGGTAGTCGGAACGTCCTGTCTAGGCTGGCATTCGTATAAATCCAAAATAAAGGACCAATTTGCCTACCTGGGGACTAACGATGAGAGTACGAAGTACCTATTAGGCCAAAGCATGCTATACCAAACGTCGTGTGAGCTAACCCCACTTTGAGTTGTCATTGTGTCTACACCTGGACACGTTCCGACCAAACATCTCATGAACATATTTCGTGGTTTGCATTCGGGTGATGCGAGTGTTAAATTGCCAATACTAATGTGAATCCTACCAAGCCAATAGCCATGAGGGCCCACATGACTATATAGGTGAAGGTATGGGAGACATTTGAGGCCCAACATGAGCAAACCCAAGACATCCTATGGATGTAGTTGCATTATTGATATTTATGTTATTTTCATTTTCTTAAAGACACATGACACCTAAAAAGACACCATAAACTCACAATCTTCTCATTGTATGATCTTGTAGATGTCGTCTAGACAGCAACGAAGGGGTAAAAGATCAGGAAGGTCTCAGGAACGTTTGGCCACTCAGATCGCGAAACAAATGGCCACGATACTGCCTGACATTGTGGTCCAAGTACAACAAGCCCTCGCTACAAATCCTACTAACCCTCCCCAACAACATGACCAGAACATCGACAACCCTCCTACCAGCAAGTGTTCATACAAACATTTCAAGTCTTGTGATCCTCCTAAATTTGAAGGGACCGAGAGTGTCACTGCTCTCCTACATTGGTTCGAGGAGATGGAAAACACCTTTCTAAACTGCGATTGTCCTGAGGATCGCAAGGTTCGATACGCTACCGGGAGACTATTTGGGTAGGTCTCACTTGGTGGAATACTGAGAAAGGGAAGAGGGGAACTGAAGATGCAATGGCCTTAACTTGGGAGGAGTTAAGGGAAATCATGACTAGGCGCTTCTATCCTAGGAGTGAAATTAAAAAGCTGGAGGACGAATTTCATTCTCTAAAGCAAAAGGAGGGTGATCACACCACTTATAACAAGAGGTTCTTGGAGTTGAACCAAATGGTTCCAAATTTATTCACCCCAACTTATCGTCTGATTGAGCATTATATTCGAGGACTTCCCTCGAAAATTCAAGATTCAGTCCTCAGCACTTCACCGGTAACACTTGAAGCTGCTATGGAGCTAGCAACTGAACTGACCGAGAACCGAATTCGCAACGGGAAGTTCAAGGAAGAGAAAAAGAAAGCCCCTGTTGAGGGTCAAACTTCAAACCATCCCATCTCTTCCTCTAAGTTTGCTAACAAGAGGAAGCGCAACACCAGAAATTTTGCAGTTACTCAAACCAACTCCCCTATTCCTGCTGCACCCATTACTCAAGTCACTCCTTCACCCGCACCATACAGAAGACCTTACACTGGCCCGCTACCAAAATGCAACCGTTGCCAATATCACCACTCCCCTGATCATCCCTGCCAATATTGCACCGGCTGCGGTCGCGCAGGTCATACTGTTCAAACTTGCCGCATGCCTCAACGAACGAACTGCCACCAACCTTTAACCCAAACCCACCAACAAATAATGGGCCAAGCCCAATTACCCCTACTATTACCACCCACCCAACATTTAGCCCAAACATATTACCAGCCCAATTATCCTATGGGTCAACCAATGCGGGCTTGCTACAATTGCGGTGACCCGAGCCACTTCAGAAACACTTGTCCAAGGTTAGTAAAAATTATTCATGCTCAGGCCCAAGCCAACCCGGTGAATCAAGCAAACCAAGCCCCTCCACCTACAAGAGGGAGAGCTTTCAATATCAACGCTAACCAGGCCAGAGCTGACGGCAATGTGGTTAACGGTACGTTCCTTATAAATGGTAGATATGCATCTATGTTATTTGATACTGGTGCGGATAGAAGTTTTGTGTCTTTAGAATTTGAACCTATCTTAAGCAAAAATGAGGATAAGCTCACGGAATCCATAACGGTAGAAGTTGCGGATGGGAAACCAGTTTCATTAAACTTTATTATACGCAACTGTACACTCACCTTAAATGACCACGATTTCTCAGTCGACCTGATTCCTATGAAGCTGGGAAGTTTTGATATCATAATCGGTATGGATTGGCTCAGTCAACATCAGGCAGAAGTTGTATGTCGTGAAAAATTTATTCGTATTCCTCTTTCAAACGGTCAGACTCTTCGAATCATTGGAGAAACCTCGTCGAAAGGGCTCAGCTTAATGTCTTGTCTTCAAGCTCAAAAATATCTTCGCAAGAATTATGTCGCGTTTTTTAGCTCATATCATCAAAATGGGAACCATGGAAAAGAAACTTAAAGACATTCCTGTAGTAAAAGACTTCCCGCAAGTTTTTCCTGACGACATTTCAGGACTTCCTCCAGTTAGAGACGTCGAATTCCGTATTGATCTTATACCTGGTGCTACACCAGTTGCAAAGTCTCCTTATAGGTTAGCCCCCTCTGAAATGCAAGAGCTAGCCAGTCAATTACAAGAGTTGACTGACAAGGGATTCATACGTCTTAGCTCGTCGCCTTGGAGTGCACCTGTCCTTTTTGTAAAGAAGAAAGATGGATCGTTTCGTATGTGCATCGACTACAGAGAGCTCAACAAGTTAACAATCAAGAATCGCTATCCTTTACCTCCCATTGATGATCTTCTTGACCAACTACAAGGTGCCAGCTGCTTTTCAAAAATCGACCTTCGATCTGGCTATCATCAACTTAGAGTGCATGAAGAAGACGTCCCTAAGACTGCTTTTCGAACTCGTTATGGCCACTATGAATTCATGGTTATGCCATTTGGTTTAACCAACGCACCAGCTGTCTTCATGGACCTAATGAACAGAGTCTGCAAACCTTATCTTGATCGATTTGTTATAGTCTTCATCGACGATATTCTTATTTATTCAAAATCTAAATCTGATCATGAGCGTCATCTTCGACTCATCCTTGTACTTCTAGAAAAGGAAAAGCTTTATCCCAAATTCTCCAAATGTGAATTCTGGTTAAAAGAGGTGCAATTCCTCGGGCATGTAGTCAATGACAAGGGAATACATGTCGACCCTTCAAAGATCAAAGCGGTTCAAGAATGGCAAGCTCCACGTACACCAACTGAAGTAAGATCTTTCCTTGGTCTAGCTGGCTATATCGTCGGTTCATTTCAAACTTCTCTCGCATTGCTGTACCACTCACGGCTTTAACTCATAAGGGAAAACCTTTCATATGGGGACCCAAGCAAGAAGAAGCCTTTCAACTCTTAAACAAAAACTTTGTGATGCACCAATCCTCACTCTTCCTGAAGGTTGTGATGATTTTGTAGTCTATTACGACGCGTCAGGGCAAGGATTAGGCTGCGTTCTAATGCAAAGAGGAAAAGTCATAGCTTATGCTTCGAGACAACTCAAGACACATGAAAAGAACTACACCACTCATGACCTAGAACTTGGAGCCGTTGTGTTCGCTCTTAAGATATGGAGACATTATCTCTATGGTACTAAGTGTGAAATATACACTGACCACAAGAGTCTTCAACATATCTTCAATCAAAAAGAGTTAAACATGAGGCAACGGAGATGGGTCGAACTTCTAAATGATTACGACTGTGAAATTAGATACCACCCTGGTAAAGCAAATGTGGTGGCTGATGCACTTAGTCGAAAGGGTCATGCGAACTCCATTCATCTTCTATGTTCGCAAATTATAACTGACATTAAAGATCAAATTCGAGAAGCCCAACACGTTTCAATAACAGAAGAAGATGTACGAAAGGAGATGTCCTGTGGAGCTGAGCTAAAAATTGAAACTAAATCTGACGGTATTCTGTATTACCTAGATCGTATCTGGATTCCTAACCACAACAATCTTCGTGAAATTCTTATGAATGAAGCTCACAAAACGCGATATTCTATACACCCAGGAGCCGATAAGATGTATCAAGACCTACGATACACCTATTGGTGGCCTGGAATGAAGAAGGATATTGCAGTTTTTGTTTCCAAGTGCCTTACATGTTCCAAGGTGAAGGCTGAACACCAAAGACCCTCAGGACTTCTGGTCCAACCGGAAATACCTGTATGGAAGTGGGAAAATATAACCATGGATTTCATTACCGGGTTACCTCGCACTTCTGGTGGGTATGAAACTATATGGGTAATTATAGACCGACTTACAAAATCAGCTCACTTTATTCCTATCCGCGAAGATTTCAAGAACGAAAAGCTTGCTCGTATTTATATCAACGAAATCGTAAGCCGACATGGGGTACCGTTAAGCATTATTTCTGATCGTGATGGTCGTTTCACTTCACGAACATGGCAAGCAGTACAATCCGCTATGGGCACGCGATTAGATCTCAGTACCGCCTATCATCCTCAAACTGATGGACAGTCTGAGCGCACCATTCAAACTCTTGAAGATATGCTTAGAGCATGTGTCATAGACTTCAAGGGAAATTGGGACGCCCACCTACCATTAGTTGAATTTTCGTACAACAACAGCTATCATTCGAGCATCGGCATGGCACCTTTTGAAGCCTTATATGGTCGTAAGTGCTGATCTCCTGTATGTTGGCACGAAATTGGGGAAGCTCAAATTACTGGTCCAGAATTGATCCAAGAAACCACAGACAAGATCCATCAAATTCGAAACAATCTTCTAGCGGCTCAAAGTCGTCAAAAGAGTTATGCAGATAAACGACGGAAGCCCTTAGAGTTTAACATTGGTGATCATGTACTTTTAAAAGTATCACCGTGGAAGGGAGTAGTTCGTTTTGGTCAAAAGGGCAAGCTAGCACCACGCTACGTAGGACCTTTCAAGATACTCGAAAGAGTAGGACCTGTAGCATACAAGCTTGACCTACCAGAAGAACTCAACAGGATTCATCCCACATTCCACGTGTCGAACTTGAAGAAGTGCCTCGCTGATGAGAACCTCCATATTCTGCTGGAAGATATTCAGATTGATGAATCTATGCATTTTATTGAAAGACCTGTAGAGATCATGGACTTCGGAGAGAAACGTTTACGACGAAGTCGCATTCCAATTGTTTGGGTACGCTGGGAGTCGAAACGGGGACCTGAGTTTACTTGGGAACGTGAAGACTCAATGTGCGAAAAATACCCGCATCTTTTTCCTACTACTTCAACTACTTAAATTTCGGGACGAAATTCCTAAAAGTAGGGGATACTGTAACATTTGTCAAAAACGGGTTTTCAAAACCCGCTCCGTTTTGTAATCGAATATCAAGTTATAAATGTCACGTTGAATATTTATGATTATTTTGATTTAAAATGATACATAATTAATAAATAAACTAAACTATAAAAATTAGATTGGATAAAAAGTTAAAACAAAATAAATAAAAAGGATTTGTGGCTGCCGGGACTCGAACCCGGGTCAGCCAGAACTGGATCCAACGACTTAACACACACCCGCATCACCACTCCGCCACTAGTTATTTTCTGTTATCCTTAGGAAACAAATAACATTTATACACAAACTCGGTTAAACCGGTTGCGCCAACTGAGAAACGGAAATCGGCAATTCAATCGTCAGATCGTTTGATTACTCACGCATTCACGTTTATAACCGATGAACCGATGTCTTTAATCAATTCAGAGGTGATTGAACATCAATTTTCATTACTATCGGTTTTTATAACCGAAAAGAATCAAAGTCCCAATTACTTCAACTCCAGACCTCTCTCGCGACTCAGAAACGTCATACCAATACTCCATTTCACTCTCGTCACATTTTCAGACCGTCAGAACGTCTAAATCAACTCGCCGGAATTTTCGGCAAAAGTCTGCCGGAAAACCGTATTCATCCTCAAACGGTAAATCTTTCAATATCATTGTAGTTCAACAATTGTTAGGCTATTTCTAACTTAAACCTCTCAATTGAAATCGAATTCAGGCACTGTATTCAGCTAATTTCAGTTCGCCGGAAAGATTCTGAAAATCTCTATATTCATCTGAGAATCGGTAAGGGCATTCAAACCCTCTGTTAACAATTGCTGAACACTTCAATTTCACGATTAGCTAATAAAAACGGTTACTTTCTTGTTCAGTTAAAGAGCATAAAAACAGGGACCGACACATTGCCGGAATTCTGAAATAAACCGTTCATCGGTATGTTCACCTCTAATTACCGTCTCTGTCATTTCATTTTAGCCTTAAGAATATTTGTCAATCGTAAAAACAAGAAACGGATCAGTGATTCAGTCGTCGGAAATTTGAATGAAGAAGACGAAGTTAACTAAGTTATAAGTTTATTTAAAACCAGTAAAATGAACGGGTTAGACACACAGTCCAGCGGTGGACTGTGTGCAAAACATATACGCATGTCCCGAGTTCGATCCCTGATACACGCACTCCTTATGTAATAAAATGCCTTTTTGTTTAAAAACTAAATCGGGTTAACTCAGTTAGTTATTAAGTATAATAAAAACCGAGATAATAACCAGGTTAGACACACAGTCCAGCGGTGGACTGTGTGCAACACTAAGCACACGTCGCGAGTTCGAAACCCGTCACTGGCACCGGTTTGTTGAATTAAAATGTTTTTGCAATTAAAATAATTTCGGTTAAACTGAATAAGTATATAAATATAATTAAAAACAAGATTATTTCGGGTTAGACACGTAGCTCAGTTGGTAGAGCTGCGTGCACGCGTAGGGAGGTCTCGGGTTCGAGCCTCACCCGGCACAAACAATTTCACATACGAACCGGTCAACAGGTCAACGGTCAATGGTCAACGGTCAACGCAAAATAAACAATTTTTTTTTATATTTTTATTTATTTAATTTAATTTAAAAATCAATTAAAAATACTTAAAAAATAACATTTTTAAAGATAGAAAATAGCCTTGAACTCACAAAAATATATCTAAAAATTCAATTAACATCCTTAATAAAATCTGCTCATTTAATATATTTTTCCGTTATTATTTAGGTTAGTATTTCTCGTTGTTCCGCTCATTTAATTCGTGCGCATCTCACCATCTCCAATCCAACGCACCCAATGTGAGTGAATCTTTACAAATTCCCCGTTTAATCACGTTTTGGGGTGTATCATGTGTCTTGATATATATATATTATACTTAAACCATTGTGCATACATCATATCATGAACTTCTGTATTCAGTTTGTTTCTGTTGTGTAGTTATTGTTGGATGCAATTTATTATTTTCAGTACATGCAATTTCATAGGCCGCCGCTCCCCATTACATTATAAGCGTTGAGCATGTTCCCCATTTCATTATGAGGTTGAACCTGGCGTGCCCACATACGATCGGCTCCGTTTGATTGAGCCTTGATCGCACAGACATTTTCATTTTCAGTACATGCAATACGATCGGCTCCGTTTGATTGAGCCTTGATCGCACAGTTTCATTTATGTTATTTATCGTATGATGTTGGTAAGTTCATGTATGCTGTCATATGTTATTTTTGTTATAGTTGTGACTGCTATTTGCCACTGCTTGATTATTTACATTTGCTCATCTATGATTATGCACAGTTTTTCATTGATAAACTAACAAGTAATTCATTAATAAATGTTTATCTAATAAGGTTCACTCACCAACTTATGTTGACCCAAAAAAACCCCCATTTTTACACATGATACAGGTGAACCAGCAGCAGCTAGGAACACATAGGACTTGGACTAGAAGAATAAAATGATTTAGAGTTGGGATTGTTATGTTTGGTTTATTTTCTTTGTATTGTATGAATATGTTTGGATATTTGGAAATGTAACTTTGACTTTATTAAATATGAAACATATTAGTAAATGTCATGAGCTTTGGTGATAACCCAATTATGCCCCGACTCTTATTCCGCTGCGGGTCGGGGTGTGACACGTAGGTGGTTCGATCGACGATTAGTTCGATTAAATCGGTACCATAGCACTAATGACAATTGGAGGTCCAGGATCCGGAAGTTCTAGACAAAAGTTTGGGCAAAATATCCTTAATTCGGTGGAATGTTATTGAGAAAGGAGTAGAAACATAATACGCAGAAGCTTCAATCATTTATACCGAAAGAGTATAAATCTTGCCAAGCTGGCGAAATCCTAGAGAGAATCCGCCAGCGTTTCCCCTCTGGGAACTCCAAAACTTACAAAACAATGAACACACGACACTATTTATAGACATGTTTTATCCTCGTGCGAAGTGAGGAAATTACCTTCATGCGAAGGTAGCTTACCTCCATACGAAGATAACAATTACCTTCGTGCGAAGTGAGCTATCACTTCGTACGAAGTGACATAAATGCACCTCTCAGGTTCGTACTTGGGTCGTGTGTTCGTATATAATCTATATAATATTCAACACACGCTCTATCTAGCCTATTCGTACAGTGACGGACTTAAAATGCATCAACAACCTTGGACGTATTTGATGCGCTGGAAGGAGTTAAATGTGATTCCCTAATTTATTATCCGCCCAACCACGCGGGAGGAAGGCTTGGCTCTCACGCGACCCACAGGAGAGTGATTCGAGATTTTGTAGTATTTTAATTTAAATCCCAAAATCATAACGACATTCCATTCTCCAGCCATTTTAACTAATCTAGAGCTCAGCATAGGCGATTTTCAGAGTCCTAACACCCCATTCGTCTTGTTTCTTCATGTTTATTTGTATTGAATCAAGATTTGAAGCTGCAATGATAAACACGCGAGCCTAAACTCTTTGTGACTTCCCCCGGATGAACAGTTGCTAGGTTTTTCACGTTAAACTGTATTTTCTGATTCTTGTAACAGTACTCTTGACCACTTGTATTGATTTTTGATAAACGTTTATTATATTTGAATTGTTTGTTGTTTATCAAACGTATTAGCGATTTCCTTGCATCGTTAGCGAGTTGGTAAATTGGTGGTAATTGGTATAATTTAACGGATTGTTAGGTTATTATAGTTATTACTAAAAAAATGTCCCTGATAATTCATTAATTCCAAGGTCATGTCTATGTGGTGTTTGATCAGTAAACAAGTTTTTCTGTTAAACTGGTAATTGGGATTCGGGTTAGGGGTTACTTCTTCTCATTCTGATAACACTTTTCTTAAAAACTTGGTTATTTCTTAAACAATCAAACAAACCCCCGATTTAGATAATAGTAGTTCATTAGTTAATTTTTTCAATTCTGACCACAAATTCCCTACGAATACGACTGATCGATGTCGTTTGGTCGGTCAAAAATATATATATATAAGTAGTAAGTGGAAAGTCGAGTCGTCTTCACAAGGAATTGGTGGTCAGACCAGTTTTGATTAAATTACTAATTATTAAAAGAAACAAATTGATTGTTTGGTCGAGTTGGTGTAAAAGCAACAAACTTAAACTTTTGATTTAAAACAGTTGTGAGAAACAATCTTCTAGGTTTTGGGTTTGGTGAAAACAATTAATTTAATTAACTAGTGGGAAATCATTAAGGGTGACTACGTGCGTGATTAACCCAGTGACAATTGAATTATATGAGCAATTGATTATTGCAATTATAACCAATGTATTCCTCAAAAACTCATTTAATGCCCACTTATGATTTTCTACTTTCATCGAATCATATCTATTCATAAAACGCCTTTTGAGAGTTTTGAGAGTGTCATGCGATAAATGGCGAAACGCATTGTAAAAGAGATTTATGGAACTTTATATCACAAGAGAGTATAGTCATAAAGCCTCGACTTTATCATTAGTCAATTATTAATTTTAAATATTTTATAATTAATTTCTAATTTTATAATATAAAAAACCATTTCATTAAATTAAAAAACATTACACTAAAATTTAAAAAAACATTACAATAAAATAAAATAAAAAACTCAAATATTATATTTTTTTCGATTCGTTTCTTTTGTTGTAACGTCATCTTCAACGCTTTTCTGGTCAGGTGGCCGTCCGGTTTCGAGTAGAATTCAAAGTCATGATCACATTGTCTATCCCGCATAATCTCGGTCACTTCCCGGTTCTTTTCCATACGTTGAGTCCCTAGTTCGTGTATGTCTTGAAGGCGTCGGTTTATCTCCGAAAATGCATTAGTCATGTCGGATTCCATCGACGTTGACTCGGGCCTTCTCGATCTTGCACCGCTTCTTCTTACGGCGGGTCGTTGTAGCTCTTCCGCCGGCTCTCCTTCCGGAATATCATCGTTTACGTCCGTGTTTCGAGCGTCGTACGTTGGCGTTTCGGGTTCAACCGACTCATTGGTTTTTGATCTCTTTGACGGCCTTTTATTTGCCGACCGATCCGAAGGAGTTCCTACCGTAGGGACATTTGGGACTTTTCCGAAGAATAACACTTCAAGTATGGGAAATTATCTTGAGTGGCTTGATGATTAAGGCGGCTTGTGTAATGTCCTCGATCGTTGTGGCCACTTTTCCATTCATATTTTACCCATTGGTAAACGGATTGAAAATGTATTCACTTCTTGTTGATATCGGTCCACTTGCCGGATATTGAATCTGGTAGTCGGTAGCTATCTCCCCTACCTATGAGCCCGAAAAAAAGCTCTCGAATTCGGTTTCAAAAGACATATTTATTTTGGTTGTTTGCTAAAACAATAAATAATTAATTAATACAAAAAATTACAAAATTAATACCAAAAGATTACCTATTTCGGGGTCCTCCGACACGTCAAGCCAAGATCAGGTTAATGCGTACTACTCTTCATCATCCCATGGTTGCACGTTTTTCTTCATTCGGGTTTTGGTTTTCTTGTTATGGGGCCTTTTATTTTGCCTTTTTGAGTGTGTTAGGCATTTAGAAAAACGAGAGTGTGTTGAGTGTGTTAGGTTTTTTAAAAAAATAAATAGAGATGGAGAATATTTATAGAAATTTAAAAAGATTTTTTTTTTAATTTACAACCGTTCAACGGTCACTTTTTTAAAACAAACACCCCCTCACGTAGCTATCAATTTCGCATGTACCAAATTCTAACCTTAATAGCATCAGCCGTAGTGATGTGCGGCTGCGTTATGAAGCGCCATGCTCTGTTTTGCCGTGATGTGTCGCCCCCCTACGAGTAAATACTTCTCAAACCTGACTTATCCATTAATTAATTCCAGGAATTTCAATTTCTTTTAACCTCAATTTATTTACTAATATAATTCATCCTTAAACCAATTCGTGTAACACCATATATTTATTCTCTGCTTCTATCCGTACACTTTATTTTAATATAAATTCTATCATTTAAGCACAAGTTATTCACAAACTTACAAAGCATAAAACCCATTATATTAATACATTTTGTAGTAAGTGGAATGCATCTAGATTATAATTAATATAAAATAGAATCTAGCTGCATCGATCAATAACATTGCTTACCCGTACTAGTATTGGTATTTAAGTAAAAAATATTTTCTTTTCATTAGCCCATGACAGCTATAATCCTAATATTGGTGCCTCACTCACTTCCGAAATGCATCCCAAGGTTAGTCAACATTATCAATGCCTAAGCCCAAGCCAACCCAATCAACCAGACGAACCAAGCAAATCCAGCTGCAAGGGGTAGAGCTTTTAACATCAACGATAGGCTGATAACTACGTGGTCAACGGTATGTTTATAGTTAATCGTAGTTATGCATCAATACTATTTGACACAGGGGCAGACAAGAGTTCCGTGTCTCTTAAACTCGAGTCTGCTCTTAGCATTCCTTGAAAGAGTCAAGTTGATACCTTTATTGTGGAAGTAGCAGACGGAAAGCCCGTTACTATACTATAGATTCCATTATTCGTGGGTGTACTCTCCATTTGGACGAGCACGTTTTCCCTGTTGATCTTATTCCAATGAAGTTGGGTAGTTTCGACGTTATCATTGGCATGGACTGGCTCGCCCAACATCGTGCCGAGATAGTCTCTTTCAAAAAGTATATTCATATTTCTCTCGCTGGCGGTAAAGTTCTTCAAGTCTTTGGCGAAACACCCTTAAAAGAGCTTAAATTGGTGTCATGTATACAAGCCCAAAAGTATCTTCAGAAGGAATATGTGGCTTTCTTGACTCATATTGTGGAGAAGAAAAGCAAAGAGAAGAAGTTGGAAGATATCCCTATTGTTCATGATTTTCCCCAAGTCTTACCTGAAGACGTGCCTGAACTTCCTTCGGTGCGAGAAGAGTTTAGAATCGACCTTTTCCCCAGTGCAATTCCTATTACAAAATCTCCCTACCTACGTGCACCATCCGAAATGCAAGAGTTGGTTAGTCAGTTGCAAAGGTTGACTGAAAAACGGTTTAGTCATCCTAGCTCATCTCCATGGGGTGCACCAGTCTTATTCTTAAGAAGAAAGAATGTTCTTTTCGGATGTGTATCGATTATCATGAGCTAAACAAATTGACCGTTAAGAACCATTATCCTTTGCCTCGAATTGATGACCTTTTGGATCAACTACAAGGCGCTACTTGTTTCTCGAAAATCGATTTACTGTCTTGTTAACATCAGCTTAGAGTTCGAGAAGAATATATTCATAAAATCGCATTTCGCACTCGCTATGGCCATTATGAGTGCATGGTTATGCCTTTTGGGATGACCAATGCACCAGCAGTCTTCATGGACTTAATGAATCAAGTGTGCAAGCCTTACTTGGATCGTTTTGTCATCGTCTTCATTGATGACATCCTAATCTATTCAAAAACCAAGAACAATCATGAGCGACATCTCCGTCTCATTTTAGAACTTTTGCATGCTTAAAGGCTTAACTAGTTATTATCAGCATTTTATCACCAACTTTTCAAAAATCACCATGTTGTAGATCTAACTCATAAATGCAAACCATTTGATTGGAGGCCTAGACAAGAATAAGTTTTCCAAACCTTGAAGCAGAAATTATGTAATGCACCTATCCTTACCTCCCGACGATTGTGAAAACTTTGTTGTATATTATGATGGGTCAAACTCCTAAACTACTACGACTATGAAATTCGCTATCACCCAGGTAAAGCGAATGTTGTAGCCGATGCACTCAGTAGAAAAGAGTACGCAAATTTTGTTCATCTTATATGTTATTAGATTCTGACCGACATTCAGAGTTGTATACGTGAAGCTCAACATACTTCTGTTACCGAAAACGATTTAAATGACGAACTATCTTGTGGAGCAGACAAAATTGGAGTCTAAATCTAATGGAATTCTCCATTATCAAATTGGTATATAGGTACCTGATCACGATGACCTACATACCTTCCTGATGAACGAAGCACACAAGACTCGAAACTCAATTCATCTGGGTGCTGATAAGATGTATCAAGATCTTCGATGCTCTTACTAGTGGCATGGAATGAAGAAAGACATCGTTGTCTTTGTTTCTAAATGTCTCACATGTTCCAAGGTGAAAGCGAAACATCAACGACCCTCAGGTTTACTCGTATAACCTAAATTTTCACTCTCGAAGTGGGAAAATATAACCATGGATTTCATTAGTAGGTTACCTCGCACTTCTAGTGGTTACGACACCATTTGAGTTATCATTGATCGTCTTACTAAGTCCGTTCATTTCATCCATATTCTTGAAGATTACAAGAACGAAAACCTAGCTCATATCTATATTGACTAAATTGTAAGCCGACACGATGTACCTTTAAGTATTATTTCCGATCGTGATAGGCATTTCACTTCACACACATGACAAGCTATACAATCAGCGTTAGGCACTTGACTTGACCTCTGAGCAGAGATCTCAGACTGACGGTCAGTTCGATCATGCTATTGAAATGCTTCAAGACATGCTGCGTTCGTGCGTCGTTGATTGAGTTTTCCTACAACAAAAACTACCATTCCAACATCAATATGGCTCCATTTGAAGCCTTATACGGTCTCAAATGCCGATCGCTAGTTTGTTGGCACGAGGTCGGTGAAGCTCAAATTACAGGACCCGAACTAATCTAAGAAACGGCTGACACGATTCTCCATATTCGCAATAACGTCTTAGTAGCTCGAAGTCACTAGTAAAGCAGACAAATGACGAAAGCCGCTTGAATTTAATGTTGGTGATCGAGTACTCTTAAAAGTATATCCATGGAAGGGCATTGTTAGATTCGGAAAGAAAGGCAAACAACCTCCCCGCTATGTTGGCCTTTCAAGATTCTCTAGAAAATTGGAATGGTGGCTTACAAGCTCGAGTTACTAGAAGAACTCAGTTGGATTCATCTGACTTTTCATGTGTCTAATATTGCACTTGAAGACATACAAATCGATGAGTGGATTCATTTTATTGAAAGACCCGTTGAAACCATGGACCATGACGAGAAACGCTTGAAGCGTAGTGACATGGTTGAGCGTGGTTATAATTGTTGTTATATTCTAAACACTTTTTACTCGTGGATCAAGCTTTAAATTTATAAAACGTGATACAATAATATCACTCTACACACGTTAGGGCAAGTGCACCCATCCTAGACGTAGTATAGTGATGGTAAGATACCGGGGTCATCCAAGGACACAAGAGCTTTTAATACCGAATTATCGTTAAGGTCTAATCTAACCAAATTTTGATAAAAGTTTTGAAAGTTTTAAAAGATAAACTAAATTAAAAATATAAAGAAAATAAATAAAGACAAATTTTAATATCCTTTACTGATTTCCGCACTTTGGACTTTTTAAGATATTATCTTAGTTATAGTGGTAGGTCCCTCTTGTGAAGGAGAGTTACCCTCGGCCATATTGGTCTGAGTCAGTAGGGATACATTCCCGCAAGGCTGGAATATTGGAAGATAATTAACTAAGTTATTAATGCGAAACGTGGTAGGCCCCTCTTGTGAAGGCAACGTTACCCTCAGCCATTTGGTCTGAGTCAGCAGGGATACAGTCCCGCAAGGCTGGATAAAGTTTTAATAGTAGTTTATTTATAAGGGAATCAAGCCGTTCTTACTTCCCCTGATTTCATGCTATCTATCTCAAGGGAAGTCCTAAAGCTTGAACCAAGTTCTCGGAAGATCTATACACTGAACAAGCCAATAACTTTACCCAAACACCCTTCTAACCCCCCCCCCTTCCAGGTAGTTAACATGCTTTATATAGACCGTAAAGACACGAATGAGTGAATCAATGAAACATGAAGAAATGTTTAACCAAAGTTCACTTTCAATATAAGTAACTAGTTATTAAAGTCATTAATACATACCCAATTAATAGGTTGCCAAAGATTGGAAATCAAAAATAATACATAAAAGAGTTGTCTTTACCAAGTGATGTAAGAGATTTAGCCAAGCATGGCCTTTGGTTAACAAGAACTCTTACAATCAATCTTGGATCTCAAGACTACTACACACTCTAAAAGATGAAATATGGATGATGGTGGTGGGTGTTGGTGTTGTAGTGGTGGTGGACTGATGGCAAGTGTGAGAGAAGTGGTTTGCCAAAGGATGTCTTTCTCATGAACCAAGCACATCTATTATAGCTAGAAACAGAGGCACCCACAGCCCCATGCCCACCTGGCATGGCCCCATAGGCTTCACTTTCTCTCCCTTCATTAACTGCAGATGTCAGGCATTGTACTAACACGCCCCGTGGTGTCATAGCATGGCCTCGTGGTCAATGTACTTGCTGTACTATCACATTTATGCGAATCTTATAGTTGACCACGGCCCGTCTGGGTTAGCACGACCCCGTGTTGGTTTGTCTATTGCTGTTGTCTTTACTGTAGAGAATCTTGACTGGGCACGGCCCCATGTCTGGTGGACACGGCCCGGTGCCTAAGCTTTTTTCTTTGTTATTTTGTTGTTTTGGATGTGGATGGGGTTCGGCAGGTCGTGCAATCCTTCTTCTTTGTATTTGTGTTGGTTTCCACTGTTAATTTGTTCCTTTTATTCGTTTAAGCTCTTTTGATCCCGTAATTTAAAAGGAAACAAAGAAACATATTTTTCCAACATGAGTACTGAAAAGGGTTGATTTTATGCCTTGTTTGATATAATCTATATGTTACATTTTGCGCACATCAAATACCCCCACACTTGAATCTTTGCTTGTACTCAAGCAAAACTCAATAATGTGAGTTACACACCCAAATGAAAATGGTAGAAGAGAAGTTTTGGGTCTATCTTTGGAGTTTCGGGAATCCAAGTTCTAAATTTATTTTATTTTTATTTTATTTACAATCTTATTCGTCATGATTTATTTAAAACATATTTTAAAATAAATTATTTATTTTGGGCATAACATGCCTTTCTAAAATTCTATTTAGTTATATACAAATTTACACACCTCACAAGTGGTCATTTAACACTCGGCTGAAATTGTTTAAGTGAAAACGCTCGGACCCGGTAGTACTTATCCCTACTATAGGCTTGACAAACAATCAAACCTCCTCCTTTCTGATGTTTAATCTTTGTAAATATCAAGAGGGCTTTTAGAATGTAATTTTTGGTTAGGGGTAGGTGTTTTTGGGTAAAATGGTGAAAAGTGTAAAAGTGTCGGTTTCGAACAATTTTCGTGGCTTAGAAAAAAAACTTTAACCAATGTTTTTTTATAATAGCCAAAGTTGATACTAAGCCAAACTTGTTATTTATAATTGAACTTTTTACTAAAATAAATGATGTAAATAAAAAGAAGTTTTTATGGATGTGGGTGGTTGTTTTTGCAAAAGTTTATATTTTTGCGGGTTTTAGAAACGAAAAGGTTAAGGCTCAAAGGGGTTTAACTAGGGGATATGAAAAAGAAAATAAAAAATTAAAATGAAAAATGGGTTATAGTCCTAGTGCATCCATCATTTAATTACTTGGATTAGTGTAGGTGAGGATTGTTAATGTATTGCTTTGGCAAGTTCTAGATTTGCAAGAACCAAACGGGCTATTCACACAAGAAAACAAAAAATTGAGCAATTAGTATAGATATGTATTTGTATGCTCGGTAAAGGCTCAAAACTCACTTTTTGTGGGAAAAGAGTATAGTGTAAAAGTGTATATGTAATTAAATTTTACAAAGATTTGTTATGCCCATTTTTATAATTTTTTTAATTTGGTTCTTTTTATCACGACACTGTCAAGTGTAAATTAGTAGAAACATAATTTTTAGAACTTATATTTCCCAAACTAAACCAAGATAAGTAAAAAAATGAAAAATATTTGGGGTGATTAGCGGTTTTCCAAGGCGAGTTTTGTGTAATGCTTGTTTTTAGGACAAAAGATCAAGGTTTTTTACATCCCCCCACACTTAAGTTACACGTTGTCCTCAATGTGTCCCAAATAGGACTTGTTTAATTAAATGTGGAAAAAGTGGGGTTAAACAACAAATTTTTAAGGTTACTGGGTACTGAGCACGGGAGCGTGCCTGGTGGACACGGCCCCATGGACAAAGTGCCAGTAACAAAATTTTTAGAGAAGCTTACAGAAAGCTGGGCACGGGGGCGTGCGCTATGAGCACGTCCCCATGGCAGATGTCTGTGATAGTTTGGGAGTTGTTTTTTGTTGCTTGGCGTCTGATTTCGGGGCTTGGGTACCACTACGCTTAGTGTGTCCAAGCCTCCCAAGGTACCTGTGAACTATAATCCTAACCCAAAATAACAAGCTTCCTAAATTATGAGCGTTTACTTGTTCAACCACCAACACACGTATATAAAAAATGCAAGAAAGTAAATTGTCTAAAGAAGTAAATTGTCTAAAGAAGTAAATTGTTCATCGGGACGCAACCCTGAAAGTACCAAATTTTTCAAGGGATAAAGAGAGATAACCTGAAGGGTAGATCCGTCACCCACCACCACCATAGCATAATCTGGATCCATGTCCTCGTCTTCCTCCTCCTCGTCTTGGTATGCCATATACTCGCGGATGAATGTAATGTCATTTTGCAAGGTAATCATGTCACGCTCCATGCTTCCAATCCGGTTGTTTAAGCTTTGTACCAAGCTATTGGCTTTCCTAGACACTTTGAGTGTTTCCTACATAACATTGTATAAATTCTAGACGTTAGGAAAATCACCTCCTCTTTGAGAGGATGAGGAGTCCGGGGCGTATCCGGGGTATCGAGGACGGTCGGTCATCTTCGATTGTAAGGACCTCATCCGGGTCGTTTGGGTTCCACACCCAGCCACGTTCATCCTTAAAGCACATGAGGCCATTTTTGCAATCGATGATAAGACCCAAACTTCGGCATAAGGCTAGATCGGTCCTTGCCACACCCACTCCTTTGTGGAACCCACTTGGAGTATGCCTAGTGAAGTTCTTGAATAACTTGGTGATCCATCCTCCGAAAAATATTGGCGTGCGGGTGTTGGCGGTGGCATTTGAGGCCATGTTCCTCAACAACATGTAGGTAACATCAATGGGTTGGTGATTCAGGATGCTACATAGGCAAGTTAGTTCCTGAATGTTCACCACCCCACCACTATCCTTCCTTTGGCACAGAGAGCCACTAAGGACCCAATGAATGTATCGAATTAGAGGGTCCCTTATTTTTGTGCTCTTTGTGCTACTTGGATCATAATGGTCATCCCCAATCTATGCCCATGCAGCTTGTCTCAGGTTATCTAGGAGTTTATGGACTTCTTCCGTGAAGTCTAGCTCGGATGTGTCTTCTTCAGGTATAGCCCAATAATCATGCCAAACTGAGCCACAGAAATGCTATACCATTCTCCCCCACACCTGAACTGAATTGCATTTGACTCAAACATATCTTGCTCATTCTTGTCAAAGATAAGCGTGCTTAATAATTCCATGTTGTATTCATGGACAGATCTGAGCCGGGTTTCTAGAAAGGTACGCAAGGGACCAATTGTCACACCCCGACCTGCAGCGAAAAAAGGTGATCGGGACATGATTGGGTTTTCATCAAAGCTCATGACATTTATTATAATGTTTCATATTTATTATTACAATTTTAAAGAAGATCATACAATCAAATCATAGAAGTACAACATGTTCTATACATCTTTCTAGACTTCATTATTTTTCTTCTAAGGCACTTTCCTATGTGTTCCTTGCTTCATCCTGTCCACCTGTATCATGTGTAAAAATGGTTTTTGGGTCAACAAAAAGTTGGCGAGTGAACCTTGTTAGAAAACATTTATTATTGATTTCTTGTTGTATTTAATATGGAAAAGTTGTGCAATAATCATATGTGAGCAAACGTAAACAAACATACAATACAAACAATAACAAACCACCTTGCATGAGTATATGACATGAATGATAATGTATATTTGGCAACGTCATGTTCCGCTCATAGGTAATGGGGAACGGACGGCCTATGATGATGTATGTGCGATCAAGGCTCAATCAAACGGAGCCGATCGTATGTTGGCAATGCCACGTTCCGCTCATAGGTAATAGGGAATGGTTCCCTCATAGGTAATGGGGAACAGACGGCCTATGATGATGTATGTACTGAAAATGATAAATTTAATCTAAACACTAACCACACAAACAATTGATACATATTGGATACACATTTGATCATGGATATGATGGATGCACAAGTGTTTAAATTATAATAAATAATAAATGACACATGATACACCCCAAAATGTGATTAAAACGGGGAATTTGTAGAGATTCACTCACCGTTGTTGCGTTTCTTGGTTTGAGAATGAATGCGCACGAGTTTGGATTTAACCACGAGAGGAACTAACCTAAATAATAACATAATGGTTCGGTAAATAAATGGATTTTATTTGAGATTAATAATTTTAATTCATAACCTTAATAGGATTTCTAAATTTATTTTTGCGAGTTTAAGGACATTTTCTAACTTTAAAAATATTATTTTTAAGTATTTTTAAATAATTTTCTGATTAAATAATTAAATAAAATAAATAAAAAAATGTTGACCGTTGACTTTGACTGTTTGACCGGTTCGGACTTGTGTTTGTTTGCGCTGAGTAAGGTTCGAACTCGTGACCTCCCGTACACGTGCACGCAGCTCTACCAACTGAGCTACGTGTCTAACCCGAAATATTTTGTTTTTAGTTATACTTATATACTATTTAGATTTAACCAGAAATCATTTATTTTAAAAAGAATTTTAATTATATCGAACCGGTGCACATAACAGGTCTCGAACCCGGGACCTGTTGTTTAACGTTGCACACAGTCCACCGCTGGACTGTGTGTCTAACCCGAAATATATTGAAGTTTAATTATACATATACACATACTAGCGCTAACATATTTTGATTTAAACAAAAGGCTTGGATAATTTCAGGGGCGGTGTAACTAACCGGATTCGAACTCGAGACTTTGGATTCGTGTTGCACACAGCCTGACCAATTGGGCTGTGTGACTAACCCGAGAGATATAAGATTTTTATTAAATTTATATATTTACTAGATTATTTCGTTAATTGGTTTTAAAAAGGTTGTGTATAATTGGCGAACCGAAAAGCATGTACAGACTCGAACTCGGGACCATGGCTTGAAGTTTGCACACAGTCCACCACTGGACTATGTGTCTAACCCGTTTAAAAATCCGATTTAATTATATTCATAGACTGATCAGACTTCATCTTCTTCATTCGAATAAACAGACAGTTAATCCGATTGTTTCGATTCATTAATCAATTCCTTTATTAAATTGTAAATAACTACACATGAGATTAATAAAAATGAAAGGGATTAGGTGAAAGATATACCGAACAGGGATTCCCTGTTTCTCCGACGAGATTCCAACGATAGCAGATTATTCCGGCGGCGTGTAACTTGCGACAGAGGATCTTCAGGAAATTTGAGGTGAGTGTGGGTGACTTCTGTCCGAGCTCTAGATGTCCTTTTTATAAGGTAAAGCAACAGTGGGATAGATTCTTCGGTTTTCCGGCAAGTATCTGAGAATTCCGGCGAACACAGATAAATTCCGGCGACTTGCGGCGACTGCTTCAGAGTGTTTTAGCGAGAGTTTAAGAGAGAGTTTGAGAGATTGAACAGGTTGGATTGAGGAGTTTAGCCCTGTATTTATAGGTGATGTGATCCACCACGATTTCGGTTTTTCCGGTGATATTTTCTGGTGACTACCAAGCAATTCCGGCAGTAGAGTGTTTGAACAGAAAGCTCGAGATGTTTCAGTATTTGCAGATCGAATGATTTGTAATCGGTTTCATCTTTTAATGTTTTCGGTTTCATTCATTTTTTTCTTTAATGTTTTCGGTTTCAAAATACTGATTTTCTTTGATCCAGGGTGTAATTGATAACTGAAATCGAATTAAAACATGATTCGGTAACTGATAATTGTGGGCGCGTTCTACCTTTCTTCTGAAATCGTAACTGCTGAATCTTTGGGCGGCTTTCTTTTTTTGAGACCTCCCTTAATTGAAATGCGTATACATATATTAATGGATCTAAAATAAACCGAATGAGGCTTGGCAGCCGAACGGTTTATGTGTTTGTGATGGAGGCGGGTGACCCGGGTTCGAAACCCGGCGTCTCCTTATATTTTTTATTCATTATTTATTACAAATTTTCAATTATAGATTTTAAGTTCTAAAATGTTTATTAATTATGTATCGTTTAAAATTAAAATAACAATATATACGCAATGAATTTTATAACTGATTATTCGGTTTAATAAACGAAGCGGGTTTGGATAACCCGGTTTTTTACGGATGTTACAGTATCCCCTACTTTTAGAAATTTCGTCCCGAAATTTAAGTAGTGGTATGTTTGTCTTGAAAGGAGGGTGATTTTGGCAAATTACATACTTAGAAGGGGGTAAGAGTTTAAATTTTTACTTGAGGCGGTAACGTTCCTAGTAAGGGTTGAATACCTGCTACAGGAATCGCTTTTTGATGCCTAAATTATAAGAATGCGGAACATGGATAAACAGGGTTGATTGACTAGGCATGATTTTATGCATAAGAGTTTTGAGAGAATTGATACGTTTGGAAAGATAAGGTTATATCATAAACAAAATTTCAACCATGACGACATTAAAACCTACACGGAACTTCTCATAACCGCCTGGTAATGCTTTTGATCCTTTGCCAAGAATACTTATATATAGGAAGTACCAGCGGCGTATCCACCATATTCTTGTCAAATTTTCATTGGCTTTATCAGTAAATTATGATTAGTTCTACGTGACTCTAAAACATAAACAAACACAACAACCAAAGCTTGAGTCTCAATTCTGAAAGGATACATGACTGAATGATGACAGTACCTCTCTCGTTTGTTATGATGAAGGGGTTAGTCTATGTAAAAGTGAGACAAAACCCAACTTGTTTAAATGATGTGATCGAGGTACGTCGAGATGTTTATTGATATGAATGTTAAATCAACGGGTATAAAACAAAACTGTAATATCAATTCGCATTAAAATTTTTGGATACATAAATTCCCAATTTATAACTGGGAGACGTAGAGATTGAGATAACATAAAGAAAACATTAAAACTAAACGGTTGGAGTTGAGTCTTGATTCTTGGTGAGGGGAAGCTAGTTGGGTGATTCGTTTGGGCCGTTATTATCTTCAACAGGATTGGTGTTGATGTTGTAAGCGCTTCCTCTTGCTGGTGGTGGAGCTGGGTTTGCTTGATTTGCTTGGTTAACTGGGTTTGCTTGAGCTTGGGCGTTTATGATGTTAACCAATCGAGGGCACGTGTTTCCAAAGTGGGTAGGATCGCCACAATTAAAACAAGCTCGAACATATGGAAACATGGGGTATTGGGGTTGTTGATAGGTTTGGATCATGTTTTGAGTAGGGGGTGAAACTTGGTTTTGAGAGGCGCGACAAGTCTTGCTCAAATGACCATAACGCCCACAATTTGCACATAGTCGACAAGGTAAGGTAGATGGATGGTGATAAAAACAGGTGTTGCATTGAGGGTGAGGTCCAATGTAAGGTTTCTTATTTGGGTAAGTAGAGTTTGGTGCTACTTGAGTGATTGGGATAGCTTGGAGGGGTATGGCTTGTGAAGCTGGTTGATTGTGTTGGGTGACAGCGAATATTTGCCCATCTCGTTTTCTCTTAGAAGTGGGTTGAGAAGGGGATTCGATTTGGGTATAGTTTGAGGTTTCAGTTGATGCTTTATCCTTCTTCTTCTCTTCCTTGAAGTCCTTATTTCGTATGCGGTTCTCGGTGAGCTCTGTAGCTAACTCCATAGCTGCTTCCAAGGTTGAAGGTGTGGTACTTATTATAGGGTCTTGAATTTTTTAAGGAAGACCTCGAATGTAGTGCTCGATCAAACGGTAGAGGGGAGTGAACAAGTTGGGGACCATTTGATTTAACTCAAGGAATCTCTTGTTGTATGTGGTGTGGTCGCCTTCCTTTTGTTTCAAAGAATAGAACTCATCCTCCAATTTCTTGATTTCGCTTCTTGGGCAAAACCGTCTTGTCATGATTTCCTTCAACTCTTCCCAAGTCAAAGTCATAGCATCTTCAACACCTCGTTTGGCCTTCTCTGTATTCCACCATGTAAGTGCTATTCCAAGAAACGACCGGTAGCATATCGTACTTTGCGATCATCGGGGCAATCGCAATTTAGAAAAGTGTTTTCCATTTCTTCAAACCAATGGAGGAGAGCGGTGACACCTTCAGTCCCTTCGTATTTTGGAGGGTCGCAGGATTTGAAATGCTTGAAGGTGCATTTAGTGGTAATTGGGGGAGGGTTGACAACATTTTGATCTTCTTGATTGACGGGATTAGCGGTAAGGGCTTGTTGAACTTGAACTACAATGTTGGGTATTATGGCAGCCATTTGTTGAGCGATTTGGGCAGCCATGCGCTCGCGGGCTTTTCCTGATCTCATCTTCCTACGAGCGAGACTAGAAGACATCTACAAGGAATACATATCAAGAGTATGAGTTGGACGTTTTAGGGGTCATGTGTCGTATTTAGGAATGAACATTCATAAAGTAAATATAGAATAATAAATCTACTACATCCATAGGACGTCTTGGGCTTTGCTCGTAATTGGGCCTTGCATGCCGCCATACTTCACCTTCGTAATCATGTGGGCCCCCATGATTACCGGGTTTTTCATATGGTTCGCATGTGTTAGCCTGGTTACGTACACTAAAACCCGGAGAAAATCGAGAAATATGTATGTAACGTATGATATTCGGAATGTATCCAGGTGTGGACACGGTGACACCTCAAAGTGGGGTTAGTTCGAACGACGTTTGGTGTGGCATGCTTTGGCCTAATAGGTCCTTCGTACTCTCATCGTTAGTCCCCAGGTAGGCAAACTGGTCCGTTATATTGGATTTATACGAATGCCAACCTAGACAGGACGTTCCGACTATCGGTACTTGTACCCTTACAGTTACTACATGCCCGTCGCAGAACTCACTTTGATGAGATTTGAAAAATGAAAAATGCCACAAAATCTTGAATAACGGAAGTATGAAGGTGATTTGAATATGTGAACATGGAAATATGTATGATGAATGTATATGTAAGCATGTTATGTTCGACTATAAGTATGATTCATTAAGTATCACAAAATATAATATTGGAAGTGTTTGCATGCATTTGTGTATGTAATAAATATGAAATAAATAAACATCATGAGTTTGCATGTAACCACATAAACAATTAAAATCTAATTAACTATAGTATAGGCTCTAAGGGTCTAATAACCTATCCTATATCCCTATAGTCAAAAGCTCTGATACCAATCTGTCACACCCCGACCCGCAGCGGAAAAAGGTGATCGGGGCATGATTGGGTTTTCATCAAAGCTCATGACATTTATTATAATGTTTCATATTTATTATTACAATTTTAAAGAAGATCATACAATCAAATCATACAAGTACAACATGTTCTATACATCTTTCTAGACTTCATTATTTTTCTTCTAAGGCACTTTCCTATATGTTCCTTGTTTCATCCTGTCCACCTGTATCATGTGTAAAAATGGTTTTTGGGTCAACAAAAAGTTGGCGAGTGAACCTTTTAGAAAACATTTATTATTGATTTCTTGTTGTATTTAATATGGAAAAGTTGCGCAATAATCATATGTGAGCAAACGTAAACAAACATACAATACAAACAATAACAAACCACCTTGCATGAGTATATGACATGAATGATAATGTATATGCTGGCAACGTCACGTTCCGCTCATAGGTAATGGGGAACGGACGGCCTATGATGATGTATGTGCGATCAAGGCTCAATCAAACGGAGCCGATCGTATGTTGGCAACGCCACGTTCCGCTCATAGGTAATGGGGAACGGTTCCGCTCATAGGTAATGGGGAACAGGCAGCCTATGATGATGTATGTACTGAAAATGATAAATTTAATCTAAACACTAACCACACAAACAATTGATACATATTGGATACACATTTGATCATGGATATGATGGATGCACAAGTGTTTAAATTATAATAAATAATAAATTACACATGATACACCCCAAAATGTGATTAAAACGGGGAATTTGTAGAGATTCACTCACCGTGGTTGCGTTTCTTGGATTGATGATGAATGCGCAGGAGTTTGGATTTAACCACGAGAGGAACTAACCTAAAAATAACATAATGGTTCGGTAAATAAATGGATTTTATTTGAGATTAATAATTTTAATTCATAACCTTAATAGGATTTCTAAATTTATTTTTGCGAGTTTAAGGACATTTTCTAACTTTAAAAATATTATTTTTAAGTATTTTTAAATAATTTTCTGATTAAATAATTAAATAAAATAAATAAAAAAAATGTTGACCGTTGACTTTGACTGTTTGACCGGTTCGGACTTGTGTTTGTTTGCGCTGAGTGAGGTTCGAACTCGTGACCTCCCATACGCGTTCACGCAGCTCTACCAACTGAGCTACGTGTCTAACCCGAAATATTTCTGTTTTTAATTATACTTATATACTATTTAGATTTAACCAGAAATCATTTATTTTAAAAAGAATTTTAATTATATCGAACTGGTGCACATAACAGGTCTCGAACCCGGGACCTGTTGTTTAACTTTGCACACAGTCCACCGCTGGACTGTGTGTCTAACCCGAAATATATTGAAGTTTAATTATACATATACACATACTAGCGCTAACATATTTTGATTTAAACAAAAGGCTTGGATAATTTCAGGGGCGGTGTAACTAACCGGATTCGAACTCGAGACTTTGGCTTCGTGTTGCACACAGCCCGACCAATTGGGCTGTGTGACTAACCCGAAAGATATAAGATTTTTATTAAATTTATATATTTACTAGATTATTTTGTTAACTGGTTTTAAAAAGGTTGTGTATAATTGGCGAACCGGAAAGCATGTACAGACTCGAACTCGGGACCATGGCTTGAAGTTTGCACACAGTCCACCACTGGACTGTGTGTCTAACCCGTTTAAAAATCCGATTTTAATTATATTCCTAGACTGATCAGACTTCATCTTCTTCATTCGAATAAACAGATCGTTAATCCGATTGTTTCGATTCATTAATCAATTCCTTTATTAAATTGTAAATAACTACACATGAGATTAATAAAAATGAAAGGGATTAGGTGAAAGATATACCGAACAGGGATTCCCTGTTTCTCCGACGAGATTCCAACGATGGCAGATTATTCCGACGGCGTGTAACTTGCGACAGAGGATCTTCAGGAAATTTGAGGTGAGTGTGGGTGACTTCTGTCCAAGCTCTAGATGTCCTTTTTATAAGGTAAAGCAACAGTGGGATAGATTCTTCGGTTTTCTGGCAAGTATCTGAGAATTCCGGCGAACACAGATAAATTCCGGCGACTTGCGGCGACTGCTTCAGAGTGTTTTAGCGAGAGTTTAAGAGAGAGTTTGAGAGATTGAACAGGTTGGATTGAGGAGTTTAGCCCTGTATTTATAGTTGATGTGATCCACCACGTTTTGGTTTTTCCGGTGATATTTTCTAGTGACTACCAAGCAATTGCGGCAGTAGAGTGTTTGAAGAGAAAGCTCGAGATGTTTCAGTATTTGCAGATCGAATGATTTGTAATCGGTTTCATCTTTTAATGTTTTCGGTTTCATTCATTTTTTCTTTAATGTTTTCGGTTTCAAAATACTGATTATCTTTGATCCAGGGTGTAATTGATAACTGAAATCGAATTAAAACATGATTCGTAACTGATAATTGTGGGCGCGTTCTACCTTTCTTCTGAAATCGTAACTGCTGAATCTTTGGGTGGCTTACTTTTTTTGAGACCTCCCTTAATTGAAATGCGTATACATATATTAATGGATCTAAAATAAACCGAATGAGGCTTGGCAGCCGAACGGTTTATGTGTTTGTGATGGAGGCGGGTGACCCGGGTTCGAAACACGGCGTCTCCTTATATTTTTTTTATTCATTATCTATTACAAATTTTCAATTATAGATTTTAAGTTCTAAAATGTTTATTAATTATGTATCGTTTAAAATTAAAATAACAATATATACGCAACGAATTTTATAACTGATTATTCGGGTTAATAAACGAAGCGGGTTTGGATAACCCGGTTTTTTACGGATGTTACACCAATGATCAAAGCATTGTATCTTTCCCTTTGCCCTACAGTTTCAAGTGTAGTATAACACACTTGTCTTGGTGGTTTTTCGTGCCTTGCTTGTAGTACTTCAAAGCGGCTTTTCTAGTCAAGCTTAGAACTTTTGGATCGCAAGAAATTATGAGGTGCCATTCCTACAAGAAAGAACCAGTAAGACAATTGGCGTGTCAAAACTTATGCAAAAATTGAAATTAGGGGGTCGGGACACGGCCTCGTGCCTACTAGGCACAAGCCCATGTCTTCAAACTTGGATGCCCACAGCCCCGTGGTGAACCTTCTGTTAACCCAAAATTAAGGTTTCCGAGCTAGCTTCGAAAATTCAAAATTTTTTATTTATCATGTGTGGTTTACCCTGAAAATCAAACCCCAAGTACCATTTTTGCGAACTACTTGTTTACCCCCTTTGATTTTAACTTTTTTCGGTTATGAACGAGGGTTTGTGGAAAACTGCTTGAACAATCTGAATTTTCAGACAATGTTGGGTTATTTATGTCACATCCTGACCTCCAGCGGATAAGGTAGTCGGGGCATGATTGGGTTTTCATCAAAGCTCATGAATTTTACTATTATAAAAGTTTAATACTTATTATTCCAAATTTGATTAAAACATTCCAAGCAATACATAATTCATACAAACACTATAATGTTCCAAACAAACTTGTAAATAACATTTTATTTTCTTCTATGGCCCATGTCCTATGTGATCCACGCTTCAAACCTGTTCACCTATATCATGTGCAAAAAAAATAAAGTTTTGGGTCAACATAAGTTGGCGAGTGAATCCCATTTTATCATTAAGGAAAATGATATGTTTACTATTTTATAAAAATGTGCATTAACCAAATATGGGAACATCGTGTATGTAATCTAAATCACAAACCACATCATCACTAATAATGTACATGTGAGCACGATAAGCGATGTATTGCGAGATCAAGGCTCAATCAAACAGTGCCGATCTAGTATATTAGGCTACGCGACGCTCCACCCGTAGGTAACGGGGAACAATGGGCCTAATATGAGAGATTGACTGTAATGAGAATATAAACACAAAATGAAAATAAACAAATAATAGCACATAGCACGTTAGATCACATAATGATAATAGCACGAGATTTAAAATAACGAGATAATAATAGCAACACATGATACACCCCAAAAACGTGACATAAAAAGGGGAGTTGTAAGATTCACTCACAGTGGGTGCGATTACGATTTAATGAAGATTGCTCATGATTGAGATATCAAGCGACTTTAATGCCTAAACTAAATATACACATAATAATTTAAATAAATATATACTCTTTTGGGTTGAATTTAATATTTTTACTTAGCTTATTATTTACACATTTTATTAGATAATTTAGATTAATTTTATTGTGCTTATTACTATAAATTTTTAGTTGCTTAACCTTTTATGTACAAATAATATTATTTGGTTATAAAATAATATAGTTTTGGGGAGAAAATTAAAGGTTTAGTTATTTTTTTAAAAAAATATGTTTTTCTCGGATTAAATCGTATTAATCCGGTCGGATACGCACGTATGGGAGTCGAATCGGCGACCTCTCGTTCGTGTGCACGCAGCCCGGCCAACTGGGCTGTGTGTCTATCCCAGTTAGTATTCGTGTTTTAATTCTTGTATACACTTATAAGCTTGCTTCAGAATTTGGCTTTTATAAAAAGGTTGTATTAATTCTGAGAAACGGTTTGCCTATAGATTCGAACTCGTGATCTTAGCTTCGTGTGTGCACACAGCCCGACCAATTGGGTTGTGTGTCTAACCTGTTGAATACAAGATTTTAATTAATCTTATACACTTGTTACATTTTCATAAATAAGGTTTTATAAAAAGTTTTTGTTATTTAGGCGAATCGGAACATGAACAAACTCGAACCCGGGTCTCATCGTGTGTGTGCACACAGCCCTACCACTAGACTGTGTGTCCAACCTGTTTGTAATACGAGTTTTAATTCATTTAAACAACAACTCCACTTCATCTTTTTCATTTCAAAAACACTAGAACTTTTGAACCCGATCTGATTGTTTTGTTTTAGCATTACACTTATCAATCTCCAAACAATTATACATGATATGAATAGTAATGAAATAGTTTAGGTGTGCGATATACCGAACAGAGGGTTTCTTTGATCTCCGATGAGGATTCCGGCGACTGTGTATTACTCCGGTGAAGAATTATTGAAGAACAGAAGTTTGTAGAGAGTTTAAAGGTGAGTGTGTGTGCATTCTAAAGAGTCGTAGAGCTCTCTATTTATAGATGAAAAGGGTTGCATGAATTAAGCTTCGGGTTTGGAAGTTTTTTGGTCAAAAGCGGTTATAGCGAGATGTTTTCAATCTAAATTGAAGGCGTTTTGACTCGATTTGAGTCTATGTTCAAGACTGGAACGTTTTTCTTCGGTTGATTGCGAAGATCTCGCAATCTTGATGATTGCCGGTGGTTTGAGCCGTTAAAGGGTGGGTCTTTTGAATTCAGTTTCAAGAGTTATTTTGATATAAAAGATTATTTGGTTTGGGATATATCAGATGTGGGTGGGTGGTGTAGTGGTGTGTTGTGTCTATGCATACCTGTGCGACCCGGGTTCGAGTCCCGAGGTCAGCACTTTATTTTAAAAAAAAATTTATACTATCCTTTTAGTATTGTTAATATATATTATTTATATTTATTATTTTTATTATCTTTATTATCATTTCTATTATTAGTATACCGAAATCCATTAAACGATTAACATAAATTCTAAACAAAAGATCATAAACATATACTTGATTACAAAAATGGTGCGGGTTTTAGAACCCGTTTTTTTGACGGATGTTACAATTTACTTCTCAAAACACTTCTACTTACTACAAGTAACAAGATCTAAAAAAAATTTGGAATTGGCACGGGTCTAGTTCTGAACCCTAGATTTTTCCCAAATTTTTGATGTTACACTACATACAAAGTGCTAATCTAATGAATCATGATGTTAAGCATACCTTGTTGATGGATTTGAGTAAGGAATCGTCAAAAATCGGCAGAAGTAGGGCAGGAACCGGTTGCTCTAGAGTAACGGGTCGTGGTTTTGTGTTGAAAAAGTGAAGAAAAGGGGGTTAGAAACCCGTCTTCAGATTTGCCACAGCCCCGTGCCTTGTGGACACGGCCCTGTGGCCAATATTTTTGTGTGTGTGTGTGTGTGTCCGTTTCCCAGAGGGTTCCCTTTTTGGTACGTGTTTCCTTTTATTCTTGTGTCGCCTCTCAAATGTATCTACAAGATATTTAAACGAAAGAAAAATATACATATTTACAATTAAAGTTTGATTATTCCTCGATAATTTTTTCTATAGACGAGCTTATATGGGGTAGTGCTTATTGGTGTTTTATAGGCTGTTTGGAAGGCCCATAAAGCATCATCTAATTTATCCGCCCAATCATTTCTATTTTGACCCACAGTTTTCTCTAAGATTCTTTTCAAACCCCGATTGGTTACTTCGGCTTGGCCGTTGGTTTGAGGGTGGTAAGCGGTTGAAACACAGTGATAAACCCTATATTTTGTTAAAATTTTAAAATTTTGTTTAATTTTTAGTTACAAAATGGGTGCCTTTGTCACTAATAAGTGCTTTTGGAGTGCCGAAACGAGAGAATAGTCGATTTAGGAATTTTACCACAACTTTTCCATCATTTGTTGGAAGAGCTTTGGCTTCGGCCCATTTGGACATGTAATCGACTGCCACAAGAATATATTTGTTCCCACTTGACGGTGGGAAAGATCCCATAAAATCTAAACCCCAAACATCAAAGATTTCACAAATAAGGATGCCATTTTGAGGCATTTCCTTTTTGGATGAAATATTACCTGTTTGTTGGCATGCGTCACATGTTTTGATTAAATTGTGTGCATCCTTATGGATGGTTAGCCAATAAAATCCTAAATCGAATATCTTACGTGTGGGGCTTGTTGCTCCATGATGTCCTCCATATGGTCCTTCGTGACAATCGTGAAGAATCTTTCTTGCTTCTTAACCATGGACGCACCTTCGTATTAGTTGGTCGACACAAATTTTAGAAAGATATGGATCTTCCCAAAAGTATTGCTTGACATCGACAAAGAATTTTTTTCTGTGATGATGTGACCATCCTTTTACTAAAATACCACTAGCGAGATAGTTAGCATAGTCGGTGTACCATGGGTCTTCATGATATTCGACCATTTTCAAGGATTTGGTGGGGTATTTTTCATTCATAAGCTCTTCTCAAGTTATCTCCAAAGTGGGATCTTCTAAGTGAGACAAGTGATCAGCAACGGTGTTTTCTGCTCCTTGTTTATCTTTTATTTCAATATTGAATTCTTGGAGGAGAAGAATCCACCTAATCAACCGTGGTTTGGCATCATGTTTTTGGAAAAGGTATCGAATGGCAGCATGGTCCGTATAGACTATTGTTTTAGAAAGCACAAGATAGGAACGAAATTTATCAAAAGCAAATACTACGGCAAGTAATTCTTTTTCGGTGGTTGTATAATTTTCTTGAGCATTGCTAAGAGTTTTACTTGCATCGTATATTAGGTGAAAATGTTTTTCTTTTTGTTGTCCCTGGACGAATCCAACTGCAAAGTCGCTTGCATCGTACATGATTTCAAAAGGTGATTTCCAATTGGGTGCCATCATGATTGGTGCATTAACTAGCATTTCTTTTAGTGTAAGAAAAGCTATATTGCAATCATTGTCGAAGATGAATGGAGCATCCTTTTCAAGTAATTTTGTTAGAGGTCTAGAGATTTTTGAAAAGTCTTTGATAAATTGCCTATAAAATCCGGCATGTCCTAGGAAACTTTGTATGGCTCGAACGAAGGATGGGGGAGGTAATCGGGAAATAGTGTCTCTTTTTGCTCGATCAACTTCCATTCCTTCGCTTGAGATTTTATGACCTAGTACTATTACCTTAGTTACCATGAAATGGCATTTTTCCCAATTAAGGGCGAGGTTAGTTTTCTCAAATAGGGATAGCATTCGTTCAAGGTTATCGAGGCATTGGTCAAATGTATCTCCAAAGATAGAAAAATCATCCATGAAAACTTCCATGGTTTTTTCTATCATATCGTGAAAGATGGCCACCATACAACGTTGAAATGTTACGAGGGCATTGCATAGACCAAAAGGCATGCGTTGATAAGCAAAGGTTCCATAAGGACATGTAAAAGTTATTTTTTCTTCGTCCTCCGATGCGATTGGAATTTGAAAATATCCAGAGAAACCATCTAAAAAACAATAAAATTCATGACCGGATAGTCTTTCTAGCATTTGGTCAATAAATGGCAAAGGAAAGTGGTCTTTCCTTTTGTCTCATTTAATTTGCAATAGTCTAAACAAACCCTCCATCCGGTGATGGTTCTTGTTGGTTTTAAGTTCATTTTTTTCATTAGTTACAACCGTCATACCTCCTTTTTTGGAACTACTTGGACGGGACTTACCCAAGGGCTATCGGAATAGGTTAGATGAGTCGGACGTCTAGTAGCTTGATGACTTCATTTTTAACCACTTCTTGTACGTTTGGATTTACTCTTCTTTGTGGTTGTATTACTGTTTTATAGTCATCTTCCATTAAAATTTTGTATGTCCACGTGGATGGATTGATGCCTTTAATGTCCATAAGTTTCCATGCGATTGCTATTTTATGTTTTTTCAAAAGTTTTATGAATTTTTCTTTTTCAAAAAGGGTTAGGTTTGAAGAAATGATGATGGAAGCTTACCATGATCGTCTAAGAATGTGTATTCTAGACCTTTTGGTAGTTCTTTGAGTTCGAATGATGGTGGGTCTTCAAGATACCGCTTATTTTCTTCTTTATTAAGGTTGATGGCTGAAAAGGTTTGTTCGATGGCGTCTTCTTCTTCTCTTTAATTTCTTCCGTATCAGGTGGCTTTGCTTCATCTTCAATTAGGGGTCGTCATTGCCAATTGGATATTTCATTAATTGGTCAAGATTGACATACCTTTTGTCGATCCCCAATTGAAGTGATAGCTTGTTTTGCTTCTGTTTGACTAAGTTTTGATGGGTTTTTATGAACGGTTGTCCAAACACGAGCAGAGCATCATCTAAGATGATAAAATCGGTTGGTACTACCGGTTGATTTTTTTGAATTAAGACATCCTCAATCATCCCCTTAACTTTTATCATTTTTCGGTTAGAGAGAAAATAGAAATTTTAGTAGGAAAAAGATCACTAGTATCTAATTTTTCGAAAATGTAGTTTGGCATTATTTTAACACAAAGATGTTTATCAATTAGCACGTTACTAACAAAGATGTTTTGAAAAAAAAACATGGTACCGTTTTATGTTTAATTCATGGTGTTCATCTTGTATTAGTGAAGTTCGATCGTTTGTTAAGTTAATGCTAACTAGTTACCGATTTTAGTAGTAGTGTTTAACTTTTTTAAAAACTTGGCATGAGAAGATACCAAACAATGATTTGCAAAAGAAGGTTGTCAAATGTGAATTTCATGAAAGTTTTGTTTTCTTTTGAAATCATCATTTTTAGGCTTACCTTCATGCATGAGTTTTTCGTTTTGTTGTTCTTTTATTTTTACCTCTTCGATTATTACCTCTTTAGTAGAAATGGTCTCTTCTTTTTCACGAGATATCTTGAGTAAGAGTTCTAAATTTTGATACTTTGTATAAGGCTTGCGCCTTCGGGAACTATTGTTGGTGGCGCGTCGTATGCTTCAAACGGGTTGGTGTCCCAATAAAAACTTGACATTGGGAGCTCAAACCTAGGTTCTTCACTTGTGGTATATGAGGGTGATGGTTGAAAGAGGTAACAATGTTGCACCGAATGAGATTCACCGACAAATGGTACAATATGGTTCCTCGTAATCATCCTCAATGTAGTAGTGTTTTAATCTTCTGAGTAATAATCAATTGGAAGATACCCAGAAGATTAACGGGCCTTGGGATTAGAAAACAGAAAAATAAAATTTAACAAGGAGATGACCACGGCCCGTGCACTGACACGGCCCCATGGCCAAGCCTGTATCTGGGCGTTTGAAAAAAGTTTTATGGAATATCTGCAGCACGGGGGGGAGGGGTCAAGTAGCACAGCCCCGTGGCAGACCTACTGTAAAAAATAAAAAAGTTTTGAAAACGGGCGCAGAGTTTTGAAAAATGTGCAGAATTTGATTAGGTCGTTGATTTTAAACTTTCTTAAAATCCTTGTATCCCCAGCAACGGCGCCAAAAACTTGACGTGGTTGAGCGTGGTTATAATTTTGTTATATTCTAAGAACTTTTTACTTGTGGATGAAGCTTTAAATTAGTAAAACGCGATAAAATACTATCAATCTACACACGTTAGAGCAAGTGCACCCATCGTAAACGTAGTATAGTGATGGTAAGATACCGAGGTCGTCCAAGGACACAAGAGCTTTTAATACCAGCTTATTGTACGTCTAATCTAACTAAATTTTGATGAAAGTTTTTGAAAGTTTTTAAAGATAAACTAAATGAAAAAATATAAAGAAATAAATAAATACAAATAGACAAGAAAGAATCACTTGGTTCCAACTCCTCTTTTATATATCCTTTGATGATTTCCGCACTTTGGACTTTTTAAGAGATTATCTTAGTTATAGTGGTAGGCCCCTATTGTGAAGGCGCGTTACCCTAGGCCATATTGGTCGGAGTCAGCAGGGATACAGTCTCACAAGGCCGGAATATTAGAAGATAATTAAATAAGTTATTAAAGAGAAAAGTGGTAGGCCCCTCTTGTGAAGGCGACGTTAGCCTCGCCCATTTTGGTCTGAGTCAGCAGGGATATAGTCCCGCAAGGCCGAATAAAATTTAATAGTATTTTATTTAAAAGGGGTCCAAGCCGTTCTTACTTCCCCAGATTTGATGCTATCTGTCTCAAGGGAAATCCTAATAAGCTTGAACCAAGTCCTCGCGGGATCTATACACTGAACGAGGCAAGAACTTTACCCAAACACCCTTCTAACCCCCTTTTAGGTAGTTAACGTGCTTTATATAGACCGTAAAGACAAGAATGAGTGAATCAACAAAACATGAAGAAATGTTTAACCAAAGTTCACTTTCAATATAAAAACTAGTTATTACAGTCAGTAATACATACCTAATTAAAAGGTTGCCAAAGATTGGAAATCAAAAGTAATACATAAAAGATTTGTCTTCACCAAGTTCTGTAAGAGATTTAGCCAAGCATGGCCTTTGTTTGACAATAACTCTTACAATCAATCTTGGATCCCAACACTACTACACACTCTAATAGATGCAATATGGATGATGATGATGGTGGTGGGTGTTGGTGTTGTAGTTGTGCTGGACTGATGGCAAGTGTGAGAGAAATTGTTTGCCAAAGGATGCCTTTCTCATGAACCAAGCACCTCTATTTATAGCTGGAAACAAAGGGCGACCACGGCCGCTGCCCACCTGGCTTCATTTCTGTTAGGTTTATGCATTTGTTGTTTTATTACTTTGGGCATATCTTATGTAAATGGGCTTGGGGGTAGCTTTTGGGCCTAAGGGCTTTAGGGTAATGGAGCACTAACCCTCAAGTATAAATAGATAATGATGTATTAGGGTTAGTGGCTCCTTGGTGGCTTTTCTCTCAACTTGTATTGGACAAATTCAAGATTTGTATGAAAGTTGAACTTTCTATTTCATCTTATTTAATCCATTTCGATTCTTAGCTTGTTTTTGTGATTCCGCCACCATTCAAGCTACGTGTGATATCGTAAGATCTGGTTATCGGGACTTACAATTGGTATCAGAGCCTGTTTGAACCTATTTTCAGGCTCATATCTGATATCACATTGTTTCGGATTGCACCTGCTGTTTTGGAGTTTCTGTTGTTTTTCTGTTGCATTTTGGATCATCTCGGACGAACTAATATCATCTTCTTGAATATCTCGGATCATCTGTTGAAGACTCGAATCATCTCGGGTACCATCTCGGATCATTGCTTGCATCTCAGATTCCATCTCGAATCATTACTTGCATCTCAGATTCCATCTCGAAACAATACTGTTGTATTTCAGATTATTACTGTTGCAGCTCGGATCATTACTGTTGCATCTCAGATCATCATCTGCCAATTCAAATACCATCTTGGATAAGGTATTGTTTTGAGTTTGAGATATTGTTCGAATTTACTGTTCTGACTCGAGTTGCTATTCAAATCACTGTTCCGAATTGACTCATTTCGAATCCTGTTTTGAGTTGACTATTTGACCATTTCAAATTAGACTTGTCACTTTCATTAAAAAATTAATTTAACTAATATTCGGTAAAAATTAAAAATGATGAATGCGAACGGTATTTTGACTGTTGCAGATCTCACCAACGCTACCTTGACAGCCATCTAGTCTCATACTCTGGCAATGCATCAAAAACTGGATCAGAGGATCGGAACCTCTACCAAGATTCCAAGGTTGCTGTATGGAGATGACTACTTTGACTGGACCTGGCGTTTTGAGCAGTATTGCAAAGCCAGGGAACCCAGAATGTGGAGGTGTATTTGTGATGGTCCCCGCACTATCATGTGCGCAACTGCAGATGATCCAGACACTCAGATTCCAAAACAAGAAAGTTTGTGGTCCAACGAAGATCAAAAAATCGAGGACGAAGTTGATAAGGCAATGGCAAATCTTACTATGTCTCTCGGTCCTGACATCTCGATTGTTGTCAGAAACTACACAAATGCGAAAGAAATATGGGATGTGCTTAAAAATCTGTACGAAGGAAACATTAACATGAAGGCTAGCAGGGTAAACATGTTGAACCAACAATTCAGTTCGTTAATCACATCTATGGGGATACTGTATAGAACCAAATCAGGAGATTCGTCAAACCCATCTCACAGATGATCACTGCTGGAATTCCGATCACTAACAGTGGGATGAATCGCCAACTGTTGAATTCACTGCCAAAGTCTTGGGATGCCGATGTTTTGATGATCAAACGTACTACAAATCTGAATGAAGTTGCTCTCACTAAATTGATCGCCACCATCAAATCATGTGAAATCGACAACCAGCAAAGAGAGCTAAACCACGAGAACTCTATGATGGCTGTAGGGGTGACCGGCTCTAACAATACATTGATGTCTCAAAGTCATCCTAACCTTATCTTCAGCCCCTTGACGAATAATAATCTAAATTTTGTTTTCAGTCGTTGACTCAAGCACGGCTTCAAGCTCAGAAGACAAACGACATTTATGGTATGTCTCTTCTAAACAACTCGGCTGCTCCAACTACTGTTACTGCTCAGCAATTTCCACAGCGCGCAAACGTGGTCTACAGTCCTGTTAATCCCCCAGCCTCTCAAAATGTTCAATCTACACCCTCTGCTGAAAATCTCGCATTCCTAACCAAGCAGAACGAAGAGAAGTTGGCTCTAGCAGCATCCATGCTCACCGTTCGAATGCTTTTCTTGTAGGTGATCTCTTACCTCCTTCAGTGTTTGCTACATAGATGAATCAAGTTGTTGAAGAAGATATGGAAGAACTGGATGCTTCATGGAAAATGGCTATGGCTGCGTTTCGAGCAGAAAAGTTTCAAAAGAGATATGGACGTCGTCCAATGTCAAATATTCGCACTAGGGCTATCAAAGATAACTTGAGGTGCTACAAATTCCATGAACTTGGACACTTTGCTAGAGACTGGAGAAAGACACCCACGGGTTATGAAGCAACTGCGACTGCTGCTGCTAGGAACTCAGAGAGATCCATGGTTCCAGTCACTCCAGCTCAAACGTCTACGTCAACTTCAACCTCATCAAGCCATGGAGGATCTAGTGCGGGCAAGGCACTGATTGTGCAAGAGCAGCATGGTTTTAGCTGGGTTGATGCTGCAGCTCAAGTGGAATCTCTGAAGATTGCAGAAGTTGCCAAAATCATCTCCATTGCTTGATGGCACAGACTAAGGAGCCCAAATCTCTATCTTAAAATGGTAAACTCTCTTTGTGCTACGAAAATAGTAGAAATAAAATGGCACAGATGAGAGCACATAATTTCAATCTCATCAATGATTACAACAGTGCCATGTCGAAATGCATCAGTCTTCGAGAGAACAATAAAACTCTTTATGAAAAGATTAATGCATTGAAGAAGGACATAGCTCAACTCCACCTGGACGTAAACCAACAAAAAAGTTGGGTCCATGATTATAAAACCAGACTATATTCAAAAACCTTGGAGTGCGACTTGGTAAGAATTGAGCTTGGACTTCTTACTAGAAAGTTTCAACAAAATGAGATGAATATTAAAAAATATGATACTTCCAGTGACAGTGTTCTTAATCTTTGCAATGTACACATGGCGTACAAAGAAAACAAGGGAACTGGTTGGGTTGTTCACAAGTTCCTCCGCCATTAATCATAATTATTCAAGAATGCCAATCACTGAGCAAGAATCGGAAAATTATCATAAAATGATGTATGGCAAACCAACTGACTGCGTTCCTTGGGGACCTTTCAAGCCTAAGAATACCCAACCAATTGATTTTTAAAAGCCTATAAGTTTTGTAAAAAATATGAATCAAGAGTGCTTGAATGAATCAATTGAAAATTTAAAAAGGGAAAAGGATTCGACAAAACTCCATCCAAAGAACCACAGGAAACGACTTCTACCTCTGATTCTCTAAGAAATGTTATATGTTTTAGTGTTTGTGCAGAGTCAGTGATAGATGAGGGGCGGTCAAAAGTGGATGATGAACCTCATCCAGTTGTTGCTGATGACTCAGATGTTTCTTTACGTGATAAAAATGATGACTATGTTTGGAATTTTTTTCAGTCTATGGTTTTTGAGACTCTGGGTTTTTCTGGTGTTGTTGAAACTAAAACTTTAAATGATGTGATTTTTGATTCAAACTATTATTTAACTGGTTACCCAGAGGAGTCTGAGGCATCAGTTTTGAATGATTCAGAAAAATGTTCCAGTTCTCCTAAAACCTCAACGGATACCTCAGATATTTCTGAAAGTTGTAAAACTGAAAACATTGTTGTGTCGGATTGTGTGAATGAAATTGCTTGTGAACAGGAGACGTCTGATATTTCTGGGAATCAGACTGAAGATTCTAACTCATCGGATAATGAGCAAGATGGTTGTGACAGTCAAAATATTGACGAAACTTGCTCATCATCTGGTAACCAAGAATCCATTGATTTTGAAAGCTCGGTGTCAAATGAAAATGCTTCCAATGAAACTGATACAATTGTCTTAGAAAACTCAGTTTCTAAAGAAAAGGTTTCAAATGAAACTAAGCCCACATAATCCAATCCTATAAAGAAAAGAAGATTTTAAAGAACCAGAGAAGAGCACAAAATGAAAATTCAGAAGGAAGCCTCCTCAAGTGATTTAAATCAGAAGAAAAACCTAACTCAAAAACAACTGAACCAAAGTTGAAGGGTAAAACTATCGATACTCACTTGTGTGCAGATGATTGTGAGCAGGTTTCATACAAGAGTAAATATGCACACAAGAAATCAGCACCTAGTGGAAAGAAGAGACCCAATCAGCTCCCCAGAATAACACAAGCGTAATTAAGAGTCTTTTTCTCGAAAAGACAAACTTGCTTCAATTGTGGACTTCCGGGGCACATAGCTAGAAATCGTGTTCATCGTCCTCTCGTGTCTTATCCATTCAGAAACTCCATCCATCAGACGGCTTCGCACCATCGACATCATGGACATTAAAAGCCCTCTGATGGAGACTGGAATCTAGCAAAGAAAAACATTCAAAAGCATTCAAACTCAAATGGTTTCATAAATCAATCCAAGAAATTAAATGCGACATCATCTAAAGTCTTTTCAAACAACAAAGATTTAAAGATTTGGAAACCTAAAAATATTGCTAGATCTCGGTCAGAGTGTTCTCAATCGCCAAATTCTACAGCCCCATCTTCTCAAACCTCAAAATCTACTAACCATGATGTGACCTTCCATGAGGCTTTGCGAAAGAAAAGTGATTATCAACCCAGATCGAAAATGATCTGGGTTCCTATTTCCCACTAATCCCATTATGTGTGCAAGAACGCCTATGGAGGGCTGTCGTTAGACTTTGGTTTATCGACAGTGGTTGTTCCAGACATATGGCAGGGGACATTCCCAGTTGAACGACATCAAAATCTTCAACGGTGGATTTGTCACCTTTGTAGGTGGTGAAACGGGAAGAATTACTATGAAAGGCACAATCAGAAATGGGGTCCTCAGCTTCTCTGATGTCAACTATGTTCCTGAACTCAAACACAGTCTTCTTAGCATCTCACATATGTGCGAAAATGGGTGGATGTGTGGTTCTGAAGCCAAGGATTGTCATACCCGAAGATTGGTACTTGATCGAAGCTGAACGCTGGAAAACGCCTACGTGATCGACATGAACAATGCCCCCACTGATCAAGTTACATGCTTATTCTCTAAAATTGCTGAACATGATGTATTGTTGTGGCATCGACAACTTGGCCATCTGAACATGAAGAATCGTAATCGACTAGCAAAGGGAGGTCTAGTCGGAAACTTACCAATCAAGGATTTTATGCAGATTGAAAAGTGCGAATCATGTGCCTGTGGGAAGCAGCATCGTAAGCCTCATAAGCCCAAGCTCGTGCACACAACATCTAAAGTTCTGGAACTGCTTCACATGGATCTCTTTGGTCCTGCCAATGTGCTGAGTATTGGAGGAAAGGCTTATTGCTTAGTTATCACCGATGACTTTTCTCGTTTCACTTGGGTGTTTTTCTTGGAACAAAAGAGCGAAATTGTTGGTCTGATAAAGAAATTCATCACTCTCATGGAAAACCAAGCAAACGAGCGTGTGAAGATTATACGCTACGATAATGGGACGGAGTTCAAAAATGTTGAGCTGAACAATTTTTGTGCTTCAAAAGGAATTGATCGTTAATACAGTGCTGCTCGAACCCCTCAACAAAACGGAGTTGCTGAAGGCATAATCGGACTCTCATCAAAGTGGCTTGTACAATGCTTATAGATTCCAGCCCTCCACTGATATTTTAGGCAGAAGTAGTGAACACCGCCTGCTATGTTCAAAACCATGCACTTGTCAACAAGCGTCACATGAAGACGCCATATGAAATAGTAGAAGGAAAAAAGCCCTTTGTACAGCACTTTCGTACGCTTGGCTGTCCTTGTGTCCTCCTTACTATGGATGCCAAGGGCAAATTTGAAGCACGAGGAGATCCATGCTATTTCATCAGCTATGCAAAGAATACCACATATTGAGTATACAATAAAATCAAGAAGTAGATCATGGAGACGTACTATGTGGACTGGCTGGAAGAAAATCCGAAAGACGCACGGCTTGGACCTTATTTGTTATATGATTATTCCTCCCTATTTAAGTCATTTAATATTTTATCTGGTGTAATTGTTGCTGCAGATGTCTCAAGTACTGTGATACCTATTCCTATTATAGCTGAAGATGATGTTGTCCCTATTCAAGACTCTTTCAAGAAGCTTACTGCGGATCCACTGGGATTTCATGAAGCTACTACAGAAACGCATCTTTCTTCACCAATTCAAGAGCCGGTTCTTGAACCTACTGTGACTGTTACTCCTGAGGTTGCAGTTCACAACAATGATCCCTCTGCACAGCAAACTAAATACTAATGTTCAAGGAGCTTCATTGTTTCTGGAGCCGATTCCTTCAGATTACACAATGGATCCTCTGGTGATCAACACTACGATTGCATCAAATGAGGGGAGCAATCTGGAATAGTGTCAGGAAGTTTTCTAACTTGGAAACAAACTTGCAGGCACCTACGTTGGCAATTCCTCAGTGTGTTCAGAGAAGCCATCTGATTACAAACGTTATTGGTCCTGTAACTGCCGGTGTTCAGACACGCAGTAGATCAGGAACCATTAACACATGTTTATATTCATGTTTTATCTCACAGATTGAGCCTAAGAGGATTGATGTCGCTTTGCAGGAACCTGGATGGGTTGATGCAATGCATGAAGAGCTCAATCAATTTGAGAAGCTGGGAGTATGGAAATTTAGTATAGCTTTCGGAAGGAAAACACGCTCTTGGTACTCGCTGGGTATACAGAAACAACCAAGATGATACCGGAGTGATTGTGCGAAACAAAACCTCGCTGGTGGTTCAGGAATTCAAACAAATCGAAGGTCTTGATTATGATGAGGTGTACGCACCAGTAGCTCGTCTAGAAGCCATACGCATCTTCCTGGCATATGCATCCTATATGGGTTTCACCGTTTATCAAATGGATGTTAAGGCGGCGTTTCTTTATGTGAAGATCAAAGAGGAGATCTATGTTGCTCAACCCCCTGGGTTTGTGGACTCGAAGAGGCAAGGATATGCATACAAGTTACATAAAGCTTTGTATGGATTGCGCCAAGCACCTCGTGCATGGTATGCATGTCACACCCTCAAATTCCACATGCGGGATTTTACCACGAGGCGCATGACAAACCAGGATCATCGACACAAGACCATATAGATTGACCTCTATATGAATAAAACCAAGTTTTGACGCTGATTTAAGTAAGGTTGCGGAAGCGTAACGCAGTTTGAAAACATAATTTGTAGCGCCAACACAAACGCTAAACCAACATAGTGAACCGTAAATAATGCAAACTTCAAAAATAGTTTAAAATGTTCATGCGGTGCTGCCTACTCGTGCTCGTGAATCCTTAGCCACCTAAGAAAACATGCAAAGAAACAAGTGTCAACATAATTGATGAGTGAGTTCACAGGTTTTATTTTGTTATAGTTGTTTCCCAAACGGGCCACTTGTTCAAACCCGAACCAGGGTGTAATGAAAGTTTTCCCCTAATTTTGTCCCGAATCAGAAATGTATAAGTTACCCTTGATCCAATCCCACATCAAGAACCCCAAATTGATTTTCTAGTTCATGTTATATTTGTAGGTAGCTAGCCTGGGTTATGTCACCAAAGAGTCTAAACCAAAGCTAACGTTGTTGCCCCTAAAGGTGTCAGGCTATCACTAACCATGACTATGTTAGGCAAATTCAACACCCGTTAGACCTTTACCAGTCCGGCTAGCGCGACTAGCTCGGATGGGGCTTGTTGGGCCCAGTAGTAGTACCATAAACTTCCTCGCTAAAGATCCATTACTAACGGCTCGTAGTGATATGCTACTTTGTGACCAAAACCGTATATCATAACTCAAATCAATTTAGAAAATATGTGCATGTTACTAAACCGTAACACATTGTTGTAAGTTTATCGAAATAGCGCTACTATACCATAGCAAGCACATGTTTTCTCCCCCTGTATTTAAAACCATTTAAAAGTAGGGGCCATGAACTCACCTTAATTTGCTCGGTAAGAATTCAAAAGCAAGTGTTGTGTCCGGTTAATCGCTTCCTAGAGCGATTACCCTTTTGATTAGTTTTAATCTTGACGCACGTTTATTGCACACAATAACACTTAGCACATTTTCTCACTTAAGCACATATTCGTATTTCTATTTATGGAAACTTGTATTCGTATTTCTTTTCCCAATTTTGTAATCCGAGACTTGAATCGTAATAAAAATTCATACTTGTTATATATACATGTCTTACATGCCATTCAATTGTTTTGTGCAAAGACTCATACATTCACACTCGATACTCAAATCATTCTTATATGCGTTATACATGCAAAGATGACAAGTTATAGCCTGAAATGAAAGATAAACTAAGTTCAAGGACGAAAAATAGCTTACTCCGGAGAAAGTGGTTTCTTGCCCATGGATTGGTCCATTTTGTGTTTGTTGCATTAAATGTACCAACTAACAACCCCCCAACCCCATCTATAAATACCCACCTCCTCCCACTCTCATTTCACACCTCAAACACTTCTTCTCTTCTCTCTAAAGCTCTAAAGCTCTCTCTATCTAAAGGTTCAAGGCTTTCAAAAGATAACTTGGTGTTCCTCCAACCCTCCAAACCCTTCGCGAAGTAACAAGTGAAAGCTTGCAAAACCGTGAGTACACTTGACCCATTTTCCCTTTTTACACAATTTGGGTTGTAACATGTTAACTTACAAAATACACGAATACATACACTTCATGCTTTATACACTCAATCCATCATACATGCTTATTATTATGCTTAGGTACATGCTAAATTCATACATGCTTCTTGTCATTAACTTAGCTAGACGCAACTTAACATATATAGCGCTATAGAAGTAGCACACCGCCCGTCGGGGTAATGTTAAGCTTTAAGCTGATTCATTCTTAATTCATACTTTACTCTCATTACTTCGTGTGATGAGGGACACATTCATTCTTGTGGAGACTTGGGTTTGACACTTTGTATTGCATGCTAGCCTACCTTGTATACAATTTCCATGTGGATTTGAGTGAACTCCTTTATCTTATGCTATGTACTTAAACTTGTGTACTCGCCAATACTTTTGTATTAAAATATACATGTTATAGGTTGATGATGATGCTTATGACAAATCTAGTAGGGACGACATAGAAATGCACCTAGAATGTTAGGCTTTCATGTTGTAAATTTGTTGAAGTTATTGTATTTTGATTCCTATTGTAATTGACAATTTGATACATGAAATGAACGAGTTTTGATTTAAATATTTTCGCAAATAGTGTTATGATGCATTGAGCAATCTATTTCGTCTCACTCTAATGTTTCCGCCATCGGTTGGGGTGTGACATGTCATACAGTTGCAAACACAAATCAAGCATGCATACACCAAGCAACGAGCAAATAGGATGTTTTCATGTGCAAATTCATCATTTATATACATCGGTTAGATTCCAGACATTCCAGCTATGTTTAGGGATTTTTATAAAATAGTTACATGTCACAAAAAATTACCAAACATTTACACGACGTGTTAAAAGGTTCCTATATGTTTGTGTAAAATTTTTAAAGTCTAATTCTTGACATATTTTACGTGAAAATCGTACAATGGACAGTGGTCTGAATTTTGACGATTATGCCCCCTGTCCACTAAACATTTTATTTAAAAATCTCAGAGTATCAAAACGATTTGATTCTAGTCAGAGATTAGTAAAAATACCTAAGACCTGCCACTATATAAATTTCATAACCTAATAACAACTATTCACCCAGATATGACGAAGAACATACAACAATTTCTGCAGGAATTTTGCAGCTATGACCACTGAAACGAATAAAATATTTTCACTAACCAAACAAGGTCCAAAAATTATGAAACCAGCGCGGTTTGAATCGTACTTTAGATAGGTTCATTTTAGGCTTCAGAAAATCACATTTTCGTTACATTTTGACCCGTTTATAGCCCACTGAAGTCGGCTGTAAACTTCCAACAGCCTTCTGTTTTTAGTTTTTAACCTTTCAACGCGCGTTCTAATGGTTTCATTAACATGTTTAGCGATCACACAACCTATCTACACAAGTTTCTAACAATCCTCTATCGTGTTTACCATAACACCTACCCGTAATAATTAATCTTCAACAAAACATGAGTTTTAGTAACCCTAAACCCGTGTTGATACCCCGTATGCATAAACGACAAACAACATGCATAACCGAAAAATAACCCGAACCCACCTAGTGCTATGATCATGAAAAGTTAAGGAACTACAAATATCATCACATAACAATCGCAACATACCTATTCTTCTATGTACAAGAACACGTATCAAGATCACGCATCGACATGTAAAACACAATCGAATCAAGTAGTCACCCACAATCATACTCTTTTTACCTAATGTATTACCCCGACCCCTAGATCACCCTTAACCGTTCTACACAAAATCATCTTCAAGTTACAATTATGTAATGATTTTATATGTTACCTATACGATAATCGATCAAACTGGAATGGGAGAGGAGCTGAGAGGGAGTGTGAACCGAGAGAGCATGAGGGGCGGCGAAAACCGGGTGTCGCGCCGGTGGGAGGGGGAGTCTTCTGTCGTTCAGCTATCGTGGGAGTGGGTAGGGAAGCAATTAGGTTTTTTTTCGACCCACATGCATACTTACGTACACATACATGGGCGTTTAGAGGGGTTTGGCTTGAGAGGGGCTTGTGCTTTTGGCTTGGGCCGCAAGGGTTGGGGGTAATGGGTTGGGTCTGATTTCTTGTTTCGTTTTTTTAAACATCATGAACTCATTACGTAAATAAACACCGTGGCACTAAATTTCATAACTACTGTAAGGGACTAAATGTCTTAAATAATGTGGCGAAACGCTAACCTGATTGTTCGGGTTGTTTCAATGCAGCCTTAACGGAGTATCTGCTTGTACACGGATATACACGAGGGACGATATATCAAACGCTATTCGTTAAACGTGTTGGCAAGGGTTGGCAAGGATCTTATCCTTGTTCATATCTATGTTGACGACATCATTTTTGGGTCAACCAATGAAGAGCTATGCAAAGAGTTCGAGGAGGTGATGAAGAAGAAGTTCGAAATCAGCTCACTAGGATAAATGACTATGTTTCTAGGCTTGCAAGTTTGTTGGAGTAGTCACGAAATCTTGATTCATCAAGGAAAGTATGTTCAGGACGTTCTTGCAAAATTTGACATGTCAAATTCTAAGCCCACAGACTCCCCCTTTGCTGAACGACCACTACTGAATGTGGATGCTGAAGGGGATCCGGTCAATCAAACAATGTACCGGTCCATGATTGGTTCATTGAAGTACTTAACTGCGAGCTGGCCGGACATATGTTCCTGTCCGCCAATGTGCCAAATATCAGGCTAATCCTAAACTTTTTCATCTCTCAACTGTTAAACGAATCTTTAGATACCTCAAGGAAGCTCCAAAATTGGTACTCTAGTATACTAGAGATTCGAACTTTGATTTGTTTGCTTTTCTAACAGCACCCTTGGAGGGACAGACAAGGATATGAAGTCACATCGGCTTGAAGCCAATACTTGGGAGACAGGTTTATTTTATGGCAGTGCAAAAAGCAACAAACGGTGTCTCTATCAACTGCAAAAGCAGAATATGTTGCAGCATCTGCATGATGCTCCTAGGTTATTTAGATGCAACATATGCTCGAGGATTACGGTTTGCCTTATCTTAACACTACTACCTACTGTGATAACGATGTCGCTATCCAAATCATCAAAAACCCTGTTTTACACTACAAAACCAAGTACATTGATATCAAAGTTCACTTTGTTCTAGATTGCTACGACAGAGGTTTAATTAAACTTGAATAGATCAACACTAATGCTAATACAACGGATCTTTTTACAAAACCTGTCAGCAACTCGAGATTCAAGGTGCTTGTGGACCTTTTAAAAATGATGTGTTACACCGACTAAGCAACCCAAAAAAAATCCAAGTTCATATATGTTAATAGCTATCAGCAAAATAACTAAATTTGCGCATAAAGTATTCCACTTTTGCACAAATTTAGGGGGAGAAATATTTTCTGTTTTAGGAAGTGAAATAAATTTTCGTACTAAGAATTTGATTAACACATGTAAGGTACCGAAGCTAAAAAGGCAAGGATCCACTGTGATGTGTTGATAAGCTTATCGCTCAAAGGCATAAAGAACCAAGTACCAAGTGACAAATACTACAAGCTACACGTCATGTGGTTAGCATATCTGTTGATGCACTTTATAGTCGTCACTGTGCGAATAGGCTAGAAAGAGTGTGTATTGAATATTATATAGATTAGGAACTCCGCCAGCCAGTCAAGATGTATACTCTTTCGGTAAGAATGAATGAATGCTTCCGCTGATTCTGTTCCTACTCCATGTCTATATCATTCTGCCGAATCTGTACTATCCCCAAAACCTCCGCCTAGAACCGTCGCCCCCGGGTCCACAACTGGTATCAGAGCTACGATATTAAATTCATTCAATCTAATAGTTGATGAATCACCTAAGCTCATGTATTTTGGACGTATGAGGGGTTTTAGACGTAAAATATCAAATAATCGGACAATCCACGAACGTAATGTAAAATTGATACCATAGGATTGTTAGAGACTGATTTTCGACCAAATCTGTGCAAAAAACATGTTGAAATTTGAAGAAATGAAGATTTTGGATCGAAAAGATGTAATCAGTTTCGTTCGTACGAGAGACTATGTGGCTCGTACGAGTGACAATTGGTCACTCGTACGAAGCACCACTCGTACGAAGCATCACTCGTACGAAGCAAACACTCATACAAAGCATCACTCGAACAAAGCATCAATCATACAAAGTCCAGCTCGTACGAAGTGGTGACAAAAAAAGGCATTTTTTGATCGTACTGACGAGACGAGTGTCCAGAAAAATTTGGTGATTACAAATTTTATCGAGATTTTAACGTCTAATTCGAGCTGTTCGGGGACACCGTCTAGAGCTTCAGAGTATAGATTTGATGATACGGTCACACAGGGATGAAGATTTTGGGTTAGTCACTGATACCCATGCAAAACTTTGATCATCCAGTGTAGTGATTATTTAATGGGCCTTAACGTTAAATCAGCATTTGATCAAAACTGCAATTTTGGTACCATATGCTGCAGTCGCGCCATAATCTTCATTCCCATAAGAACTCAAGACGTCAGAATTTAGAAAGATAAGAAGGAAGAAAGAATCGCAGGAGCGAGCAAGAATTTCGTCGCTAAGAAGTTTTCGGTTTGGCAATACAGTTAACCGACCTCCTCCTACAAATCAAACGCCGATTGCTTTTGAGGAGCGTCGCAAGCCGCCGAAACGTTTCTTTGGTCGTTAACTATGAGATCTTTTGAAGATTCTTTTGAAGACTATCCAACACTACGGCAACATCCAAGGGGGAGTTTGTTGGTGCATAATGTCTATTGCCTACGTCTAGAATATGTTTTTTATGTATATAGGGCTTAGAACGTCAGTTTGTATATGTATATATATGTTTTATTTGTTTAGTAAAGGACTCGTATGAGTGAGTCTTGTGAGTCATACGAGTGACACTCTGTCACTCGTACGAGGCTCCACTCGCACGAGTCACACTCAGTTACACACTCTCCTGTGCAACTCATGTCGACCTATAAATAGAGGAGTGTTGTGTCAGTATCTAGAGATCGGTTGGTGTGGCGAAACCCTGTCAAACTGTTTACTTGCTCTGTACTTGTTCACGTTTATTAATACAATCCAAGGCATTTAAGCAGTATATCTCACTTGTTTGTTTATCAAACTCACTAACAATGAATTTCGCCTCTGTTAGTTGAGTCAGGTCGGTTCGGTGCTCATCGGAGGAGAGCCGATCCCCCCTCACAAGTGGTATCAGAGCCTTGAGGCCTGATCTAACGACAAAATCAAGTTTCTGCATACTACCAACAGTTTCAGATTCAGATTCACCATTGGAGTTTTCTATTTCTACACTTTCCCATACAGATCTCGGAATTGGACAAATTCATGGACGAAATTGACTAGGATTTTAGGATATCACGTTAAAGTCAATTCTAATCAATCCATGACAATTTTAGATCAAAATCGAACTTAATCATGTAAAAATTGGTAAAATTCATCTGTTTGGTGACCTGAGTTGTTTCGTACGAGTAGAGAGAAAACTCATACAAACGGCAATCCGTACAAATTAAGTCATTGTACGAACGAACAAACATTTTTTTCTAAAAACTTACAAGTTTCACACAAGTCATTCACACGAAGCAATGATTTGCACGAATTAGCCGTTCGCATGAACCAGTCACCCGCTCGTGTAACCTTTCACTCACACGAACATCTCATCCGTACGACTCTCTGAATCGCACAAGTGTATCACTCGCACGACTATCTCAATCGCACGAGCAGTTCATTCGCACGAAGAACATTTTTGTAGGAAAATGGAAGAGTAGTTTTACTACGCATTTGCTGCCTCTGCGGTCACAACTACTGCAGCTCAAAATATGAACCTCGAGAATGAGATAGGTACGATGACGAAGCCACCAAAATTGATGAACCTTGAAGACTTTGACAGTTGGAGTGAAGGTTTTATGAATTGGGTTCAAGCAAATCATTTTACCTGCTGGTTTGCCATCGAAGAAAAATATCAAGCTCTGGTTGGAGAAAACGATCTGGAAAAAACGTTAGCTCAACTTTCGTATTTTGAAAGAGATAAGTTCATAAACGAGAAAAAGATGATGAACATCTTACAACAAGCCATCAAGGAAGACATATTTCCATTGTTACAACATGATGATGACGCACAATCGTTATGGAATGTTCTTCGATTGAAATTCCAAGGAAGCGCACAGTTACAAAAAGGGAAGCGAGCATTGTTAAGTAAAGAATTTGATATCTTTACTTTGATTAAGGGAGAGACAGTGAAACAACTGACTGAAAGATACTGTCACTTGGTTGTGCAAATGAAACGTATGGGAATCATAAGACGAATGAAGAATTAATCGATAAACTGGTGGATTCCTTACCACAAGGCGAATGGTCTACCTACTTGACTATTCTGAAGAATGGAACCGAATATGGTAATTTCTCATTACCTAGATTCATTAAGAGATTGGAGGGACACGAACTCGAAATGCAGAAAATGGCGAAAAAAACAAAGGTGCCCAAATGCAACAAGACGTTAATCTGTATTACAAGGGTAGTTCTGCCACTTAGATACAGTATTCAAAAGTCCAAACTGCCTTCAGCAGTTACAACACACCAAGCCCACTGTCAAATCAACACATGGTTTTCAATCCTTTGCTTCAGTCAACCCGAACACGTCTCCAAGCCCACAATCATCACATGGTTCGAGCAATCCCCAGATCAACCACAATAATCAATCTCATCGTACTCAAAGAGTTTTACGGTGTAATATCGCTGTTGATTTCCAAAATGCTCAAAACTTTGACGAGAAGACCGCAAAGCAACATATGTCATTATTAGCTTCGGTACTCGAATCATACGACAGTTTAGTCGCAGGAAAAATTGGAAACTCATAGATGACAAGAGAGGATTATGATCAAATTGATCCGGTCGAGATGGAGTTGATCGACATCAAATAGTGTATGGCTTCTATCGTTAGACGAGCGCAACGTTTCATGGAAATCACCGGTAAAGAGAATTTGGGAGGATTAGATGGAAAACTTGGCTTCGACAAGTCCAAAGTTACATGTTTCAAGTGTCGGGAGAAGGGACATTTAAAACGAGAATGTCCGAATAGAGAAGTTCAGGGATATAAAACCTTTTGCCGACGACTACTACAAGAAAGCCATATGTCATCGTCCTCAACCAAAAACAAGAATGGTGCAAGTCGAAGATAGACAGTCAGATTCCAAAGACAAAGCTCTTGTCGTGACTCAAGAAGACGAAGGCTTTAACTGGAACAAGTACATCTCCAAGAATGAGAGTTTGGTGTTGGTCGCAGAAATCATCAAAGAACCTGAAGAATATACAGAGGCATCTTTTGACGAGGCTCCCGAAGAATACTATCACACGTCGGTAGAAGAAGAGGAATTGTTAAACAGTGCTTTAAAACATCTCCTGCCTAATAATATTCTTAGAACTTTGCAGGTTATTTTGAGCCAAGCCGTCGATCATCTTGTGAAGAAAAGACAAAGCCAGAAGTTGAAGCAAAGAAAGTTGATGGTTGGAAAGACAGATGACGAGACCAACAAAGCTTGTATGGCAATTGTGAATGAGGTAAATGTGTCAGAAAGTGGTATGTGATAGAAAAATCATGTTTAAATTGCAATGAACCATGCAGTGAATGTGCTGCAAAAGAAACATGATACAATGAGCTAAAATGTCTAATAGATAATTTGCCATATGACTATAAATCAACAAAAGAAGCTTATGACAAATTAAGCAAATCTGTTAAACAATATGAAAAAGTGCTACAGAGAAAATGACGGAACACTTCCGATGCTTAAAGCGACTATAATGGACAAACAAATGGCCATTAACTTTCATTTAAACACAATCGCTGAGCTAAAAAGTGAATTTGAGAAAATGACAATAGAAACGGAACGGGTTAACAAATTGTTAATCAGTTACTCTACAAGTTCATACGTCATTGATCACATTCTACAAAAGATCGAAAACAAAGAAGAAACCAAAAATGATGAAAACAAAAGTTCATGTTATGATCGTGTTCCACCACCCATGTGGAATAGCTATGCAACTAAAAAGCCATCGGGGGTGGAAAAGGCGCTTAATTTAAAATTGAAAACTGAAAATCAAACGAGCTATCTGCGAACATTGATATAACTTACACCAAACCAGAAAAAGAATGTGAGTCTGATGTGGTTAAAACCATGCTTGAAAGTGTTTTGAAGAGTGAGTCTGAGAAATCTGAATTGGATGTTGAAACATCGAAAAATAGTTTAAACACAGATCCAAACGTCATCGTTTACAAAATGCATGGATCTGATAAACTATATTCTGATGAAGATTTCCCAATCCAGAATGTCAATCTGGATCGTGTCGAAAAGTTGTTCAAGCTTGTTGAGGTGAGACATTTTGATTTAGAAAAACACGATGCATCATCTTACTCTAAATCAAAATGTGTTAACAAACCCTACCATCAAAGAAACAGAGATTATCCTTAGAACAGGAGGGCTGGGTTGGGTTTTCAAAATAAAAGAACAAACAACAAGTTTCAAAAGTTGAACTTTACAAAGAAAGTTAACTTTGTTTTTGGAACAACTATAGAAAAAGAAAAAGAGATCATTGGTCACAATCCAATGATGAGTTCAAGAAAGAAAAAGAGAGTAGAAAACAAGTTTTGGATTCCTCTGTTCGAAAGGACAGTATGACGTGCTACAAGTGTAAAAATGTTGGGCCTATTGCACGACATTGCTCTCAAAGAAATCCAAAACCTGTTTCTAACTCCATCAGATCTACCAAAGATGTGAAACAAAAGACACCCACGGTTGTACCAAAACAGATTTTGAAAAGAAACATTGCAAAAGAAACCATCTAAAGTAGATCTAAAACCATCTTTTCTAACCAAAACAGAGCCTAAACAGAATGTCAAAAACAAAGTTGGTCTGAAATTTGATATTCCAAACCCACCAAGACCAAGCAGGCTTGGGTTTCTTTATTTAAATAGTTTCTTCCTCATGTGTGCAGGGGCTCCCGAGATCGATCATGTCAAAATGGATTATGGATAGTGGAGCTTCCCGACACATGACTGGGATGCTTGCGTTGTTACACGACGTTAAAGCTATTCGAGGAGGTTACGTAGGTTTTGCTGGAACTCAAGGTGGAAGAATCGTCGGAGAAGGTATTCTTACGAATGGAGTGGTTTCGTTTGACAAGGTGAACTACATTGCGGATCTAGAGAACATTCTTCTGAGTATTTCGCAAATTTGTGACAAAAAGTTTACAACACACTTCAATGACAAAGAATGCTTGATTTTAAAGCTGGGATTCAAGATTCCTGGGGAATGGATTCTGATTCGCACTCCAAGAGAGAATGATCTTTATGTCCTTGACATGAGTGTCGCATCTACAACATCTAAGAAGGTTCAGTGTTTTGTTTCTAAAGCAACCGAGAAGGAGTCTATTTTATGGCATAGGAAGATGGGGCACATTCATTTGAGAAAGATGAATTATTTAGTTCACAACGACCTAGTGGAGGGTGTTAATCTGAAGAATTTTCAGTTATCTAATGATTGTCTGAGCTGTAAGAAGGGGAAACAGCATAAGAAATCACACCCAAGAAAGCTTCTAAATTCTATCAAGCTACCACTAGAGAGGCTACATATGGATCTATTCGGCCAAGTAAACGTCAAAAGCATTTCTGGAGATCTATATTGCCTGGTCGTTACAGATGATTTCTCAAGATTCTCATGGGTTTTCTTTCTGGAGAGCAAAGATGAAACATTTGAAAGTCTAATGATTCTCTTCAGGAAACTTGAAAATCTTTAGCACTTGCCTATCAAGAGAATCCGCAGTGACAATGGTACCGAATTCAAGAACAAAAGGATGCTCAAATTCTGCAACGAAAAGGGGATTCTTCACGAATTCAGCGCCCCCTATACTCCTCAACAAAATGGAGTAGCTGAACATAAGAATCGCACACTGATCGAGAATGCTAGGACTATGCTCGATGATTTAAAACTGCCAATTAGTTTCTGGAGCGAAGCAGTCGCATCAGCGTGTTACACCCTCAATCATGGTTAATAGTTAAGCCTCACAACAAGACCTGTTTTGAGCTGCTAAACCAACGGAAGCCTAACCTTGCGTTTCTGGAGCCTTTTGGATCACCGTGTACTGTATTGGACCCGGATGGTAAATTTGGAGCCAAATCCTTGGAAAGATTTTTTGTTGGTTATGCTACTCCACAAAAGTGTGTATTCTTGCCGAGTCTGAACCAGGTTATTCTTGCACAGCATGTTGATTGTCAATGTTATACTACGCCTACGTAGAAACATGGGGATCCATGGTTGTTCCACTATGAAGGTTTGTGGAATTCATTTGACCTACCAGACGTACCATCTGAAGAAGAACTTGTTTTGCTCTTTCAACAGCTTCAAATCTTTAATCAAGAACAAGTTACTAGACCGTTGGTGATTTCCCCATCACTTCCTGTCAACACTTCTGATGTAGGTCCGAGCATTATTCTTCAAGAATCTGTATATATGCCAATCTTGAACTCTGATGAATCATCTGCCCAACAACCGCCTAATGCTGACTCTGATTGTGAACTGACTTTTGATGATGGAGGATCTAGTTTCGATGAAGGATCTGAACATATTGAAAGCTTCCTGAATGCTCAAGTTGATCAATCAAATGTCAGAAATGAAGCTACATCTTCTGCACCGGTTGTTGATGAAGTAATCACGAAGTTGCAAACTCAAGTGGATGTTTCGAGTGAAGTAATGCCGAGGACACTTTCTTATCATCCATCAGAGAATATCATCGGCAGCTTACAAACTAGAGTGAAAACTCCCAATTAGATCAACAAGAATCTAAGCTGTTTTTATGCCCGTATTACTCCATTACAAACCTGACTTTCTTACAGTTGTTTTGTTTCACATGTAGAACCCAGAAACTGGAGAGACGCGTTAAAAGAAGAAAGCTGGGTGGTGGTAATGCAGGAAGAATTGCTTCAATTCTAGAAGATAGGAGTCTGAAAGCTTGTTGACCTACCAGATCATCACAAAAAGATAAAAACTAGATGGATTTTCAAGTGCAAGCGCGATGACAGAGGAATAGTGGTCATAAACAAAGCTCGACTCGTGGTACAGGGCTTTCACCAGCAAGAAAGGATATACTACACTGAAGGCTACGCCCCAGTCGCTCGTATCGAAGCTATCCGTATATTCTTGGCCTTTTCTTCTTGGAAAGGTTTCAAGGTGTAGCAGTTGGATGTCAAATCTGCTTTCCTTTACGCCAAAGTTAAAGAGGAGGTGTATGCCGGCCAACCACTGGGGTTGTCGATCCCATACACAAGGATAAAGTCTACCTTCTGAACAAAGCTTTATTTGTTCTTCACCAAGCCCAGAGAGCTTGGTATGAAACGCTTTCAAGACATTTCTTGACAATGGTTTTCTCAGAGGAACTGTAGAATCTACCCTCTTCACAAAGGAAGTCGATGGTCATCTGATTATCGTGCAAATATATGTGGATGATATCATCTTTGGATCAACAAATGATAAGCTGTGTAAAGACTTCGAAGAAGTCATGAAGCAGAAATTTGAAATGAGTGCTATGGGGGAGACGAAGTTCTTTTTAGGACTCCAGGTTGATCAATTGCCTGATGGTATCTTCATCCATCAGATGAAGTATGTTCATGATATATTAAAGAAATTTGATATGTCAGGAACTAAACCAGCATCTACTCCATTAGCTCCAAATCACGGCAATTGTCCAGACGTTCATGGAGTCAAAGCTGATGAAACATTATATCGCTCCATGATCGGATTCTTGAGGTATCTACAGCTTCCCGGCCGGATATCATGTATCCTGCATGTCTATGCGCCCGTTTTCAGTCCAGTCCAAGAGATTCGCACAAGCTAGTCATCAAATGTATCATGTGATATTTGAAAGGATGTCCAAGCACCGGCTTGTGGTATCCTCGTCACGACGACTTTAATCTTGCAGGTTACTCGGATTCTGATTTCGGTTGCTGCAAGCTTAATACGAAATCACCTACGGCTGGTTGCCAGTTCTTCGAAAACCGTTTGGTAACGTGGCAATGCAAGAAACAGACTGTGGTCGCTCTCTACGTGTGAAGCCGAATATGTTTCAGCATCCAGCTGTTGTTCCCAGATACTCTGGATATAACAACAGATGAGAAACTTCGACTGCAATTTCTTGACACGTCCATATATGTAGATAATCAGGCTGCTATTGATATCACTAAAAACTTGTGAACAAGGATCGGGCTCCTCCGATGAGCAACTGATCTGATCTAACGCAACTAGTAGAGGGGGAATTCATTGCTAGAGAGGTTGACAAAACAAACAAGATAGAACTTACTATTTAACTGCTCTATTCTATTCAAAGACATGCAAAGTACAGACGCGAGTAAACAAACTAGCAGGGCCTCGTCGTACTATCTGAACTGACTAACTAGCTCTAACACAACACTCCTCTATTTATAGGTCGACATGACTCGTACTGGAGTGTGTGTTAAACAGAGATGTGGTTCGTACGAGCAGCTGATCCGTACGAGTGACTGAGAGTCACTCGTACGAGCCACCTTGACTCGCTCGTACGAATCATACAAAAAGTATAAAAATAACATTTATCGTATATACATTCAACATTAAAGCCCTATAAAAAATACAGACACATCCTAGACGTAGGGAATAGACATAACGCATCAACAAACTCCCCCTTGGATGTTGTTGCAGTCTGGATAGTCTTCAAAAACTCTTCAACTGATTTGACGCTAACGCCCAAAGAATCTCTACGGTGGCTTGCGATGCTCCTTAGATGCAATAGGGTTTGGTGTGTTGGAGGAGGTCGTTTCGTTGTATTGCCAAACCGAAAGCTCCTAAGCGATGCTATACGAGCACGCTCTGCAATCCGAGCTTCATTCTTCTCTTTCTTATCCTTCTCTATCTCCTCAAGCTTCCTCCTTGAAGTGTTCCATGTCGATCCAAGTGAATATCATTGGCAAAGCAGACATTAACGATCTTCTGGAATTGGAGAGCTTGTTCCTTATCCTTCTCCTCAAAGCTTATCTTGCTATAGAATAAACTTTCAATATCCTTCTTAGTACAGTTGACTAGCCACATAGGGTCTAGCACTCGAATGCCACGCCATAGCCCATATATACGTTTGTGGGCTATAACGGCTTCGGTCAGCTCTTCAGCAATATTCCATGAATCTTCAGGGTGTACGCAGATGACAGCCTCTCCTGTGTTAGAGTCGTAATGCCACCTTTCTCTTCAACATATTAGAATTCTCAACTGCAAATAACTCAGTGAAAGTTGGGGAATCATCTGTACTCTGATCAGCTAGATTTGCATCGTCATCATAATCATCTTCCACGACAACTCTATCATAATCATTCGTGTCTTCAACATTTTCAAACACGTACTCGTTTTGCTCAAATGCGTCTATCTCATTCAACTCCTTTTCGAAATCAAATTCGAAATTTCTTCACTTACTCCCAACATCTCAACTTTCTTTTCCTTAGTATAACAATGAACAAATTCGCCCTCTTCCACATCGTGCTCAAGATAAAATACTTTAGGTTTCTGCATGACAGGAACGTAAGATATGTCTAACTCCGGGAAGATTCCTGTCGCTGAGCATCAACAGATTCATCAACTCTCTCATTCCCTCCTTCCTCTGTAGCCTGATTAATATAGTCATCAAGGTACACAGAAAAATTGATTTCTTTATTAACGCTCGATTCAGTAACCCGTATACCCGTACCTCCTATATTATCATCATTATCATCATCACTATCAGAACTACTAGAATCATCAACATTTATCTCCGCATCATCATCTTCAGCTTCTTCATCAAATTCTTCAACAGCTTCCTCTATCTCTTTTTCAAGTTTTTTCTTTAACAGCCATTCACGATGCCTTTGAGACAGATCTAACAAGTCAATATCAACATCAATTGGCTTCCCAATAAGAATAAACTTGTTCGCCTCTTGATAAACCATGATATCTGTGCATGTAACTGGCACAGATTCAGCTTCTGGCTCAGTTTGTATGATGATAGGTTCCTCAACAACTTTAGCTTTGCCTTTACCCTGGGCGTCAGACTGTTCTTTTGCTAGACGCTCTCTCAGCAACACGTTCACGAGCCTCTGTACGTTAAATTTCATCAATCTCAGCCGCTATATTCACACCAAGTTTCTTCTCCAAAATCTTCTCAAATAAACTCATACGTCTATTGCTGTGAAGTCTCTCTTCCTCATACTCAGCCATTCGCAATCTCAATCTTTCATTCTCCGAGACAATACTAGCTAACATAGCTTCAAGCTGCTGTTTATCGTTAGATAAAACATTAACCTGCTCAAACAACTCTTGTTTTTCTGCAGTTTACACATTAATTTGTTCTTGTAACTCAGATATTCTCACTGTGTTTAACACTTTAGAATAACATTCACCTTCAGATTTGGTGTAAGTTACGTCGATATCCTCAGGCAGCTCATTAGACGGTTCAGTTTTCAACTTTAGGTTAAGCGCCTTTTCCACCCCATATGGCTTTTTGCATGCATAACTATTCCACATGGGTGGTGGAACACGATCGTAACTCGCACTTTTAGTTTCACTATTTTTAAATTCATTATTTTTTATTTTGGGCAGAATGTGATCAATGACATACGAGCTTGTTGAATAACTGATTAACAGTTTGTTATCCCGTTCAGATTCAATTCTAATTTTCTCAAGCTCACATTTTAGCTCAGCAATAGTATTCAAATGAATGTTAATAGCCATCTCTTTATCCATAACTGTCGCTTTGAGCATCAAAAGTGTTGCGTCATTCTCTCTAAGTGCTTTATTATATTGTTTAACAGATGCACTCAATTTGTCATATGCTTCCTTAGTAGATTTGTAATCACTAGACAAATTGTCTGTTAAACTTTGGTGTTCAACATATCGTGTGTCTTTTATAAGACAATCACCACATGGCTCTACACATTTTTAAACACGGTTTTTTAACCACAATCTAATTCTTTGACTCGTTTACCTCATTGCCATTTGCCATGCAAGCTTTGATGATGTCTTCCGACAACTTTTCCATCTTTTCATCGGCTTTTTCCTCATCAACTGGCTTCTTTTGCTCTTCACTTGATGAATGCTGACTTGGTGCAAAATAACTTGCAAAACTTTTTAAGATATCATTAGGCAAAAGGTGTTTGAACGGACTATTCAAAAGCTCCTCCTCCTCTGACGAAGTGTGATAATAGAAATCATCATCATCAGGACCCTCGTCAAAAGATGCCCCTGATTCTTCTTCAGGTTCCTCTATAATCTCAGCAACCAAAGCCAAGCTTTCTCCCTTTGAGATGTATTTATTCCAGTTGAAGCCCTCATATTCTTGAGTAACAACCAGTGCTTTATCTTTAATCTCTGGTTGTTTGTCTTCTATCACCACCATTCGTGTTCTTGGCTGAGGACGATGGTAGATTGCTATTTTGTAATAATCATCGGCGAAAGGGTTATGGTTTCCTTGAACCTCTCTGTTCGGACATTCACGCTTGAAGTGTCCCTTCTCCTGATATTTAAAACAAGTAACTTTGGATTTATCAAACCCAAGTTTTCCATCTAGACCTCCCAAGTTGTCTTAACCTGTTATCTCCATGAATCTTTGTGCGCGACGAACAATCGATGCCATACACCACTTGATATCAATCAGCTCCATCTCAACCGGATCTATCTGATCATAATCTTCTCGCGTCATTTCTGAGTTTCCGATTTTCCCTGCGACTAGACTACCATAAGACTCGAGCACCGAAGCTAGTAAAGACATGTGTTGCTTTGCAGTCTTCTCATTGAAATTTTGCGCATTCTAAAAATCTACAGCAATGTTGCACTGATTAGGATGAGATGATGAAGTAGTCTGCTTGATCTGGGGTTGATTTGAACCATAAGATGACTGTGGGCTTGAAGGCGTGTTAGGATCAACTGATGGAAAGGATTGAAAGCCACTATTCTGGTTTAATGGTGGTGAACTTTGCGAACTGAAGGCGCTGTCTGTCTGGATTTTGGTGACTGAATTTGAGCAGCAGAACTATTCTTGAAGTACAGATTAACATCTTGTTGTACTTGGACGGTTTTGTTCTTTGCCATCTTCTGCATTTCGAGCTTGTGTCCCTCCAGCCTTTCAACGGAACATGGTAAAGAAAAATTTCCATACTCGGTTCCGTTCTTCAGTATGGTCAGATAAGTAGACCATTCACCTTGTGGAAGAGAATCAGCCAACTTATCAACAAGTTCTTCGTTGGTCTTTATAATTCCCATTCTTTTCATCTGAACCACCAAATGACAGTATCTCTCGATCAATTGCTTCATAGTTTCACCTTTAATCAACTTGAATATATCAAACTCTTTGCTAAGCAATGCCCTTTTACTCTTGCGAAGTTGAGCACTTCCCTGAAACTTTAAACGGAGAGCATTCCACAATGATTGAGCATCATCATCATGTTGAAGTAACGCCAGGATATCTTCTTTAATGGATTATTGCAGAATATTCATCATTTTCTTCTCCTTAATGAACCTTTCCCCTTCGACATCTGAGAGTTGAGCAAGAGTCTTCTCGAGGCCATTTTCTCCTACCGACGCTTGATATTTAGCTTCAATCACGAACCAGCAAGTAAAGTGATTTGCCTGGACCCAATTCATGAAACGCTCACTCTAGCTATCTAAATCTTCTAGATTCATATAATTTGGCAGTTTGATGTTCTGTTTCATTGTGTTCATAACAGATGATGTAGCGAGTGCGTTATAAAATTCTTCAGACATTTTCTGTTAAAATTAAAAAAAAACACTTTTCAAAACAAACTGATTAGTGCGGAAAAATTCTTTCGTGCAGATGACAAACAATTCGTGCGAATGAGGTCCGTTCGTACGAATCAGAAAATTTTAAGAACAAGATGATTTTCACAAAACAGTTACTCGTGCGAACCAGCAGTTCGTGCGAGTGATCAGAATTCGTTCGTACGAGTAAGATGCTCGTACGGATGTAAGGTTTGTGCGAATCACACTTGCAAATTTTGAAACTTGTAAATTTTAGAAACTTCTGATAACTTGTTCGTACGAAAGGTTCAAATTCTAAGAAAGTTGTTAGTGCGAGTGGTCCTTCTACTCGTACAAAACAGCTACATCTCCAAACGGATGAATTTTACCGATTTCGACATGATTAAGTCCGGTTTTAGGTCTGAATTTGTTAAAGATTGATTATAATGTAGTTTCACGTGAATTCCTAGAATCCTAGTCCATTTCATCCACAAATTTGTCCAAAATCCAGTTCAGTTCGGGAATGTGTAGAAGAAGAAGATGAATCCAAGTCTGTAACAGCTGATAGCCTGCAATTACTTGTTGTTTGTCAGTAGATCACATCTCAAAGCTCTGATACCACTTGTGAACCAGGATCGGGCTCCTTCGATGAGCAACTGATCTGATCTAACTCAACTAGCAGAGGCGGAATTCATTGCTAGAGAGGTTGACAAAACAAACAACATAGAACTTACTGTTTAACTGCTCTGTTGGATTCAAAGACGTGCAAAGTACAGACGCGAGTAAATAAACTAGCAAGGCTTCGTCGTCCTATCTGAACTGACTAACTAGCTCTGACATAACACTCCTCTATTTATAGGTTGACATGACTCGTACTGGAGTGTGTGTTAAACAGAGATGTGCTTCGTACGAGCAGCTGATCCGTACGAGTGACTAAGAGTCACTCGTACGAGCCACCTTGACTCGCTCGTACGAATCATACAAAAAGTATAAAAATAACATTTATCATATATACATTCAACATTAAAGCCCTATAAACAATACAGACACATCGTAGACGTAGGCACTAGACATAACGCATCAACAAACTCCCTCTTGGATGTTGTCGCAGTCTGGATAGTCTTCAAAAAATCTTCAACTGATTTAACGCTAATGCCTAAAGAATCTCTTTGGTGGCTTGCGATGCTCCTTAGATGCAATAGGCGTTTGGTCTGTTGGAGGAGGTCGTTTCGTTGTATTGCCAAACCGAAAGCTCCTAAGCGATGCTATACGAGCACGCTCTGCAATCCGAGCTTCATTCTTCTCTTTCTTATCCTTCTCTATCTCCTCAAGCTTCCTCCATGAAGTGTTCCATGTCGATCCAGAGTGAATATCATTGGCAAAGCAGACATTAACGATCTTCTGGAATTGGAGAGCTTGTTCCTTATCCTTCTCCTCAAAGCTTATCTTGCTATAGAATAAACTTTCGATATCCTTTTTAGTACAGTTGACTAGCCACATAGGGTCTAGCACTCGAATGCCACGCCATAGCCCATATATACGTTTGTGGGCTATAACGGCTTCGGTCAGCTCTTCAGCAATATTCCATGAATCTTCAGGGTGTACGCAGATGACAGCCTCTCCTGTGTTAGAGTTGTAATGCCACCACTTGAAGTTCGAATAAAAATATTGCTCCATTCGTATCCTTGGCATGTTTTTTAACACTTTGGGCCTTTTGACAACGAGCGTTATATCCTCCTCTTTTGTTACTAGATCAATCTTTACGATACGTTGAGGAAAGTGAGGTTTCCAATAACTAAAACCATGTTGAGCCTCTAGCATAATCAATTTTCATAGCCATTGGTCCTGAAACTTCATCTTTAAATTTATCATCTTTGATTGAACCAATTCTTTGATATCCCGGAACGGCAAGTATTTGATGTCGCATAGATATCTGAAATATTGAATTCCAAACTCCCTCTACACCGCATATACGTTCAATTCCTCGATCCACCCCCAGCTTATAATATCCCCTAAAGATATGTTAGCATCACGTGTGAGAAATGCTAGGGGACGTTTAAACTTTCGCTCGGCTAGTACATTTCGAAACCACTTCTTCCTCTCTTCTGCTATTTCAGCACTAGACATTTGGTGAGGAATTGTTCCTTCTTTTGCAGCTTCAGCAACCTTTCTCTTCAACATATTAGAATTCTCAGCTGCAAATAACTCAGTGAAAGTTGGGGAATCATCTGTACTCTGATCAGCTAGATTTGCATCGTCATCATAATCATCTTCCACGACAACTCTATCGTAATCATTCTTGTCTTCAACATTTTCAAACACGTACTCGTTTTGCTCAAATGCGTCTATCTCATTCAACTCATTTTCGAAATCAAATTCGAAATTTCTTCACTTACTCCCAACATCTCAGCTTTCTTTTCCTTAGTATAACAATGAACAAATTCGCCCTCTTCCACATCATGCTCAAGATAAAATACTTTAGGTTTCTGCATGACAGGAACGTAAGATATGTCTAACTCCGGGAAGATTCCTGTCGCTGAGCATCAACAGATTCATCAACTCTATCATTCCCTCCTTCCTCTGTAGCCTGATTAATATAGTCAACAAGGTACACAGAAAAATCAATTTTTCATTAACGCTCGATTCAGTAACCCGTATACCCGTACCTCCTATATTATCATCATTATCATCATCACTATCAGAACTACTACAATCATCAACATTTATCTCTGCATCATCATCTTCAGCTTCTTCATCAAATTCTTCAACAGCTTCCTCTATCTCTTTTTCAAGTTTTTTCTTTAACAGCCATTCACGATGCCTTTGAGACAGATCTAACAAGTCAATATCAACATCAATTGGCTTCCCAATAAGAATAAACTTGTTCGGCTCTTGATAAACCACGATATCTGTGCATGTAACTGGCACAGATTCAGCTTCTGGCTCATTTTGTATGATGATAGGTTCCTCAACAACTTTAGCTTTGCCTTTACCCTGGGCGTCAGACTGTTCTTTTGCTAGACGCTCTCTCAACAACACGTTCGCGAGCCTTTGTACGTTAAATTTCATCAATCTCAACCGCTATATTCACACCCAGTTTCTTCTCCAAAATCTACTCAAATAAACTCATAGGTCTATTGCTGCGATGTTTCTCTTCCTCATACTCGGCCATTCGCAATCTCAATCTTTCATTCTCGGAGACAATACTAGCTAACATAGCTTCAAGCCGCTGTTTATCTTCAGATAAAACATTAACCTGCTCAAGAAACTCTTGTTTTTCTGCAGTTAACACATTGATCTGTAAATATCTTTTCTTAAAAATCCAAAAATATGTTGTTGATTTTCAGGGGAGAAAGTTTGGGAAAATACAAAAACATTATAAAAAGTCAAAAAGAGTTTTTGTGAAAAAGAGAGATCATATTACATTAATAGAACAATCAAAGTATGCTAAAGATATGGAATGTTTAAACAAATTAAACAAGTCTTACTGAGGATGTGTCAATAGGCTTCACTCATTCAGTAAATTGTTTTTCAAGATATAAACTTAAAAGAAAACTAAATAACTTGTGGGTCGACATCTCTCGGATATATGGACTTAGTACTCCTAAATTTCGTATGAGAGAATGCCAGATTCTAATCGATATCTGGGGTATTATCCGAGTTCTTCTGATTTTGCGTCTGCAACGGCCTAGAACTTGTATAATACTTTACGCATCTATTCGCCCACAAAAGCTGCACAAAAAATGAGTATGTCATAAACATTTACGACATCTACAATTCAAAAGATTCCTTTATGGAACACTACCTAAAGACGAGCCTTCATCTTTTTGTCTGTATGAAAATACTAACCTGAGCTCTCAAGGTCTCGCAATTCACCCTATTTACATATATCAATTGGATATATTCACTTGTGAAATTATATTCTGGGAATCTCGATACGGGAGTATATTCTGAGATGGGAAACACAGTTACTTCATGTTCCTTAATATTACCTAACATATCTTGAAACAATTGAGAAACGAATAGAGATTTAATTGGATAGGTATATTGGCAATCTTGGAAAATCTGTTTAAGAACTTAATGATACTACCAAGATCAATGGTACTTGTGATTTATCTAAATATCTGATGTGATCCTCTAAAAACATAAAACTCACAAAAATATGTATGTGTATACATCTGTACTTGTTATTTCTTTTCAGAAAAATCCCAAAAAGATTTTCAGCTTTTAGCAATTTATCTTAGATTATAAGTTTACCAATGATGAAAACACCATTAGTCCAAGTCAAAGCGACGATTGTTGGAGGAAAGCTGAAGTTCACAGGTTGGGAGCTAATCATGAAAAGAAGAGTTTTCCTGAACGTCAACAAAGTTCATTAATTTAAAACTTTACATTTTTAAAATAAATCTGTTTTGGTTAAAATGGTCAACCAAGGTCATTAACTTGGACTTGGTAGACAAATTAGATAACCAGAGTCATTTACTTGGACTTGGTTAACTAAGTGGCTTATAAAACAGATAAAAATTTCATAAAAAATCAAAAAGTTTAACAAAGTGTTAGAACTGACTCTTACGAGTGATACTGACTCGTACGAGTGACAGAAGTTTTCATTTGCACGAGCCATCGCTCGTACAAGTGAATGTTGAATGAGTATAAAAGGCTGACTCATTCGCACGAGTCAGACTATTGACTCTGTGCGATTGAGAGCGAACTTTGCGCGAACCAGTTCTATTCACATCATTTTCTTAATCTATCGTTTGTATCTAGACGTTGGGGAGGTTGATTTGCACACCTCTCACAATGGGCAAGGTACTTATGCTCGTTTTAAGCCGTTAAATGCCAAAATTGGACCAAATGGACATAAAATGTAGATTTAGGATAATTGGACGGTAAAATATAAAACTAAACTCAAAAATGTTAAAATTGGCCCTGTTAACCTATTAATCAACCTTCAATTTGTTAAAATCAACACGTTTCAAGTTCGGTTTAACTAGGTATTATTCGGTACGATTTGCAATTCGTATGAATATCCATTCATACGAGCAAGGATTTCAAAAGTTTGTTTATCACATTCACTCGTACGAGTGAGTATTCGTACGAGTAGGTTCTTTAATGTTAAATCTTGATGACTCGTACGAGGCTTTATTCGTACGAGGAAGTTTAGTTCAAAACCTTTGAAATTTGTCAAGTATAATTTTCATCCGTACGAAGTAGTGACTCGTACGAGTGAGGTTTTGACTTAGTTTTAGATGTTGTCATATTCTATGACTCGTACGAATGATTGTTCATACGAATGGCTCGAAGTTGAAATTTCTTGAAAAAGTTTATAAGTGTTTGAAATGTCTATGCTTGCAGGTCAAGAAATCTTCATTTTCGCTGTTCCATAATATTTGTTGTCTTCTGGATGATACTATTCCAGAAATCACTGCTTATAAAGAAGTCTTGGATTTTCTGAGCAGACTTCCTATCACGAAAACTCTCACAGATCGCCACACAGCATATAGATCTCACGTCGAGTATTTCTGGAATGCTGCTGAGTTCAACGAAGATGAGAATGCGATTTTGTCGGCAGTTTGGATCAACAACAAAGATGTTCAAGTTAAGATTACAGAAGAGTTGATCAGAACAGTGTTAGAGTTCAACGACCATGAAGACGACCCCACCGGTTTTGCTGAATATATGGTGAAGGGGTGTTTTTACCGAATGAGTTATGCCGGATTCGTTAATGCTGTTCCATTCAAAAAGGCTAACCTCAGTGCACCATTCAGATACATAGCACACTTTTTTTATACACGCTCTTAGCCACCGAAAGGGTGGATTCGATGATTTAGTTGATTATCAGATGTGCATGATCACTGCACTTGTTCTGAACCTGCCGTACAACTTCTCAAGAGTGTTTTTTATCTCAAATGGTCCAAAACACGCAGCATGAGAGGTTCTTGCAGTATCCACGTTTTATCCAAATGCTCCTTGACCATTTGCATCCTAACTTGAAGAAAAAGAAAGATGATGTGTTGAAGTTGGAGCATATGGATATCTCAACATTGAAGAAAATGAACTTGCATCTCAAGACCTTCCCTAATGCAAATCCAGTTTTTGGAGCAATTGTTGATAAAGATTATGTCGCTCTATCACAAGGGAAGTGGAGAAAAGACGACAGCAGTGATGAAGATGAAGAGCTTGAAGCGCTAGATGGTTTTGTCGCTAAGAGAAGCGTGTGGTTTGTGAAAGAAGAGAAAAGGGGGGACAAAAAGAAAACTGTGAGTCCCAAAACAGATTCGGATCACAGTGGTTGATTGTTATCACCCAAACAACTACAGATTAGTTGTTTGAATGTGTAAAAGTTAAGAAAAAACCAAAAGATGAAGATGAAGATTCTTGTATGGATCAAACACAAGTTTTGTATATGGAACCCTAAATGATATATTCATTGAATGCACCTGGATATTTCGGATTAAGCATATGAACAACAAGCACAACAACAGATCAATCACCAAAATGTGTCCAAGAACCTTGGACTAGGGTTTTCATTGATATGCTTATATATACAATCTGACTACCCAGCGTATTTATTAAATACGCTGGGAAGTTAATGTTGGAATCGGTATGCCCAAGACACATATTAAATTGATGTGGCTAGTATGTTATGATCCAAGTCGGGTCATACCCAATAACAAGCTAGACAAACACCTATGATATTTATTTATGATATGATCAAACAAATAAATATTAACACTTAGAATATTTAGAAATTGGTTTTCTAAATAATTGCACTTTAGAAACTAATAAATTATATGGATAATTTATTTTGAGAGAATATTTATATTGTTATTTTGGGTTAAGTAACATTATAAATAATTGTGATATGTTGCATAAGTCTTATGACATGTAATGTTATAATTTTATAAAAGGGTTATAAAATAAACATAAGACTTATTTTATAAAAATCTTGGGTGACAAAAAACAAGGCCATATGGCCGTCCCCTTGGGGTCTTCCCAAGGTGGTCTTCCACCAATGAAATGTCATGCAATCTTCTTACATATCTCATGTAATCTTCCATAATCCAAGATAAGATCTTGAAGAAGAGATATGGAGATTTGATGATCATTCTCTCACATACTTTTCATATTATAATTCAAGTTGCAAGAACTCTTGTGAAGGCTCTCAAAATTTTCGCCAAACATAGTGTTTGTCCAAGAGTTTTTCAAGTGAGTTCATAAGTGTAGAAATCCTAGCAATCTTGTGGTGTTTGTTGGAAAGCTTGGGGTATACAAGCTTGAGGTCTTCTACTTAGAAGATTACCATTCAAGAAGTATCATCTTCTTCACCTACTTGTTCTTTGGAAGGTAGTATTCTAAACACTCTATGGTTGTATTTTGATAGCATGCATGTTCATATATGGATCCGGGTTTTGGTTTTACATATAAAATGGGTTTTATATCTTGTAAGTAACATGTTTTAAATAAATATTCTGCTGCGTTTTTATTTTATACGGATAAAATAACTTTGATAAACATGTTCAAAACCACAACAGTGGTATCAGAGCCGCTTATATGAATGCATGTTTCATAAGATTTAAAATTTCAGGATTTTGGGTTTGTGGAAACCCTATGACCGAAAAAATTTGATCATGGTTCTCCTTTTGTTTTTCAAGATGTTTATTATACATGCATAAAAGTATCTTGAAAAATTATATCATTTGGATGATTTGTTTTGTTTGGACAAAAACCCATCTTTTCGGTTTTTCCCTTGGCCGAAAATTGGGTTACAAAAAGGAAACCATTTTTGCTCTTGAATTTAAATATATATGTGGATATATATTTTGGTGTTCATAACCTAGTCATGACCTTGTGTTTGAATATGTTGAATGATTGTGTTTGTGATTTACTTGATTATTTCAATGGGGTTGTAATAATTAATTATCTTTGTTGTTCCATTTGAAGATACGTAATTTATTTATTTCCATTTGGTATGTAAGTAAATAGATTAGTTGCATTTCTTTTACTAGAAAAATGTATTAGGATACCTTATTGTTAAAGAAGATGCACACACAAAATGCGTTTTTGGTTAGGGCCAATTTTGGGCCTAAAGAACCCCATGGTTCTTAACGGGATTTTAGCCCAATAATCAAAACACATTTTTGAAGCCCAAAGAAGTTTGGAGCTGAATTTAAAGTTCATTTGGAAGCCCAAAGAAAATGGAGAAATCACAACACAAAAGGAACACTTGAAGCATTTGGATGCGGGTTCAAGTGGGAGTTCAACGACACATTTTTTGTGTCAATATTCACCCTTTAGGAAGGACCTTTTGGCACACTTGTTTCGGCTAACAAGTGTTGTCAAAAATAGTTGGCTATGGTTATGCACCTATTTTTTGTGTGTTATGCTTGTATAGTTGTTTTATTTATGGTTGTTTAGATGATATTTGGATATGCATGCTTAGCAACTTCTAATCCATAACAAGCTTAAATTGGTTCTTTAAAAATCATTAAAGTAGTTAATAAAATGGTTTTATTAAAAATTAATGATTTTATAATAAAATGGGTTTTATTAAAAGAACCTTGAAAATTGGTTTTCACAAAGGTACCATGAATTTGAATGCATGCAAATGTATGGTAAACTAGAATTTTTTGAAAACATAAAATCCTTTTATAAAAAACAAGTCAAACACCATCCTTTTATACAACACTCGAATCACTTGGGAATTCTTTGTGGGATAAAGGTCACCTAACCACATTTGAAGGAACTTGTGAATTGGAGGTAGGCTTACAATATTTGGGATAAAGGTCACCTAACCACTTGTATTTGTAAACTTACATGTGTGTGTAAGTTGGACGATTTGATTTGGAAACCATGTGCTTAGGGTCACCGAAGCATGGCGTACAAAGGTGTTGATGGGATTAAACATGCCAACTAAACATTAAGATGTTTAACCGATCCCATATGGCTAGAAATTGCAAAGGGTTGCAATTGTCAAACGTTGACTACCTTGTTAATTTAAATAATGGGATAAAGGTCACCTAACCAATATTTAAATGTAACGTTGGATTCTAGATTTTAATTATTAATTGTCTATGTGACACAAAGGGTATTAATAATTAAAATTTAATAATATCGAAAATACTAAAAAAATTAAACTTTGTTAAAATTTTGTAGATGGCCGCTAACAATGCAAACACAATTACCCAAACCGTCCGTAACCTATCACTAAGAACCATCCTTGAAAAGGATCGTCTCAACCATAACAACTTCATGGATTGGTATCGAAACTTGAGAATCGTTCTCAAGTAAGAAAAGATATCTTATGTGTTGGACGATCCTATTCCCGATGAACCTAACGTGGAAGATGAGGAGGCCTATAACGATTGGATTAAGTATACCGAGGACTCCATGCAAGCCTCTTGCCTCATGTTGGGAACTATGATTCCCGAGATTCAAAAGGATTTTGAACATCATGGGGCATACGACATGATTACCCAATTGAAGGAAATGTTCCTTCAACAAGCAAGGGTAGAACACTTCGAAACGGTTCGGGCGCTTCATGTATGTCGTATGGAGGAAACCCAGTCGGTCTCATCTTATGTCCTGAAGATGAAAAGCCACATTGATCGCCTCGAAAGGCTTAATTGTCCCGTCTCTAAAGAGTTGGCTACGGATTTGATCCTCAACTCTTTAACAAAGAAGTTTGAGACTTCCGTCATGAATTATAACATGAACGGATGGGACAAGAGCATTGGTGAGCTTCATGCAATGCTAAAAACTACCGAGGCAGGCATGGGTAAAAGGGCTTTACCCGTTCTAATGATCAATGAGTGAGGCAACAAGAATAGGCCCCACCCCGACTCCAAGGCAAGTTTTGCCAAAAGGAAGGGCCACGCCAAAGGGAAGGGAAAAGGAAAGGTTAAAGCGGAACCCACGAAACCGAAGGAAAAGAAGCAAAAGGTTGCTTCGACTGACCCATGCTTTGAGTGTGGAGAGATAGGACATTGGAAAAGAAATTGTCCAACCTATCTCAAGGAGTTGAAACAAGAGGGATGTGGGGCAAACCTCAGGTACAATCTTTATGATACATATTGACCTTAATGTTATTTCTTCAAACACATTGGTATTGGATACCGGGTGTGGAACTCATATCTGCAATTTGTTGCAGGGGTTCAAAAGAAATAAACATTACAAGAAGGGAGACATTAGTCTCTTCATGGGCAATGGAGCAAAGGTTCAAGTTGAAGCCCGAGGAGACTATGTTTTGAAACTTCTTAGTGGTTTGGAAATCATCTTGAAAAATGTTTTGTATGCTCCTAGTTGACTAGGAACATTATTTCAGTTTCCCTCTTGCTACAATATGCTTTTAATTTAAAGTTTGTAAATGATGACATTTATGTTTTGATGAATGACATGTTTTACTTTAAAGCTATGCCTTCAAATGGTATTTATGAATTGGTTCATGATAATACATTTGATAGTTCAATGTACCAAGCAACCACCAAGAAACTCAAATTGGATTTGAGTGATTCCTATCTTTGGCATTGTCGCCTTGGACATATAAACAAAAATCGCATGCAAACACTTCGAAAGAATGGTCTTTTGGAAACAAATGGAGATGATTCATTTGAGGTATGTGAATCTTGTTTACAAGGCAAAATGACTAAGGCACCCTTCAATGGCACCTTTGAAAGGGCAAAAGACTTATTAGGTATCATACATTCGGATGTATGTGGTCCTTTTAAGCCAATGACTAGGAATGGTGAAAGATACTTCATTAGTTTTACCGACGACTATAGTCGTTATGGTTATGTGTACTTGATAAGACACAAAGATGAAGCATTTGAAATGTTCAAAGATTTCAAAAGTGAAGTAGCAAATCAATTCAAGAAAACAATCAAAGTCCTTCATACTGATAGAGGAGGTGAATACCTTAGTGATGCTTTTCAAGATCATCTTAGGAGTTGTGGGATTATCTCACAACTTACTCCACCTAGAACACCACAACATAATGGTGTGTCTGAAAGGAGGAATCAAACTCTATTGGATATGGTTCGATCTATGATGGCTAGAAGCACATTGCCTCTATCATTTTGGGTTATGCTTTGCTCTCTGCGGCCCGTATACTGAATATGGCCCCAACCAAGAAAGTGGACAAGACACCTTTTGAAATATGGCATGGAAAGGCTCCATTATTATCATATTTGAAGGTATGGGGTTGTGAAGCTTATGTGAAGCAATACACCCCAAACAAATTGGAAGTACGATCCACTAAGTGTATCTTTGTAGGATATCCTAAAGATGATATAGGATATTACTTTTACGATCCAACAGAGCAAAAGGTATTTGTTGCTCGAAAGGGTAAGTTCTTGGAGGCTAAGTTCCTTATGGAAGGAACTAGTAGTAGAACAGTGGAACTTGATGAGGATCAAGAACCACAAGCCGATACACGTTTGGTTGATACTAGCACTCAACAAGAGGTTGTTGAAGAGGATCAAATGGCTGATCAAAACACACAAAACATTCGCAGATCTGGTAGAATTAGTAATCCACCCGAAAGATATGGATTTTTCATGGATGGATGCTACGTGGTAGATTCGGATGAACCAACCACATACCATGATGCAATGTCACAATCCGATTGTGACAACTGGCTTGAAGCCATGAACGTAGAGATACAATCCATGTATGACAACCAAGTATGGAAATTGGTTGTACCACCTCTTAACTCCAAAGTAGTTGGAAGTAATTGGGTTTTCAAGAAGAAAACTGATATGCATGGTAACTTGGATACTTATAAAGCGAGACTTGTAGCAAAAGGTTTCACTCAAACTCAAGGGGTTGATTATGATGAGACCTTCTCGCCCTTGGCGATGCTAAAGTCAATTAGGATATTATTTGCCATAGCTGCATACTACAATTATGAGATTTGGCAACTGGATGTCAAAACGGCTTTCCTCAATGGATATCTTAATGAAGATGTCTATATGGTTCAGCCTGAAGGTTTTGTCGATCCAAAACATCCTAACAAAGTATGCAAGTTAAAGAAATCAATATATGGATTGAAACAACCATCTAGAAGTTGGAATCATCGTTTTGATGAAGAAATTAGGAATTTTGAATTCATCAAGAACACCGATGAAGCTTGTGTGTATAAGAAGGCTAGTGGGAGCATCATCACTTTCCTAGTACTATGTCGATGACATTCTACTATTTGGAAATGATATTCCAACCATGGAAGGTGTTAAAACCTGGCTTGGAAGTTGTTTTTCCATTAAGGATCTTGGTAAAGCCGCCTATATTTTGGAAATAAAGATCTATAGGGATAGATCAAGGCGCTTGATAGGTTTGAACCAAAGTGCATACATTGACAAAGTCTTGAAAAGGTTCAAGATGGAGAACTCTAAGAAAGGTTTAGTACCTATTCAAAAGAGAACGATATTGAATGCGTCTCAATGTCCAAGCTCAGAGGATGAGCAAGAGAGAATGAAAGGAGTCCCATATGCGTCTGCTATAGGATCCATCATGTATGCAATGATATGCAATAGACCGGACGTGTCATGTGCCTTAAACATGACAAGTAGATACCAGCAAAATCCAGGTAACAGTCATTGGATGGCTGTTAAAAGCATATTGAAATACCTTAGAAGGACTAAGGATATGTTTCTAATATATGGATCTGGTGAAGAGGAACTCGTTGTAAAGGGTTACACGGATGCGAGTTTCCAAACTGACCGAGACGGTTCTCGATCACAATCTGGGTATGTCTTCATTTTGAATGGAGCTGCAGTCACTTGGAAGATCTCGAAGCAGGATGTTGTAGCATTGTCCACTACAGAATCAGAATACATCGCCGCTTCATTAGCAGCACAAGAAGCTGCATGGTTGAAGAAATTCATCACCGACCTAGGGGTAGTCCCTACCATTCAAGATCCCCTAGAAATCTTTTGTGATAACGAGGGTGCAATTGCATAAATTAAGGAACCCCGTGCACATCAAAAGACTAGGCACATTGAGCGGAGATTCAACTACATAAGGGATGAAGTTGAAAAAGGAAAGATATGTATTCGCAAAGTTCACACTGATCAAAACATTGCGGATCCACTCACAAAGCTCCTTGAACGGCCAAAGCATGAGGGTTATACTTGTGCCTTAGGACTTCGATATTCTAGTGATTGGATTTGATCTATTTAGTATTTGGATATCGGAACAATTGTTATTATGACTCATTTAATGATTATGGCATTTTGAGTTATGTTCCATTTTAGCATGTTTAAATCCATGAATAAGTTAATTATTCTAAATGTCCGTAGTCAATCATATTTGTGGGAACAAATATGAAGGTAAGACTATTATGAACTCGGATTGATGGATATTCATTAGGTATGAATATAGAGCAAAGTGTTGCTGCCAAAGTTCATAGATATTTGTGGGATACAAATATTGGACTGACCCGCTCTCAAATATTACTACATGGAATCTTTGAGATTGATCATAAGTAAATTTGAGTAAAGGCGAATATTATTGTATCCTCTGACCTGAGATACATATTGGGTCTTGATATTCACCAAATATTGTACTTTGACTTGGTTCTTTGTTGTCAATAATATGGCAGTACATAAGGCTAAGCTCAAGTGTGGTACGAGGTGATTGTGAGAGACGTATGTAGTCAAGATGGGAATTTGTTCCTCTTATTCGTTGAGATAAGATGTCTAAGGCCTGCTAAAGTTAAATCAACAGAGAATGATCATACTATGTCCCTGGATTTGACATGACATCAGTAACGAAAGGATAAATGATAGTTTCACCTAAATCAAGTTCAAGTAAGGGACTTGAAGGGGACGATGTTATTGAATGGCATTTCGTCATACGTATTAGGGGCAGTAAACCGTTGTAAGGCGGTATTTGCTACTTGCATCAATCTTCTATGTATCTTGTGCAAGTGGGAGATTGTTGGAATCGGTATGCCCATGACACATATTAAATTGATGTGGCTAGTACGTTATGATCCAAGTCGGGTCATACCCAATAACAAGCTAGACAAACACCTATGATATTTATTTATGATATGATCAAACAAATAAATATTAACACTTAGAATATTTAGAAATTGGTTTTCTAAATAATTGCACTTGAGAAACTAATAAATTATATGGATAATTTATTTTGAGAGAATATTTTATATTGTTATTTAGTGGGTTAAATAACATTATAAATAATTGTGATATGTTGCATAAGTCTTATAACATGTAATGTTATAATTTTATAAAAGGGTTATAAAATAAACGTAAGACTTATTTTATAAAAATTGAAATCTTGGGTGACAAAAAACAAGGCTATATGGCCGTCTCCTTGGAGTCTTCCCAAGGTGGTCTTCCACCAATGAAATGTCATGCAATCTTCTTACATATCTCATGTAATCTTCCATAATCCAAGATAGGATCTTGAAGAAGAGATATGGAGAGTTGATGATCATTCTCTCACATACTTTTCATATTATAATTCAAGTTGCAAGAACTCTTGTGAAGGCTCTCAAAATTTTCGCCAAACATAGTGTTTGTCCAAGAGTTTTTCAAGTGAGTTCATAAGTGTAGAAATCCTAGCAATCTTGTGGTGTTTGTTGGAAAGCTTGGGGTATACAAGCTTGAGGTCTTCTACTTAGAAGATTACCATTCAAGAAGTATCATCTTCTTCACCTACTTGTTCTTTGGAAGGTAGTATTCTAAACACTCTATGGTTGTATTTTGATAGCATGCATGTTCATATATGGATCCGGGTTTTGGTTTTACATATAAAATGGGTTTTATATCTTGTAAGTAACATGTTTTAAATAAATATTCCGCTGCGTTTTTATTTTATACGGATAAAATAACTTTGATAAACATGTTCAAAACCACAACAATTAATTACACTGCCCTGTTACAAGTTTCACAAAATACATACGTGGCCCTTCTAGATTTGCTAACTATTACAAAACCATATCTAACTATTATACTCAAGTATCAACGGTCTCAAAGCGTCCTAACAATTTCCCCCCTAGACCGTTACGTACTTGAGATTCTTCAATCATGTTCCTGAGCGTCAGGGCCTGCGGCTGATTCTTGACCTTTTGCTTCTGATAGAGGTGCAGCTTGATCTATTGGTCGTTCAATTGTTCTTTAGTGGATTGGTTAGTAACAACTTGACTTGTGGTTGGTTGGGCCTCCATAGTGACTTCATATGTGGATGAAGTCGGAGGTGGTGGAATGATTTGAATATCGGAATCAGGGGATGGATCTTTGCTTTATGGAGAAGATGATTTAGGCTCAGCAGCTTTCTTCTTTCTGGATTCATCTTTTTCTTTCTGAGTGTCCATTTTGAGCATAATTTCCATTACTTCAATCTTTCAAGCTCGCACACGCTCGACTGCCCTTTGAAATAACATCCCTTCCTCAAGGTACTAGTTTCCTGCTTCAAACCGTTTATCTTGTTTCCGTAGAGAAAATTCAGATCAGAAAGACAAAACATAAATACGTCCATAGGATCCAGGATACGGATGTCTTCGTTTGAATTGGATCTGATAACCGCTTTACCAGATTTACCATCATAGAACCATTTCTTGAAGTTGGTGAGGTTAACAGTTGTTCAGGAGGAAGTTTCACCCTAGTCACCACTTTTGCTGGATTGATTACCCAAGTTATCTTTCCTTTTCCAGTGAACGGGTCTTTAGTGGTTTTTGACACGCGTCTTCTTGGAGGTTTGAAGACAGTAAATCCACGCATGCATTCTCTATGAATTAATCTTTCCAGGTCTCCACCAATGCTGCTGTTTGTGGGATTTATCAGATCATGCATGTTCAGCTCCAGGATAACCCATGTGGGTAACTTTGCATGTCGTTGCCATTTCGAAAGTATTGGATTACACCAACCCTTTGCTTCACCACAAACCATCCTGTGAGATTGTAGTATTTCCAGCTGATGATTCTATCTGTGACCTCGGTCTTCTCAACTGCTATCACCTGATAAAAGTCTGGCATTTTTGCTCTCTCTTTCTTGAACCATTCTGGATGCTGAGGCTCGAACTCTTCTCCACCATCAGTCTCATATAATACATCATCCTCCAAACCCCATTCAAGAAATTTTTCTGGCATCTAAGTTTTGTCTACTTCTTCTTCACTATCTTCACCAAAACTAACATCAACAGCAGATTCAAGTCGTTTCTTTTTCTTTTCTGCTCTGTCATCCTTCTTTTTCTGTTCTCTTTCTCTAAAGATGTCAAAATTGAAGATATCTTCGCTTGTGTATTTTGGTTTCCGATTTGCTGAGACATACAGCTCCTGCACTAGCTCATGCAATTTCTCTAACCCCTTTTGTTGAAATCTGATAAATTCTGCTTGCTTATAGACGTAGGAGTGCAATTTTTTGTTCTTTTTTCTTTGTTCTTTCAGTTTTCTCTTAAGCACATAAGTATTGTTTACTTGATTCTTCAGCAAGCAAAACTCCTTCGCAGGAAACAGACTGATTTCTTTGGATAGACGATTATACAACTCTTGAAATGGTCGAGGTCTTGAAGGAACTTTATGAGGAGGGGGTTGAACAGATGAAGGGGGTTTAGGGGAACATTTGCGGAGGATCCCTCACCTGTTTTTCTTTTCTTAGGTGCGGAGGTCTTGCTTGGGTGGGCTCTAGGGGATCGGTTAAAAGCCCTTCCACGAAGCGATCCACCTGCTCCTGTTCTAAAGTAACAACAACAGGAGTTTCTGACTCTGTCATCTCTCTTCTCTTCATTCTCCATTCACGTTTTTCTGCCTCAGCAACTGCGTGAATGGCCTGCATCCTTTCAATTTCCTCTCTCGTTGATCTAGCGCGAATATTGTCGCCCATAATTCGTTCTGGATTTGGTGGATCTTTCTTGCTTCTTTTAATTGAGGGTTCTTCTTCAACCACTTTCTTCCCTTTGTCTTTGCGCTTGTGAACGAGTGGTATTTCCTCTTCTATTTTAGCTTCCTCTTCAACATCAATAGGTTTATCTCGACCTTCTCTACCCTGCCTCACCCTTTCCCGGCATTTATTGTATGCAGCCAGAACAATGGGAAGTCTCTCTTCTCAGTACATCCAGTTATGCAACATTACCCACTCCTTTGTTTTAAACTCTGTAATTTGTCTTCCTTTGGGGAGCTGAAATTGATATAGATTTCCATCATGTGGTATATTCTGGTGCTGATCATCAATGAGCAACTACACAAATCTTGGATACATGGCCCATGCACCTTTGTTTACATTGTCAATCATGTAGTAAAAAATTAGGCCAGAGATGTTGAAGGGTTGATTTGTGCATAAATTTAGTATTGCCGCAGACCACTCTAAATTTAAGCCATCATATCCACCTTTTTCTGTGACAAATGCTCATGCAGAATGTGTGAAGGATGAACCTCCAATCCTTTGTAAGGCCTGACTTTTTGATCTCGTTCTTGTTGCGAAAACCTCCAACATAGTTCATCCCGCGGAAACCTTCTAACACTGCCTCTTTGCTTAGCTTTAACAGGTCACTGGCACTATCTCCAAGGCTGAGAACTTTTCGAATCCGCTCTTCAGTCACTTTTATCTCTTTGTTACGCACTGTCACGGTGATGTGCTTGACCTGGTTCAGAGTTCTCACTCTTGCGGTTCGCCAGAACTCTTCTATGTGAATAGAGTAAATCTTTGGATTGGCTTGAACTGCATAACTTATTTTGCTTCTTGATAACCAGTCCATTACATCTTTGAAATCAAGCTTAGGAGGAACTAAAGTAACAGGCTGATTGTGCTTCCTTGTGTCATCCCAGACTAGTTGTTGAGCCATTCTGAAATGTGAAAACGAGCCAAGTTAAATAAAATATTACTAATTGCAAAAAAAAATAAAAGAAAAAAAATATATATATATATATACATATTAATATATACATAAATACGCTAAGAGTAACGTACAAATACGCTGGAGGTTTAATACGCCGGTTATATGATTTGCATAAACGCCCAGCAAAATAATATTTACGCCTGTTATAGTTTATTTACGCTGAACATAGTTAGCGGATTTAAGTATAACCAGCGTAGATGATTAACTGCACTAGCTTGACCGGCGTATTTGTCAAATATGCCGGTTGCTTGAACTCGCGTTCAAGACTTAAATCCGCCATCCGTTATCCGAGCCTAATACGCTATCTTCAAAACAAATGCGCCATATTCAAGATAAATACGCTGGATTCAAAAATTTCTTGATAAACCCATAAAACCCGATAAACCCAGATCGATCTATCTACATATGATTTAACTGATCTCGTATTTGATGTTTAAAGACTCAAAAACAAGCAATCAACATTTGAAAACTAAAATCATACCGAGATTGATCTTCAACAAAAGCTATTCGGATGATTTTATAGTGTTTGAATTTGAGAAGTGGGTTTATAGTTGGATGAAGAAGATGATGATGTTTGAAAAAGAAAACTTACACAAAAATTAAAATTGATATATATAGAAAATTATATTCCAGCGTAATTAATAATTACGCTGGAATATTAAATACGCCGCCTAGGAAATTTTCAAGGTTTCTTCAAGTCTAAGAAGTTTGAAAACAAATACGCTCGAAAATCTCAATTTTTTCTCGAAAAATATGCCCTTTTTGGTTAAAAGCAGTGCAAGAAATTCAACATATGATCAAGAGAAACACAAAATTGCAACTTGAACTCTGAAAATTATTTTTAGAGGTACGAAGCTTCCTTTTTTTACAATATTCTTATTGATTCCGATCCTGTGACTTTCATGCAGAAGATCATACTGGCAACACTTTATTAGATTATGAAGAAATAGAAAATATTAAATGATCAAGGCACAAGAAAAACTGTCAGTATATTTATCCCTTTAAATCCATGCAACTTTCTTTCAACATGCTTTCAGCGAGCGTTTTATAATGTTGTGGTAATATTGACAAGAATTTTGATGTTCCCCCACTCAGGCTAGACTGTTAGAATGTTGTGCCCATGAGTCCCACATCAGGACATACCCCCGCGATCAAGGTATGCGCAAAGATTCCTCATAGCAGGTGAGTATATTGACTTCATTCGTTTTTGAAATTTCAACGTAAGACAATTGGTGATCAGGTCAGTACTTCCGTACAGCAAAGAGACCAAAGTCTAACGAGGGCTATGACAGATACCTTAGATGGTATGATTTAAGCACATGAATGATTCTCGCATGAGATCTTCATTTGTGTGGGGTTTTGGCCGCATTGACTCTTTTGAAAAGATATCATAGTTGTGTCTAGGTCAGCATATATCTTGATACAGCAGAAGAGCAACTATGATATCCCCGAATGATTAGACAATATAAAGACCCGAAATCTCGGACTTTGGCAATCTATCAACGCAAGATTTAAGACCATTAAGCCATACGCCCAACGTGTTACCCGCAAGTTGCACAACATTGTGGGTATCCAGAATTCTTGTGTAATCATTAGCTTTTGTCTCCTACTCGCAGTTTGCTCGAAGGTATTGCTGAATATACGGACACGTCGTTGCTTGGTACCTTAATCGAGTTCTGTTTTAAGATCAAACAAAGTGTCAATAGTTTTTCTATCATTTCTCAAGCAGGTGTCAAATAAAGGATTCTATTTTAAAGATATTTTCTAGAAGACTTCCCCCTTAAAATTTTATTTTCGAGATTCCAGATCTTGAAAAGAAATTTTAAACTTTGCAGAAAATCTTTTTGTTAGGCACATTTTATGAGATTATTTAATTTTTTATTATAAAGGTTTTTTTAATCATTTCCACTCAAGGAAATTGACCGTGTCCAACTAGGTTACTAATTGGTTGAAGCGAGTTTTGTCGAAGGCTTTCGTGAAGATATCAGCTTTTTGTTGTAGGGTATCCACAGGTACCACTTGAATGTATCCTTTCTCATACGCATCTCTGATCGCATGAATGCGAATCTCGATGTGTTTTGTTCTGGAGTGGTGGATAGGGTTCTTCACAATTCCTAGACACACCTCGTTGTCGATGAATATGGGAGTCTTCATAACGTTGATTCCGTAATCCAACAACTGAATTTGTATCCAAAGAACTTGTGAACAGCAATTGTAAGCTGCCTATATTCGGCTTGAGCAATAGATGAGGAAACTGTTGTCTGCTTCTTGCTTTGCCATGATATGAGACGATTTCCTAAGAATAGATAGCCTCCCGAGACAAACTTTCTGTCAACTTTGCAACCTGCATGATCACTGTCAGAATAAGCTATTAAAGCAAAATTACTATCTTTAGGGTACCACAATCCAAGCTTAGGTGTCCTTTTCAGATAGCAGAAAATTCTTTTGACATCAGCTTCATGAGATTCTTTTGGATCCGTCTGAAATCGTGCACAAAGACAGACAGCCCACATAATGTCAGGCCTACTTGTAGTCATATACATCAACGAGCCTATCATTGAGCGATAGAATTACTTGTTCACAAGTTTTCCCTGAAGATCAGATGTAAGTTCTGTCTGAGCTGCAAATGGTGTGCTGGTAGTTTTGCAGTCATTCATGCTGTACTTGGAGAGAATATCTCTGATGTATTTGGCTTGATGAATGAGAATGTCATCTTCTCTATGCTTTACTTCTAATCCCAAGAAAAACGAAAGTTTTCCCATCATGTTCATCTTGAATTTTGCCTTCATAACTTTCTCGAACTCCTTGAAAATAGCTTCATCAGTTGACCCAAAGATGATATCGTCTACGTAGATCTACACCAGCATCACATTATCTCTGATCCTTTTCGTGAAGAGAGTCATATCTATTTTGCCTCTTGAGTACACACAATCCAAAAGATATGTTGACAAAGTCTCATACCATGCTCGAGGAGCTTGATGAAGACCATAGAGTGCTTTGTCAAGCTTATAGTATTTTGTAGGGAAGTGAGGATCTTCAAAACCTGGAGGTTGACAAACATAGACTTCTTCTTTCACTTTCCCATATAGAAATGCCCTCTTTACATCCATCTGAAACACCTTAAAGTTTTTGAACGAAGCATAGGCTAAGAAGATTCTGATAGCTTCTAAGTGTGCAACCGGTGCAAAAACTTCCTCATAGTCAATCCCCTCCTCCTTCCGAAAACCTTGAACTACCAATCTTGCCTTATTCTTGATAACTACACCATGATCCTCCATTTTGTTATGAAACACCCACTTGGTGCCAATAGGATACTTTCCATCTGGCAAATCAACGAGTTCCCAGACTTTAAGCTTCCGAAACTGAGCTAATTCTTCTTGCATTGCTTGTACCCAGTGGAATCTTGGATGGCTTCTTCAATATCTCTTGGGACAGACTGTGAGAGAAAAGCTGCATACAATCCAGTGTTGATGGTATATGTTTAACCGCGAGTTCGAACTCCATCTTCCATGGAACCAATGACATTTTCAATTGGATGATTTCAATTTGTCTTGTATCCTGTGTTGGTGTGAGTTTCTACTTGTTGAGGCAGACTAGAGAAGTGTTCGTCGATGCAGATAATTGGAGGTTCTTCTTCTTTAGGTGGTTCATCCATACTCGGCTGTGAAGAAGAATCATCATGTGCAGATACATTCTCAGCCGACGTGTCACCATCTACTTCGATAACAGGAAGGATAGGATTGGCAGAGACTGGGGTGAAACAAGTTGTAAAAGAAGTGAAACCAATGTCTGAAGGATCAAAAAATGGCTCTAATGGGGTTGATTTTGCAGGTTCGGATTCAGTGAGTGGTTCATCAATGTCGAAAGTGTTGAATACAACGTTTGCATCATAAAACCAGCTTGGAGCGCTTCCAGTGTTGGTGGAGTTTCCTTCTTGAAAGTCGACGTAATATGATTCAATCACCATCTTGGTTCGTTTGTTGTAGACTCGATATGCCTTTTGAGAAGATGAGTAGCCCATGAAGCAGCACATATCACTGACTGCTTCAAACTTGATAAGATTATCTTCAGTGTTGAGGAGTGTACAGGAACATCCGAACGGTCTAAAAAAAATCTATCAGAGGTTTCCTTTTGAAAAGAAGTTCATAAGTTGTTTTTCCATGAGGTTTAACAATGAGAACTCGATTCAAAACATAGCATGTTGTGTTGACTGCTTCAGCCCAGAAGATGATGGGAAGCTTGGAGTCTACAAGCATAGTTCGAGCAGCTTCAGTGAGTGTTCTGTTCTTTCGTTCCGCTACCCCATTTTGCTGAGGAGTTCTGGCTGCACTGTATTAAAGGTGTATTCCCTTTTCTTCATAGAAGGAGACAAACGTATGATTTTTGAATTCTGTCCTGTTGTCGCTTCTCACGGATTTGACCTTCAGCTTGATTACGTTTTCAATCATGGGAATGAAGCTCTTCAGAATGGACGTTGTTTCGCTTTTGGCTTCAAGGAAAAATACCCATGAAAAACGTGAGAAATCATCTGTAATTACCAAACAATAGGATCTTTTAGCTACACTTTTAACACTTATAGGGCCGAAAAGATCCATGTGTGGTAATTGCAATGGGGATATCGTATTCACTGCTTTGGATTTATTAGGCTTTTTGTGTTTCTTGCCTTGGGCACATGCGATACATTTTTCTGAAAAGGGAAAATCTTTTATAGGTAATCTTCTTACTAAATTTAATTTAGAAAGCTTATTTATATTTTTGAAGTTCACATGCCCCAACCGCCTATGCCAAAGCAGTGATTCCGATTCTGATGCTTTTGAAATAAGACATGTCATTTGCTCATTGGATTTAGCATTTTTCATAGTTAGAACATAGGTATTGTTTTGACGAGGAGCTCTGAGCATGATCATTTCTGCAGGGATGGAGCATTCGGGCTTGAGGAATAAGCATTCCATGTCGTTGAACAGCACTGAGATTCCTTTGTCACAGACTTGTGTACGCTCATGAGATTGTAACATAACTCTAGAACATAGTTTACATTCTCTAGAGTAAGTGCTTCAGACACGACGTCACCCATTCCAACAATTTTCCCTCCCTTTTCATCTCCGGCAAAGGATACAAAATCACCATCGATAACTCGAAAGTTTTTCAGGAGATCCTTTAAACCGGTCATATGCCTAGAGCATCCACTATCAACATGCCAAATATATTCCATGAGCATCTGAAGCCATTTTTGAAGTTTATTCTGTTATACAACAACAACAACAAAAATATGTACACGTTAGTTAGTTTTTTGGAACCCAGACTTGCTTTACGTTAGATCTATCATGATTTTGAGCAAGAGTGTTTTCTTTTCTTTTCCAAAAACAGGTTGAATTAACTATGCATTTTACTGATTTCTTCATATTGTCAAATTGATCAGTGAAACTTTTAACAAGATCATGATTAGGTTTAGAAAATTTCTTGATTTTGCAATGTTTCGCAGTATGTCCTAAATGACCACAGCGAAAGCACTGCTTGCAATTTGATCTTTTCTTTCCGGGTGCCGAGTGTGAAGATGATGTATGTGATGAGAGTCTGGAGCTGCTTGAAGAATTTGATGACGTAGCATGGCTTGAATTTTTGACTTTCTTCATTTTCTTGTCAAGATGATTTTCATCCTCAATGTTGTCTTCACTATCTGATGACGAGATTGATTCTTGACTTTCACTTGACATTTCTCTATCACTTTCTGAAGTTGTTGTACTTGAATCATCTCTATTGCTGTCTTTAGTAAAATCTTTATTAGTGTCTGATGTACCTGTACGTGATGGAACAAACTCAGGAATTTCCTCTGTAAGGAACTTTCCAAATCTGTTTTTCTTCAATTCTGGGACAAATACAGGAGATTCAAGAATAACATTTTCATCATTAAAAGCGGAGTTCAAGTCATGACTCTCAATCGCAGCATGCACTTGGTTGTGAGTCTTAAATGTAGGCACATGGCCATTACAGTCATCCCGAATGTTAAATTTAGGCATAAGGCCATTACAGTCATCCATCCTAGTCAAACTATTACAGTTATCCAGAATAGAAGTATTGTTTGTCTTGTTACAATTCTAGGTGAACCAGTTATCTGTTGAATAACTGTCGCCTGAGTAACCAATTCCTATTTTTGAACCTCCATAATCATCTTCCTCATCGCACACATCTTCTTGACGCTCACACAGATCTACATTGCTTTCAGACATGTTAGTATTGTTTTGGGTTTTGTAAAAGACATTTTGATCCAAAAGATCATTTTTATCGATTAAATCATTTTTTGGATGAGGAGATGGCATAGGGACATAGTTTTTGTTGTGCGGAGGAGGAAATATTTTTCTTTCGTTTCCGAGCTTATCCTTATATCCGATTCCATCCTTTATGAATGTCGGTCGTCGGCAATTTACAATATCAACCAGTGCCTTTGGACTAATTTTCCATTTATCAATAATGATTTGCAATTTGTTATTTTCGTTTTGTGATTTTTCCAACTTTTCGGTTAAATAATTTATGATGAAATCTTTTCTGAAAACAAATTCTTTTAAAGTCTGCATTTCAGCCACAGTTGAGTTCAACTTTCTTTGATATGCAGCTTCATTTTCTTTTAATTCTTGATTAATTTTCAAAACCTTTTCTTTTTCTTTAATTATGTCACGGTTGAGTGATTTGTAATGTGCCACAACGTTCATACAAGGTTTGGAGCACAGTTTTGCTTTAAATTCATATGGTATGCTATCTACCAAATCCTAATCCTCTGTTTCTTTGGCAGATTCTGTCTTCATGGCGGTTGTGGAAGTTCCAACTGTCTCATTCTTATTGTTGCTGATTGCTTTTTGGGTTATCAGTTTCGAATCAGTTTTCTCAGCCTTTTGTTTTCCCTTCTCTGAAGTTGGTTCAGCAGGATTGATTATGCTCTTCAAACCCTTGTCATCTTTAGGAATCCTGTCTATTTGCTTTTCCACACAGTTTGATGAGGACGTGACAGAAACAGTAGAGATGCTTGCCATGAGGGCTTTGTTGACTTCTCCTTTAGCCTCAGCTATTTCCTCTGACCAGTCGTAATCTTCCACCACTAAAGCTTTTTGGTTATTATCAGCAACACTATCACTCCCTTCGATAGCCACTGGCCTTCTTGTCTGATTAAGTTCAGCATTTTCATTTTTCAACAATGGGCATTCCCTCTTGAAATGACCCAGATTTTTGCAGTTGTAACATATCAGCTTGGACTTGTCAAAACCAACTTTTTTCCTGTTTTGTCTTGAAATTTCTTTAATCGAAGAGTGATCATCGCCATTTGCACTTCAAGTCCATATCTTCCATATCATCATGATCCACCTGATACATGTCTTTAGCAGTGAGAAAATCTCTTTTCAGCTCACCTGACATGAGATCTTCATAGCTGCTCAGGAAGGTGTTAAACAGAGCGACATGTTCGGTGGATATCTTAAGTGCTTGAGCATCACTGGCCACGGTAGTCTTCTCGTTGGATGATGAGTCCTTTGCAGAGCTTGTGGAAGCTTTAGGATAAGATTCAGCAGCACTTTAATGATTCAATCCACAGGAGGTTATAGGGGCGAGAAAAGCCATATTTTTTGGAGCAGAGGTTGCAGCAGCTGATTGAGCAAGTTTCTGTGAATATCCTGTTTGGTTCATCTCTCTCTTGAGGATATCCATTTCAAAGGCTTTCAGAGTGTGGATCAGTTCCAAGAGTGTGACAGGAGTTGCTGGTCAAGAAAGTTCTTTTGATCAGCATACACTGAAGGCTCCATTCTTTAGGGACTGAGTCCATAAGCTTCTTGATAGATGCATAGTTTGCAATGGGATTTCCCACTTTCTTCATTTTTGTCAGCACTCCCAGAAATCGACTGATATGATCTGATAGGCTTTCACCACGAACACTCCCGAACATGTCGTATTCTTTCTGAACCATGTCTCTTTTGTTATCCATCAGCTCCTCATTTCCTTCATAGTGGTCAATGAGAGCCAACCACAATTCATGAGCCGACGTGTACTCTTCGAACAGATTGTTGTCATCTTTTGACAGGGCCATTGTTAAAGCAGCATGAGCCCTACGATAACATTGGATGAGAATTATGTCTTCTTTGGTGAATGTTGAGGGGTCTTCATTGATCGTTCGAACATTGTCGCGGATTATCATTGGAACGTGTGGACTCACCGTGACAGACATCCATTAAGTATAGTCAGTACACTCAAAGAACGCCTTTATTCGATTCTTCCAACTGCTGAAATCCTCAGATCCTTTCAACTTGGGAGGTCTTGTAGTTGTTCCTGTCTCCAATTTGGCTTGGGCTATTGGGTTAAGTTGATTGAGAGACATCTTGGTTGATCGGGGAATAATTACGATGGAATGTATAGATCAGATGAAAAATACGTTGCAATAGAGTTGAATACGCTAGAGATGCCTGGCGACTTTATCCTGCGAAATTAGCTAAATCCACTGAAACATGCAAAACAAACATAAGTTTGGCTAAATTCGCCGATCACCGTGATAAAATCGCTGAGGATTTTTATCACTGACTTTGAAGTCGCTTTCGAATAAATGCGATGACACAATTTCGCTGGAAATCAACAAATCCGCTATTGTTAACCTGCCGTATTTGTTAATTACGCGATATTCAAATTAAAAACGCTATATTCAAAGATATCTACGCTGTCTTCAAAGTAAGTACGCCCAGCAGGTTTTAAGTACGAACAAAAACCCTCTAATCACCCAAAAACGATTCAAAATCCATGTTTCTTTCCACCAAAATAACCCAAATGTTTACCGAAACACTGATTAACAACAACCCAATGATTAACACACCAGATCAAGTCATTTTAAGTCCAAAATTTTGAAAAACCTTGAAACTTTGAAAACTTTTGAAAAACCTTCAAAACTTGAAGAATCTTAACAAAAACTCAAACAATCAAGAGCACAAAGGCTCTGATACCAAATTGTGAGTCCCAAACAGATTCGGATCACAATAGTTGATTGTTATCACCCAAACAACTACAGAATAGTTGTTTGAATGTGTAAAGGTTAAGAAAAACCAAAAGATGAAGATGAAGATTCTTGTATGGATCAAAGAACAAGTGTTGTATATGGAATCGCAAATGATATATTCACTGAATGCACCTGGATATTTCGGATTAAGCACAAGAACAACAAGCACAACACAAGATCAATCACCAAAATGTGTCCTAGAACCTTGGACTAAGGTTTTCATTGATATGCTTATATATACAAGTGACTACCCAGCGTATTTATTAAATACGCTGGGAAGTTAATTACGCTGCCCTATTACAAGTTTCACAAAATACATATTTGGCCCTTCTAGATTTGCTAACTATTACAAAACCAGCTCTAACTATTACACTTAAGTATCAACGGTCTCAAAACGTCCTAACAAAAAAAACAGCCACATCTTCCTCCACTGCCCCATAGAAGAAAACAGAAAGCGTCTGAAAGCTCGAGATTGATTGATGAATCAGAGCCAGAAGAGAATGTTGAAGCTATGGCTGCTGAGATTGAAAAAGAAGCTTTTGGAATGCGAGAAGTTCGGATTCTCCAATAGAAAAATCCAAGAGAAAAGTCAAAAGAAGGTTGTTCAAAAAGAGAATGTAGATTCATCTCCACAACAACCACCATCTCCACCACGTCAGCCAACACCACAGCCACCACCATCTCCACTACGACAGCAAACACCACAACCACCACCGCAGCCGACACCACAACCCTCACAACCCAACCCCTGTTTGATTTTGATTTTGATTTTGATTTCGGTGATATACCTGGGGGAGGATTTCTCTTCTGATATGTTTAACAATGCGCATGTTGAGGAATTGGAAAACAAGTTATGTTAAAATTTGTCAGAATTGCAGAACTTCAGGAACAACTTAATGGGCTAAATGAAGAAAAACAGCAGTTAGAAGCTATTGTGGCGAGTATAGTATCTGAAAACGAGTGTTTGAGAAAAAGAATGGCCGAATTTGACGAAGAACGTCTCAGGAACCAGCGAAAAATGAGGCTATTCGAGAAGATACTTACAAAGAAGCTCGGTATAAACATAGCTGCTGAAATTGATGAAATTGAGAGAGCTGAAGCAACAGAAAGGGTTGCACAGCGTGAGCGTATTACTAAAGAACAATCTAATGCTCAAGGCAAAGGCAAAGCAAAGGATGTTGAGGATCCTGTAACTGTTACAACTGAGCCAGAAACAGAAACTTCTGATGTGGTGGTGTATTCGAGTTCGAAAAAGTTGTGTTGGTGGGAAAGTCTAAAGATGTTGATCTTGACATGTACAATCTTACAGCAAAGCATCGAGATTGAGCAAAGGAAGAAAGATAAGAAGGAAGAAAGAATTGTAGAGCGAGCAAGAATTGCGTCGCTAAGAAGTTTTCGGTTTGGCAATACAGTTAACCGACCTCCTCCTACAGATCAAACGCCGATAGCTTTTGAGGAGTGTTGCAAGCCGCAGAAACGTTTCTTTGGTCGTTAACTATCAGATCTTTTGCAGATTTTTTTTTAAGACTATCCAACACTGCGGCAACATCCAAGGGGAGTTTGTTGGTGCCTAATGTCTATTGCCTACGTCTAGAATATGTTGTTTATGTATATAGGGCTTAGAACGTTGTTTGTATATGTATATATATGTTTTATTTGTTTAGTAAATGACTCGTACGAGTGAGTCTTGAGAGTCGTACGAGTGACACTCTGTCACTCGTACGAGGCTCCACTCGCACGAGTCACACTCAGTTACACACTCTCCTATGCGAGTCATGTCGACCTATAAATAGAGGAGTGTTGTGTCAGTACTAGAGATCGGTTAGTGTGGCGAAGCCCTGTTGAACTGTGTACTTGCATGTACTTGTTCACATTTATCAATACAATCCAAGGCATTTAAGCAGTATATCTCACTTATTTGTTTGTCAAACTCACTAACAATGAATTCCGCCTCTGTTGGTTGAGTCAGATCATTCTGGTGCTCATCGATGGAGACCCGATCCCCCCTTGCAATATCATCGGCGTATGATTTCATGGTCTTAAATCTTGCGTTGATAGATAGCCAACGTCTAAGGTTTCGGGTCTTTATGTTGGTGAGTCATCCGGGATATCAGGACTGCCCTTCTGTTGCATCCAGATATATGCAGACCTAGGCACAGTCAGGATATCTTTAAAAGAGCCAAATTTGATGGCCAAAACCTTAAAAGAAAGGAAATCTCATCATGAGATAATTCCATGTGCTTGAAAAGTCATATACCGTATGAGGTACAAAGCCTAACCCTCGTCAGATATTGTTCGATCACTCTACAGTACGATGTAATGACCAGTTCACCAACAAGTCTGACGTTGTAAAATCAAAGGATAATCTCAGTATACACCTGTTACGATGAACGGTTGCGCTTACCTTGATTGCGAGGGTATGTCATGATATGGGATACATGGACGTCATAGTTTGTTCAAAACATATCAAGTCACGAGGTTAAATTGAAGATTTGATGTGATAAGTTTAAGAGAAAAAATATATCGGCAATCGCATGGACCTGTCTGATTAGACAGGTGCTGAAAAATGTTCCTTAATTAGTTCGACAACGGTTTGATCCCGTAACAACTCTCCTCTCTTCAATATTATTTTTTATTATTATTATTTTATTATTTTTAAAGGGGGTTGCTCAGATGGTAGGATCGCGGATTTTGTCAAAAGGTGTTATTGTTCAGAACTAGTAAAAATGTGGGGCCCACATAATGAAACCATTTCGGATGGGCCCACCCATTTCGAATGAACTGTTTTAGATAGGCTTCCCATAGACAAGACTCGAAATGGGCCATCTAGGATCACTGTTCCGAGATGGGCCTGGCCTAATGTCTCAAGCCTATTTCAAAGTCTATATGTAATGGCATCTCGAATCATTTCAAACTTATTTTATCATCTCGAATCTATCTCAGACTCTCTAACTCGAACTCTTAGGTTAGACTTCTCCCTTGCATCTCGGATGGATTCGATGAAATCATAGTATCGCGGATGAACTTCAAGGCATCTCGGATAAATCATCATGGCATCTAGGATGAACTTCATGGTATCACGGATGGATCTCGGATAGTCATCCGAGATGTCAGGGCATCTCGGATGATTGACAAAAGGTCATTCGAGTTGAACCCTTGACATTTGAGATGCTCTTGAACTGGTTCATCCGAATGAATCTTGACTCAGTTCATCCGAATCAGTTTGACCCGTGTCACACCCGTATTTACAACCAAACATAATTTTGAAAACATTTTAAAAATGGTTTTAAGTGCACATGGCACAAAAAATCTTTTATAACTTGGGAAAGTCAGCCTTGTAACCTTGTTAACAGATTCACATGTTTGACTATACATATGGGGCCCAGTACAGAGACCGAGACAGATTAACGTACACACCACTTATGAACCCACGAAGGAGTTATCCCCAACTATTGGGTAAAACTAATTTAGCATGAGCATCTTTTAGGTGTATGCCTACACCCCGCGCTTTGGTCGTGGCCATTAACTAATGTAATGAGCCGAGGATATCCAGGGCACGGTCGTTAACACCCAATGTTTAAGTTATCAAACAAAACTAATTAAAACGGAATATGCGGATTTACTAGCCACAGTCTAGCATTCGATTGATCCCATTCCTGACCAAGCGTAATAATTTACGTACCCAAGCCCGTTTAGAGAAAATAAATCGAGAGTATTTACCTAAGCTAGTCTTGATTAAAAATGCAAGATCTAATATCTCAGCCGTATCCAAAATGAAATAAGTGCAGATAGCATTTACCGGAAGGCTCTAGTCTGGATTATGGCATAAGCTAACCAATTAAATGCTAACGGTCTTAATTTAAGTCATAGACTTAGACCGACTAGCGTACATGATTAATAACGGTATAATACGCTAGATTAAGCGAGGATCGGATAGAATGTAGTTTAAACCCAACAAGTACTATGACTTGCATAATAAGGGTAAACCATAAGCATTCTGGATTTTAAGGCTAAAATGATAAGGTTAACCCGTCTCGGTTAATTTCCGTAAACTAGTTACATATACTTAACCGTGCGCATTTAAGAGATATCGGGTAACCGGATAAGTCATGGACAAGTTCTATATGCCATTATACTTTATCAGTAGGATGTCAACTTACATGCTTGTTAAAGTTTTAAAATGAAATTATGCCTCATAAGGGCGTTTTGGTAATTATATACCGTATAAAAGGAACTTGAATATATTTTAATGTTATAATCATAAGTTTTCTGGAAATATATTTAATTATGATATAATATCAGTTAGATATTTGATCATATGTGTAATTTATCATTTATGGCCAAACTATGCACCGTAAGGGCATTTTGGTCATTTTACACATCTATAATTTATTTGGGATTCTGAGTTTATATTACGTACCTACTGTAAAAATTTTTAAATAAGTTTTAAAATCAGTAGGTAACAAGTCTTGGTTGATAAATATGGTTTTAAACCATACTATGCGCCGAAATGGCGTTTATGTCGTAAAATGATTAATTGTGCGAGGTTTACTAAAAACTGATGTTAAGATCAGGTTTATATGTTTTAGATTGTTATTTAATATAATATATCAGTAGGTAAAAGATTGTATATGAAAAGGTATGATTAAAACCATTTCATGAGCCACAAAGGCTTTATCGTCATTTATCGACATAATACAAGAATTTGTATGTAAACTCAGTATACAATCTGACTTGACATCCCGAATAATCCTACTTATGATATTACATCAGTAGGTAGTTCATTTTCAAGTTCGTTATCATTTAAAACCTTCTTTTATGAAAAAGGGGCATTTTAGTCAAAATGGCATAATAGCGGAACTTATGCATAAACTCGGATTCTGATTATGATCATGTAATATAACCTCAGGGAGTTATGCTACATTATATTATGATCATAATACAACCTTAGATCAGTAGCTAACTAATCTAAATCAGGTCAGAATCGAAATTCAAAGCGGAAGTCAAACTTTGCGACTTTTGGTTGCAAACCGACCCTAGAACTGAAACTGACAGCCGAACATGTTCTTACATGTTCTAATAATTATTACCAACTTGTTTAAGTGCCAAAACATGTTTCATAACAAATATAAGCTCAGATTATAATTTTTCGAAAACTGGCATGTTTGACTTTTTAATAATAAAACTGACCCGTCAATTGGTCTAGCAAATGTGATCTTTAGGAGGTTCCCTTAATAGGGATTAACACCTACCTTATTACGATCACCTAGCCATGTTCGTTACGAACAATGGCTGGACTATAATGGTCTTAACCGAAAGTCAAGGCGTTTTCCGTAAAACACTTGACTTTTGGCTATAAAAGCCTATAAACGAAAATGCAAGAGAAAGGAACACTTACAAGTGATTCCTATGATGAAATAGAACTAAGTTGGATGCTCGTTTCAGTTAGGATCTTCTAGAGGAGGGAGATAGAGTGATAAATGAGAAAGGTGCAAGTTCAAGTGGTGAACTAACGCACCTATATATAGTTGGGGAGCTTGAAGGTGGTGAGGCCAGGTGTTAGGGAGTGTTAGAGGGAGCTTACAAGTATCCTAAAACATGGTATAGCAGTTTGGAAGTCCATGGTTTCGAATCAAATGGTTTTTGGCAACATGTGTGGAGGCCAAGCAAATTTTCTACAGACACAATCCCCTCGCGCCCCGCGAGAGACCAGGCCCGTGTCTCTCGCGTCCCGTGAGCGCCTCCTGGGAACTTTCAAAACATGCCACATTTAGCCCCTTAACTTATTAAACCTCTAAAACACCTTTATAAGCATAATTAGCCCTCCGTAGCCAACACTTGGCGCACCCGGGAGTATGCCCGAACATTGTCAAGCTCTCGGTTCGTTAAAAGGTCACTCAGAGGTATAAATTAACATGTTGACACTTTTATCCCCTCTGTTGTCCAACTTTTACACATTTACAGAATTAATCCCTCTTGTCCAACCAGTGGCTCATATGAGAGTTAGAACTTCATAAATGATCACTCAGAAGCTCAGTATAAGCACTTTGACTCTGATGGTCACTCAGAGGCTAAGCATGTTGACATTAATTGTCACTCAGAGGCTAAGTTTAAGCATGTTGACACTAATGGTCACTTAGAGGCTAAGTTTAAGCATGTTGACACTAAGGGTCAATCAGAGGCTTGGTTTAAGCACTAATGGTCACTTAGAGACTCAGTTTATGCATGTTAACACCAAAGGGTCACTCAGAGGCTTATTTTGAGCATGTTGACACCTTTAGTCCTTATTAGTCCTTAATAGACTTATAAAAAAATGTGACACGTGTCACTATATTATTGGACACGATTTTACGAGGTGTTACAACCCGGTTCATCCGATTCATTTTGACCAGTTCAATATGGTTGTAAACTTTTGGTTCAAAACTGTTTTGAACCCCTGGCTGACCTCGACCCCCTCTATTTGAACTGTTGACTTGTTGACTATTTAAACCATTTGATTTAGGATCAAACGGTCAAAATGTTCAATTAAGTTGTTTTTGCTATAAAAAGATTGACGTTTTGTTCAAGTGTAGAAAATGGCGCAAAAGATGGTTGAAAAACGCAAACTAGAAGTTGAAGCCTTCCATAATCACGCCTTCTACCTATCCGACCCTCCGTCAAAGTACCGTGAAATGTTCAACTCCTTGATAGTCAGCCTGAACAACTGTCGACTCACTCACGCTTTGAAGATAAATCCAGTTATCGACAAAGAAATGATACAAGATTTCTGGATCAACGCTAAAGTCAAAAGAGGCGGTGCGGCTATCGAATCAAGGAATCAAGGAACAGATGTTATTGTTTCAGAGTCAGCTGTGCGGGAGGCACTAAAATTCGAAGATCAAGATCGTCATCCAAAAGTGTACGACTAAGACAACCTGATCAAAGCACTTCGACGCATGAGTTATGAAGGCACTTATCCAACATTGTTGAAAAAGTTGTTTCCACCATACTGGAGGTGTTTGGCTCACATCTTCCTACAATGTATATATGAAAACAAAGGTGGCCAGGATCAGTTGAATCAAACACAAACAGCCGCACTCGTTGCCTTAGTCAATAACTGGGATTACAACTTTTCAGCCTTCATCTTCGACAACATGAAGAATATGTCAAAGAAGACAAAGAAGAAGGTGTTTTTGTTATACCCAAGGTTTGTGCAAATGATCATAGATGAGAAGTATCCAGATCTAGTAAAGGGCACAAACCATCTGAATTTGAAGATGTAGGTCCCAGTTATTTTGAAGTTGCCTGTAAACAGCGTGTGACGTGTGCGTATATATACATATTTTTACAATGAATTTTACAAACGAACTTGGTTTTAATATTTATAAAAATGATTTATATCTTAATATTAAAACACACACAAAAAATAAATGTACCCTATCATATATGTAGTAAAGTAGGGTAAGAACCAGATGTCGATCCATGGACGCTTATGTACTAAACCATTGTCATTAGTTTACCGATAAAAATATAGGTGAATGAGTTTTTAACTAAAATTATCTAAAAATATATTCTAAAATATAATAGTCTCCAAATACAAAAATATAATTTGTCTTGTTTTATAAACAACCTAAGCATGTTAACTAAGTTGGAAATATCACAAAGGCATCTGATTAATCTTCCAATTATAAAGACAATTAGTATCCCTTCGGGAATCCTAACATGATAATCCTTCGGAAAATTAACACGATACACACACTTTAACCACCTAAAATTATTCATTATCGAGCTATTGATATATTTTTATGCGAATCTTTTTAAAAATAAGTTAGTCATCCGTTAAGAGTTTTCTAACCCCACTTATCAAGGAAAGCAATACCGAATCACAATACGAACCACCGAGACAAGAATAACGTAGATCATATCACAAACCTTTCCTTTTGCAAGTCTTGAACAGAAATCTACTAAGTTAGCCATTTTAACCAAAATTACTAAACAAAGATTATGAACCGTGTCAAGAACTCGCAATAACACCATCTAACCCGTTAGAGCCCTTACGTGTAAGAAAGCATTCTTGATCAAAATCAGATTTATCTTTTATTAAACCAATACCCATTTCTAAGTTCAAAGTGTAAACACATTAACAAGTTAATAGTTTACTAACAAATGATTAATTATGGGGGGGTTTCAACATATCCAAACTAACCATTCATTAATCATCCAAGATAAACAACCACAATCAAGAATCCAACATCAATGAAACAAGTTTGCCATATGATCATCAAGATTCAAACATGAAAAAGTTGCCAAAGCTTCATACAAACAAGATTACAAACTAGAGATTGTTCATGAAACAAGTATCTTAATGTCATTACAATAATACATAAACATCAGCTGAATGCTTGAAAATATGCTCAAAATGTATGTTAAGAACAAGAAATCAAACCATAAACAAGCAAGGATTTGATGGATTGGATGATGGATGAGCTTCTTGCAACTTTAAGGCTTGAAATCGACCCAACCAGGTAGCTCTCCGACCCCAGAAATCGCCCAAAAGCTTGGAAAATTACCCAATAATTTGATCAGTAGCGTCTGCTCTGTTTTATAGAGATTTTCATATTCGCACGGCCGTGCACATAAAGTGCACGCCCCATGCAACAGCAAGTGTCATCGTGACGTCAGTTGCAGCGTATGGGCCAGACAAGTGGATGATTGGGCGGCAAAACTTTCAGATGTGCACAGTCGTGCAAGTGGGCCGCAGTGTGCTTTCAAAGCAGTCTGTTGTTCAGTGTTCAGGTAGTGTACGGGGGTGCACTTTGGCCGCACGGTCGTGCATGCTAAGAAATCAGCTGCACTGCCAGTGCTCCTGGGGTCGTGAGTCGCGCACGGTCGTGCTGATGGTTTGCACGGCCGTGCATGAGTTGTAACATCAACAGATTCTGCAGATTTCATCCGAAATGCTCGTAAATCCCACTTTTTTCTCCAACTTTGTCTGTGGCACACTGTTTAAGACCTGAAAATACAAAAGTACCCAATTAAGTACCTAAACAACAAAGTTTTAGTCAAAAACGCGTAAAACATGAGTAAAATGGAGGACTTAAATATGTCTAATTTAACGTATATCAACGTGAGTCAGCGAAAATCAAGTATGTTGGAATATATGATCTAGTGAAGCATGGGAAATTTAAGGAAGTTGTGTCGGCTTCTCAACCTGTAAACGCCATGATCGCTGAAGAACATGATATACAAATCATCGATGCGGCAAAGAAACCAGAACCTGAAGTCGAAGATCTGCTTACAGATGAAGAGAATGAAGAAGAGCTGGAACATGTTGAGACAGAGACAGTTGAGGAAACCGTCAAAGAACTAAATTTGATGAGTGCTGAGAATCTTGTTGCTCTTCTTGCATCACTATAGGGCGATTCTGGGGTCCCTCCTCCCAAAATCGTTCTACTGAAGAAACTCAAACAGAAGACAATCCTATCATTGAGCAAAAGTCAAGAAAGAAACAGAGAACTGAAGCAGAAACCCCTGTTAACCCCAAGCCTACAAGCTCAAATATCATTCCTGAACCAATTACACAAGATACCCAAATCACAGACATGCTAGAGAGTTCAAGTGGTTTTCGATTTGAAGGTGGAAGTTCGAGTGGTAGGTTTACAAAACTGTATGAAGAAGCATTGAGAATAACTGTAGAGAAGAAAAAGTTTATGGAACAATCTGACAATGATGATGATGAAGTAGTAGATGTCGGTAAACTGCAACGAAGAGTGGTGTTCTTAGAACAAGACAATGAATTGAAGAGAGCTCAAATACTTCGCTACAAGCAGATTCTATGCAAGATCAAGTAACCATTAGAGATAAAGCAATTGAGCAGTTGTAGGGTGATGTAAGTTTTTTAATGGCAGAGGATTATGAGATGAAAGCCAAGCTGCAAAAGAAGTTTGGTGGTGAATTTGCAGATAAAGATGACGATCCTTTGAACGTTGCACATCATGAACGTACTGCTGAAGAGAAAGCTGCAACCTATGCTGAAAGAGAAGCTGGTTTAAATGCCTACCTAACTGCAGAACAAACAAAGAAAGAAAGCTATCTCAAAAGAAGCGAAGCAGCAAACAGATGTTAGTTATGAAAAACCAAGACGTGAATCCTCTGGATGAAAGCTTCCAACTAAAGGATCCAACCAAAACCTCTGATCGCTACGTAATGGAGCTGGGATCAAGCCATTATGACAAAGTCGGAAACAAATCTGAGGTCAAGTGTTGGAAATATGATCATGATAGAAAGCTATGGTTGGTGACCAGAGAGCAGGTACAAAGAATACTACTCGAAGGAGTCACAGTTTGAGTCTTTGACCAAGCTCGACCTAAAAAGCCTGTTGCGAGCTCACTATTCTGATTCCGATCCAAATCAGCGCGGTCCAGGCTGGGCATTCCACTCAAAACTAGAATATGAAGTAAAGCACGACTTCCCAAACATGAAGACTGCTGAGTTATCTTAAGAAGAATCAAGGAATCTGTGACCCCCCACACTCACAAGCGTATGAATCAGTTATCTGGCCACCAACAAATAAATAAAAGGTCATTCCTGCTGCTCCAAAGTTTCAAAAAGGTGTGCTAATGAACTTTTGCTACTGGGCATATGATCCACGGATGGCAGAGGCTGTGATCGTGACAAAAGAGAAGGCTTTCATATTGTCAGACGTATTGGAGCTGGTGAGCTTTCATCAAAAAGATATCAGGGTTTTGGGCCAACATCAGATTCACACAAATGACAAGTATGAAGCATGTGCGAAGTTGTAGTGATCAAAAACAAGTTGTATGTGGATCCAACTCCACTATTTGGAAGCCACGAAACTGGTGGATCTTAACGCGGAACGCTACACTAATGCAGTAAACCTATGGGGAGATTGTTAGGTCCTGTTAGGTTTATGTATTTGTTATTTTATTACTTTGGGCATATCTTATGTAAATGGGCTTGGGGGTAGCTTTTGGGCCTAAGGGCTTTAGGGTAATGGAGTACTAACCCTCTAGTATAAATAGATAATGATATATTAGGGTTAGTAGCTCCTTGGTGTCTTTTCTCTCAACTTGTATTAGACAAATTCAAGATTTGTATGCAAGTTGAACTTTCTATTTCATCTTATTTCTTCTATTTCGATTCTTAGCTTGTTTGTGTGATTCCGCCACCATTCAAGCTACGTGTGGTATCGTAAGATCCGGTTATCAGGACTTACACTTTTCTCCCTTCATTAACTGCAGATGTCAGGTCTTATACTAACACCCCCGTGATGTCATAGCACGACCCCCTGGTTAGTGTACTTGTTGTACTATCCCGGATTCTGTGAATCTTATAGTTGACCACGGCCCATGTTGGGTTAGCACGGCCCCGTGTTGGTCTGTCTATTGTTGTTGTCTTTATCTGCAGAGAATCTTGACTTGGCACGACCCCATGCCTAGTGGACACGGCCCCGTACCTAAGCTTTTGTCTTTGTTATTTTGTTGTTTTGGATGTGGATGGGGGTTCGACAGGTCGTGTCAATCCTTCTTCTTTGTATTTGTGTTGGTAAATTTGTTCCTTTTATTCGTTTAAGCTCTTTTGATCCTGTAATTTAAAAGTAAACAAAGAAACATGTTTTTTCCAACATTAGTACCGAAAAAGGGTTGATTTTATGCCTTATTTAATGTTATTTATATGTTTATTTTTACGCACATCACGCAGTCAAATTCTAATAGTCAAAGTCCATCGGGAGTCTAAACGTGGACCAGAGTTTACTTGGGAACGTGAAGACCGAATGCGAGATAAATACCCTCATCTTTTTCCAGAGAATGCTCCCACACAAATTTCAGGACGACATTCTCAAAAGTAGGGGAGACTATAATATCCTCCAAAAATGGATCTTAGAATCTAACCCGTTGTAACTTGGTTCGATCATATTAAATAAAGATGCGAAATATTTATTATTCGATTATGACTTATTACTTTATATTATTGTTTATTTAATTTTTAACAGATATAAATGACTTATGACCCGTTCCAATTGATACTTACTTCTCTAAATGTCGCTTCGCCCTTAAACGATATCAACTTCTAAACGATATTATTATCTAAACAATATCTACCAACTTAAGCGATACCGTATAACCCCATCCTTTCATTTTTCAAACTACACCTTCCAAACTACAACACCTTAACCCCAAATGATACCCCCACCCATTCAACAATTCAAACGACATCACCACCACCTCCCTCAAACGACGCCTCCTTAAACTTCATCTCATGTCCAAACGACATGCCACCCAAACCAAACAACATCCCATGTCATTTGGCACCTAATCCGAACAACATCCCTATCCCCATGCAAACGACATGGACCTGCTACTTTCCTTCTTAAAAAAATGTGAACCGCCTATTTTTAATCGTCAAATACAATTGTTATACGCAGTATTAAGCATTCCAATGTACTTAAATGAATCCTAAACACTAGTATCCACCCTTAAAACGTCCCAATTCATTTATATTTTCGTTTAATTTGTAATCAAATCAATCACCATTAAAGTTATAAAAACATCAAAATCTTTCTAATCAAGATTCGACATCCTCAATCCCTTATACCTATTCTAAACGTTATCTCCACTTCTAAAATGCAAGACCTCACTCTTAATTCGTGCAAACACTTAATCCGCGAATTCAAGGAAGAAGAATTCTTTGTCTTGGAACTTCCTCGTGTGAGTTCTTCTTTGTTTCTCAATTAATTAAGGAAGTTTTTGAGCCTAACTTGTTTAGTTTTTCATCGTCACAAAATCCCTATGTCCATTTATGTGATAAAAGGCTTTCAATTCAGAATTTAATTTCTTGTTACTTTAGGGTTCTTAAGACTTTAGATTTGGGGCTTTTGATCTAGGAATGTGTTTTATTGAAATTGAGATTAGTTTACTGTTCATGATGATGCTACACCACGTCAAAAAAGGCTTACGGCCACACATACCCTGCCACATATTTGAAAAGTAGTGTGACAGAAGGTCATTCATAACATTTTAAAACACATTTTTTTGGGTAATGGGTTACCCCTGTGATTGTATATATTAACTATCCAAAGAAAACAAGTAGTGAGGATAATCTCCCACTAGTTCAATCATGAGACACACCTCATGAAAGTAAGCCAAGCAAAGAACAGAACCAAAACCAAAAACACAAGTACATCACTAGACTAAAAATCTAGAAAACTTAATGTGACCATTTGATAATGGTTCAAAACTTTAGGCACAACTTTCGAAAAAAATATGACATTTACTAGCCAATCTAGCCACAACTTGAAAAGTGTGACCAAATATGTCCTACTGCCATGTTAATTTGATTGATTTTCAATTCATGTGATGAAAACAATTATCTACAAAACCTTTAGTCACATATTACATAAAAAATGTGTCAATCACCAGTCACACAGTAGAAAAATGTGACAAAATATTACTAATTGTTACAATAAATTTTTGGTGATGTGACTAAAATATAATACATATGGTTACGCATTTATATGATTAAAGAATAGTGTTTATTAGCCCCTTATAAGTTTTTTTTATGTGTGACTAAAAGTTATCGATAAATATAAAAAACGTGACTGTAACTAGTCTATCGTCATACTTTCATTACTTTATATGCGACCATCTTTTCACTCCCTGTTGATCCTCCATCAAGGTCCATCCTCTTCACTCTGCCTGCTCATCCATCCGCTCCAGTGCCTTCGTCTGCAATCAGGTAACTCTCCCCTACAAACGAGTCCTAATTTTGAAATTAAAAACCCTAGGTTTACGGAGGAAGACGATGTAGAACTTTTGTATTTCTTCGTGACCAGCGATTCAGGACGATTTCACTTGCTAAGAATTTGAAGATGGAGAGGATGAATTATGTAGATCTGACAGCGATGAACCCTATAAAGAGAACGACACTGCATTACCAGCCGCTCTTTTGAGGTACACCGTTATTGTACAGGTTAGTGAGATGTAATTAGGCATTCGTGTTTACATAATTTTGTTTAAATTTCGTTGAACTGTCAGGAATTCGTGTTGTATTCCTTTGTGTAATTTGTTTCTGGGGTGGGGTCTATATAGCAGGTCTACTGATACATCTTGCCTCATATCATGTATTTGAGGATTCTGTCATATCTCAACAAATCTATGGGTGAGGTAGTTAGAATATTGTAGATTACGTTGAGTTTTTGTTATAATGTCGTACAACGATTTGATCTGGTATATTCCAATTCAGTTTATGTTCGATTTGATCTTTTGCATCTAGATCATACCGAATCCGGATCCCAATCTGTTACAGGATTCGCAAACGTTTCGAGATGACGGATGGTGCTGAAATTGTTTACAGTGAGGTGGTTTTATAAGGTGGAGAGGAGAACTGTGGTTCTAGTGTGAATACAGTGGGTGGTGTTGCTACTGTTGATTATAATGCCATTGGTAATGGTAATTGTAATGGCAACGGCGATTTCGTCTGTGTATGTAAACATGAGTGTCGAGGTGAGTGCTGGTGAGTTTGGTGATGTAGGTGGTGTTAATTTTGATGGTGAAGTTGAGCAGTTTAATGGTCATCATGACGAGGTATCGGGGGAATAGAAGACAGATGTTAAGAGCACCGACGAAGTGGATGATACTGGTTCAGGGCTTACCGAGTCAACTCTGAACATTGTATAAAGCTCTCGAGTGACTAGTTTCGAGTTTGAGTATGCTATTAAGCCGTCTGATGTGACAGTTACTACAAAACCCTATATGATTCTTGATGCAACTACTTCAGAGAATCTTGAAGTTTTTTAGAACAGTGTAAATTGGGACTCTAAAGGGTACCAGTTAAATTATCTTATTCATATAGAGGTGGGAATTTCAACTCATTTACTTGTAAATGAGTTGATTTGGGTGAATGGGTGAAACCGGTTGGAAGTCGCCCAGAATCTATTTCTAAACAACCTCATAAATCGTTCTATTTAAAATTGTTGCTACGTCCATACTGCATAGTTAAAAAGATGGACAAAAAGTGTGTGGGTCAAACCAACCCGTTTCAACCGTAACCTGTTTTGATCCGTTACACGACCCATCCCTCTTGCCACCTTTATATTCACATTTACCAAATGTATAATCCTTCTAATTTGCTGCATAAATCTATACAGGACATTGTATGACCAACTAAACCGTTGTGTGACACCATTTGGGAAGAGATTGCTTAAAGCATGGCTTGCTAGACCTTTATATGTCATAAACTCGATCACAGAACGCCAAGAGGCCGTAGCTGGTGTAAAGGTTCTCTGAATTCTTACATTACATCATCTTTTACTCAGTTTTTTTATTTGATTGTTTCTAATATAGTTTATTCCAGCTAATCTGCCTCTTGCTCTTGAATTTCGTAAAGAGTTGTCACTATTAACTCATATTTTAGTTCTGTTATTATTATTCTAATATTCACTGATTCGAAATGAAACAGTGAAGCTAATGGTAGAAATACAAGTAAAGTTAACCTCTGTGAGATGCAGCAAGGAAACAACTTCAAGACGTTGCTGCTGTTAAACTGATACAGGTTAGACTGATGTTGCTGCTGTTAAACTGATGCGGGTCATGGATGTGCTAAATCAGCAGCTGCGGCTGCTGTCTTTTGCTAACAAACGAGGCAGTAGCAGTAGACCACATTAAATATATACAGAACAGCAATTGAAATACATGGTTATGAACTTCCATCAAGATGTTTCTCTAATACTTTATATTGCAAAATATAGATCATGTCTTAGCGGAATCAGAAAAGTAAATACACTTATTATTGCATTTTATAACTATTTCTCTGCAACAAGACTTCGGTTCACATGTTTTGTTGTTGTCATTATGTATATAGGAATATAATGATTATCATATATATTTAATATATTAATAAAATAAAAAAATAAATAAGTAGGCTCGTTTAAGCTCGCGAGCCGGCTCAAGCTCGATAAGTGAAACTCGTTTATTAAACGAGATTGTTTTTTAGGCTCGGGCTCGAGCATTTTTTCGAGCCGAGTTCGAGTAGCTCGACTCGTTTGCGCCCCTATCAGGAAGCAAGCTTAACATTAAATAGGACCACTTTCGACAACAAGTGTTTTGCTACGGGTCACGGATGTTAAACAACAGCAGTATTTTGCTATAAAACCATGTTAAAACAACTGTTCTGTTTGAATGGGTCACGAATGTTAAAACAACAGCAGTGTTTTCGTAGAAAACGATGTTTTAACAGGTCACGGATGTTAAAACAACTGTTGTGTTTTGCTATAAAACGACAAGGCGAGGGGTGTGTAGAAACAGTAGTAGCAGCAGTAGCTGAAGTATTAAAAGAGTTGATGGCTGCTGCTGTTTTAACACTTTGTGCCGCGTCGTTTTATTACCAACATTTTGTTGACATATATGCTTTTGATTATGCTGCCAATGGCCCTACAAATCTTGACTCTAGATTTGGATCCATTGGTCCTGGCCGCAAGAACAGTGACCCATCTAAGAACGATGGTGGCAAAATCCGTCGATCGCCGGCCGCCTAACCGATTGTTGCCAGCTCCATCAGGTTCAGGTTACAGGTATTAGATGGTAGTTAAGGAGAAGTTATAATTGCTGATTTGTTCTTGTTGGGATGGCCATATCCCTGATCTGCATATTTTGCCCTTTCTTGAAATGATGTTATGGTGTGTTTTGTACACTGACATTCATTGTCGATAGAAGTGGACATTGGTAGTTTGGTGGTGTTTTTGCAGTTAATTATTTTTCTAAAAGGATGTTGAATATGATTGGTTGGTTACGTTAACCAATTAACACACGATTATACTGAAGTAAGAAACAAACTAATCTGGCCATAGTAACCATGCACAAGTGACTTCAAACCTTTTTTTGAGGTAAACGCAGATCGAAATTGACCCATTGATGATGGTGAGTCCACATGCTTATCTTGCATTGATATGTCATCTGAATGCCCTACTTATCTATTTTTTGTATTTTTAAAGATCTTTAGTTATTAAGGTTGTCTGATATAAAACTTGGCTTTTTATACGAAAAGGCCCCGATTTTAAGATTCTCTTTAGGCCTCAAAAAGGTTAGTTATGATAAAAATATCCCTTCCTAAGTCCAAACCTCAAAAGTAGATGTGGTAATAGTATTGATTTTGTAGCCATAGCTAACACATTAATTATCTATCATATATTCCCTTTTTTTAATTAATAGATGAAAAATGTGTTATTGGTCAAGCCAATCCAGTGTTCTTCATTTCAATTCAAACCGTTATATGCCCCGTCTTAATGAATCACAATGGACAATGGTAGACCGTACATGTCTCCATGGACTATATGGGCCTTAATGGATCACAATAGACAAAACTAGATCATACATGTCTTAATGAATCATAATGGGCTTAATGGATCACAATGGGCAATGGTAAACCATATATGTCTTAATAGACCATATTGGGTATTAATGGATCATAATGGAAAATAGTACACCGTACATGTCTCAATAGACCATATTGGGCCTTAATGGGTCTAAATGAACAATAGTAGACCTTACATGTCTTAATGGACTGTACTAGGCCTTAATTGATCGCAATGGACAATAGTAGATCATACATGTCTTAATGGACCATATTGAGCCTTAATGGATAATGATGGACAATACTAGATCATACATGTTAATGGATCACAATGGACAATATAGATCATACATGTCTCTATGGACCAAACATATCTTAATAAACCATATTGGACCTTAATGAATCACAATGGACAATAGTAGATCGTACATGTCTCAATGGACCATATTGAGCCCTAATGGGTCTAAATGAACAATAGTACACCATACATGTCTTAATGGATTATACTAGGCCTTAATGGATCATAATAGACAATAGTAGATCATACATGTCTTAATGGATCATGTTGGCCTTGATGAATCACAATGGAATATAGTAGATCATATATGTCTTAATGGATCACAACAAACAATAGTAAGTCATATTAATGAACCATAATGGGCCTTGATGGATCATAATGGACCTTGATGGATCAAAATGGACAATAGTACATCATACATGTCTTAATGGACTATTGGGCCTTAATGTATACCACATACTACCTTGATGCAAATTGTACCGTAACTTTGCATTCTTCTGCGCATTTAATCATACCCATTTCTCATAAGTACGCCCGGTTTTTGGTTGAAACCATAAACCAAACCGTACGGTACGGTTTGAAAATTTCTAAACCGAACGTCCGAAACTTTTTAAAAAACTGTCGACGTAACCAATTCGTTACCAATTTAGAAGATTTTACGGTTTCAAACCGAAATATAAAGAACCATAATAGTTGTTAGTGCCCAATTCTCTTGAGATTTAATTTTTTTTTTTGTTAAATTTACTTGGACTATATATTACTAAATTTTTTACTTATCCAATTTCAATAAAACTTTCAATTTTATTTAAAAATTATTCCTGTTTCCCACCTCACCAAAATCATCCCTGCCCAAAATTTCCCAATTTTCTCAAAAACCCAAATTCCCCCTGAAGGGGTATGGTCCCAAAAACCTTGCGTCAATCAAGGAAACCATACCCATTAATAACTTCTAAGGAAACTACGCGCAGACTTCTTTGACAAAATAAGATTTATTAGAACTTTACGCCAAGTATCCAAGAGAGGAAAGCTTCATTTAACTAACCTGCGCGGGCTCGCGCAAGGTTCAAAGTTAACCTTGAACACTTCTTGGTAAATGATTCTTCACTTCGGTCGCGCAAGGTTCAAAGTTAATCTTGAACATTCTTGTCTTTAATAATGCTTCATTCGCGGGAAGGTTCAAAGTTAATCTTGAAACATTCTTGTTGATAATGCTTCATTTAACTACCTTGCGCGGGCTCGCGCAAGGTTCAAGTTAACCTTAAACCTTCTTGTTTGATAATACTCCATGAACATCCGTCAAAAACGGTTAACAAACCGCTTCGTTATTAACCGAACATCAAAAATTTTCGTTGCGTAATTTTAATGTCAATTTTAACGATACATATTAATAAATTATAATTTAAAAACTATAATTAATAATCAATAATAAATAATGAGATAAAAATTAATTAGAGACGCCGGGTTCGAACCCGGGTCTCCCGCTCAAACAAACACACAACGCACCACAAGGCTACCTGCGCTCTTTGTGAAATAATTGAAATCAATAAATATAAATATTCGTGCCATACGAGTCATCTGCGAGATTCCAGTGAGTAACCGCTCTGATTCAACGTATACGTTTTAAAGAACGATTATGACAATCAATCCATAACCGAAATCACAATCAAACGCTTTAACTCGCAAACCGTTATCACTGTTACAAATTACCGTTTTGATTTTAAGACAAGTTGTGGTTTTGGAAGCCTATGAGTACTTTCAGTCAGGAAACCAACTCGCTATTCACTCGAATCAACTCTCAACACACTCGCTAACCTCTCTACAAGTCCCTATTCAGCAAGAACAACTCGCCGGAATTCTCTGCAAGTCGCCGGAAAACCGAACCCATTTCATCTCTGTTGCCTTACTTTATAAACAGAACACCTAGAGCTCATACCGAAGTCACCCACACTCACCTCAAACTTCCTGAAGATCCTCTGCCGCAAGATACACGTCGCCGGAATAACCTGCTGTCATCGGAATCTCGCCGGAGAAACAGGGGATCTCTGTTCGGTATATCTTACACCAAATCTCTCTCATTTTTATTAATCTCATATGTAGTTAATTACAATTTACTAAAGAAATTGATTAATGTATCGAAACAGTCGGGATTGGGAGTTCTGGGTTGTTTAACGAAGAAGATGAAGTTTCGGTTGTATATATAATTAATATAAATCGAGTTATATCTCGGGTTAGACACACAGTCCAGCGGTGGACTGTGTGCATTTGAAACATAGAGATACCGAGTTCGAGTCTGTCCTTGTTCCGATTCGTCACAATATTCAACCCTTTTTATAAAACCCAAATACGGAACCTTCCAGTTAGTATTTAAGTTTATTAAAAACCAGTATTCTAACCAGGTTAGACACACAGTCCAGCGGTGGACTGTGTGCAACGTTAAACAACAGGTCCCGAGTTCGAGTCCTGTTAAGTGCACCGGTTTGATATAATTAAAATTCTTTTTAAGTAAATGATTTCTGGATAAATCTAAATAGTATATAAGTATAATAAAAACCGGAATAATAACCAAGTTAGACACACAGTCTAGTGGTGAACTGTGTGCAAAAACATTAAGCACGTCGCGGGTTCGAGTCCAGGCTCCCGCACCGGTTCTGGCAATTATCAAGTTTTTAAATAAGGACAGAAATGAATTTATCTAATTTGTATATAAGTATAATTAAAAACAGAAATATTTCGGGTTAGACACGTCGCTCAGTTGGTAGAGCTGCGTGCACGCGTACGAGAGGTCACAAGTTCGAACCTCAAGCGCAAACAAACACAAGACCGAACCGGTCAACAGTCAAACGGTCAACGGTCAACTGGTCAACGGTCAACTGGTCAAAAGTCAAAAATTTTTATTTTTCTTTTATTTATTTATTTTATTTAAAAATCAATTAAAAATACTTAAAAATAATATTTTTAAAGTTAGAAAATTTCCTTGAACTCACAAAAATAAACCTAACAATCCCATTAAGAACACTAATTAAAAAGATTAATCTCAAATAAAAGTTTATTTATTTATCGAACTATTATGTTATTATTTAGGTTAGTTCCCTTGCCGATTAAATCCGAATTCGTGCGCATTCATCATCAATCCAAGAAACGCACCCACTGTGAGTGATTCTTACAAATTCCCCTTTTTATTCATGTTTTGGGGTGTATCATGTGTCGCTTAAATTAATTCGCTTATTCAAACTCGTGCTATACCATTATATGATCTAAACTTAGAATGTAGATATTGTTTGTTGTTATGTATTACATATTGTCAAGTTGTATACAAATTATTTGTTAGGCCCATCAGTTCCTAGTGGGAGACGAGTTGAACAACGCGTGCCTCAAAACTCATTCATTAGGCCCATCAGTTCGTTGAACAACGCGTGCCTCAAAACTCATTCATTAGGCCCATCAGTTCCTCGTGGGAGACGAGTTGAACAACGCGTGCCTCAAAACAATCAATTGTTGTATGTGTGTGCAATATTTAATATTATGTGGTTTGTGAATAAATTTACATCTACATTTACTCATATGTGGTTATGCACTTTATTTTATAATCAATACAATAAACACGTTTAAATATTTTCATAGGATTCACTCGCCAACTTTTTGTTGATCCAAAAACCATTTTTACACATGATACAGGTGAACAGGATGAAGCAAGGAACACATAGGAAATTGCCTTAGAAGAAAAATAATGAAGATTAGAAAGATGTATAGATCATGTTGTACTTGTATGATTTGATTGTATGATCTTCTTTAAAATTGTAATAATAAATATGAAACATTATAATAAATGTCATGAGCTTTGATGAAAACCCAATCATGCCCCGATCACCTTTTCCACTGCGGGTCGGGGTGTGACAGATTGGTATCAGAGCTTTTGACTATAGGGATATAGGATAGGTTATTAGACCCTTAGAGCCTATACTATAGTTGATTATATTTTAATCGTTTATGTGGTTACATGCAAACTCATGATGTTTATTTCTTTCATATTTTACATACACAAATGCATGCAAACACTTCTAATATTACATTTTGTGATACATAATGAATTATACTTACAGTCAAACATACATACTTACATACATATTCATCATACATATTTCAATGTTCACATATTCAAATCATCTTCATACTTCCGTTATTCAAGATTTTGTCGCATTTTTCATTTTTCAAATCTCATCAAAGTGAGTTCTACGACGGGCATGTAGTAACTGTAAGGGTACAAGTACCGGTAGTCGGAACGTCCTGTCTAGGTTGGCATTCGTATAAATCCAATATAACGGACCAGTTTGCATACCTGGGGACTAACGATGAGAGTACGAAGGACCTATTAGGCCAAAGCATGCCACACCAAACGTCATTCGAACTAACCCCACTTTGAGTTGTCACCGTGTCCACACCTGGATACATTCCGAATATCATACGTTACATACATATTTCTCGATTTTATCCGGGTTTTAGTGTACGTAACCAGGCTAACACATGCGAACCATATGAAAAACCCGGTAATCATGGGGGCCCACATGATTACGAAGGTGAAGTATGGCGGCATGCAAGGCCCAATTACGAGCAAAGCCCAAGACATCCTATGGATGTAGTAGATTTATTATTCTATATTTATTTTATGAATGTTCATTCCTAAATACGACACATGACCCCTAAAACGTCCAACTCATACTCTTGATATGTATTCCTTGTAGATGTCTTCTAATCTCGCTCGTAGGAAGATGAGATCAGGAAGAGCCCGCGAGCGCATGGCTGCCCAAATCGCCCAACAAATGGCTGCCGTAATACCCAACATTGTAGTTCAAGTTCAACAAGCCCTTACCGCTAATCCCGTCAATCAAGAAGATCAAAATGTTGTCAACCCTCCCCCAATTACCACTAAATGCACCTTCAAGCATTTCAAATCCTGCGACCCTCCAAAATACGAAGGGACTGAAGGTGTCACCGCTCTCCTCCATTGGTTTGAGGAAATGGAAAACACTTTTCTAAATTGCGATTGCCCCAATGATCGCAAAGTGCGATATGCTACCGGTCGTTTGCTTGGAATAGCACTTACATGGTGGAATACAGAGAAGGCCAAGCGAGGTGTTGAAGATGCTATGACTTTGACTTGGGAAGAATTGAAGGAAATCATGACAAGACGTTTCTGTCCAAGAAGCGAAATCAAGAAATTAGAGGATGAGTTCTATTCTTTGAAACAAAAGGAAGGCGACCACACCACATACAACAAGAGATTCCTTGAGTTAAATCAAATGGTCCCCAACTTGTTCACTCCCCTCTACCGTTTGATCGAGCACTACATTCGAGGTCTTCCTTCAAAAATCCAAGACTCTGTAATAAGTACCACACCTGCAACTTTGGAAGCAGCAATGGAATTAGCTATAGAGCTCACCGAAAACCGCATACGTAATAAAGACTTCAAGGAGGAGAAGAAGAAGGATAAAGCATCAACTGAAACCTCAAACTCCACCCAAACCGAATCCCCTTCTCAACCCATTTCTAAGAGAAAACGAGATGGGCAAATCTTCGCTGTCACCCAACACAATCAACCAACTTCACAAGCCATACCCCTCCAAGCTATCCCAATCACTCAAGTAGCACCCAACTCAACTTACCCAAATAAGAAACCTTACATTGGACCTCACCCTCAATGCAACACCTGCTTTTATCACCATCCATCTACCTTACCTTGTCGACTGTGACATCCCGGTTTTTCAGATATCTTAAACGCACTACTTCACGGTTATTCGTTCCTACGTTAATTTGGTTCGGAGACTTAAATTGCACGCTCGAAATAATTACGATAATTTCGTGTACTCGTCAAATGAATTACGTACTACGTGTTAAACGTTTATAAGTTGGTGAGTGATTATGTGATGTTTCGATTTCGTGATTTGTTTTAGTTATGAAATATATATAGTAAATATATAGACGAATCGAACCGAACCGCGACACGAGCCGGCCTTATTTCCTTGCGACTCAAGGAGTTAACCAAACTTGAGGACCAAGTGTTAGACCCAAGCCAACCCACCCGAACCCCTTTGCGGCCGCGAGCACCCCAAACCGTAAACCCTTCCCTTTCCCTTCATCCCTTGCGCTATATATACACATACATGCATGAGCTTGGTTTCACAAAACAAAAACATACAAACCCTAGTTGTGAAAACAGCCGACGGCAGCCTTTCCTTCATCATCCCGGTCGCAAACAGCCTTGCTACATCCCTCTCGGTCGCGACAAGTCTTCCTCACTCCTTGCTCTCGGTCGCGATCACCTTCATCATATCCGAATCGGCTCTTGTCCAAGTCTCGGCTCATTGATCTTGTTATTAAAGGTTAGGATTTATCATTGTTTGCAAGATCATATTCGGATTTATATGTTTGAATGTAGTGTTATGTTAGCCGATTTATGTATACTAGTTGTGGTTAAGATGATTAGCGGAATCTAGAAACATTAGGCTGCGTTTTGTTTGATAAAAACTATAGGTTATGATTAGGGTTTGCATGGGTATGATATATATGATAGTATATGATTGGAAATTCTGTTCTTGATCGCATATGTTCAATGTATCGATGGTTTAAGCGGGTTAGATTGTGATAAAGTGCTGCATCAGGATGCTGAATGGTGTTTACAGCCAACTTCAACTGGCTGTAACTTGGTTATTATTTATCGAAAAACGGATTTTCTGAAGTCTAAAACATAGAGTTTTGAAAAACGATTCTAATGGCGTTGGATTCATATTTTTCTGAAGTCGTTTGATATTTTTAAGTGGCCAATTAAGTTCAGTAACTAAAGCTGTGAAAATCCTGAAAATTTGTTAGTTGTTTATCAAGTCGGATCTAATAATCTGTAGGGAGTCGAATCATGAAATTTGTACAGCAACTAGATATGGAAATTTCCGGGAAACTCCCACTGGAATTTTGTTAATTGGACGAACGGTGATTTTTAAATGAATTCTTCCGTGGACTGCAGTCAGAAAGCAACGAATCTGACTGCAGCCTAGCATATTAATATTTACGAATAATTGGTAAAGTGTTAGGACTTGAAAAATTTATATAAAATTTTACAGTATAGTTGTCACCTTCTGTAAAATAATTGGAATTTTTGGAACATCGGAACTATTTTATAAAAATCCTTGAAAACAGCCGAATTATGAGTATATAAGCTGAAACTTGATAACTTGCGAATGTGTGCACCAAAGTGTTGCATGGATTGGATTGTGTTCATGATAAATTGTTTTGATCACTATGTTCATATGAGGATACTTGCATGCATGTTTGAGTGTTAGGAATTGTGATTGTGTGTACCGCTTTGTGCGTTAATTATGTGTAGGATTTGTATTGGTGTGTTCACACACTAACTTGAAATCAATTGACTTGTTAGGACGCAATTAGCGGTTCCATCTTTGCAACTTCTGTCTTACACTAACCGAGCAACTAAAGGTGAGTTCACGGCCTCTAATTTTATCCGGTTTTGAACAACAGGGGGAGAAACATGTATACACTCTACAACTCTATCTCTTTACGTTATACGAAATTAACGTCACTTAACTATTCGGTAACTAAGTTAATGTTAATGTACGTTATGGTCACTAAGCAGCTATATCACACAAGTCCTCGACAATCTCTCGGATCGTTAGTATTGGGTTTAAATAGCGGGGAAATTATAAGTAGTACTACTGGGCCCGACAAGCCCCATCCGAGCTAGTCGCGCTAGCCGACCGGGTATGGTCAACGGGTGAATAATTTGGCCTAACTTCGCCATGGTCAGTGATAGGCCTGGCAACACGGAGGCACAACAGTCAGCTTCGATCGCGAACACTTACGTGACATAACTTTAGGCTAGCTACCTATATATATTAACATTGAACTTAATTACGAATCAACAATATTATCCCGGGTTAGGGATAATGGAACCAACAACTTTATTATTCCGGGTAAGGAATAATGGAACTATCATTATTATTCCGGGTAAGGAATAATGGAACTATCAGTATTATTCCGGGTTGGGAATAATGGAACTAAATCGTTATCCCGGGTTAGGGATAACGGGGGAAACAAACTTATAACCGAACAAACGAATTTATGAAAACCTGTGAACTCACTCTTCTTTAATGTTGACACTTGTTTCTTTGCATGTTTCTCAGGACGCTAGGAGCTCTAGGTGCACTCACTTGCATTGATCAAGACACCTTTTATCGAGTCTCATTTACAAACATTGTTTTGGGTTTTTCATTTGTTTTGGCGTTTGTGTTGGCGCCCGTTCCTCTACTTTATTTTTATGCTTCCGCTCAACCTTAAAAACTAATGCTTCCGCTAAACATTGAAAACTAACTAAGACAATATAAAATCTACAATGAATGGTTAAACAAATGATTTTGGAAAACGTATTATCAAATCATATAGAGTCGTTCGACGTACTAGTGTCTCAGATTCTGGTTTGTTCACACACCTCGCGGTAAAACTCCGCAAGTGGAAATTGAGGGTGTGACAGATTGGTATCAGAGCCACTAGCTATAGAGAACCAGGTTTGCATTAAAAGTAGACCTAAACTATAGCTGATTAGACGACACTAGACGTAGTTTGGCACCGAACTGTTATATCTTGTTATGTGATGTACCACAACTGTGTTATGTAGAATATGAATGCATAGTAAGAAATGAATGCAACTCGTAACTAACTACACAACCTAACAGGCAATGTCATCATCATCATCATCATCATCCGACAAACTTACGCAACCAAGGGCGCCAGGAAAGGCACCTATGGTGGAACCCTTACCATCTTATGGCGTGGAGACACGCTCAGCTGCGAGAAAAAGGCTCGCTCTAGGGGAGGAGTCGTCATCACGCGCAACCATCGCTGTGCCGGTCGAATCGGTTAACTCAGTAGAAGTAGGAAACGACCTACTTAGAGATATGATACGGAAACAACAAGAACAATTAGAAAGAATGCATGAAACCATCCTAGCACAGGGATGGATGATACGACAACTGACAGGTAAAACTGGATCGCTCGAGGAAGAGCAACATACGAGTAAGATAGCTCGTAACACTTTAGCCAGAGATCTTCGTGCTGAGCAGCTAAGGGCTGACTGGCTAGAAGACAAAGTTCTTCAGTCTAGCTGGAGAATTCAAGAACTAGAACAGAATCAGGCACCTGCACCAGTACCTGCACCAGCACCGGCCCCTCCACTGCCGGTAGAGGAGGATCCGGAAGAGGATCCAGAGGAGGATCCGGAAGAGGATCCGGAAGAGGATCCAGAAGAGGATCCAGAGGAGGACCCAGAGGAGGATCCAGAGGAGGATCCGGAGGAGGACCCAGCTGTAGAAGCTGGAAATGCCGCGCAGGATGACGGCAACGATAGCGATTTGGGAGATGGAGACGTAGAAGACTGACACGTCTCGCTTATTTTATTTACTTTCCTTCAATCTATTTATTTTCCCACTTGTGTTTAAACTTGAGACTTTATAGTAAACTCATATGTTTAGTTGGCACTTTGTAAGACGTTGAAACTTTATTTAATCAAGTATTTCTTTTGACAATTTAATTTATTTGAGTTGACATAACTTGAAGAATTATTTAAGTACGGAATAGGATAACTATATTGGATATATAGACTTATCGGTGTGTGTTTATGTTGTCTTACGAAGATCTAAATGGCAACTGGACGTCGCGGAAACCTTAACATGACGCCCGAAGAATTAGCTGCAATGATCCAAGGGCACGTGAATGCAGCTCTAGCGGGTGTTCAGAACCAACCGGCAGGTAACCATTATTAAATTTTCATGGGAAAATCTAATAGTTGGGCTAGTAGAATTCCTCGCTGACTACCTGTCCTCTGTCAGCAGGAGGGGATCTTAACCCCTACAAGATGTTCCTCGACGCGAAGCCAAGCAAATTCTCGGGGGCAGAAGGACCCATAGGACTGGTCCGCTGGATCGAAAAATCTGAATCAGTATTTGAAATGTGCAACTGTCTGGAGGCCAACAAGGTCAAGTATGCAGCCTCAAAATTGGAAGATGGGGCACTAACTTGGTGGAATGCACAAGTCCAAACGCGTGGACTTATTGCTGCAAATGCAATGGCCTGGGCCGAGTTTAAGGCCCTAATCAAAGAAGAGTACTGTCCGTGAGACAGAGTTCAACAGTTGGAGCAGACATTATGGAACCACAAGATGCTGGGATCTGAAATCGAAGCATACACAGCGAAACATCACGACTTGGTGTTTCTATGTCCCGATCTGGCCAACACTGTGGAGAAACGACTCGAGTTCTACCTTGGGGGTCTGGTCCCTGAGATTCAGGGTATGGTAATGGCTAGCAACCCTACAACTGAACATCAAGCAATCAGGTTGGCGCACAAACTCACCGATAAGGCGGTGGAACAAAAGAAGTTGCCAACTCGGGGTACAACTAAAGTTGCCCCTGATAATAAAAGAAAGTTTGAAGACTCGTCTGTTCGACAGTCTTCGTCATCCCAGCCACAACAGGGGAACCAGAAACGGTTCAATAATTACAACAGCCACCGGGGTCACCAAAATCAGCCCGCCAACAACAACCAGAACGCAAGCGGCTATGTAGGTCGAAAGCCGCAGTGCAATCGCTGTAATCTTCATCATCACGGCCCTTGTGCCGGGAATCGCTGCCAACGATGTGGCAAAGTGGGACATGCGGCAAAGGATTGTCGCGGGGAAATCATGTCCCGACAAAATCAAAATCAACCCCAGGGTCAGCAGCAGGGTAGTAACCGAGGGTGCTATCAGTGTGGTAGCACTGCCCACTTCAAAAGAGACTGCCCACAGCTCCGTAACAACAACAACAATGGTGGGAACAACCACAACCACAATAACCACAACAACAACAATAACAACAACAATAATGGAAATGGTGGCACAGGAGGTGCCAAGGGTCGCGCATTTACGTTGGGCCGCGGAGAGGCCAGAAACGACTCGAACGTGGTCACGGTAAGTTTCCCCTTAATGAACATTTTGCTTCTGTGCTTTTTGATATGGGTGCGGATAGGAGTTTTATATCTGAGTCTTTTAGGAAGAACCTAAATCTCACGCCCAAACCCCTAGAGGCCCCTTACGTCATAGAACTAGCCGATGGTAAATCTGTAGATGTGACCCATATAGTATCCGGCTGTCAACTCAAACTCGCGGGTCACACCTTTACCATTGACCTGATGACAACTACCCTGGGTAGTTTTGATGTGGTAGTCGGAATGGACTGGTTATCCGACGTCCGAGCTGAAGTTCTCTGTTTTGAAAAATCTATCCGTATTCCGCTCACTAACGACGAAATCTTGACGGTGCAAGGCGAGAAGGCAAGCGCCGTCACAAACATCATCTCTTACATGCAAGGGCAGAAGTATCTTCGGAGGAAGAACTCTTTCTCTTTACTCGCACTGGTTACCAAACAGCCTAAGGACGATAAACGTATAGAAGACATCCCCGTCGTCCGTGATTTTTCTGATGTATTCTCAGAGGAGTTACCTGGTCTCCCACCCCATCGACAATTGGAGTTTGAAATTGAATTGGCGAACCATGCAACTCCCATCGCCAAGGCCCCATACCGCCTAGCTCCAGCCGAGCTGCAGGAGCTATCTACCCAATTTCAGGAGCTGTTAGAAAAAGGATTTATCCGACCAAGCACTTCGCCATGGGGAGCTCCAGTCCTTTTTGTCAAGAAGAAGGACGGGACCTTCCGCATGTGCATCGACTACAGGGAACTCAACAAGGTTACTGTCAAGAACCGATACCTGTTACCTCGCATCGACGATCTCTTCGACCAACTTCAAGGGTCAAGCTACTACTCCAAGATTGATCTACGGTCCGGTTACCACCAGTTACGCGTCAGGGAGGAGGATATCGCTAAGACGGCATTTCGTACTCGGTATGGCCATTATGAGTTCTTGGTCATGCCCTTCGGTCTCACCAACGCACACGCGGTGTTCATGGACCTCATGAACTGTGTGTGTAAACCATACCTCGACAAGTTTGTCATTGTGTTCATCGATGACATACTCATCTACTCTAAAGGTGAAGAAGAACATGCTGAACATCTACGATTACTGCTGGGATTACTTCAACAGGAGAAACTATATGCCAAGCTTTCAAAGTGTGATTTCTGGATTCGGGAAGTTCAGTTCCTCGGGCATATCGTAAATGAACAGGGTATCCACGTCGACCCTGCCAAGATTGAAGCTATCAAAAACTGGGAAGCACCCAGGACACCGACGGAGATCCGCTAATTTTTGGGTTTGGCTGGTTACTACAGACGTTTCATCGAGGGATTTTCAAAGATCGCGCAACCGCTTACTACCCTCACCCAGAAAGGCATCAAGTATGCTTGGGGTGACAAGCAGGAAGCGGCATTTCAATTGCTGAAACAGAAACTTTGCAGTGCACCCATTCTGTCCTTGCCGGAAGGGACATATGACTTTGTAGTATATTGTGATGCTTCCATTCAGGGGTTGGGATGCGTACTCATGCAACGCGATAAGGTCATCGCGTATGCGTCCCGACAATTGAAGGTTCACGAGAAAAACTACACAACACATGACCTGGAATTGGGAGCAGTAGTGTTTGCACTTAAGATTTGGAGACACTACCTCTATGGAACGAAGTGCACAATCTTTACAGACCACAAGAGCCTCCAACACATCTTTGATCAGAAGGAGTTGAACATGCGACAGCGTCGCTGGGTCGAACTCTTGAACGATTATGAATGTGTCATTCGGTATCACCCGGGTAAAGCTAACGTGGTAGCTGATGCCCTCAGTAGGAAGGAACACTTGAAACCTCGTCGGGTACGAGCATTACAGCTCACCATTCATTCGGGGTTACCCGAACAGATACGCGACGCGCAGTTAGAAGCAGTTAAGGAAGAAAACATCAAGGCCGAATCGGTGGGAAAAATGGAACGCGATTGGGAAGTAAAACCCAATGGAGCCCGGTATTTCATGAATCGCATATGGGTACCTCTCTACGGAAACCTCAGAGAGCTAGTCATGAACGAAGCTCACAAATCCCGATACTCTGTCCATCCTGGTTCGGATAAGATGTATCAAGACCTTAAAGCTGCGTATTGGTGGCCCAACATGAAAGCTGATATAGCCACCTACGTGAGTAAGTGTTTGACTTGTGCAAAAGTCAAGGTAGAGTATCAAAAGCCATCGGGGCTACTCCAACAACCTGAGATCCCAGTGTGGAAATGGGATCAGATCTCGATGGATTTCATCACTAAACTCCCGCGAACTTTGGGTGGTTGCGATACCATCTGGGTAATCGTGGATCGTTTAACTAAGTCTGCACACTTCCTAGCTATTAAAGAAATAGATAAGATGGAGAAGTTGACTCGCATCTACATTAAGGAAGTAGTTTCTCGGCACGGAGTGCCAACGTCCATCATCTCAGACAGAGATGCTCGCTTCATGTCCAACTTTTGGCAGTCACTTCAGAAAGCGTTGGGTACACGCTTAGATATGAGCACAGCTTATCACCCTAGACTGATGGTCAAAGCGAAAGGACCATACAGACCTTGGAAGACATGCTTAGGGCATGCGTAGTAGACTTCGGGAATAGTTGGGAAATCCACCTGCCTTTAGTGGAATTCTCGTATAACAACAGTTACCATACGAGTATATCGGCAGCACCGTTTGGGGCATTATACGGTCGTAAATGTAGATCACCGGTCTGTTGGGCAGAAGTCGGTGACAGTCAACTCACAGGCCCTGAGTTGATACTTGAGGCTACTGAAAAGATTGTACAAATCAGAAACCGCATGGCGGCGGCACGAGACCAACAGAAAAGCTACGCTGATCAACGACGCAAACCGCTCGAATTTCAAGTAGGCGACCGCGTCCTACTGAAGGTGTCACCGTGGAAGGGTGTAATCCGCTTTGGAAAACGAGGCAAACTAAACCCACGGTACGTAGGCCCGTTTGTGATCTTGAAACGTATTGGACCCGTAGCTTATCAGTTAGACCTTCCTGCCGAACTCAGTGGAGTTCACAACGTTTTTCACGTGTCAAATCTGAAGAAGTGTCTATCAGATGAAACCCTAGTCATTCCATTTGATGAGATCCAAGTGGATGAACAACTGCACTTTGTGGAACAACCTATCGAGATCATGGATCGTGAGATCAAGACTCGAAGGCACAGCAAGATTCCGATCGTTAAGGTTCGTTGGGACTCTAAGCGTGGACCGGAGTTCACGTGGGAAAGAGAGGACCAAATGAAAAGCAAATACCCACACCTCTTTGCAGCTGAGCAGCAAACTAACGATACCAGCAACTAAATTTTCGGGACGAAAATTCTTTCAACATGGGGATGATGTGACAACCTGGGAATTTCTCATAATTTCGCGTACCATTGTTAACTAAATCCTTGTGCATGGCACTTGGGAATCTTTGTGCATGGCACTTGGGAATTTCTTGTAATTTCGCGTACCATTGTTAACGAACTAAATCTTTGTGCGTGGCACTCTAAACATGTACGCTGCATTCTAAACCGCGTTTACTCAATTTTCGGGACGAAAATTCTTTCAACATGGGGATAATGTGACATCCCGGTTTTTCAGATATCTTAAACGCACTACTTCACGGTTATTCTTTCCTACGTTAATTTGGTTCGGAGACTTAAATTGCACGCTCGAAATAATTACGATAATTTCGTGTACTCATCAAATGAATTACGTACTACGTGTTAAACGTTTATAAGTTGGTGAGTGATTATGTGATGTTTCGATTTCGTGATTTGTTTTAGTTATGAAATATATATAGTAAATATATAGACGAATCGAACCGAACCGCGACACGAGCCGGCCTTATTTCCTTGCGACTCAAGGAGTTAACCAAACTTGAGGACCAAGTGTTAGACCCAAGCCAACCCACCCGAACCCCTTTGCGGCCGCGAGCACCCCAAACCGTAAACCCTTCCCTTTCCCTTCATCCCTTGCGCTATATATACACATACATGCATGAGCTTGGTTTCACAAAACAAAAACATACAAACCCTAGTTGTGAAAACAGCCGACGGCAGCCTTTCCTTCATCATCCCGGTCGCAAACAGCCTTGCTACATCCCTCTCGGTCGCGACAAGTCTTCCTCACTCCTTGCTCTCGGTCGCGATCACCTTCATCATATCCGAATCGGCTCTTGTCCAAGTCTCGGCTCATTGATCTTGTTATTAAAGGTTAGGATTTATCATTGTTTGCAAGATCATATTCGGATTTATATGTTTGAATGTAGTGTTATGTTAGCCGATTTATGTATACTAGTTGTGGTTAAGATGATTAGCGGAATCTAGAAACATTAGGCTGCGTTTTGTTTGATAAAAACTATAGGTTATGATTAGGGTTTGCATGGGTATGATATATATGATAGTATATGATTGGAAATTCTGTTCTTGATCGCATATGTTCAATGTATCGATGGTTTAAGCGGGTTAATTGTGATAAAGTGCTGAATCAGGATGCTGAATGGTGTTTACAGCCAACTTCAACTGGCTGTAACTTGGTTATTATTTATTGAAAAACGGATTTTCTGAAGTCTAAAACGTAGAGTTTTGAAAAATGATTCTAATGGCGCTGGATTCATATTTTTCTGAAGTCGTTTGATATTTTTAAGTGGCCAATTAAGTTCAGTAACTAAAGCGGTGAAAATCCTGAAAATTTTTTAGTTGTTTATCAAGTCGGATCTAATAATCTGTAGGGAGTCGAATCATGAAATTTGTACAGCAACTAGATATGGAAATTTTCGGGAAACTCCCACTAGAATTTTGTTAATTGGACGAACGGTGATTTTTAAATGAATTCTTCCGTGGACTGCAGTCAGAAAGCGACGAATCTGACTGCAGCCTAGCATATTAATATTTACGAATAATTGGTAAAGTGTTAGGACTTGAAAAATTTATATAAAATTCTACAGTATAGTTGTCACCTTCTGTAAAATAATTGGAATTTTTGGAACGTCGGAACTATTTTATAAAAATCCTCGAAAACAGCCGAATTATGAGTATATAAGCTGAAACTTGATAACTTGCGAATGTGTGCACCAAAGTGCTGCATGGATTGGATTGTGTTCATGATAAATTGTTTTGATCACTATGTTCATATGAGGATACTTTCTGCATGTTTGAGTGTTAGGAATTGTGATTGTGTGTACCGCTTTGTGCGTTAATTATGTGTAGGATTTGTATTGGTGTGTTCACACACTAACTTGAAATCAATTGACTTGTTAGGACGCAATTAGCGGTCCCATCATTTGCAACTTCTGTCTTACACTAACGAGCAACTAAAGGTGAGTTCACGGCCCCTAATTTTATCCGGTTTTGAACAACAGGGGGAGAAACATGTATACACTCTACAACTCTATCTCTTTACGTTATACGAAATTAACGTCACTTAACTATTCGGTAACTAAGTTAATGTTAATGTACGTTATGGTCACTAAGCAGCTATATCACACAAGTCCTCGACAATCTCTCAGATCGTTAGTATTGGGTTTAAATAGCGGGGAAATTATAAGTAGTACTACTGGGCCCGACAAGCCCCATCCGAGCTAGTCGCGCTAGCCGACCGGGTATGGTCAACGGGTGAATAATTTGGCCTAACTTCGCCATGGTCAGTGATAGGCCTGGCAACACGGAGGCACAACAGTCAGCTTCGATCGCGAACACTTACGTGACATAACTTTAGGCTAGCTACCTATATATATTAACATTGAACTTAATTACGAATCAACAATATTATCCCGGGTTAGGGATAATGGAACCAACAACTTTATTATTCCGGGTAAGGAATAATGGAACTATCATTATTATTCCGGGTAAGGAATAATGGAACTATCAGTATTATTCCGGGTTGGGAATAATGGAACTAAATCGTTATCCCGGGTTAGGGATAACGGGGGAAACAAACTTATAACCGAACAAACGAATTTATGAAAACCTGTGAACTCACTCTTCTTTAATGTTGACACTTGTTTCTTTGCATGTTTCTCAGGACGCTAGGAGCTCTAGGTGCACTCACTTGCATTGATCAAGACACCTTTTATCGAGTCTCATTTACAAACATTGTTTTGGGTTTTTCATTTGTTTTGGCGTTTGTGTTGGCGCCCGTTCCTCTACTTTATTTTTATGCTTCCGCTCAACCTTAAAAACTAATGCTTCCGCTAAACATTGAAAACTAACTAAGACAATATAAAATCTACAATGAATGGTTAAACAAATGATTTTGGAAAACGTATTATCAAATCATATAGAGTCGTTCGACGTACTAGTGTCTCAGATTCTGGTTTGTTCACACGCCTCGCGGTAAAACTCCGCAAGTGGAAATTGAGGGTGTGACATCGACTATGTGCGAATTGTGGACGCTATGGTCATTTGAGCAAGGTTTGCCGCACCTCTCAAAACCAAACCTCACCCCTTACTCAAAACATGATTCAAACATATCAACAACCCCAATACCCCATGTTCCCATATGTTCGAGCTTGTTTTAATTGTGGCGACCCTACCCACTTTAGAAACACGTGCCCTCGATTGGTTAACATCATAAACGCCCAAGCTCAAGCAAACCCAGTTAACCAAGCAAATCAAGAAAACCTAACCACTAGGCCACCAGCAAGAGGAAGAGTTTTCAACATCAACGCCAATCCTGTTGAAGATAATGACGGCCCAAACGAACCACCCAACTAGTCTCCTTCACAAAAAATCAAGATTCAACTCCAACCGCTTAGTTTTTATGTTTTTCTTTATGTTATCTCAATTTTCACGTATCTCAATTATAAATTGGAAATTTATCCAAGAATCTTAATGCGAATTACTATTTCAGTTTTGTTTTATACTCATTGATTTAACACTCATATCATCATACCTCACGAAGTATCTCAGTCTCATCATTTAAAGAAGTTGGGTTGTGTCTCACTTCTACATAGACTAACCTCTCCATCATAACAAACGAGAGAGGTACTGTCATCATTCGAACATGTATACTATCAGAATTAAGACTCAAGCTTTGGTTGTTGTGTTTGTTTATGTTTTAGAGTCACATAGAACTAATCATAACTTGCGGATAAAGCCAATGAAAATTTGACAAGAATATGGTGGATACGCCGCTGGTACTTCCTATATATAAGTATTCTCGTCAAAGGATTAGAGGTATTGTCAGGCGGTTATGAGAAGTTCCATGTAGGATTTAGTAATGTCTTGGTTGAAGTTTGTTTTATACTCACTGATTTAGCATTCATATCATCATACATCTCAACGTATTTCAATCTCATCATTCAAAGAAGTTGGGCTGTGTCTCACTTCTACATAGACTAACCTCTTCATTATAACAAACGAGAGAGGTACTGTCATCATTCAAACATGTATACTTTCAGAATTGAGACTCAAGTTTTGGTTGTTGTGTTTAGAGTCACATAGAACCGATCATAATTTACTGATAAAGCCAATGAAAATTTGACAAGAATATGGTGGATACGCCGCTGGTACTTCCTATATATAAGTATTCTTGTCAAAGGATCAGAGGCATTGTCAGGCGTTATGAGAGGTTCCATGTAGGTTTTAGAAGTAGAAGTTTTGTTTTAGGATATAACCTTATCTTTCCAAACGTATCAAAACTCTTGCGCATGAAATCATACTTAGTGAATCAACTCTGTTTATCAATATTCTTTATCGTAGGCATCAAAAAGCGATTCCGGTAGCAGGGTACTCAACCCTTACAAGGAACGTTACCGCCTCAAACAAAATCTAAACTCTTACTCCGTTCTAAGTATGTAATTGTCAAATTAAAACAACATCCTTTTGAGACAAACATGCCACTACTTAAATTTCGGGAGGAAATTTCTAAAAGTAGGGATACTATAACATCCGTAAAAAACCGGGTTAACCAAACCCGCTTCGTTTATTAACCGAACATCCAGTTAAAATTTTCGTTACGTATTTAATGCTCAAATTAATTTTATCGATACATAATTAATAAATATATTATAATTTAAAAACTATAATTAATAATCAATAATAAATAATGAGATAAAAATTAATTAGAGACGCCGGTTTCGAACCCGGGTCTCCCGCTCAAACAAACACACAACGCACCACCAGGCTACCTGCGCTCTTTGTGAAATAATTGAAATCAACAAATATAAATATTCATGCCATACGAATCATCTGCGAGATTCCAGTGAGTAACCGCTCTGATTCAACGTATACGTTTTAAAGAACGATTATGACAATCAATCCCTAACCGAAATCACAATCAAACGCTTTAACTCGCAAACCGTTATCACTGTTACAAATTACCGTTTTGATTTTAAGAAAAGTTGTGGTTTTGGAAGCCTATGAGTACTTTCAGTCAGGAAACCAACTCGCTATTCACTCGAATCAACTCTCAACACACTCGCTAACCTCTCTACAAGTCCCTATTCAGCACGAACAACTCGCCGGAATTCTCTGCAAGTCGCCGGAAAACCGAACCCATTTCATCTCTGTTGCCTTACTTTATAAACAGAACACCTAGAGCTCATACCGAAGTCACCCACACTCACCTCAAACTTCCTGAAGATCCTCTGCCGCAAGATACACGTCGCCGGAATAACCTGCTGTCATCGGAATCTCGCCGGAGAAACAGGGGATCTCTGTTCGGTATATCTTACACCAAATCTCTCTCATTTTTATTAATCTCATATGTAGTTAATTACAATTTACTAAAGAAATTGATTAATGTATCGAAAACAGTCGGGATTGGGAGTTCTGGGTTGTTTAACGAAGAAGATGAAGTTTCGGTTGTATATATAATTAATATAAATCGAGTTATATCTCGGGTTAGACACACAGTCCAGCGGTGGATTGTGTGCATTTGAAACATAGAGATACCGAGTTCGAGTCTGTCCATGTTCCGATTCGTCACAATATTCAACCCTTTTTATAAAACCCAAATACAGAACCTTCCAGTTAGTATTTAAGTTTAATAAAAACCAGTATTCTAACCAGGTTAGACACACAGTCCAGCGGTGGACTGTGTGCAACGTTAAACAACAGGTCTCGAGTTCGAGTCCTGTTAAGTGCACCGGTTTGATATAATTAAAATTCTTTTTAAGTAAATGATTTCTGGATAAATCTAAATAGTATATAAGTATAATAAAAACCGGAATAATAACCAAGTTAGACACACAGTCTAGTGGTGAACTGTGTGCAAAAACATTAAGCACGTCGCGGGTTCGAGTCCAGGCTCCCGCACCGGTTCTGGCAATTATCAAGTTTTTAAATAAGGACAGAAATGAATTTATCTAATTTGTATATAAGTATAATTAAAAACAAAAATATTTCGGGTTAGACACGTAGCTCAGTTGGTAGAGCTGCGTACACGCGTACGAGAGGTCACAAGTTCGAACCTCACTCAGCGCAAACAAACACAAGACCGAACCGGTCAACAGTCAAACGGTCAACGGTCAACTGGTCAAAAAGTAAAAAAAATTTATTTTTCTTTTATTTATTTATTTTATTTAAAAATCAATTAAAAATACTTAAAAATAATATTTTTAAAGTTAGAAAATTTCCTTGAACTCACAAAAATAAACCTAACAATCCCATTAAGAACACTAATTAAAAAGATTAATCTCAAATAAAAGTTTATTTATTTATCGAACTATTATGTTATTATTTAGGTTAGTTCCCTTGCCGATTAAATCCGAATTCGTGCGCATTCATCATCAATCCAAGAAACGCACCCACTGTGAGTGAATTCTTACAAATTCCCCTTTTTATTCATGTTTTGGGGTGTATCATGTGTCGCTTAAATTAATTCGCTTATTCAAACTCGTTCTATACCATTATATGATCTAAACTTAGAATGTAGATATTGTTTGTTGTTATGTTTTACATATTGTCAAGTTGTATGCAAATTATTTGTAGGCCCATCAGTTCCTCGTGGGAGACGAGTTGAACAACGCGTGCCTCAAAACTCATTCATTAGGCCCATCAGTTCGTTGAACAACGCGTGCCTCAAAACTCATTCATTAGGCCCATCAGTTCCTCGTGGGAGACGAGTTGAACAACGCGTGCCTCAAAACAATCAATTGTTGTATGTGTGTGCAATATTTAATATTATGTGGTTTGTGAATAAATTTACATCTTCATTTACTCATATGTGGTTATGCACTATATTTTATAATCAATACAATAAACACGTTTAAATATTTTCATAGGATTCACTCGCCAACTTTTTGTTGATCCAAAAACCATTTTTACACATGATACAGGTGAACAGGATGAAGCAAGGAACACATAGGAAATTGCCTTAGAAGAAAAATAATGAAGACTAGAAAGATGTATAGATCATGTTGTACTTGTATGATTTGATTGTATGATCTTCTTTAAAATTGTAATAATAAATATGAAACATTATAATAAATGTCATGAGCTTTGATGAAAACCCAATCATGTCCCGATCACCTTTTCCGCTGCGGGTCGGGGTGTGACACTCCATGCATAAACCTTGTGCAGATATTTATATCAAAGCAAGTGTCCACCAAACGTTGCGCTAAGCAGCAAGGAGAAGAAGGAAGATCAGTTAACTAACTTGTGCTTCCCGCGTAAGGAAACAGTAAATCCTGAGAAACTTTCCCTTAGCAAAATCCTTGGTGCAAAAGCAAAGAGAATCTTTTCTGTTATAACAGAATGTACACGTGGCGAATAACAGATGGGTAACAGCTGTGAAACCTTCTAGAAGCCATTAACACCCAATTGTGCAAGCATCTTTTCGGTTATAACCAATTGCCACATGGCAGCATCTGGACGGCTGAGGAAGATCACGGTGATGGCATGCTCACATTTATAAGACGTAGTGATCTCATGTTGACACGTGGCGCCTCCCTAACCGCTGATGAGCTCACGATCGGTGTGCACTAACAGATTGCCAACAAATAACGGAATAGCAAAAGATTCCGTTAACGTTAACAATCTCTATTTTTGGCTCCAAACACCGGCTATAAATAAGTAACTTGGAGTTCAAGGAAAGGTATTCCCACTCAACTACTCTCTCACTTACAATACTTACTTCCGACTACCTGTACTTATTCTCACGCTGGAAGGTGGTCACGGAGAGAAACCCCCCTTCTCCTAACGGTGTTCTGTTTTGCAGGATCAGCCAGTGTATTGTTCTATTCATCATCCATCATGAAACCAAACGAAGAGTTAACCCCTTTTATACAGAGCTCATTCCATATATCTACTTTGATTCCGGTCTAGAGTTGATCTAGGGTTTCTTCACCCCCTAATCCTTAAAACCTAAATTGAGCATTTGGTCTCCAACATCCCCTCTCGCTATCAATCAACCAGCAATCAGCATCCTACAGCTTCTAGCGGTGGTGCTGCTCAAGCGGTAAGAATCGTCTCTTGAATTCTATTTGTTATTCTTGTTATTGGATTGAAATCTGTGCATAATTTTGTAATCTACACTAGTGTTAGGGTTTCAATATGCAAAAATCGACTCCATCTGCTATACAACATCTTTCTTTTTTCTAATGCAATAGATCTCGGATCCAAACAAAAAAATGCAGACTTATCAAGGTGTGAAATTGATTTGGGATTCAAAAGGTGAAAAGATGCAGAAAGGAGTTGAAGAACTCCTGGAAGCAAAATAGAGAAGAAAAATGTCTGGTGTTTGTTGGTGGGTCGCCGGTGTTTGGAGTTGTTTGACCGGACTGGATGTCGGGTAAAAATGTATGCCTGCAGTTAATACTATGTGTTTACTTTGTGTCCATTTTTATTTGCTAGATATAAAGAGGTTAAATGTGATTTTCTATGTGTTTACGATGGTGTTAGGGGCAACCTGTAGGGATCTCATGTCCTCCTTTTCTCCCAGTTATCCAAACTCATAATTCTAACCCACAATTGGTGATTTTCAGTAAGAGGTTTACCTTTGATCTTTTATTATGCATACTTGTACTAAAAATGTTAATAATTTGTCTCAGTTGGTTTGGTTTGGTTTGTTAACCATGAATAAAGTCATAAACTACATCAGTAATTAAGATGGCTTATTATATTTGTATGGCAAAGAGGTTAATTGTGAATTTTAAAAAGGTTTATTGTGTTTGCATAAACTTGTGATCATTTAAATGGCAGAGAGGCTAATTGTGATATGGATTGGGGTAATGATGGTGCAATGGGTAACTTTATAAACATTGGTTCAATAGGTACTGCTTTTGTAAAATTAGTTAATTGTGAATTTTAAAAGGTTTATTCCGTGTGCCTAAAAAGTAAAAATGTTGATGTGGCTTTATATGCAATGGTGCATATATACATATGGTTTTGTATATATCTGGGTGTTCTTTTCATTTGCAGGTAAAAAGGGGCTGACTTGGGGAAGTGGCACATTTGGTCAACTTGTTCATGGAGATCTGGTTAATAATTTAGAACCAAAATCAGTACAAGTTCTAAATAACTTCAATATAACCTATGTATCAGCTGGATGGAACTAGGGGTGCAAACGTGCCAAGCCGAGCCTAAGCTCGATTAGATCTGAGCTTTGTTTCTAAGAAGGTATTTTGATTTAGTAACATGTCAAAACTTTAAAAAAAAATTCTAACTTTATAAGGGTGAAAACTTTGATTCATTGTGTTGCTGCATGAAAGAATAGGTAAACAAGTCCATTTTGAATAAAAGCCAAAATCTTATTTTAATATGAGAAATCAGTATTGAAATCTAAACACCTCAGCACCAACAAGCATGACATGAGATCAAAACTATTGCCAAATTTTTAAGTCCAATAGCAGCAATAAAACCAAATCGGTTATGACATCGAACATGTCAGTTTTTAGGAGGACCCCAACAATTTTAATAATTTGTAATCTGCATGAACTTGATAAACAACATCAACAATTCAGACCCATTTTTAAAACATTGTTTTCTTCATACCCGTGTTCGCTCAATTTGTACCCATAGCAAACGTCTAAAGTATTTTTATATATAATTTTTTATTTTTTTAGTAATTTTATAATTAGTCATTATAGCTATTTAAATATATAATTAATATATTCATTAAAAATTATATAAAAAATGGGCTCGTTTAGGCTAATGAGCCGGCTTGAGCTCGATAAGCGAAGCTCGGGCTCGTTTACTAAATAAATTTGTTTTTAGGCTCGGGCTCAAATTTTTAAGCTCGGCTCTTTTTGAGCGGAGCTTAAGTAGCTCGCGGGTTAGCTCGGCTCGTTTGCACCCATAGAACCACTCCGGTTTTGTTTTCAGGTTCCATTTCTCATTATATTAGATACTTTTGTTTGTATCCGATTTTTTTAAATTATCTTTTAAAATGTGGGTACCTTTTTACTTGTGGGGATGGATGGCTGGGTGATTACATGTCACAAAGTTCTCTGATAAAAGTATCACATTTTACATCGAGGCATATTTACCAAATCACGTTGGTGCCGAAACCTATTAAGATTAAGACTTCCAGTGATGCCAGATTTCCAGGAAAAAAGCATCCTTGTTCTTGTTTTTGCCGAGGCCTATGGAATTGGTTTTAGTGAGTGTTGATTGTAGTCTTCTGAATAGCTTCAATTTTCGAGATTTCTAATAGCTATTCAGGATCATAAATGAACAATAAAAAATTAATACTACATGATACACATTTGAGTCTTGAAACAATTTTTATAGCCAAACTTTGGTGGTTGAGTGGTTTATGATATTTGTTTCGTTTACTGAGTAATGCAGGTGCATATACTGTATTTTAACTTACACCACCAGCTTGCCACTCACCTCATTTCTATAAGATGAATCCAGATGTTAAAAGGTTTTGGAGCTTCTCCTTTAGTCTTATATGTTAGCCACTTTAGGATGTGTTTTGTTTCATAAGATTTTTTTATAGTTCATTTATTACTGTAAATGTGATCTAAAATAGACTTTCCATCCAAACATTTTGCAAGTTAAATGCTCACAAATTATAATCTAGGTGATACCGCTACACCTGCCCTCTGGTGATACATCAATCGAGAGAACAATACAGATAGATAGAACAAGTGATCAGATCGAGGCTAAAAACGTATGGTTAATGAAGTTAACAGTGAGGTATGTCATATCTATATCTATGCATGTGGGGAATACTTATTACTGGTGTATTGACGACGATAAATAGTTAATCATTATAATTATTGTGTAGAATCGTGTAAGAAATTCAATGGGAGGCGGATACTCGCAGCAAGGTTATCAAGCCCAACCGGTGTGCCATAACAGTCGGGTTCTATAGCTGAGTACATTGAAGTTGAAGAGAAACTGTTGGCCTAAAAACCAAAAACTTGGACTTTGTGCATGCTGCTAGTCTCCCCTATGCAATTGAGACCATGTATAATGGTCTAGAGCGAGCCAGTTTCTCAAAAGGTAAATCCATTCTTGTCTTAAATGGTGCTGGCAGAGTGGGTTCGCTCGTGATTCAGGTTTAACAAAGTCAAGATGTTAAATGCTCAAATACAGACATATTAGTGATCTATGTTTGACCGTACTTTGATCCCTTCAGGTTACTACGCCGCTGATTCAATTACCTGCTGCAATTGATGGGGCTACTTACCTGCTAAAGTTGATGGGGCTGGTATGTGCTATTGTTGGCACATATACATCGCTTGCAAGCAATAACCCAACTTCTAATGTTTGCGTAGAATTAAACCCCAGCAGCACTAGTTCCAGCAAAGGTAAACAATGCTTGATCTATCCTGTTTATCTATTGTCGATGTGGCATCGAATCAGACAAGGAGTAAGAACAAGAAAGAAGCATGAAACACCTTTTAGTTTGTGTATAGTCATTTCCCTTTGCAACTTTGTAGATAGCTTTTGATTAGAAGTTTATTAAGTATTTAAATTGAAAACTTATGTATGGATTTGGGTTTATTATTGTTAATATAATGTGGTTTTTGTAACGCCTTGCTTTTTCGTATTTTCCTTAATTAGAAAGTATAATCGTATTTCTATTTTTTAAAACTTGTATTCGTATTTCTTTTCCCAACTTTGTAATCCGAGACTTGAATCGTAATAAAAAACTCATACTTGTTATAAATTACATGCTTTACATACATTTAATTGTTTAAACTGATACTTGTTATACGTGCAAATACTCGTACATTCACACTCGATACTCAAATCATACTTATATGCGCTATATGTTTAAAACATGCAAAAATAACAAGTTAAACTAAGTTCAAGCACTAAAAATGTCAAAAACCAAAGAAACTTCTGGAACAACCCTCATCGCGACCCGCGACCGACCTTGTGAAACTCTCTCGCGGCCCGCCAGACTTCTTGCGGCACGTGACCGATTCTTCTTCACCCTCTTGCGGCCGCGAGAGTGGCATAATCCGGAGAAAGTGGTTTCTAGCTCATGGATTGGTCCATTTTTGTTTTCTGCATTAAATGCACTCAACTAACAACCCTCCAAACCTCAACTATAAATACCACCTTCTTTCACTCTCATTTCACATCTCAAACACTTCTCTTCTTCTTTATAAAAACTCTCTCAATCTGAAAGTTCAAGACTTTCAAAAGTGAGTTCTAACTCACCCTTACCTCCTTTCTTTGATCTTTCTTCCTTCTTAACACTTAAATCACCTTTTGGAATGTTTCCATAGGTTTTCCAAGGAAAACCAACTTGGAACATCACCATGTGTTGAGGTCCCAAGTGTAAGAAGTTTTCGTTTTAATAGGATTTTAACCCATAAGTGTTGTATCCTTCCAAGCTTGTTCTTGAAACAAGACTTGAGTAGGTAGTGTGTGATTACTTGGAAGCCTTGGTTATCATACCTTCAATCCATCACCTCACTTGATGATTTTGATTACTTTTCGTCTTTTACTTTTATGTTTAACTTATTCATGACCATCCTTGCCGTCCTTGTGACGGCTTGTGCATTGGTGAACTATACGAAAGAGGTTAAAGGAAGGTTATCCTCCTACCTCAATGCATGACTTCTATGAACTTCCGTGATAAATATGATTACGTATACTATATAATATATAAATACACTAACCGAACTCTTGATGGTAATCGAATGATTATCCGTCATGGTACTAGGTTACATTACCTAAGTACTTAAAACACCCTTAAAACCTTAAAACCCCTCAACTTTTAGCCCATAGGCAGATTTGAAGTTTGTCACTTTTAGCCCCTCAACTTTTTAAACACCCTTAAAACCTCCTAAAACACCCATTTAGCATTTTTAGCCCTCCGTAGCAATTATTTGGCGTACCCGGGATTATGCCCGGACATTGTCGAGCTCTCGGTTCGTTAAAAGGTCACTTAGAGGTACAAATTAACATGTTGACACTTTTAATCCCTCCATTATCCAACTTTCACATATTTATAAAATTGAACCATCTCGTCCATCAAATGACACGTATGAGAGTTAGGACTTTGTAAAGGATCACTCAGAGGCCCACTATAAGCATGTTGACTCCGATGTCACTCAGAAGCTAGGCATGTTGACATATCAGTCACTCAGAGGCCAAGTTTAAGCATGTTGACATATCAGTCATTCAGAGCTTTTATTTATGCATGTTGACATCGGACAATCACTCAGAGGCTTAGTTTGAGCATGTTGACACCTTTAGTCCTTGTTAGTCTTTAATAGACTTAAAAATAAAATACGACACACGTCACTATAGTACTGGACACGATTTTACATGGTGTTACAATATTTAAAGCATCATATTATAAATATCACACATAACATAGAAGTCAAATATTCATACAATAGTACAAATAAAAAACATATCAAAGTCAGTTTAATTAGTAAGGTAGCCTTATGTGTCTTCAACTCGGTTTTAGCTCACCCTGTGTACTTGTATTACACGTAAAAGAGTTCTGGGTCAACAAAAATGTTGGTGAATAGATTCGGTTTTTATTTAAAAACACTTTTGTAATATTATTTTAGAAAACATTATTTAATAACATGCAATACCAAATGTGAAACTATATCCTACAATATAACAAAAAATCATCACATATATCATAAGCAACGCAACATAACAATAATAGTAGCAACAGACACATTGAGATTCAACCCCCGAAAGGCAAATCTACGAAATAATGATGGTGATACCGAGTTCGACCCATGGCCGTGGGGAACCAGTCAGCAATGTGGATCCACGTGAAACATGTGACACAAAATGAGTAACACATAGATACACGTATAGAGAAACAATATGATTTAGCAACATGTGACTGACACGTAGCAACATATTGAATTTTAAATAATAAATTTAGATTCAAACATGAGATACACCCAAAGAGAGTTTATGGCAAAAAAGGGAAATAGAAAATCGAATCTACTTACGATTCGCGTTCCTGCTTAATCTTGCTGAAACACCGCACGACTTGGGAATTCCACGAAAGATGAAAAGTCACCCTAATATATGTATATATATAATACTAAATATCACATAAGAAAAATAACCTAAGTAATATCTAACATAATATATTGTTATTTATAAATTACTATATACTTATACGATTTCAAATCTTAAAATTCAACAATTTTGTCTAACTCTCTTTTTTGACATATTTAATAAAGATACAATAAAATTCCTAAGTTCGTAGCCAATTTTTATACCATGTTAGAATTAACCTAAACATTAAAATTTATACATTATAAATTTTTTGAGTTATACCTAATAAAACGAATTTAAAATTTTAATATGTGATGGGTATATATTATATTTGTACACATATCTTTTATAGGTTTAGGTAATAACAATTTTATTAAAAATCCATCATAAAAATATAATTGTGTCAAAAATCACAATTTTCATATATCAACCATTTATTTATTAAAAGACCAACTGTATGATAATTATTTCATTTACCTGGTAAAGAATTATAATCATAACTGTAAAGTCTATGAAATTTCTAAATCATTCTTATCATAAAAATTAGAAAATAATGAAGTTCTTGATGTTCAATTAGTGTGTTTATATATTTTATACAATTCCTCTTCATTTATTTTGCAAAGAAAAATTCATAACAAATTCAAACGAATTTTAAAAGTTCCCAAAAAATCATTAAACTAATCTTATGGTGAGGAACAAAACTCTATAATCAATTTAATCTAATATGACCGGTTCCCCATTCTCATGGTTATCGCCACCATCATTTAGATTCGCTTTTCTGGACTTGAATCTCACGTTATCGTAGTATCACATTATCGCAGTATCGAATCATCGCTTATCGCATTGGTTGGTATTGAATTAATTATTGTTGGTGTTATTTATTTTAATCATCTTATCACATTTGAATTGCATTACAAACGCTTTAAAAATAATATGACAAATTGTTTTACTTAAATATAGATTTACTCACCAACTTATTTGACCTATAAACTATTTTTACACATGATAAAGGAAATCAGGTGTGTCGAGACGCAGATGAAGACACGTAGAGAATATCTTAGTCAAATAAACGGATTTTATTTATAGTTTTATGTTATTGATTGATGTATGGATTATTTGGATTTTTATTTGTTTAGGTGACATTTTTAATTTGAGCATGAATAAATATTTAAACTTTAATAGTTGTCATGAGCTATGAATAATTATCATGCTCCGATCAAAAATCCGTCACGAGTCAAGGTGTGATAGTTTTCACATTGAGGTTCGCATCAAGGTGGTCCTCACCTTCCTCAACAACTACACCATCAACTTCAAGTTCAACCTTTGGTAGAATGGTGTAATGGTGACTTCTCATTAGGAATACCCGTCTAATATAACTTATGGTTTGTTAAATATATTTTTTTCGGATAATTTATCATAATTTTGTATTATTACATAGGATACTTATCATAATTACAATTATATTATATTTATATTATATTATTTTATATTATATTAACTACAATATAGTTATTTCTTTTTAATTTTGATCATCAAAAGTTCTTTTTTTTTTTACTTTAGCCACATAAAACCTAAGCATGTTTTATTTTATTTTTGTAAATATAATTGAAAATATAAATAATTCATAATTTTATACTAAAATACAAATACTTTTTTTTCTGTGTATTAAATATGATAAACAATTTGTTTGTTTTATTTTCTATATTTTTTTACTTACAGAATAATTATAGTTTTATCTGAGTCTCTATTAAATTTATTTATTAACTATAATTAATTTGGATCTGGCACTGTTTTACTTGAGTTTAATTTAAGACGTAACTTTTCATGATTTGCGAATATATCATCACATGTGTTTCTATCTACATTTCGACACAAGTGTTATTATCTATTTTTCATGGTTTTACTCGAGTTTAATATACGACGTAATGTACCAACGCAACGCGCGAGATATTTCACTACTTAAATGTAAAATACATCATGAAAACACTGTAGCGGCTACACTATATATATTATAATTCTTTAACTCAATAGTTTTTATTTCCTCTTACAACTTTGGTTTGTTAGCTTTTTTTTTACAAAAACTAAATAAGTTTCCATTTAAATTTTACTAAAAATTAGGTTGCCCCCGCCACTATAATAAATAATACTAAAACTAACTTCCTAATCAGCGAACCCTACCGATTATAACCGCGCGAGGATGTTGTAGGTTGGTAATCTCTGGCGTGTCAGGTCGAAACACCACCCCACCATTTTTTTGTTCCATTTGTTACATATTATTTCGTTTTTGGTTGTTATACGCATTTATGTTTTGTAGCTTGTTACTGGTCTTTATCGTTTAGTTCGTATGCGGTTCCTCGCCGCAACACGTAGTGAACACCGGTAGTTTCCACTTGAATTCCGGGAGTTACCGGGATGTTCACACGACCTGAGTCGTGGTGAACACCGGCGTTTCCGGAAAAACCTTCTTCCACTTGTCTGTCAGTCGAGGGGTATGAACTAGGTTCTTGCCCTCGGCCCGAGGACCTCGTGGTACGCTTGTTGGGATGTCAACCATTTGACGAGAGACTGTTGCAAGAGTCAGAAAAAATCGGATAACACCAATGAAGAAACACTGGCTGAACCGAGAGGTATCCGGAGATATCTTAGTTACAGCTCAACGTCTCTGCATAAAAGGTTCTCTCGTTTGCTCTTCGGAATGGTCTTGCTTCAAGCTCAGTACAAAACTAAAAACGCCGTTAGCCTCGTCACGGGAGAAAGAGGGGAGGGTTTTCTCCGTGACCACACTCCGGTATAAGAATAAGTATTGGGGATTGCAAGGTAATAAACAAGTAGCATGTAATTAGTGAGTGAGCTTGAAAACATGTAACGTAGATGGTTTTCCTTGAGGTGTGATCCTTATTTTATAGCCGAAGAGATGTGTGTAGGAGATGGGCTGATGGGCCTTGGGCCTGGACCTGACGACCAGGAATATCCATTCTGTCTCCTCTGCGTCGACCATTAATGGTCTTTGGCAGAAAGTGCACTTGGCGCATGGTGAATGGAGCCACGTGTCCTGGCAGTTGTCCTTAGTGTCGGACCTGTCACCAGCCGGTAGTGGAGATTGTGTGACAGTCGCTGGCTTAGTTGGTTGGTGCCACGTGTACGTCCTTGCATATAGTCTGCCCTTTGCATGACTGTTCATCATGCGACGTGGTCTGGCACAACCTGCCGAGCGGTTATTAGGTCACAGCTCTGCCACTTTGTACCCTTGTACTTGGTCAATGCCTCTTTGCGCTTCTCCCTTCCGCGTGGCTTTATCAGTGCTTTCTGGCCAGCGCGGTGTTGTAGGGATTAAGTCCTTTTGTTCTCAAGACTAAGTATGAGTAGCTCTCATTTTAGTCTTGGCCTTGTGCAAGGTTTTAGGACTTCGCGGCTAGAGGATTGTTTGATCCGCGCAGGGTCAAGGACCTGCGCTTCTAGGTTTAACTTGTTGTTGCGCAGTGTGCGCAAGGTTTGTTAGGCAACCTGCTGGTTTCAAGAATGGCGCGCCGTTGCGCGCAAGGTTATCCTTGTGATATGTTTTCATTATGAGGGTATGGTTCATTGCGCAGACGCAGAGTTTTTGGGACCATACCCCTCCAGTAGTAGGAAAATCCTAGTTTGTATACTTATGTAGGATATATTTCTAGTAATAGTATAAGTTATGGTAATTTGGATAATTTTGGTATATACACACACGAATACATATTGGTATATACAAGGTATATACATGGTAATTGTGATACAGGTAACAGGGTATACACACAAAGAAAACATAATACAGGGTATATACATGGCCATTATGATAGTTGTGATATAGGATACATGTACAAGGTATATACATGGTGCATGCATACAAAGAAAACAAAATACAGTCTATGTTTGACTTTCTGAAAGTCAATTTTGTATATTGGTATGTAATTGGGTTCAAAAATCTTAACTAGGTTAGTGATTTAGATGAGTTTGACTTTTTAAAAGTCAAACTCGTGTAGTGAATTTCGAAAAATTTGACTTTCAAAAAGTCAAAATCTTATATGTTTTGAATTTTGAATATGGTAAAGTAGATCTGGGGTGGGGAACGACCACTTTGATGGGCGTCACAATGACTCTATTTGCGGTATTTCTATCTATTATTTTAGAGATTTATAATTCTTCTGTATTATTGGATGGAATTTCAATGAATTAGATTTATAAGAACCCTCAAGTCCTAGCTTTTCAATAAAAAATGAATCCTTTAGAGCTTGGATTTCTAGCTCATTCTATTTTGGTAGTTCGATCGTGGAATTTCTTTGTTTCTGTATTTCTGGAATATGAGTGTGTGACTTGTTATAATTGATCCTATTAATAGTACAGAGAATGAGTCTGTCATCTTGATAGAGATGGTTCTCTTTCGTCGGATATTTTTTCTAGTTTTCAATTTTGGTGGGAAACTGAACTAGTCTAGTGTTTGAAACGTTATTAAGACCAAAGGAAGACATACTGAAAAGCTAAAAAGGCAACTTGGTCGTTTCATAAGTAATTAAAATCTGATGGTTCTTTGACGGGAGGAGGCAAAATGCAAAAAAGTTGAAGTAAAATGTGTCAAAACCTATTTTTTTAACGGCAAACAAACTTTATGAAATCCAAATACAAAATGAATTTTTCTTGAATTTAGGGGTTGGTTTGGCAACTTTCAGACATAAACTTGAAAAATAAAATAAAATTAGGGCTTTTCTGAAAAGCGTAGGTGATCTGAGGGTGAAAGAGAAAGAGATGGAGGAACTAAAAGAGCTTGAAGAGGTGCAGAATGTACTGTTGATGATGCCCGCAATTGATTCTTCCAGTTCCAGTGCTGATTCAAAACGTTTCCTTGCTAATTTCACCCTCTTCATGGTATTACTATTATTATGCTATTTCTTCCCTCCTTTTCACATCTCAACTTACCATAAAATTAACACTTGTATTTGATCCCTTTTCATTATAATCTTTCTTATTGATAATATATTTGCCCGTGTATGGTGGGTCGGATCCGGCACCGGCACCATTTATTTCCCTTTCAGAGAGGATAGGAGTTAAGTATATGATTCCACATTGATTTAATTATGCCTAGTGCACAAAGCTTGGGTGATTATCAAAAATGTTTGTTTCACACTTTGACTCAAATAATGATCTTTTATTGGTTCGGAAATGTGTTGTTGAAGATGCAACCATGTGGTGAACTAGATATGAACCAAAAATGCACATTGATTTCTGACCACTTTCCAAAGGTAGGTTAGTTTTTTTTTTTTTTTTTTGATTTCTTCTTGTATATTAAAACTTTAAAGGATTTTTTTTTATCCATAGATTTCTTCTGCATTTCTTGAGGAAGCTCTATGCCCGCTTTGTGACAAAGGTCTGGTCTTCTAACTACAAACCAATATTGCATTTATTTAGTCTCTAGCTGTTTTATTGCTAATAACATATTTTGGTAAAAGACCAGTTCAAGAGAATTTCCTTTTTACTTTTCTTAAGGAAGTATCTGAAAAGAAAATAGTGGTTTTCTAGCTTGCAGAAGATAACAAAATCATAAATTAGTGGTTTGTCTGTTTGTCTATAGGAGAGTATACTCTTTTTGCAGGCATTGCTGACTCGCGTTGCGATGGTGACAAGAGTATACGATTACCAACTGACTCTGAAGATGTGGCAATGGTTGCACTTGATTCGATGCAACGAGCAAATTCTACGTTAGAAGATTTTGTAAGAGTTACCATTTGCAGATTATTGCAATTTGACTCTTTATCTTTTTTTTTTGATGAATGTGATTGAACAGTGCAGATCTTACTTCATGTTTCATGAAATGGATGCTAACAGTGCAGAATCTATATTCAAATACCTACCACTGCTTTCCTTCACAGAGAGTTACATTTATCAGGTAAGTCAAGGGACGGAACTCCTTTTAAATATCTCACTGTCTTTTTAAACGCTTGATGAACTCCTTTTATTATGTGTAGTTGGACACCATAAATGAGAACCTAGTGCAGTTTCCTATTAGTGATTTTACATTCAGAAAACTTGCTGCTCTTCTAGAGGGCTATGGGATGTATACAGACAGGTTAGAAAATCATGTTTCTGTTTCCCATTTTGTTCGACGGTGTCAATTTATTTGTTGCTTTCAGGATAAGAAACGAGTTAGAGTGTGGGGAAGAATACTGGGCTCTAGAAAGAAAGCTCTGTTGTGCATTAACAAGAAAACAAGAAGAGGTAAAATATGTAGTATTGATGGTAGTCCCAAAATTACATGTAACAGTTTAAGTTAATGTCATAGATTCAAGTAGAGGACGTTATGAAAGCAATTCATTTGAAGTCCTTTGACTATCGGGTGCTGAATCTACTCTTGTACCAGTTGAATGGCAAAGAGGTAAATGAATTGGTAGCTTTATTTGTCGCATCATTCTAGGCTAATTGGGTTTCTCTTGAAGGTCAACGAAACACATATGGAATTCCTATCAGTATCAGAGTTCCTTGTTGAAATATCTGATGACTTGTTAGTACCGTTCCTTATCTAAAGCTTTTTTTACTTTTACTTTCACCTAGGAATAATTCGATTTGCTGGTGTTCTGTAGGTTTGACTATGAGGTGAGTCACAGGTTCTCATTCTCACCAAAACTATATTCCTGTCACGTCCTTGATTGCTTGTCTGATGCAGGATGATGTGTTGGAGAACAATTTTAATATCCTGCGCATGTTTGTCAGGAAATATGGAGCTTCGTCTGCACCGACATTGCTTGTGAGTTATCTTCTTTTTCATACCCTATCTTCTCAATACCAAGGCTTGAGTCTGGTTAGTTATTATTTTTTATTTTTATATGCATGTAAATTTCATGTGTGTAACTGGCATATGATTAGGCAAAATCAATAACCGAAGCGGAGGAGAAGTACAGTTACTTACTAAGCGCTTTGGATCCTCAGCTCGCTCTCAAATACAAAAGAAGATGTGAAGAAGCCACCAAAGAAGGTTGCAACTCTATTAACATAGATTTGACCAACTTTGTTAAATGTATTTAACGGTACTGCAATTCCCAAACATATTATGGAGTTTTCATATTTCCAGGTGGGAAGGTAGTTGGTCCTCCTCTCGGGACATGGTGCATACCACCCATTATCGAAGATGAAGATTTGTATAGATACGAGATCTCAAACACTAGGCCACCAGGCACCAGCTAATTAATTGAGTTCAGGTTCTTGTCAAAATGATTTTGTTCAAGTGCTAAAAATTATCATGCATTTGTTACAAGGATTTTGAAAGGAAGTTTAAATTAATATAGCATTACAATGTTGTTTGTTAAACTCAGAGGTTTTGGAATAGAATAGATAGATTCATGGAAAACATAGTTACCGTACTTTACAATACTGGGCAATATGAGAAGTCCACATGCAATGAAATTTGTTTGTTTATTTTTTTCTTCTGTCAGTCATTCCAAACTAATTCTTCTAAACTAATTCTTCTGTAAACTCATTCTAGCAAATTGGACAATTATCGTGGTGTGGTATGAGACCGAATATTAGAAATGGTATCAAAGTCACCTCTATTCCCTTTTGTTTACTATGCTGGGGACATGTAGTTTTATTATGTTGTGTCCATAGGAGAGATACTGGGCAATAGACATGCCCCGCCACAAATGTCATCAATGAGTTTTGGCACATTGGTTGTGGATCTTATTAGAATTCAACAATTTAGTGTGCTCGGATAAGAGTAGTATAGGATGGATGATCTCCTGAGAAATCTCCATCTGGGCAACAAAAATGAATCTTTGAGCTTCTAGTGAGCAAAGCGGACAATATTGGCGGTGCGAGACCGAATGTTACACTCAAACTCTTCTCAACACATCCCTCTTGGAGCATAGGCTCTCAATAACTTATCTCTCTCCACTGTCCCGACTTCTCTCGTGCTTGGAAAATGCATAATCCTTCTCTCCGAAGCATTGAATATAGACAAGGGCTTAGACTTGTAAATACATGGGTCTAGATTTCTCTCCAGCGATAAACTTTGGAATGAAGCACAATCGTACCACACTTAACGCTCATGAAGCACAAAACGTAAGGCACACTAGAGGTAAAGCAGTAATATCAAGAGTTAGAAATGGCTATGACAAGGGCCTATTTTAAAGAAGACCCCAAAGCCATGATGCCAAGAATTTTGATAGGGATTGAACATGAAATCACTGATATGGTGGAGTTATAACACTATAAGGATTTGGAAGATTTGTTACATATGACAGAAAATTGGATAATTAATTAAAAAGGAAAGTGGTTAGGAGTTTGCTTCGATAAAGTCATAAACATCAAATAGTCCTTTTACTTTTCATAACTCAAGGATGACTTCTTTCAAGTTTTTTTTTTGAGAAAGAGAGCTTTACAATGCCTCAATCACAAGACTATGATTAGAACACCTATAGTGGTGCGTTATTTGAGCGTTTTTCCAATTACGTCGCGACCATCGCCCCCTAGGGCGTTTTCAGGTTTTTTTGGTTGGGCGTTTCTATGAAAACGCCGTGAAGTTTGTGAGTTTCGAAAAATTGTACCGTTGGGAAACAGTTTTATATATATATATATATATTTCAATTTTTATTATTTACTTTTTCACCTATTTAAACTCCAATTCAACCCACTTTTTATACAGTTTTTACAAACTCTTCTCTTATTATTTATAAAAAACATACTAAGCATCCATTTTGCCCCCCTTTTGGTGGTTCGTTTCGGCCAATTAATCCAAATTCATATCCCAAACACCACCCAACCACTACCAACCTATAATTACCAAGATTGCGATCCGAACACGATGGGGTACAAGCAACTATTAAACATGCCTCAACAATATTTTCAAGGGCCACTCGGTAAGTGTTATTATTTTTGTTATAAATTTTACTTATTTTTAAATAAAAAGTATAATAATATATTTTTTTAAAACATTAACTATCATTGACCACCCATCTTTTGGACAAAAATTCGGGCACACTTTTTTGCTCTCATGTAAAGGAGAATATTGGGACAAGGATTCGATATCAAGCAAGTGGACCGATATAAATGGCAAATGCCATGGGTTTCAAGAGGTCTTCCAACGTATGAAGGACAATTGTGGTAGCGGTCAAAGCGATGCAGGTATATTAACAAAGCGTTGGATGAGTACAACTCGATGCGAGGGACATTAGCATACTTGAAGTGTTGGGAGCTTCTACGTGGAAGTCCTAAGTGGGCTAACATACCAACCATGACGTCTAGTAGTAGGCACAAGGCGAAACGGTCCAAAACCTCCTATTCGGTTGATCCGGAAACGCACATTTCTGATGCTTGAAATGTCGATTTAAACAATCCTATGAATGAGGATGACGTTGCAAGAAATAAACGCCGAAAAGAAAAAGTTCGTCGCGATCCAAGAAGCGAGGCAAATGGAGAGAGATATCGAGTATTTGTCTAAACCGATCGACCATCTCCAAGGAGATGCCTTGATCCTAGCACAAATGCGTAGACAACGAATCCGCGACAAACGCGAACTTTAGCGCTTTATTTTTTAACCATTCGTATGGTTTTTTAGTACTTTTGCATGTCTTGTCTTTATTTTTAATGTTAATGTATTTTTTTAGTTAATGAAATATTATTTATTTTAATTTTCCTATAAAGAAGAAAAGAAATATTATTTTTATTTACTTTTGCATGTCATGTCAAGGTGATGGATCTTTTCTTAATCCTAGTGACGAGGATGATGGCATCAACATGTTAAATTTAACATTTGAGGATGATAACACGCTAATTCTAGTGGATAATTGTGAAGAATGAGATATTATTAAGTAGGCCGGGTGATGTGCTCGAACTGTATTAATTAAACTAATTAATTTTTACCTAAAACTAGACCACCCTAAGTTTTAATTAATAAACCTAAGACTCTATTTAACCTAAGCCGCACAATCGGTGAATGTACCGATCAATGCAATATAGCTCTAGAAGTCCGAGTACCGAACCTAAAGAACTCTTTTAACTACGGTTACTAGACTCGACTGACTTATTTAACTAACTGACATGACTATTTTGTTTTGTTGATTGGGGGTTTTCTAACAAATTACTAAATTAACTATGACTGACTAGACACCCGAACTAAGTAGGAGATGTGATAAGATGATGAGAAACACACTACCTAGGTCTAAATCTTACACTCGAATGACACGTTCTAACGGGTTTAGAACTAATGTGGAAACCGAGATCTTAAGATACTAAACTTAAAGGATAACAACAGGACTCTCGACCCTTCTCGGGAAGACACCTATGGCAACCTATTAAGATATTCTAATACTTGTTTATAGTCCTCACTGGCTATCCAAGTGTAATAATAAAGCACTTGAACAATCTGCCTTAAGGTATGAAAATCTATGGAAACTATGGTTTATATTCTAGCTCGATTAGCAAATGGTTGAAGGGAAACTAAGGGGATCTTCCTACAAAGTATCTAACCCTAGCAATCTAACACTAAAGACAAACTGACAAAGATTCAAACAAGATTAAGCACGCATATACATTAGAACACTGAAACCAAAGTCATGAACTTTATTATTTAAATCCACATAATCATCCAAAAACCGAAAGAATAATAATCAAACAAGTGTATTCATCATATGATCTAGGTAGTGAAAAGAAATCTAGCCTAACATAGTCATGAAATCAAGAACAATTATCTTCAAGAGTTTAGCAAATATGGTAAAAAAATATAAACGAAAGACCCGAGTTATAAGATGATTAACACTCGAAAGATTCGATCCCACGCTTCAGTTCTTCACTCCTGAGCTTTCTTGATCTTCAAAATCTCCATTTTCATCTTCTTAATTCATATTTTGGGGTTCCAAATTCGTCTAAGGTTGTCTGGTTATGATTAGGGTTAAACATGGGCTTAAATAAGGTCAAATAACGAAGTTTTATGCGCTGACCAGGCCACACGTCGCGTCCCACGGGCTGCTGGGGTCACCTGGCCGCGTGACGTGTCCACCTTGCGAACTGAGAAAACCGTTTCGTACATAATTTCTTCGTTTTAACTCCGTTGTCTTCACCATTTTCGCCTGTGGGTTCTTAATTCAATTCTCTATCTTCTCATCTTCTTAAAAATCCATTCCATTTCATGAGAATCCCCACTAAGCCCAATCCTCCTCCCGTGTGCTCGTTTATTTAACGTTTTAGCTCATTTTCACTTCCGGGACCCTGCAAGGCACATAAGACAATAAAATACAAAACACTTGGTAAAACGACATAACAAGACTCAAATTATTATACAAACTATGTACGGAAATAAATGTAATTTATATTACATCAAATATCCCACAGTTACTCTTTTTTCGTCCCTAAAATTCTCTGCAAATGGAATCAGAACTAAGATCATTAGTTTCAAATGAATTAGATTTATTAATATAAAGACTCAAAATGTTTAACCATGATTACTGATATATTTATCCACTTAAATCCAACCACCGACTCATCAGACCCCTTTCATGTAATTACTAAATTCAAGTTATTTCATCTAAAGGGTCTCCCACTTCGTTATTCACAGATCCACCTACTTCCACCTCAAGATTATGAAACTAAAGGAACAATTAATTAACTATTTCCTAACCTTCTTATGAGAAAACCAAGAGAATTTAGAATCATATATTTTTCTCCTTTTTTTTTTCTTTTATTGGGCACTAAACATTTTATACCTAACTCAGAGGTTGTCCAAACCAGAGCCACCATCCCAAGTAACAAACAACATAAGCTTTGGCGTTTTCCATATTTTTCTAACTTAACCTAGAGGGATTCTCGATTAGAGTCACCATCCCCAAGGGAATTCCATAGGCTTCGTTATTTTCTATCTAGCTCATTTATCTATTTTTTTCACACGATTAAAAATTCTAGCGGTTTTAACTCATAACGTTGTTCCTTATACTATTATCGGTGGTTTCAGTTTCCCTTTTTCTCCTAGATGAGAACCCACATGACTTAATTATTAAAATTAATGGTATTCTTAAGCAATCTGGCGAACCTTCTAAGTCGGCTGAGCCTACCAATACATCCCGGAAAATATGTCTTTTCGCCTGTTTAACTCATATTATTATTATTATTATTTTGAAAACCTACCAATCCTAGTTTTTCTATCATCTTCCATTATTTGCAAAAAGCTTCCAGAAACATTTTCTATTTTTCAATTTTTTGGAATTTTTTCAAATTTTTATTAGTTTTGTATTTTTCAAAATTTTCCAATTTAAACTAACTAAAAAACTAGTTTCCATCCCCACACTTAAATCATACATTGTCCTCAATGTAGATGGAAAAACTACTAAATATAAATAAGAAATAAAAACTAAACTAATATACTGGTTAGGACAAATATCAGTGCCAATTGTACATGTCTTTAATCCAACGAACGATTGTATAACATTCCATTCGCGATCGGCTTCTCTAACAGACTGACATGCTCGGAAATTGCGTTGAATCTGATGAACAACTCTGCAATCACCCGAATGGAGATTGAGTACGGGTGGTACAATTCAAACCTGCACAAGCAAAAACCAAAGCAGTACCGACTCTAAACAAAAACTGACTCAAAAACACTAACTTAGACTAATGGTACAAAAATAAAGACTCAAAATACAGGAAAATACATACCGTAGACGAAACAAACGCAAGAAACTGATCAAACCGGGCAACAAATTGAACTGGGCAGCAAAACCACCTCAATCGCATCACTCAGCGAGGTAATGGATGATGATCGCGCGACGCAACGTTATAATTTCTCAGGCTTGTTACTTCATTGACCGCGTCGCGCGGACTAGTGGCCCAATGCCCCTGGCGAGGGCCTTTTTTCACAGAAAGTTTCTTGAATTATTGGTTCCAATGCCTTAGAATTTTTCCCATAATCTTCCAAACTCGTCCAAAATACTTTCTAAGCCAAACTTTCAACTAGAAAACACTTTGGAACTCTGTTGCTGCGCATTCTTAACTCCACCACAGACACGATTACCTACAAAACAACTCAAAAACAAAAAAAGACCGAAAACCTACCAAAACTACCAAAATGACTCATTACTACGACTACGACTCAAACTCTATAAACTCTAAAAAACCAGGTATTACCCCTAACTTCTCGACTTCTAAACACTCACCGAGGATCATGTAGATCCAGTTCACATCCGTATGCAACCTTACGCGCTCTAGCGCAAACACGAAACTTGGTTGCCTATCTCGAAGTCCTACTATCGTTCTTGCGATTCTCGAACCCATTATCGAGATGTTCAAATGTTGAACTATCTACTATCAAACCATCCCGACACTGAACTATTCTTAGTGTTTCTATCTTTCCTTCTAACAACGCTATCCTCACCTCTAGCTCCTTCACCTTATTAACAGAACGATCCCCACACTTAGGTTCCATCACCACCTCTAAGCTAGAATCACTCACTCCCATCTCCTTCTCTACCTCACTCGTGGTCACCAAAAACACCAAATCTACTTAAAAACTCGGCCCTCTAGACTTAGAAACATGAAAGACTGTAGTCTCCTCACCAACCCTAAGTGTGATAGTGCCTGCAAAGACATCTATTAGAGATTTGGATGTACAAAGGAAAGGTCTACCTAGGACTAGAGGGACATTCCCCTGGGATACTTAACAGATTTATCGACGAAAGATAGGATCATGCGGGTTGGGGCAAGTTCACCAAGGCCTAGTGACGTGGTGGAGCGTGAGTATAATTTTTTGTATATTTTAAGCACTTTTACTCGTTTATCAAGCTTTAAATTTATAAAACAAGATACACGCTACGGCAAGTGCACCCATCGTTGGCATAATATAGTGATGGTAAGATATCGAGGTTGTCCAAGGACACAAGAGCTTTTAATGCTAGAATATCGTCAACATCTAATCTTATCAAACTTTTAGGAAAAAATGTTTAGTAATTAAAAATGACGAAAGAAACTAAAATAATAAAAAGAAACAATAGATAAGATAGAATCAATTGGTTCCGCTCTTCTTTTACGTATCCTTTGATTAATTCGGTACTTTGGGATTTTTTAAGAGATTATTTTAGTTATAGTGGCATGTCCCTCTTTTGGAGGCAACGCTACGCTCGGCCATATTGGTCTGAGTCAGCATGGATCCAGTCCCGCAAGGCCGAAATATTTAAAGATAATTAAGTAAGTTATTAATGCAAAATGTGGCATGTCCCTCTTTTGAAGGAAACTTACCCTCGACCATATTGGTCTGAGTCAGTAGGGATATGGTCCCCCAAGGCCGGTTTAAAGTTTTAATAGTAGTTTGTTTATAAAGGATACACACTCTAAACTTTAATGATTGTGGTGGATGATGGTGTTGGAGTGGTGGAGAAGTGGAGCTGAAGAGAGAGAGAGGGGTGCCAAGGGATGTATTGCAAATGAACCAAGCACCCGTGGAAACACACTTCTCACACAACCCCGTGTTTTCTTCTTCTTTGTCTTCATTTAATGAGCTGTGTCAGTCCGTATGCTCACACAACCCCGTGTGTCAGAGGAATGACCCCGTGGTCTTGTACTTGCTGTACTATATGAGATTTTGTACATCTGGGAGTTTACCACGGCCCGTGTCCATAGGACACGGCCACGTGTCTCTTGCCTGCTTCCGTTTGTCTTTTCTTCATGGACTCTAGAGTGGGGCATGGCACTATGCCTTGGTGGCACGACCCCGTGCTTGTCTTCTGATTTGTTGTTTTTGGTCTTGGGATGAAGCTCGGAGGGTTAGTATTATGTGTCAACTTCTCTTCTTTTGTATTTAAGTTGGTTTTTGCTGTTAATTTGTTCCTTATGTACATTTAAGCTCTTTTAATCCTGAAAATCAAAAGTATAAAAATAAACATACTTTCTCCAACATTAGTACATAAAAGAGTTTATTTTATACCTCATTTTGCGCATATCACCTAGCCTTTCATACAGTGAATACGCCATCAAATTAATGCTAGTACCAAGGTCCGCTAACACATGGTTTTGAATGTCACCACCAAACAGACATGGGATAGTGAAGATGCCCGGATCCGTGAGCTTCTCCGATAGCTTGTTCATTGCCACCTCGGAACAGTCGGCCGTCAATGGAACATTTAAAAGATCTCCCACTTTATCTTTCCCATTCAAGATGTCTTTAAAAAACTTAACATACTTAGGCATATACTGAAGGGCTTCAATAAACGGTAGATTTATCTTAAGTTGTCTAAATATGTCAAGTAAGTGCCCATACTCCTTAGCATATTTCTGATGCTTGAGGCATTCAGGATACGGGACACAAGCACGATCTATCTCAAGATTCAGTCTAACAAACTCAATAGGCTTCCTAACAACTTTACCTAAGGGGGTGGTCTCTATCTTTATCTCTTCATCCACTGGTTCTTCTTTCTCTACCTGAAACAAGGCTTTTTCTACCTCTGCTAACTCCTGACCAGACCTAGTAGTAATGGCTTTGACATGAGCATTCGGGTTAGTTTGGGTGCTACCAGAAAAGTGTCCAAGGGCTCTCTCATCTAACATTTTAGCTATATCCCCTCTAGTGGTCTAAAAATGCCGGCTGATGGTTTTTCAAAAGAATGTCGTGTTCGGCTAAGGTTTGTTGGGTGTTCTGATCCTTGACCACTAACTGAGACAATAAATGATATGCTTCAAATGCAACATGTAAATTGTATCAAATACGGTATAAAATCAATCCTTTTTAGTACTAATGTTGGAAAAAGTGCATTTCTTTGTATACTTTTGATTTTCAGGATAAAAAGAGCTTAAATGTACAAAAAGAACAAATTAACGACAAAATCCAGCATAAGTATGAAAGATGGGAAGACAACACACTATACCAAACCCCAAGCTTCACCCCAAGAACAAAAACAACGAATCAAAAGTCTGGCACGGGGCCGTGCCAATTTAAGATTCCAGATCAGAATAAGACAAACAGAAGCAGACATGGGGCCGTGTTTTATTGACATGGGCAGTGGTCAACTTCCAGAATTGCATATCTGGGATAGTACAACAAGTACAATGGTCACGGGCCGTGCCGTTGACACATGGGGCCATGTAGCTGACTGATCTTACATACTAATTAAATGAAGATAAAGAAGAAGGAAGACACGAGGCCATGTGAACAGTCTGTTTCCAGCTATAAATAGGGGTGCTTGGTTTCATTCCAACTCATCCCTTTGCAAACCACTTCTCTCACACCTACCACTACTCCCCACCACAATACCACCATCTTTCATCCATCATCCATCCTACAGTGTGTAGTAATCTCTGGATCCAAGATTGATCGTAAGAGTTTTTGTCAAATAAAGGCCATGCTTGGCTAATCTCTTACATCACTTGGTGTAGACAAGTTATTTATGTATTACTTTTGATTTCCTAGCTTTGGTTAACTTTTTAATTGGGTATGTATTAATGAGTTTAATAAATAGTTTTTTTATATTGAAAGTGAATTTTATTCTATCATCCTTCATATTTTGTTGATTCACTCATTCGTGTCTTTACGGTCTATAAAAGCACGTTAACTGTAACGCCTCGTATTCTTGTACTTTCCTTATTTCGAAAGTGTTATCATATTCTATTTTTGGAAACTTGTACCATATTCATATCGTTCATTTTCAACCCTTGTACTATGAGATTATAATCATAATGGAAACTTATTTGATATTTACACATGTTATATACTTAAAACTTACGTTATACACTTGAATACGTGATTGCATGAAAGAAATTCATATTTGAGATACTCGAATACTCAATTATATATGCAATTCTACTTATACATCACTCTCGTATGCTTAAAATACTCGAAAACTGGCTAAAATACATAAAACAGCCCAAAACCAACCCACCCGTGCGAGTTGAACCCACTTCACACGAAGTGAACCCACTTCGCACGAAGTGAAGGCAGCTGTTTTTCCTACAAATACAGACGCACTTCACCAATTCTAACCTTCCATACACTCTCACTCTCAAATTTCTTAATTTTTGGCAGAATTATCTCAGATTCTTCTAAGTGAGTTTAACTCACTAACACTCTGCAATTTCATAACTTTTCTTCTGCTTTTACTTCTTTCCTTTTGTACGAAGTGTTGTAAGCTAACCTTGTTCATCATCCTCATAGGACTGGATTAGTGTTCTAGCTAGAGAGAATGTTGGGAGCTTTGGGCTACCCAAATTAAGTTCCACACCTCACTTGAATATTTTTGCATTTTACTTTCTGTACATTCATGACCAACCGGGTTATTGCAACCTTGTGCTTTGGTGAATCATATAATGAGGTGTTCACACCCCCATACTTGACTTCTATGACAAAGTTTATGGACTATATAATCCAAGTAATATATATGTATACTTATATTTGACTTTCTGACCAAATTCGGATATTAACTGAACTATAGTTAAGCGTTATGAACCTGGAATGTTTCTGTCTCATACTTAAACTCTCGTTTACTGAATTTACTGTATGAACGCGCATTAAACGAGCTAAATCACTGAGCAATAGCTTCGTACGGAGTGGAATACCACTTCACACGAAGTGGATAAACTCACTTCGCACGAAGTGAGCAGTCGTGTTATGTGGCGTTTGATTTTCTCACGTATACTTTCTGTACATTCTGTTTCCAAATCCAACCCTGGTGTAGGGTAACTCTCAACCTTCAACCTCAATAACTCGCGGGATCTTCTTAGGAAGCTTTGTAAAACCGTGAGTATACTCGACCCCGTTTTACTTTTAACACTTTGGGTGCAATACATGTACTTTATCCAAATCACACAAACATACTTATGCTTAAATCACAAACAATCCTTGAATACATGCTTATTATGCTAAACTTAGATTCATACGTGCTTATACTTGCTATGCTTATACCTCATCATTAACTTTGATCAAGCCTCCCTTACACATGTATAGCGCTATAGGAGTAACGCACCGCCCGTAAACGTGAGGTCATGCTAAGTAAACAAAACGGTCTAGTCATTGCTATGATTAGATTATGCTAGCAGTAAACTTTTGGTTATAATTGCATGATAGTTTTGCCATGTTAGTTTCAAGTTAACATATATGCATAAGGATTTGTTAAACGTTTATTATATGTTATTAAACAAAACTTGTATACTCGCCAATGCCTCGTGTGTTGAACTATACTTTAACATGATTGCAGGTTGAGGATGATTATGATCAAGGAAATCTAATAGGGTTTTAGAAACTCACCCATAATATAGACTTATGCTGTACTTGTACCTTTTCCTTCTTGTTGTATTTTGAAATTCGATGTTGTATTTTTATTTAAGCCAGTGTACTTGAAAACGTAGTAGTGAAATGGAATTTTGTTATCTTTATTTATTGTCACATTCTAGTGTTATGATGTCTCGAGCAATCTCGTTTGTCCCGCCCTGATGTTTTCGCCATCGGTTGGGGTGTGACATTAACTACCTAGAAGATAGTTAAAAGGGTGGTATGGGTAAAGTTCTTGCCTTGTTTAGTGTATAGATCCAGCGAGGACTTGAGTAAAGCTTATTAGGACTCCCTTGAGGCAGATAGCATCAAATCGGGGGAAGTAAGAATGGCTTGAGTCCCTTATAAATAAACTACTATTAAAACTATAAACCGGCCTAGCTAGACTGTATCACTGCTAACTCAAACCATTATAGCCGAGGGTAGCATTACCTCCAAAAGAAGGACATGCCACATTTTGCATTAATAACTTACTTAATTATCTTTCAATATTCTGGCCTTGCGGTACTGTACCCCTACTGACTCAGACCAATATCGCTGTGGGCAGCGTTGCCTCCAAAACAGGGACATGCCTCTTTAACTAAGATAATCTCTTAAAAAACCCAAAGCATGGAAATCATGAAAGGATACATGAATAATAAGTCGGAACCAAGTGATTCTATTTTGTCTATTTATTTCTTTTATTGCTTTAATTATTTCTTTATTTTAAATAAAAACCTTTCCTAAAAATTTGATTAGATTAGACGTCTACTATATTCCGGCATTAAAAACTCTTGTGTCCTTGGACGACATCGGTATCTTACCATCACTATAGTACGCCAACGATGGGTGTACTTGCCCTAGCGTGTTGTAGAGAGTGATAGTTGCGTACCGTGTTTTTATAAATTTAAAGCTTGAATAAATGAGTGAAAAGTACTTAAAATATATCTAAAAATCACCCACGCTCGCATCACGTTTATAAACTTTCTATTTTTTCCAACCCACTACCCCCAACAGACAATTCACTACCCCTATTTTGACCTCTAAAGCGACCCTGCCCTGGTTATAAGTTTGGTTTTGTTGGAAACTGACGTGAGCGAGGCGGGTATAAATGTTAGATATATTTGAAGTACTTTTTACTCGTTTATTCAAGTTTTAAATTTATGAAAACACGATATATAACTATCACTCTCTACTTTACGCTAGGGCAAGTGCACCCATCATTGGCGTAGTATAGTGATGGTAAGATACCAAGGTCGTCCAAGGACACAAGAGATTTTAATACTGGATTATCATCAACGTACAATCGACCCAAACTTTGAGAAAAGATTTTGACATATAAATTAAAATATGCAAAAGGAGATAAAGAAAATAAATAAACAAGATAGAATCACTTGGTTCCGACTCATTTTTTACGTATCCTTTGATGATTTCAGCACCTTGGATTTTTTAATATATTATCTTGATTAAAGTGGCATGTCCCTCTTTTATAGGTAACAATACCCTCAGCCATATTAGTCTGAGTCAGCAAGATACAGTCCCGCAAGGCCGAGATATTGAAAGATAATTAAGTAAGTTATTAATGCAAAATGTGGCATGTCCCTATTTTGGAGGCAACGCTACCCTCAACCATATTGGTCTGAGTCAGCAGAGATACAGTCCCGCAAGGCCGTTTTAAAGTTATAATAGCAGTTTATAGATTATGGGTTCAAGCTGTTCTTACTTCCACCGATTTGATGCTATCTGACTCAAAGGAAGTCCTAATAAGCTTGAACCAACTCCTCGCATGATCTATACACTGAACGAGGCAAGATTTTTACCCAAACCACCCTTCCAACCCCCTTCCAGACAGTTAACGCGCTTTATATAGATCGTAAAGACACGAATGAGTGAATCAACAAAACATGAAGGAATGATAGGATAAAACTCACTTTCAATATAAAGACACTAGTTATTAAAGTCATTAATACAAACGCAATTAAAAAGTTAACCAAAGATTGGAAATCAAAAGTAATACATAAAAGATTTTGTCTTCACCAAGTGATGTAAGAGATTAGCCAAGCATGGCCGTAGTTTGATAAAGGCTCTTACGATCAATGTTGGATTCCGAGACGCACTCTAAACTCTAATGATTGTGTTGGTAGATGATGGTGGGGTGATGGCAAGTGTGAGAGAAATGGTTTGCCAAGAGATTAATTGAATGAAACCAAGCACCCCTATTTATAGCTGGAACAGACAACTCACACGGCCCCGTGCCTTGCGGGCACGACCCCGTGCCTTCCTTCTTCTCTATCTTCATTTAATTTTGTTATCAGATCAGCCTGCTACACGGCCCCGTGTGTTAATGGCACGTGTAACATTTGCAAAATTTCAACCAATGAACACTTTCGACCGTTTCCGTGTTTAATAAAATTATTTATTTTTTTTATAAAATACATAATCTTACAATCGAATAAAATGATATTCACGACATTTATGGAACAATATCCAAGTTACATATGCTTTAATACCCTTCATATAGCTTAAATAACAAGATAGAAGGGTTAAAAATGACAAAAATGCGATAATACAAGCACCGCCAGGGGGGGATCGATGTAACAATCCACAAAAATACCCTTAATAGACTCACAATTAAAAACCAAACCATTTAGGATCAAGACCCAAAGCATACGCGATAAGAACCGGCACGAAAATCGATTAGAATGCAAGAGAAACACTGGTGTACCGATAAATGTAGTATAGCTCTAGAAGTCCGAGTATTGAACCCAAAGAACTCTTTTAACTACGCTTACTAGAATCGACTGACTTATTTAACTAATAGATACAACTATTTTATTTTTTTGATTGGAGGGTTTTTTAACAAACCACTAAATTAAACTAAATTCACTACGACTGACTAGACACACGAACAAACCAGGAGATGTGATCAGATGATGAGAAACACACTACCTAGGTCAAAATCCTACACTAGAATGACACATTCAAATGGTTTTAGAACTAATGTGGAAACCGGGATATTAAGATGCTAAACTTAAAGGATAACCAAACAGGACCCTTGACCCTTCTCGGTGAGACACCTATGGCAACCTATTAAGCTGTTCTATACCGGTTTATAGGATTTCCTCACTGGCTATCCTAGTGTAATAATAAAGCACCCTTCAACAATCTACCTTACGATATGAAAATCTATAGAAATTATGGTTTATATTCTAACTAGATTAGCAAATGGTGGAAGGGAAACTAAGGGGACCTTCTTACAACGTATCTAACCCTAGCAATCTAACACTAAAGCCAAATCGACAACCTCTCACCTCACAGCTATTGAGGAAATCCTTGGCTAATCTCTTACATCACTTGGTGAAGACCTTTTATGTATTTCTTTTGATTTCTAAACTTTGGTTAACTTTTTAATTGGTATGTATTAATGACTTTAATAACTAGTTTTTTATATTGAAAGTGAACTTTATTATATTATCTTTCATGTTTCGTTGATTCACTCATCCGTGTCTTTATGGTCTATATAAAGCGCGGGGGTTAGAAGGCTGGTATGGGCAAAGTTCTTGCCTCGTTCAGTGTATAGATCCTGCGAGGACTTCGGTCAAACTTATTAGGACTTCCCTTGAGGCAGATAGCATCAGATTGTGGGAAGTAAGAACAGCTTGAGCCCCTTATAAACAAACTACTATTAGAACTTTAAACCGGCCTTGCGAGATTGTATCCCTGCTTACTGAGACCAATATGGCCGATGTGTCACACCCTCAATTTCCACTTGCCGAGTATTACCGCGAGCCGTGTGATCAAACCAGAATCTCAGACACTAGCAATGTCGAACGACTCTATATGATTTATTTAAACGTTTTCCAAAAATATTTGTTGTAAACATGCATAGTCATTTTCAAAATTTCAAGGTTTCAAAGTTTAGCGGAAGCATTAGAATAAAGTAACGGGCGCCAACAAATCGCCAAAACCAAAATCCCAAAAGTAATCGTTAATAAAGACTCGATAAAATGCCTTGATCAAATGCAAGTGAGTGCACCTAGCGCTCCTAGCGTCCTGAGAAACATGCAAAGAAACAAGTGTCAACATTAAAGAAGAGTGAGTTCACAGGTTTTTATAAGTTCACAAGTTCGGTTTAAAAGATTGTTTTCCCCCGTTATCCCTAACCCAGGATAACGACATAGTTCCATTATTCCTAACCTGGAATAATAAGGTTGGTTTGTAAATAAGTTCAATGTTAACATGTAGGTAGCGAGCCTAAAGTTACGTCACGTAAGAGTTTGCGATCGAAGCTGACTGTTGTTGCCTCTGTGTTGCCAGGTCTATCACTGACCACGGTGAAAGTTAGGCCAAATTAATCACCCATTGACCATTCCTGGTCGGCTAGCGCGACTAGCTCGGGTGGGGCTTGTCGGGCCAAGTAGTACTACTATAGTTTCTCCGCTATCTAACCCAATACTAACGATCCAAGAGTTGGTTGAGGACTTTCGTGATAAAGCTACTTAGTGACCATAACATACATTAACATTAACTTAGTTACCGAATAGTTAACGGTGTTAATTTCGCATAACGTAAAAGATTGAGTTGTAGAGCGTATACATGTTTCTCCCCCTGTTGTTCAAAACCGGATAAAATAGGGGCCGTGAACTCACCTTAACTTGTTCGGTTAGATAACGCAAAAGAGACAAATGATGGAACCGCTAATCGCGTCCTAACATGTCAACCGATTCAAAGTTAGTGTGTGAACACACTGACACAAAACCCTACGCATAACTAACACACAGTACGGCACACGTAATAACCAATTCGAAACCATAATCATGTATGCAAAGTATCACCATACAAAGTAACGATCAAACCAACTTGTCATAAACACAGGATAACTCATACAACACTTAGGTACACACAAACGCAAGTTATCATGTTTCAGCTTGTACGCTCATAACTGGGCTGTTTTTGAGAATTTTTATAAAATAGTTCCAACGTTCCAAAAATTCCAATTTATTTTACAGGAGGTGTCAATTAGACTGTAGAATTTTGTGTAAAATTTTCAAATCCTAAATCTTTACCAATTATTTATAAACATTTATATACTAGGCTGCAGTCAGATTCGTTGCTTTTTGACTGCAGTCCATGAGAAAAATCATTTAAAAATCATCATTCATCCGATTAACAAAATTCCAGTGGGATATTTTCGAAAACTCCTGTCTCCAGTTACTGTACAGATTTCGTGACCTAACCCCATACAGACTATGAGATCCGACTCGATAAACAACCTGCAAATTCTGCAGAATTTATGTAGCTTCAGCTGCTGCACTAAATGAGCATTTAAAAATAGAAAACGACCTCAGAAAAATATGAATCCGGCACCATTTGAAGCGTTTTTCAAAAATATACGTTTTAGGCTTCAGAAAACCCACTTTTCGATAAATAATGATTAGGTTACAGCCATCTGAAGTTGGGTGTAAATGTCAATCAGCTTACTGTTTTCGACTTTATCGCATTAGAACATGTGTAAACGGCCATGACGCTTAGTTGTATTGATTAACAGCAGGTTAATTTGTCAAATATCATCTAATATATCAATATTCATGCAAACCCTAAGTATATATCATGATCTTTATAGATAAAACGCAGCCTACGATTTTAATACTCAAACATATCATCACAACCGCAAAGATTCGCATATTCATCCGAAATAATCATACACTACAACACTTTTTCATAATAATATCATACAAGCACATAATCATGATCAAGACTACACAAAACCTAGTGTGAATCGCAATACAATTAAACCTAATCTTGAAACAATGACAATTAGCGAACCGGGACAAGCTTGGAATCGATCCGAGGGATGTAGGGTTTGCGCGACCGAGAGAGAGGGGGGCTGCCGTCGACTTCAACTAGGGTATTAGGGTTTTGAATGTTTCCCACAACATGCGTGTATACGTAACATAGAGGGGGGTCGCATAAGGGGGGTTTGGGTTATTCCTTGGGCCGCAAGGGGGTGTGGGTGGCGGGTTGGGTTTGCTTGGTCGCGAAGTCGAAACGCTTCATAGGCTTGGTTCGGTTCGGCTTATAAATAGAATTTACTAACCAATCTTGATAAATAACTACACATAATACGACTCGAAAATTATTCACAAACGTCTAATAACACATAGCACGTAATTCAGATACAACCCGTTAGAATTTCCAAACATTGTGTATTCCCTAAATACTAAAGTTAGCGTAGTTATTGCGGGCGCGTAATTTAATTCTCCGAATTAAATCAGCGTTGGAATGAATAACAATAAAGTAGCGCGTTTAAGATACCTGAAAAGCCGGGATGTCACACGATGGTAGCGTTGCCTCCAAAAGAGGGACATGCCATATCTGCATTAATAACTTACTTAATTATCTTTCAATATTCCGGCCTTGCGGGACTGTATCCCTGCTGACTCAGACCAATATGGCTGAGGGTACTGTCGCCTCTAAAGAAGGGCATGCCACTTAAATCAAGATAATCTCTTAAAAAACCCAAAGTGCAAAAATCATCAAAGGATACATAAAGGATAACGAAACCAAGTGTTTCTATCTTGTTTATATGATTCCTTTATTCTTCTCATTTATTTTTAATTTAGATTTTAAAACCTTTTCCAAAAAGTTGAGTCGGGTAGACGTTGATGATAATCCGGTATGAAACGCTCTTGTGTCCTTAGACAATCTCGGTATCTTACCATCACTAAACTACACAAACGATGGGTGCACCTGCCTAACGTGTTGTAGAGAGTGATAGTGTTATATCGTGTTTTACAAATTTAAAGCTTGAGAAAACGAGTAAAAAGTACTAAAAATGTATCAAAAATTATACCCACACACGCACACGTCAAGGTTTTGGCGCCGTTGCCGGGGACACAAAGATTTAAAGAAATCTTAAAATCAACGGCCTAATCATTTTCTTTTAGTTTTTTTGTTTAAATTGCTGTTCGTTTTTCCAAAAATCTCAGTTACAGTTTTTTAACACGGGGCCGTGCTATAGCAACACAGGGTCGTGTCTACAATACAGTAACTAATATCAAACAAAAACTTGTCTACAAAAGGCTAACACGGGGCCATGCTATATTCGACATGACTTCGTGTAATAAAACGCCCAGTACCGAGAGCCATAATCTTCAGGGCACCATTCTACCAATGGATTATTACCTAGGAGATTATGACTACTACTATGATGATGATTACGAGGAACCTTATTGTACCATATGCGGTGAATCCCATTCGGTACAAAATTGTTATCTCTTTCAACCATCAACCTCATATGTGAACGGGGATCGAGCTCCCGAAATGAGCTATTCACCTGATCTCGCTCAACTAGCAGAGGCGGAATTCATTGCTAGAGAGGTAGACATGACAAACAAGATAGTACTTACTGTTTAACTGCTTCTGATGTATTAATGACGTTCAAAATACAGACGTAAGTAAACAAACTGGCAGAGCTTCGCCGTACCAATTGACAAATCACTTTTTGGCTCTAACACAACACTTCCCTACTTATAGGTCGACATGACTCGTACCGAAGTGCGTGCAAAACAAACAACTATGTTTCGTTTCGAATCACAATGTTCAAACATATAAAATTTAACATTTCTCATTTAAACTTTAACACGTAAACTTTATAAACATTACAGATATATCCTAGACGTAGGCAATAGACATTATGCACTAAAAAACTCCCCCTTGGATGTTGCCGCAGTCTGGATAATCTTCAAAAACTTCAATTTGATTTGACTTTATCGCCCAAAGAACCTCTTTACAGGCTTTCGACGTTCCTCAGAAGCAAGTGTCGTTTGATCAGTCAGAGGACGTCGCTTTAAAAACTGAAAGCTCCTTAAAGATGTTATTCTTGAACGTTCAGCAATCCGAGCTTCTTTTTCTTCCGTTTTCTTTGATTCCTTCTTCTCAATCTTTCTCCAATTTGTTTTCCAATTCGATCCAGAATGAATATCTTTTGAAAAGCACACATTCACGATCTTTTGAAATTGAAGTGCTTGCTCTTGATCCTTTTCTTCGAAACTTATCTTACTATAGAATAAACATTCTATGTCTTTCTTCGAACAATTTACTAGCCATATGGGGTCTAGTACTCGAATGCCTCGCCACAACCTATATATTCTTTTGTGTGCTATGACGGCTTCGGTTAATTCCTCTGTAATCTTCCACAAATCTTTATTTGGGTGTACACATATAACAACCTCTCCTGTATTCGAATCATAATGCCACCACTTGAAGATCGCATAAAAATCTTGCTCCATTTTGATCAGCGGCATGGTTTTCATCACCCGTGGTTTCTTTACAATCAAAGTAATATCTTTCTCCTTTGTCACTGGATCTACTTTAACAATACGACATGGATAATGAGGTTTCCAATGAACAAAACTATGCTTAGCTTCAAACTTGATCAATCTCCACAGCTTTTGGTCATAGAACTTCATCTTTAGGTTTATCATCTTTGTTTGCACAAGTTCCTTTATGTCCCAATAAGGCAGTGTTTTGATGTCGGTCAGATATCGATAGTATTGAATCCCAAATTCCCTTTTGATCGCATAAACATTTAGCTCTTCAATGCATCCCCAACTTAAAATATCCCCTAAAGAAAGACCAGCATCTCTGGTGAAAAATGCTAGGGGTCCCTTAAACTTTCGCTCAGCTGAACTCTCCCGAAACCATTTCTTCTTTTGTTCAATAATTTCAGCTGTAGACATTTTCTAGGAATTGTTCCTTCTTTTACAGCTTCAGATACTTTCCTTTGTAACATCTCAGAACTTTCTACTGTAAATAGATTGATAAACGTTGGGAAATCTTCTGTACCCTGAATGGCATCATTAGCATCTTCATCAGAATCACTTTCGTTATCATATACATTTGCATCTTCTATATCTTCAAAAACATAATCATTCGGTTCAAAAACATTTATCTCATTCAGCTCATCTTCAGAATCAAAATCGAACTTCTCTTTGCTAATACCGAGCATTTCTGCTATTTCTTCTTTTGAATAACTACGAACAAACTCCCCTTCTTCAACATCATGCTCAAGATATAATACAAATGGCTTTTGCACGACAGGAACAGAAGATGTAACTTTATCTGTGAAAATTCCTGCCTGCTGAGCATCTACTGGCTCATCAGCTTTGTTCATTCTTTCTTCTTCAGTAGTTTGGTTTGCAGAATCATCAAAATACTCGAAAAGATCAACTAATTCATTAACATTTAAATCTATTACACGAATACCTGACCCTCCAACATTATCATCATCATTATCATCATCTGAACTGCTAGAATCTTTATCATCAACATCAACATCTTCAGCATCCTCTACTTCTGCCTCCTTTTCTGTTTCTTCAGCCATTTCTTTACTGTCTTTTCCTGTCTTTTTCTTCATCAACCAATCTCGACGTCTTTGAGAAAAATCAAGTGAATCTATATCCACATCAGTTGTTTTTCCTATCAAGATAAAATTCTTCGGTTCTTCATATACCACAATATCCCAACATTGTACTGGCTCAGATTCAGCTTCTGGCACAACTTCATCAATCACAGAATCCTCCACAATCTTACCTTTTCCTTTTCCTTACGCATCAGATTGCTGATTTAGACAACCTTTCTCTTTCCGCAACTCTTTCCCTTGCTTCTGCACGTTCTATTTCATCAATCGCTACAGATATACTCAAACCCAACTTCTTTTCCAGAATTTTCTCAAACACATCCATTCTCCGAATATTTCTTAAACGTTCTTCCTCGTATTCAGTCATTCGCAGACGTAATCTTTCATTTTCAGAAATAATACTCGCCATCATCGCTTCTAGTTGCTGTTTATCAACAATTAATCCTCCAATTCTTTCAAGCATTTCAAACTTTTCAGCTGTTAACAAGTTTATCTGCTCTGCAACTCAGCTATGCGCACAACATTCATTGTCACCTGTTTCCGCAAATCATCAACTCTAGGATCATCAAAATGAAATTCATCTCCTCCTGGTAGATCGTCTAAACCAATCTCGTCAAAAAATGCTTGTGAATCAAACGGCTGTGATGTAGGACGAGATTGTTGAGCATGAAATGGTTGAGATTTTTGTTGAGCAGATTTTTGTGGTGGTGGTTGCTGAACTGGTTCTGGATCAGGCATTGATTGTTGAACTGGTTCTGATGCAGATTGTTGCGGTGCTGGTTGTTGTTGTTCTGGTTCTTGTTCAGGAACTGTTGGTTGTTGAAAAAGGTATCTCTTGTTCAATTTGTTGCTGTTCTGGTTCTGGATGCATATAATGTGGTGGAGACGGAATAATCTGTGTTTGTTCCTCCACATTTTCTTCAATAGTCTGTTCAGCACCAGCTTCTGTTGGATTAACAATCAGAGATATTCGAGCTGCAGATCGCTTCATTCTTCTTTACCTTTTCTTGACAGGAGTTCGAAACGCAGATACCGTATCTGATTAAGATGGAACATAAGTTGTGTCATCCTCTCCTGTCACTTTTCTCTTGCGTTCCTCAGCTTTACGTTTCAGTTCATCTTGACATTTCTTTGCTAACTTTTCGGCCCTTTTCTTTTCTCCCGCTCTTCTTTCTTCTGAATTAGTACTAGATGATAGTACTTCCTCAGCTGCCTTGTCAGCTCCAAAAGCCTGACGTTCTATCTCTTCTGCCATTTGTTCAACTGTTTCTTCAACTACAGGTTCATCTCAACCCTGAACTTTCGGCAGCAGATGCAGTTTTTCTCTTTCTCCCTTTATATGTAGCTTTCCCACCCTTTTCTCCGTCTTTTACAAACCATGGACTTCTCTTTGCCACAAACAACGATAATGATTTAACTTCCTCTTCATCATCACCACTGTCGTCCTTCCTCCATTTTCCAGGTCCAGGTGAAATGTAGACTTTATCAAGAATAGCACCAAACATCGGTTTAGCTACGGGAGCAGACTTCAAATGCACGTTCATCTTTCATAATGATTGAACATCCATATGTTCAAGTTTGAGAACGTCGTCTAGAGATTTCCTCAAATCAGGATGTAAATAGTCTAACATCATCTGTATAAATCTTGGATACTGCAAAAAATCTTTCCTTCTAAACATTTTGGATCATCCGAGTAAATATAACTTTTGAAAAGTTATAGGGAAGATTCAGCACTAGCGCAATAATCATGCACATATGATAATCCACCAAGTCATCAAAACCACCCTTCCTATGACCCAAACCATGAATAATAACGTGTGCAAGATATCTGAATGGCGCACTTAGATTTCCTTTCTTGTACGGTGCAGCATTCATAAATCCTGTATATCCCATCCTACAAAAACATCCTTTAACCATGTATTCAGTAAAGCCTGTTGGATCGTCTTTATTATCCTTGAACTCCAACACTTTCCGAATCAACTCCTCAGTTATCTTCACTGGAATATCAACATCATTGATCTTTACTGCTGAAACAATGGCGTTGTCATCAATACTATACTCCGCAGCATTCCAGAAATATTCCACATGTGACAGATATGCCGTATGTCTATCTGTTAACGCTTTCGTCACTCTAATCCTTGTAAGAAAATCCAAGATACTTTGATTCACTGCTATCTCTGGGATTGAAGCATCTGTGATACAGCATATATTGTGCACTGGAGAAAATCCGGATTTCTTGGCTTGTTTAAGAAAATAACAATCAACTGTTAGAAAATTTTAAACTTTCAAAAAATTCTTCACTGATTCGTACTAAATCTTCTGTTTCGTACGAAAACACTATATTGATAAAAAAATTTCAACTTTCAAAGTGTCTTTCTCTTGTTTCGTACAAACCTATGTTTCGTACGGAACATTCATATGATTAAAATTTGAATTTTAAGTTCATGTTATTCATATGATTCACTTGCTTCGTACAAAAATTCTGCACTTAATCATTTTTCTTTCAAAATTTTATTTGTGCGAAACAGTTCAGTCGTACCAAATTCATCGTCATCCCAAAATTTGTCCAAGTATAATCCGCATCTAAAACTTGTTGTTTTTAACAAATTGATAGTTGATTTTCAGGTTATTAGAGCCGATTTTAACGATTTTGTGATCAATTTTAAGTTTTACCGGTCCAATTTCCCTAGATCTAAGTTTTAGTCCGAATCGTACGAAATTTTGACATTATAACTTGTGTGATTTTGACGAAATTACCTTGCTCATTGAAAGAGGTGTGCAAATCAACCCCAACAATGTGAATTACAAGCACAAAACTCAAGAAATGAAGTTTTTAGAGTCGAATCGCACAAAATGTTCTCTGAGTCGCTCAACAGTGCACAAAGAACAGAAACTTCATTTCTGTGCAGAACATAGAGTATTTATACTCAATCTGTTACGTAAGAAATGTTATGAATCGTACAAAAACCTTTAACTCTTGTTTCGTACAAAAACGTCTCTCTTCGCATGAAATTTGATTTTGTACGAATCAAAACTAAAAACCTTAAACTTTTCAATTTCAATTTTATTTTTGTATTTTTCATTTTTTTTCAGTTTCAAAAAACCACTTGACTAACCAAGTCTAAGTTAATGACCCTGGTTATCCAATTTGCCTTCCAAGTCCAAGTTAATGACCTTGGTTGACCATGTTTGACCAAACAGATTTATTTTAACATGTAAAATTTCAAATTAATGAACTTTCTTGACATTTGAGTAAACTTTTTGCTAAAATTAGCTCCCAACGTATGATTTCAAGCTTTCCTCAGCAAGATGTTGCTATGAATCCAACCGTCAGTGTTATTATCATCGGTAATCAAAAATAAAACTATCAAGCTAAGAAAACTGAAAATCTTTTTGAGTGAGATATTTTTACAAAGAAGAACATTTTTGGGAATTTTGTTTTTATAAGTCATCAGTACCGTTGGTCTAGAAACACCCTTTAATCCTTTAAACAAATTTACCTAGATTGCCAATATATTTGTCCATTTAAACTTCTTCTCGTTTCTCAATTGTTTCAAGATATGTTAAGGTATTATTAGAAACATGAAATAACTGTGTTTCCCATCTCAGAATATACTCCCGTATCGAGATTCCCAGAATGTCATTTTACAGGTGAATATATCGAATTGATATATGTATATAGGGTGAATGCGAGACCTTGAGAGCTCAGGTTAGTACTACCGTACAGACAAAGAGATGAATGCTCGTCTTTAGGTGGTGTTCCATTAAGGAATCTTTTGTACTGCAAATGTCATAATTGCGTAAGACATAATCATTTTTTTATGCAGCTTTCGGGAAAATAATGTGAAAGTATTATATGAGTTCTAGGCCATTGCTTCTGCAAAATCAGAAGAACTCAAATAATACCCCAGATATCAATCAAATATAAAGACCTAGTAAAGCAGAATCTGGCATTCTCTCAAACGAAATTTCGGAGTACTAAGTCCATGTATCCGAGAGATGTTAACCCACAAGTTAATCAGTTTTGTGTTTTAGGTTTATATCTCGAATACAATTTACTGAACGATTGAAGTCTATTGGCATATCCATAGTAAGACTTGCTTAATTACTTTTAAAAACAATACAATTCTTTAGCATACTGTGACTGTCATTTTTTATTTACTATGATCACTCTTTTTACACAAAACTCTTTTGTCTTTTTTAATGTTTTTGTATTTTCCTCAAACATTCTCCCCCTAAAATCAAAAACATATTTTTGGATTTTTAAGAAGTGACAATAAAGAATGTACAAAAAACTTTTAACCGATGACAAATTCACATCAATTCGTTATCATCTTCAAACTCAACCTCAAACACATCCCCCGAGATCATATTTTTTAAACCATTTAGCTTTAACAAATTTTTTAACTTTGTTTTATCAAAAGCTTCGGTATAAAAATCTGCTTTTTGGTCATCAGTGTGGATTTTCTTAATTCGTACAAACTTTTTTTCGTAGCAATCACGGATAAAGTGGTGTCGATTCTCTAGTTCATGAGTGTTGACATGAGGGTTTTTGGTGATATCGATCGGGGCCTGATTATCTACATATATAGGCGTATCAAGAAATTGCAAACCAAAATCTCTCATCTGTTGCTGTATCCAGAGAATCTGAGCACAACAACTGGAGGCCGAAACGTATTCAGCCTCACAAGTAGAGAGAGCAACCGCGGTTTGTTTCTTGCATTGCCACGTTACCAAACGAGTTCCGAAGAACTGGCAGCCGGCCATTGTAGACTTTGTATTCAGTTTGCAGCATCCAAAATCAGAATCCGAGTAACCTACAAGATTAAAATCATCATGTCTAGGGTACCACAAGCCGGTGCTTGGAAAACCCTTCAGATATCTCATTATGCGTTTAATGATAAGCATGTGTGACTCTTTTGGATTAGACTGATAATGGGAGCACATGCACGCTGGATACATGATATCTGGTCGAGAAGCAATAAGATACATCAAGGATCCGATCATGGAGCCATATAAAGTTTCATCAACTTTTTCTCCAGTAAGATCTGGACAAATGCCGTGATTTGGAGCTAACGGGGTCGATGCTGGTTTAGCCCCTGTCATATTGAATTTCTCCAAAATGTCATGGACATATTTCGTCTGATGAATAAAAATACCATCAGGCAACTGGTCAACCTGAAGTCCTAGAAAGAACATCATCTCCCCCATTGCGCTCATTTCAAATTTGCGCTTCATGACTTCTTCAAAGTCTTTATACAGCTTGTCATTTGTCGATCCAAAGATAATATCATCCACATATATATGTAGATAATTAGATGCCCATCGACTTCCTTTGTGAAGAGGGTAGAATCTACTGTTCCCCTGATAAAGCCATTGTCCAGAAGATGACTCGATAATGTTTCATACCAAGCTCTCGGGGCTTGATGAAGACCATATAACGCTTTATTCAAGAGGTAGACTTTATCTTTGTGTACTGGATCAACGAACCCCGATGGTTGGCCGACGTACACGTCCTCTTTCACTTTTCCATAAAGGAAAGCAGATTTAACATCCAATTGGTACACCTTAAACCCTTTCCACGAGGTAAATGCCAAGAATATGCGAATTGCTTCAAGACGTGAAACTGGGGCATAGACTTCAGTATTATCTATCCCTTCTTGCTGATGAAAACCTTGAACCACAAGTCGAGCTTTGTTGTGCACGAAGACTCCTCTATTGTCTCTTTTACACTTGAAGACCCATCTTGTGTTAATCTTTTTGTGATGATCTGGCAGGTCAACAAGCGTCCAGACTCCAAGTTTCTGAAATTGGAGTAACTCTTCTTGCATTGCATCCACCCAACTTTCTTCTTTTAATCGCCTTTCCAGCTTCCCGGTTCAACCTGAGAAACAAAACAATTATGAGAAAATCGGACTCGAAGTGGAGCAATACTAGTATAGAAACAGCTTAGATCTTTATTAATCTGATTGCGAGTTTGCACTCCAGAATGTAAGCTGCCTATGATGTTCTCTGACGGATGATATGAAAGTGTCCTAGGCATCACTTCAGTTGGAACATATACTTTGGTTGCAAATTTGTCAGAATTTCATTGACAGCCGGTACAGATGAAGAAGCTTTATTCCTAGCATTAGACTGATCAGCCTGTTGGTTCAGAAATCCTTCAATCTGTGCAGATCCTTCATCAGAACTGGATCCTCCATCGTTGAAAGTTGGTTCCCGATCAGAGTCAGCATCTACATTTGGCTGGGCAGAAGATTCAACAACATTGACATTTGGAGCAAGAACCGGATTTAGAACAGAAGAATTTTGACCAACATCAGACGTGTTAACTGGTAATGATATAGAAATCACCAAAGGTCGAGAAACTTGTTCTTGATTAGATAACTTATGTTGTTGAAATAACATAACAAGTTATTCTTCAGTTGGCACATCTGGTAGATCAAACGAATCCCACAATCCATCGTAGTTAAACAGCCACGGATCCCCAGGCTTCTACATAGGCGTTGTATATCTTTAACAATCTATGTGCTGCGCTAGAACTACCTGGTTCAGACTCGGCAAGAAAACACGTTTTTGAGGAGTAGCGTAACCAACAAAGAAACCCTCCAAAGATTTAGCTCCAAATTTACCAGCCGGGTCCAAAACGGTACACGGTGATCCAAAAGGTTTCAAAAATGCTAAGTTAGGTTTTTGTTGATTCAGTAACTCGAAACATGTCTTTTTGTGAGGCTTAACTGTCAACACACGATTAGGGTATAGCATGCTGATGCTACTGCTTCACTCCAAAAACTGATCCGTAATTTCGAATCAGCTAACATTGTTCTAGCAGTTTCTATCAACGTGCGATTCTTTCGTTCAGCTACTCCATTTTGTTGTGGAGTATAGGGGGCGCAGAATTCATGAAGAATCCCCTTTCCATTGCAGAACTCTTGCATCTTCTTGTTCTTAAACTCCGTTCCATTATCACTGCGAATTCTCTTAATGGGCAAATGATATAAATTCTCGAGTTTTCTGAAAAGGATCATAAGAGTTTCAAAAGTTTCATCCTTACTCTCCAGAAAGAATACCCATGAAAATCAAGAATAATCATCTGTAACGACACGACATTATAGATCTCTCGAAATGCTTTTGACATTGACTGGTCCAAAGAGATCCATGTGTAGTCTTTCAAGTGGTAGCTTTATCAAATTTAACAACTTTATCAGGTGTGATTTCTTATGCTGCTTCCCCTTTTTGCAGCTAAGACAATCGTCTGATAGATGAAAAACTTTTCAAATTGACATCCTCCACTAAGTCGTTTTGCACAAGAAAATTCATCTTTCGAAGATGAATGTGCCCCATTTTTCTATGCCATAAAATTGACTCTTTCTCGGTAGCTTTGGAAACAAAGCATTGAACTTTCTTTGACGTGGTAGAAGCGATGCTCATGTCAAGAACATATAAATCATTTTCTCGCGGAGCTCGCATCAGAATCCATTCTTCTGGAATCTTGAAACCGGGTTTTAGAATTAGACATTCTTTATCATTGAAATGTGTCGTGAACTTCTTGTCACAAATTTGCGAGATACTAAGCAGATTGTTCTCATGTTCGGCGATATAGTTCACTTTATCAAATGATACAACTTCGTTCGAGAGAATTCCTTCTCCGACAATTCTACCTCCTTGTGTACCGGCGAATCCCACATATCCTCCTCGAATAGCTCTAACATCATTGAGCAGCGCAAGCATTCCTGTCATGTGACGAGACGCTCCACTATCCATGATCCATTTTTACAATGTCGAACGTTGGAGCCCCTATACACATGATTAACAAAATTTATTTAAACAAAGAGACCCAATCCTGTTTGGTCTTGGGTGGGTTTGGAATGTCGAACTTTGGACCCACTTTTTTCTTTTCAATCTTTTTAAGCTCAATGTTGTTTGGAACAGAAGGTTTAAGTTCAACCTTGGATGATTTGGTTTTAACAATTTTAGCAACCCATTTCTGTGTTTGTGGTTTAGCCCTTTTCACATAGAATTTTGAATCTACTTGTTGATGTATGTATGATGTTTCACCAATTTCAAATTTAAATTGAGGTTTAATAATTGGTTTAACATTTTGATGAAATTCAGTCTTTCTTTTAAGAATTTGTTTCAGCATAAACATGGGTGCTTTTTGCTTTTCATCCTTAGTGAACTTTTCGGAGAAGAAACTGGTTTTGAACTTTCTTGTGAACAGTATCTTGCGATATGTCCAACTTTCTTTCATTTAAAACAAGTCCTGCTGTCCTTATGAACAGAGGTATCCAAAACCTGTTTCTGTTTTTCTTTTTCTTTAAGAAAATCATCATTTGATTGAGTTCCGATGACCTCTTTTTCCTTCTCGGTTGTTGTCCCAAACACAAAATTTATTTTCTTTGTAAAATTCAATTTTTGGGACCCGTTGGTTTTATGTTGCTTCTGGAAACCCAACCCTGCTCGTTTGTTTTCCGGATAATCTCCATTTTTTCGATAGTAGGATCGGTTGTCAATTTTTGATTTAGAATAGAAAGATGCATCATCTTTATCTAAATCATTATGACTTACCTCCATCAACTTGAACATTTTATCTACACAATCCTTTTTCACATTCTTGATTGGAAAATCCTCATCCGAAAATAGTTTATCAGACCCTTTCATTTTATAAACTATGATATTGGGATCATCATTTAAACTATTTTCTGATATATCATCAGATTTTTCAGACTGAGCCACTTCAGATTCATTTTTTAACACTTTGTCAACCACATCCTTTACTACTTCAGAAACACATTCACCATCATTTTTAGTGTAAGTTACATCGATATCCTCAGGTAGCTGTTCGGTTTTCAATTTCAGATTTAGCGCCTTTTCCACCCCAGCTGGATTTTTGCATGCATAACTGTTCCACATGGGTGGAGGAACTCGATCATAACTACCACTTTTTATTTCACCATTTTTAAATTCCTCAGTATTTTTGATTTTTGGTAAAATGTGATCTATGGCGTATGAGCTTGTTGAATAACTAGTTAACAATTTGTTAACTCGTTCGGTTTCAATTCTCATTTTCTCAAGCTCACTTTTGAGCTCAGCAATAGTGTTTAGATGAATATTAATTGCCATTTGTTTATCCATCACTGTTGCTTTAAGCATCATAAGTGTTGCGTCATTTTCTCTGAGTGCTTTATTATATTGTTTAACAGACGCACTCAATTTGTCATATGCTTCCTTTGTGGATTTGTAATCGCTTGACAAATTGTCTGTTAAACTTTGCAATTCAGCAAATCTTTTGTCCTTTATAAGACACTCACCAAATGGTTCATCACACTTTGAACAAGATTTTTCATTTTCAGATGACTTGTTTACCTCATTTCCATTCCCATGCACGCTTTAATGATGTCTTCTTTCAGCAATTCCTTTTTCTCATCAACTTTGACATCTTCAACCGGTTTCTTTTGCTCTTCATCTGTTGAATGTTGGGTAGGTGCGAAATATCCTGCAAAAGCTTTTAAAACATCGTTAGGCAAAAGATGTTTGAATGGACCATTCAAAAGCTCCTCTTCCTCTGATGAAGTATGATAGTAATAATCGTCATCCTCAGGTCCTTCATCAAAAGATGCCTCCGATTCTTCTTCCGGTTCCTCAATAATTTCAGCCACCAATGCCAAACTTTCTCCCTTCAGAATAAACTTGTTCCAATTAAACCCTTCGTCTTCTTGTGTAACAACCAAAGCCTTATCTTTAGTTTCAGGTTGCTTTTCTTCAATCGGCACAATTCTTGTTCTTGGTTCTGGTCGGTGGTAGATCACTCTTTTGTAATAGTCGTCTGTGAAAGGATTATGATTTCCTTGAACCTCTCGATTTGGACATTCTCTTTTAAAGTGACCTTTCTCCCGACACTTGAAACAAGTAACTTTGGATTTATCAAATCCAAGTTTCCCATCCAAACCTCCCAAATTTTCTTTACCAGTGATTTCCATAAATCTCTGTGCACGTCAAACGATTAAAGCCATACACCATTTTATATCTATCAACTCCATTTCAACTGGATCAATTTGATCATAGTCTTCACGTGTCACTTTAGAATTACCAATCTTTCCAGCAAGAAGACTGTTATATGACTCAAGAACTGAAGCAAGTAGAGACATATGTTGTTTTGCTATCTTTTCGTCAAAATTTTGCGCATTCTGAAAGTCAACGGTAATATTGCATTGCAACACTCTTTGACTTGCATTGGATGGTGGAGTGGTTTGATCGTTCTGAGATTGATTTGATCTGAAAGAAGATTGTTGACTTGAAGGTGTATTCGGATCAACTGTTGGGAATGAATGGAAACCACTTGACTGAGTTGGAGGTGTGCTTGGTGAACTATATGCACTGAAAGCAGTTTGAATCTTTGGCGCTTGGATTTGAGCAGTAGAACTGTTTTTGAAATAAAGATTAACATCTTGTTGCACTTGAACCGTCTTGTTTTTAGCCATCTTTTGCATCTCTAATTCATGACCTTCCAATCTTTCGATAAAGCGAGGCAGCAAAAAATTGTTGTATTCAACTCCATTCTTCAAAATGGTTAAGTAAGTTGACCATTCACCTTGTGGCAGAGAATCAGCTAGCTTATCAACAAGCTCTTCATTTTTCTTCACAATTCCCATTTGCTTTTGCGGAGTTGAGCACTGCCTTGAAATTTGAGTCGAAGAGCATTCCACAAAGATTGCGCATCATCATCATGTTGCAGTAAAGCCAAGATGTCTTCTTTAATCGATTGCTGAAGAATGTTCATCATTTTCTTTTCGTTGATAAATCTTTCTCGTTCAACATCAGAGAATTGAGCAAGGGTCTTTTCAAGTCTATTTGCGCCAACTGGTGCGATGTATTTTGCCTCGATTGCAAACCAGCAAGTAAAATGGTTAGCTTGAACCTAGTTCACAAACCTCTCACTCCAACTATCAAAGTCTTCAAGATTCATAAGCTTTGGAGGTTTCGTCATTGTTCCCATTTCATTCTCTAAATTGATGTTTTGAGCTGCTGCAGTGGTAACAACCGATGTAGCAAACGCATTGTAAAATTCCTTAGACATTTTTCCTGTGAAAAATTTAGAACACACTTCTCGAAAACAAACATATCGGATTAGAAAAATTTTTGTGCGGATGAAGTGTTTCGTACGAAACAAATATTTTGCACGAAACAGATGATTTTTGTAGGATTCAAATTTTCTCACAACAAATCTATGATCTCGTACGAATCAAGTCATTTTGTACGAAACATACGTTTATGAATGAGTAAATTTTTGTGCGATTGAATTTTTGTACGAAAAAGGTTGAAAATCTGAAAAATTGTAAGATTCTATGAAATTTTAACTGGTCAGTATAAAATTTTAAGCTGGTTCGTACCAAAATCAAAACAACTTTATTTCGTGCGAAACCCATACGAAACTGATTCAAACTTCAAACTGATCAAATTTTATAGATTTCAACATGATTTAGTTCAATTTTAAGTCCGAATTATGGTATGGATTGATTAGATTGAAGATTAACTTGAATTACTAAAATCCTAGTCCATTTTGTCCATGAATTCATCCAAAATTTATCCAAAATCCAGCAAAGGTCAGAAAAATGATGAAGATGAAGGTATATCCAAGTCTGAATAGTAACTACTTGTTGTCTATCTATAGATCAGATCTCATGGCTCTGATACCAGTTGTGGTCCCGTGGTCGGCGGCGGTTCTAGACGGAGGTTTTGGGGATAGAGCAGATCCGGCAGAACGAACATTGACATTAGGCACAAACAGAATCAGCGGGAGCTTTTCATTCATTCATTCATACTGAAAGAGCTTACATCTGGTCTTGCTGGCGGAGTTCCTGGAGAGAATCCGCCAGCGTTTCCCCTTAGGGAACATCCAAAACTTGCAAACAATGAACACACAACACCTATTTATAGACATGACATTTCGTGCGAATTAAGCCTGCTGTCAAAACCCAACCGGCAATTGACAGAAACTTCGAAGAACCACACGGAAAAACTTCAAACCGATGAGTATCCGCAAAAATCTTTTCAATCAGCAAATCATCAGAAACAAACTAACTGGTAACACATCGAATCTGAGAAACATTCTTCGGCAATCAGAAGCACATTCATCCTCTTTAGTCACAATAACAGATGTATAGCTGTCTCTGTGGAATGGGGCACTGAAACTACAAGACATCCGTGTTTTCTGGCGGTTAGTCCGAAAAACAGTTCATTTGCAATGCAGAGTTAATGATAGAATGACGTGTTCACATCCACGCCGTCGTGTGTGCTTCCACTTCCACATCGGGGATCAGGTGGTTAGCCCTTGAGCATCAATCTGAAACATGATCTGAAAATTCTGAACATTCTTCGATCATCCATACTGAATGTGTAGTCTATTCTTCAATAGACATGAATGTTATTTCATCTCTAATGAATCTTCAATCCTCTGTGTTCCCCAAATAATCTGTGGTCCGAACCACCCGGATACTATTGCAGCGTCACGAATTTCAAAAATGTCGGAATTTTTATGAAAATTTTTATTCCCCCTCATTTTTGCAAATTCTATCTTGTTTTCGTACAAAGAAGGTGTTTTCGTACGAATCATGTTTCGTACGAATCATGTTTCGTACGAGTGACATGTATCACTCGCACGAAAACGTACGGACGAAACTGATAACGTCTTTCGAACTAGAATCTTCATTTCTTCGAATTTTGACATGATTTTTGCACATCTCTGGTCGAAAATCAGTTTCGAACAATCCTATGGTATCAATATAACATTATGTCCGTGGATTGTCCGTTTATTCTGATTTTTACGTCTAAAACCTCTCATACGTCCAATAATCATGAGCGTAGGTGATTCATCAACTGTTAAGCTGAATGAATCGGTACCGTAGCTATGATACAACTTGTGAATGGGGATCGAGCTCCCGAAATGAGCTATCGATCTGATCTCGCTCAACTAGCAAAGGCGGAATTCATTGCTAGAGAGGTAGACATGACAAACAAGATAGTACTTACTGTTTAACTGCTTTTGATGTATTAATGACGTTCAAAATACAGACGCAAGTAAACAAACTGGCAGAGCTTCGCCGTACCAATTGACAAATCACTTTTTGGTTCTAACACAACACTTCCCTATTTATAGATCGACATGACTCGTACCGAAGTGCGTGCAAAACAAACAACTATGTTTCGTACGAAACTGTATTTCGTACGAGTGACTCACTCGTACGAAATCAGTATGTTTCGTGCAAATCACAATGTTCAAACATATAAAATTTAACATTTCTCATTTAAACTTTAACATGTAAACTTTATAAACATTACAGATATATCCTAGACGTAGGCAATAGACATTATGCACCAACATCATACACCACATATGAGGAACCAAGGTGTGAGCTACCAAAGTCAAGCTTTGATTGGGATACTCCAGCATTCGAAACATACGAGACACCACCTATAATCGTACCTGAAGCAAAAAGCCTCATACAAAGTCTCAAGAACCTATAATTCTTGATCAAGCAATCTCGTGCAAAAGAATAGACCATTTATACAAAGGAGGTGATCATAGAAGAGGTAAAACCTCAAGAGCCAACAAAGGAGGAGCCACTTAAAGAAACCAACACATGAATATGAAATGGCCGAATCAAAGAATTCGGAAGGTAAGTTCTCAAAGATGAACTTCGAGGAGGAACAAAAAGACCTCCAAGAAATACACATCTTACAACCTTCTGTCGAAACTCATAATTTAGTCCCATCTCATGCTAAGTTTTATAAAAGAAGTAATCACTAATCTTAACATCAAAGAATTGGCAAGCATTAACTTAACTAAAGAGCAAACTTCACTAATACAAGGTGGACAAATTGAATTAAACATAAAACTGGTAACATGTTTTATTCAAAACATCTATATTAGTAATATCTCAGTCGACAAAGATCTTTGTGTTAACATAATGCCAAGCTACGTTTTTGAAAGATTAGGCAATAGTGATTGTCTTCCAATTAAAATTCCTATCATTTTGACTAATTGAAACATAAAACATGCTTCAGGAATGTTGAAGACTTTCTCATTCAAACAAATCAAACAATTGTACGAACCGACTTCGTCATCTTAGATGACGCTCCGCTCGTGTTGGGGCAACCTTTTCTCAAAACCATCAAGTTTGCTCAAACAAAAACATAAAAATATTTCTACTAAACTTGGGGCCGACAAACAAAATTTTAACTTAGAAAAGTCAATGAAATATCCAATTGGCAATAACGACTCCTTGTTGAAAAATGAAGTTGAACCACCCGATACGGAGGAACAAGATGACCAATTCACGGAAGAGGAAGTCACTACCAATAAAACCGTTTCATCCATCGATCACGATGACGAACCATGAACTAAGCCATCTATTGAAGAACCTCCTTCTTTAGAACTTAAGGAACTTCCAAAAGGTTTAGAATGCATTTCTAGACAACCACTGTAAACTTCCCGTCATTATTTCCTCATATCTTACTTCTCACGATGAGAGAAATTACTTATTTTGCTAAAAAAGCATAAAAAAGCAGTCACATGGAAGTTAATGGACATAAAAGGAATAAATCCTCCATGTGCACACACAAAATTTTAATGGAAGATGACAAAGTGGTAATCCAACCATAAAGAAGAGTTAATCCTAACGTCCAAGAAGTTGTAAAAAAGGAAGTAATAAAACTTTTAGACGCCAGACTCTTCTATCCAATTTCCGATAGTTCATGGGTTAGCCCTGTCCAAGTGGTACCAAAGAAAGGGGGTATGACGGTCGTAACCAACGAAAAGAACGAACTCATACCAACGAGAACCATCACTAGATGGAAAGTTTGTATTGACTATAAAAAACTCAATGAAGCTACAAGAGTATACCACTTTCTTTTACCCTTCATTGACCAAATTAGAACGATTATCCGGTCATAAATTTTATTGTGTCTTAGATGGTTTTTCGGGGTACTTTTAGATCCCCATTTCCTCGAAGACTAAGAAAAAACTACCTTTACTTGTCCCTACGGAACTTTCGCATACCGACGCATACCATTTTATCTATGCAATGCACCTGCCACATTTCAACTTTGCATGATAGCCATTTTCCACAACATGATAAAAAAAAAAACCATGGAAGTCTTCATGGACGATTTTTCTATCTTTGACGATTCATTTGACCAATGCCTCGACAACCTCGAACGAATGCTATCAAGATATGAAGAGACTAACCTCGCCCTTAATTGGGAAAAATGTCATTTCATGGTTACTGAGGGGATAGTACTGGATCACAAAATTTTTGATGCAGGCATCGAAATCGATCGAGCAAAAATTGACACTATTTCTCGACTTCCTCCTCCTTCATCCGTTCGAACCATTTGAAGTTTTCTAGGACATGTTGGATTCTATAGGCGATTTATCAAAGACTTTTCCAAAATCTCTCGACCTCTAACTAAACTACTTGAAAAAGATGCCCCATACATTTTTGATAAGCATTGCACGACAACATTTCTTGCTCTTAAAGATATGCTAGTCAAAGCACCAATCATGATTGCACCAAACTGGAGATTACCCTTCGAACTCATGTGTGATGCAAGCAATTATGCAGTTGGAGCAGTCTTGGGACAACGAAAAGAAAATCATTTTCATCCAATATATTACGTTAGTAAAACTCTTAATGACGCTCAAGAAAATTATACAACAACTAAAAAAGAATTTACTCGTTGTAATATTTACGTTTGATAAATTCCGCTCTTATCTTGTTCTTTAAAAAACTATAATCTATACAGATCACAGTGCTATTCGATACCTTTTCAAAAAGCAAGATGCCAAGCCACGTCTCATATGGTGGATTCTTCTACTTCAAGAACTCGACATAGAAATAAAGACCAAAGAGGTGCAGAAAACACTGTTGCTGACCAACTGTCTCGCCTTGAAGATCCTACCTTGGAAGGAACCTAAGAGGAACTCATCAATGAGCAATTTCCTATAGAATCCTTAGAAATGGTAGAATTCAAAAAAGAACCTTGGTACGCAGATTTCGCCAACTACCTAGCTAGTGGCACTATATCAGAGGGTTATCTTATCATCAGCGAAATAATTTTTTTGCAGATGTAAAACACTATTTTTGGGAAGATCCATATCTTTTCAGAATTTGTGCAGATCAACTCATTCGACGATGCGTCCATGGTCGTGAAACCAAGCAAATTCTTCACCATTGTCACGAAGGACCATGTGGAGAACATCATGGAATAGCTAGCACCTCACGAAAGGTGTACGATGCAGGATTTTACTGGCCCACAGTATATAAGGACTCTTATATATTAGTAAAAACATGTGATGCATGCCAACGGGCAGGCAACATATCAAGAAGAAACGAAATGCCACAAAATAACATTCTTATTCGTGAAATCTTTGACGTATGGAATTTAGACTTTATGGGACCATTCACCATCAAGAGGAAACAAATACATTTTAGTGGCTGTCGACTACGTTTCTAAATGGGCCGAGGCTGAAGCTCTTCCAACCAACGATGGAAGAGTAGTAATAAAATTCCTTAGAAAGCTATTCTCACGTTTCAGAACACCAAAGGCCTTAATCAGTAATAGAGGAACTCATTTCTATAATCTTAAAATTGAAAAGACTTTAACACGTTATGGGGTCTATCACCGTTTATCGACAGCATATCATCCTCAAACCAATGGTCAAGCTGAAGTAACAAATCGAGGTCTAAAAAGAATCCTAGAAAAAACTATGGGTCAAAATCGAAAAGAATGATTAGACAAACTAGACGATGCTTTATGGGCATTTCGAACAACATATAAAACACTATGGAAAAAATTGTCACATTCTCGTAGATATTGAACACAGAGCATACTTGGCATTAAAAATGTAAACTTGGACCAAGAAATCTTAGGAAAAGATCGCCTACAACAATGAAATGAATTAGACAAATTAACAATTCAAGCATATTCCAACTCTGAAATCTGTAAGGAATGCTAAAAAAGAATGCATGATGAATATATAAGCGAAACCTAAAGAATTTAGGGAAGAAGATCAAGTGCTTCTCTTTAATTCAAGGCTACATCTTTTTCGGGAAAACTTAAATCCCGATGGTCTGGACCTGTCACTATCACACAAGTTTACTCCCATGGTGAAATAGATATTAAGCCTCCGAATGGAGAAGCGTTTAAAGTAAATCGGCAAAGGCTTAAATTCTATGAAGAAAGGACAAGTAGTGAGAAAAACACTAACAACTTGTACATATTTACTTTGATTTCAATAATCCATCTTCCAGGTACGATTCTGAAGAACACAAAGCAAGGACAAGTCTACGGACCAGGTAAAACACAAAGCCAGAAACCAAGTGGGCAGAGAAACGAGGGCAAAAATATATAAAAAAACACGGGCCGTGTCTGTCTGCAGACGGGTTAAAACCCTTCTTGTAGACCTTTTCTTTTCATAACTGCCATGCCCCGTTTCTCCGCACCCACCGGTTCTCTGCTACTTTTCACGATTTCCTTCTGAAATCTACCCACAAGTGTCACACCTCGGATTTCCAACCCAAATCCATACACCGGTGGGCCTGGGTGGGGAGTATCGTGACGTCAGTTGATAATCATCATAGTCAATTAAACAGGGCACAACGGAAGTCTTGGAGTAATATTACTATTACAAACCGAATGTTCGAAAATACAAAATAATATACAGGCTCGTAATAGAAGATCCACAAGGGGATCATAAATTGTACATGGAAAGAATATAAAACAGAATTTGGGCAGATTTAGGATTTGCAAGATCCTCTATCACTATCGAGCACTTCTGGCCTATTTTCGTATTGTACCTGCAGTTTAGTCTTTTGAAAATACGTCAGCTTTCGCTGGTAAATACACCCAACTGACTCATTTTGAAAACACTTCAAAAATGTTTTAAGTGCGTATCAGCAAAAAATCTTTTTATAACTTGGGTTAATTGACCGTCCAACCTTGTTAACATATTTACATGTTTGTCCATACATACGGGACCTGGTACGGAGACCGAGACACAATTAACGTACACACCACTTTGGACTCACGAAGGAGTCAATTCCTCCCAACCTTGTGGGAATGCATAGTTGAGCGTCTATCGGGTGTATGCCTACACCCGCGCTAAGGTCGTGGCCATTTCTATTGTAATGAGCCGAGGATATCCAAGACACGGTAGTTAACCCCTGATGTTTAAGTTATCAAACAAAACTAACTAAAATAGAATATGCGGATTCACTAGCCGCACCCGGCATTTGATTGATCCCATTTCCAACCAAGCGGTAATAATTTACTGTAACCCAAGCCCGTATAAGGGAAATGAGTCGAGAGTATTTACCTGAGCTAGTCTTTTTTAAAATTTTTAATAACTCAGCCGTACACAAAAGGACTAAGTGCAGATAGCATTTACCAGTAAGTCTCTAGTCTGGATTATGGCATAAACTAACCAATTAAATACTAACGGTCTTATTTAAGTCATTGACTAAGACCGACTAGCGTACTTGATCAAAACGTATGACGCTAGATTAAATGATGATTGGATAGTATGTAGTTTAATCCTAACAAGTACCTTGACTTGTATAATATGGATAAACTATAAACATTCTGGATTTGAGACTTAAATGACAAGGTTAAACCCATTTTGGTTAATTTCCGTAAAATAGTTACATATACGTAGCCATGCGCATATTAGCGATATCGGGTAACTGGATAAGTCATGGATAAGTTCTATATGACATTATACTTTAAATAAGTTAAAATATCAGAAGGATATCAACTTATATGCCCGTTAAGGTTTTAAAACGAAACTATGTCTCATAAGGGCATTTCGGTAATTTTATACCGTATAAAAGGAACTTGAATATACTTTAATGTTATAGTTATAAGTATTCTAGAAAAATACTTTATTTATGATTAATATAGTAGGATACCAATTATTTGTGTAATTTATCTTTTATGACCAAACTATGCACCGAAAGGACATTTTGGTCATTTTACACATAGTTTATAAATTATTTGGGATCTGAGTTTATAACATGTACCTACTGTAAATATGTTAAAAGTAAGTTTTAAAATCAGTAGTTAACAAGTCTTGGTCGATTAATATGGTTTAAAACCATACTATGCACCGAAACGGCGCTTATGTCGTAATATGACGTCTTTATGCGATGTTTATGAAAACTGATGTTAAGGTCAGATTAAAATGTTTTAAATATATTATTTAATATAACATATATGTAGGTAAATAATTTATCTTGAAAAGATTTGATTAAAACTATTTTATAAGCCACAAGGGCTAAAATCGTCATTTATCGACATAGTTTAAAGACCTGTTTGAAAACTCAGTTTATAATTTGCTTTAACATCCCAAATAATCCTACTTATAATATTACATCAGTAGAAAACTCATTTTCAAGTTCATTACCATTTAAACCCAGGCCAGGTCTCTCGCGGCCTGCGACCACCCTTGACCAATTTCAAAGTTTGACACTTTAGCCCCTTAACTTTAAAAAGCTTCAAAAAACCTTTTTAAACACCTTTTTGGCACTTTTAGCCCTCCGTAGTCAATACTTGGAATACCCGATATTATGCCCGGACATTGTCGAGCTCTCAGTTCGTTAAAAGGTCATTCAGAGGTATAAATTAACATGTTGACACTTTTAATCCCTCCATCATTCGACTTTCACATATTTACAAAATTGAACCCTCTCGTCCAACAAATGGCACGTACGAGAGTTAGGACTTCACAAAGGATCACTCAGAGGCTTATTATAAGCATGTTGACTCCGATGTCACTTAGAGGCTGGGCATGTTGACATATCAATCACTCAGAGGCCAAATTTCAAGCATGTTGACGTATCAGTCACTCAGAGGCTGTTATTTATGCATGTTGACATCGGACCGTCACTCAGAGGCTCAGATTGAGCATGTTGACGCCTTTAGTCCTTATTGGTCTTTAATAGACGATTTTTAAAATACAACACGTGTCACTATACTGTTGGACACGATTTTACAGGGTGTTACATCCTCACCCCCTTAAAAGAAATCTCGACCTCGAGATTTTATTCAAAAAGATGGGGGTACTTTTGTCGCATATTGGACTCAACCTCCCATGTATACTCGGGCCCTTTCTAAAAGCGTCCCACTTAACCTTTACTATAGGTATCGTTTTCCTTTGGAGCTTCTTAACCTGTCGATCTCAATCGAAATCAGTTTCTCAACGAACCTCAGGTTTTCATCAATTTGCACATCCTTGTGCGACATTGCTAGCGACTCATCGGCTAGACATTTCTTAAGGTTAGATATATGGAATACATCATGGATTCCACTTAGCTCTGTGACATCCCGGTTTTTCGGATAACTTAAACGCAATACTTGTCGAATAAATTATGTGCTACGTATTAAACGTTTATAAGTTGGTGCGTTATTATGTGATATACGAGTTCGTGTTTTATGTTAGTTATAATGTATAGACGTAGTAAATAAATAAATGAATCGAGCCGAACCGCTGACACGAGCCGGCCTCTTTTCTTGCGACTCAAGGAACTAAACTTGGGGATCAAGTTTTAACCCAAACCTTAAACTCAAACTATTCGGTCGCGAGCAAACAACCCAAACCGACCCACCCAAGTCCCTTCGGCCGCGAGAACAAACCCAAACCGCAACCCATTCATCTCTTGCGCCTATATATACAAACACATGCATGGGTCTTTCTTCACAACACACAAAACCCTAGCATCTAATCAGACGTCGGCAGCCTTACGCTTGTTCCATTGATCGCGAGCAGCCCTTGTTCATCTCTTCGATCGCAAACAGCCCTCTTGTCCCTTTGATCGCGAGCAGCCCTCCTTTCAATCCCTCGACCGCAAGCAGCTTGTTACAACTCCATCTTCATCTTCTCGGTCGCAATTATCTTTGATCAATCGGTTCCTCATCTCACTCACGGTTCGTTTACCTTATCATTAAAGATTAGAATTTATCATTTTTACAAGATCATATTCGGATATATGTGTTTGAATGTAGTGATTGTGTTGTTTTCGGATTGATTATGTTAGATTGAAAGTTTGATGTTTGTTCGAAATCTGGAAAATATAGGCTGTGTTTTGTTTATAAAAACTAGAGATATTGATTAGGGTTTGCATGGATGTGATATATGTATTGATCTATGATTAGAAAAATCAGTTCTTGATCGCCTAGGTTCATTGTATTGACGGTTTATGCGAATTAGTGGTGATAAAATGCTGAAACAGGTTGCTGAGTGATAGTTACAGCCGACTTCATCTGGCTATAACTCGGTCATTAGTTGTCGAAAAACGGATTTTCTGAAGATCTAAAACGTAGATATTTGAATAACGAATCTAATGGCGCTGGATTCATATTTTTCTGAAGTCGTTTGATATTTTTAAGTGGCAAATTAAGAACAGTAACTAAAGCTATGAAAATCCTGAAATTTTGTTAGTTGTTTATCGAGTTGGATTTAATAATCTGTAGGGAGTCGAATCAAGAAATTTGTACAGCAACTAGGTATGGAAATTTTCGGGCAACTCCCACTGGAATTTTGTTAATTGGACGATCGGTATTTTTAAATAAATTCTTCCGTGGACTGCAGTCAGAAAGTGACGAATCTGACTGCAGCCTAGTATATTAATATTTATGGTTAGTTGGTAAAGTATTAGGACTTGAAAAATTTATATAAATTTCTACAGTATAATTGTCACATGCTGTAAAATAATTGGAATTTTTGGAACGTTGGAACTATTTATATCTAGAAAACAGCCGAATTATGAGTATGTAAGCTGAAACTTGATAACTTGTGAATGCGTGCACCAAAGTGTTGTATGGATTGGATTATGTTCATGATAAATTGTTTTGATTACTATGTTCACATGAGGATACTTGCATGCATGTTTGAGTGTTAGGAATTTTGATTGTGTGTATCACTTTGTGCGTAAATTATGTGTAGAATTTTGTATGGTGTGTTCACACACTGACTTGAAAACAATTGGTTTGTTAGGACGCAATTAGCGGTCCCATCCTTTACGACTCCTTGCTACACTAACCGAGCAACTAAAGGTGAGTTCACGGCCCCTAACTTTATCCGGTTTTAAACATCAGGGGGAGAAACATATATACACTCTTCAAACTCAATCTCTTTACGTTATATGAATTTAACGTCACATAACTATTCGGTAACTAAGTTAATGTTAATGTAACGTTATGGTCACTAAGCAGCTATATCACATAAGTCCTCGACAATCTCTCGGATCGTTAGTATTGGGTTTAAATAGCGGGGAAATTATAAGTAGTACTACTGGGCCCGACAAGCCCCATCCGAGCTAGTCGCGCTAGCCGACCGGGTATGGTCAACGGGTGAATAATTTGGCCTAACTTCGCCATGGTCAGTGATAGGCCTGGCAACACGGAGGCACAACAGTCAGCTTCGATCGCGAACACTTACGTGACATAACTTTAGGCTAGCTACCTATATATGTTAACATTGAACTTAATTACGAATCAACTATATTATCCCGGGTTGGGGATAATGGAAACAACAACTATATTATCCCGGGTTAGGGATAATGGAAACAACAACTCTATTATTTCGGGTTTGGAATAATGGAACCAACATCATTATTATTCCGGTTAAGGAATAATGGAACTATCGGTATTATTCCGGGTTGGGAATAATGGAACTAAATCGTTATCCCGGGTTAGGGATAACGGGGGAAACAAACTCATAACCGAACAAACGAATTTATGAAAACCTGTGAACTCACTCATCTTTAATGTTGACACTTGTTTCTTTACATGTTTCTCAGGACGCTAGGAGCTCTAGGTGCACTCACTTGCATTGGTCAAGACATCTTTTATCGAGTCTCATTTACAAACATTGTTTTGGGTTTTTCATTTGTTTTGGCGTTTGTGTTAGCGCCCGTTTCACTACTTATTCTATGCTTCCGCACAACCATAAAAACTAATGCTTCCGCTAAACATTGGTAACTAACTAAGACAATATAAAATCTACGATGAATGGTTAAACAAATAATTTTTGGAAAACGTATTATCAAATCATATAGAGTCGTTCGACGTACTAGTGTTTCAGATTCTGGTTTGTTCACACGCCTCGCGGTAAAACTCCGCAAGTGGAAATTGAGGGTGTGACAGATTGGATCAGAGCCACTAGCTATAGAGAACCAGGTTTGCATTAGAAGTAGACCTAAACTATAGCTGAATACACGACACTAGACGTAGTTTGGCACCGAACTGTTATATCTTGTTATGCGATGTACCACAACTGTGTTATGTAGATTATGACTTCATAATAAGAAATGAAAACAACTCGTAACTAACTACACAACCTAACAGGCAATGTCATCATCATCATCGTCATCATCATCCGACAAACTTTCGCACCCAAGAGCGCCAGGAAAGGCACCTATGGTGGAACCCTTACCATCTTATGGCGTGGAAACACGCTCAGCTGCGAGGAAAAGGCTCCCTCTGGGGGAGGAGTCGTCATCACGCCCAATCATCGCTGTGCCGGTCGAACCGGTTAACTCGGTAGAAGTAGGGAATGACCTACTTAGAAACATGAACCAGAAACAACAAGAACAATTAGAAAGAATGCAGGGAACCATCCTAGCACAGGGATGGATGATCCAACAACTGACAGGTAAAACCGACTCGCTCGAGGAAGAGCAACATACGAGTAAGATAGCTCGTAACACCTTAGCCAGAGATCTGCGTGCTGAGCAGATAAGAGTCGACTGGCTCAAAGACAGAGTCTGGAAAATAGTTGGAGAATTCAGGAGCTAGAGCAAAATCAAGCACCTGCACCAGCACCGGCCCCTCCAGTGCCGGTAGAGGAGGATCCGGAAGAGGATCCAGAGGAGGATCCAGAAGAGGATCCAGAAGAGGATCCGGAAGAGGATCCGGAAGAGGACCCAGAGGAGGATCCAGGAGGATGGGGAGGACCCAGCTGTAGAAGCCGGGAATGCCGCGCATGATGATGGCAACGATAGTGATCTGGGGGATGGAGACGTAGACGACTGACACGTCTCGCTTATTTTATTTACTTTCCTTCAGTCTATTTATTTTCCCACTTGTGTTTAAACTTGAGACTTTATAGTGAATTCATATGTTTGGTTGGCACTTTGTAAGACGTTGAAACTTCATTTAATCAAGTATTTCTTTTGACTATTTAATATATTTGAGTTGACATAACTTGAGAATTATTAAAGTACGAAGTAGGATAACTATATTGGATATATAGACTTATCGGGGTGTGTTTATGTTGTTTTTCGAAGATCTAAATGTGCAACTCTCTAGAGGCCAACAAGGTCAAGTACGCAGCCTCAACACTGGAAGATGGGGCACTAACTTGGTGGAATGCACAAGTCCAAACGCGTGGACTTATTGCTGCAAATGCAATGGCCTGGGCCGAGTCTAAGGCCCTAATCAAAGAAGAGTACTGTCCGCGAGACAGAGTGCAACAGTTGGAGCAAACTTTATGGAACCACAAAATGGTGGGATCTGAAATCGAAGCATACACAGCAAAACATCATGACTTGGTATTTCTATGTCCCGATCTGGCCAACACTGTGGAGAAACGACTCGAGTTCTACCTTGGGGGTCTGGTTCCGGAGATTCAGGGTATGGTAATGGCTAGTAACCCTGCAACTGAACATCAAGCAATCTGATTGGCGCACAAACTCACCGATAAGGCGGTGAACAAAAGAAGTTGCCAGCACGGGGTACAACTGAAGTTGCCCCTGACAATAAAAGAAAGTTTGAAGACTCGTCTGCTCGACAGTCTTCGTCATCCCAGCCGCAACAGGGGAACCAGAAACGGTTCAATCATTACAACAGCCACCGGGGTCACCAAAATCAGCCCGCCAACAACAACAACCAGAACGCAAGCGGCTATGTAGGTCGAAAGCCGCAGTGCACCCGCTGTAATCTTCATCATCACGGCCCTTGTGCCGGGAATCGCTGCCAACGATGTGGCAAGGTGGGACATGCGGCAAAGGATTGTCGTGGGGAAATCATGTTCCGACAAAACCAAAATCAACCCCAAGGCCCACAACAGGGTGTTAACCGGGGATGCTATCAGTGTGGTAGCACTGCCCACTACAAAAGAGACTGCCCACAGCTCCGTAACAACAACAACAACAATGGTGGGAACAACCACAACCACAATAACCACAACAACAACAATAACAACAACAACAATGGAAATGGCGGCACAGGAGGTGCCAAAGGTCGCGCATTTACATTGGGCCGCGGAGAGGCCAGAAACGACTCGAACGTGGTCACCGGTAAGTTTCCCCTTAATGAACATTTTGCTACTGTGCTTTTTGATACGGGTGCGGATAGGAGCTTTTTATCTGAGTCTTTTAGGAAGAACCTAAATCTCACGCCTAAACCCTTAGAGACCCCTTATGTTATAGAACTAGCAGATGGTAAATCCGTAGATGTGACCCATATAGTATCCGGCTGTCAACTCAAACTCGCGGGTCACACCTTTACCATTGATCTGATGACAACTACCCTGGGTAGTTTTGACGTGGTAGTCGGAATGGACTGGCTATCCGACGTCCGAGCTGAAGTCCTCTGCTTCGAAAAATCTATCCGTATTCCGCTCTCTAACGACGAAATCTTGACGGTGCAAGGCGAGAAGGCAAGCGCTGTCACCAACATCATCTCTTACATGCAAGCGCAGAAGTATCTTCGGAGAAAGAACTCCTTCGCTTTACTCGCACTGGTTACCGAACAGCCTAAGGACGAGAAATATATAGAAGACATCCCTGTCGTCCGTGATTTTTCCGATGTATTCCCAGAGGAATTACCTGGTCTTCCACCCCATCGACAATTGGAGTTTGAAATCGAATTGGCGAACCATGCAACTCCTATCGCCAAGGCTCCATACCGCCTAGCTCCATCCGAGCTACAGGAGCTGTCTACCCAACTTCAGGAGCTGTTAGAAAAGGGATTTATCCGACCAAGCGCTTCGCCATGGGCAGCTCCAGTCCTTTTTGTCAAGAAGAAGGACGGGACCTTCCGCATGTGCATCGACTACAGGGAACTCAACAAGGTTACTGTCAAGAACCGATACCCGTTACCTCGCATTGACGATCTCTTCGACCAACGCCAAGGGTCAAGCTACTATTCCAAGATTGATCTACGGTCCGGTTACCATAGCTACGCGTCAGGGAGGAGGATATCGCTAAGACGGCATTTCGTACTCGGTATGGCCATTATGAGTTCTTGGTCATGCCCTTCGGTCTCACCAACGCACCCGCGGTATTCATGGACCTCATGAACCGTGTGTGTAAACCATACCTCGACAAGTTTGTCATTGTGTTCATCGATGACATACTCATCTACTCTAAAAGTGAAGAAGAACATGCTGAACATCTACGATTACTGCTAGGATTACTTTAACAGGAGAAACTATATGCCAAGCTTTCAAAGTGTGATTTCTGGAATCGGGAAGTTCAGTTCCTCGGGCATATCATAAATGAAAAGGGTATCCACGTAGACCCTGCCAAGATTGAAGCCATCAAAAACTGGGAAGCACCAAGGACACCGACGGAGATCCGCCAATTTTTGGGTTTGGCTGGTTACTACAGACGCTTCATCGAGGGATTTTCAAAGATCGCACAATCGCTTACTACCCTCACCCAGAAAGGCATCAAGTATGCTTGGGGTGAAGCAAGAGAAGCAGCATTTCAATTGCTAAAGCAGAAACTTTGCAGTGCACCCATTCTGTCCTTGCCGGAAGGGACAGATGACTTTGTAGTATATTGTGATGCTTCCATTCAGGGGTTGGGATGCGTACTCATACAACGCGATAAGGTCATCGCGTATGCGTCCCGCCAACTGAAGGTTCACGAGAAAAACTACACAACGCATGACCTGGAATTGGGAGCAGTAGTGTTTGCACTTAAGATTTGGAGACACTACCTCTATGGAACGAGTGCACAATCTTCACAGACCACAAGAGCCTGCAACACATCTTTGATCAGAAGGAGTTGAACATGCGACAGCGTCGCTGGGTCGAACTCTTGAACGATTATGAGTGTGCCATTCGGTATCACCCGGGTAAAGCTAACGTGGTAGCTGATGCCCTCAGTAGGAAGGAACACTTGAAACCTCGTCGTGTACGAGCATTGCAGCTCACTATTCATTCGGGGCTACCCGAACAAATACGCGACGCCCAGTTAGAAGCAGTTAAGGAGGAAAACATCAAGGCTGAATCGGTGGGAAAAATGGAACGCGATTGGGAAGTAAAACCCAATGGAGCCCGGTATTTCATGAATCGCATATGGGTACCTCTCTACGGAAACCTCAGAGAGTTAGTCATGGACGAAGCTCACAAACCCCGATACTCTGTCCATCCTGGTTCGGATAAGATGTATCAAGACCTTAAAGCTCATATTGGTGGCCCAACATGAAAGCTGATATAGCCACCTACGTGAGTAAGTGTTTGACTTGTGCAAAAGTCAAGGTAGAGTATCAAAAGCCATCGGGGCTACTTCAACAACCTGAGATCCCAGTGTGGAAATGGGATTAGATCTCGATGGATTTCATCACTAAACTCCCGCGAACTTTGGGTGGTTGCGATACCATCTGGGTGATTGTGGATCGTTTAACTAAGTCCGCACACTTCCTAGCTATTAAAGAAACAGATAAGATGGAGAAGTTGACTCGCATCTACATTAAGGAAGTAGTTTCTCGGCACGGAGTGCCAACATCCATCATCTCAGACAGAGATGCTCGCTTCACGTCCAACTTCTGGCAGTCACTTCAGAAAGCGTAGGGAACACGCTTAGATATGAGCACAGCCTATCACCCTCAGACTGATGGTCAAAGCAAAGGACCATACAGACCTTGGAAGACATGCTTAGGGCATGCGTAGTAGACTTTGGAAATAGTTGGGAAATCCACCTGCCTTTAGTGGAATTCTCGTATAACAACAGTTATCATACGAGTATCTCGGCAGCACCGTTTGAGGCATTATACGGTCGTAAATGTAGATCACCGGTCTGTTGGGCAGAAGTCGGTGACAGTCAACTCACAGGCCCTGAGTTAATACTTGAGGCCACTGAAAAGATTGTACAAATCAGAAACCGCATGGCGGCGGCACGAGATCGACAGAAAAGCTACGCTGATCAACGACGCAAACCGCTCGAATTTCAAGTAGGCGACCGCGTCCTACTAAAGGTGTCACCCTGGAAGGGTGTAATCCGTTTTGGAAAACGGGGCAAACTAAACCCACGTACGTAGGTCCGTTTGTAATCTTGAAACGTATTGGACCCGTAGCTTATCAATTAGACCTTCCTGCTGAACTCAGTGGAGTTCACAACGTGTTTCACGTGTCAAATCTGAAGAAGTGTCTATCAGATGAAACTCTAGTTATTCCATTGGATGAGATTCAAGTGGATGAACAACTGCACTTTGTGGAACAGCCTATCGAGATCATGGATCGTGAGATCAAGACTCGAAGCATAGCAAGATTCGATCGTTAAGGTTCGTTGGGACTCTAAGCGTGGACCAGAGTTCACGTGGGAAAGAGAGGACCAAATGAAAAGCAAATACCCACACCTCTTTGCAGCTGAGCAGCAAACTATCGATACCAACAACTAAATTTTCGGGACGAAAATTCTTTCAACATGGGGATGATGTGACAACCTGGAAATTTCTCATACTTTCGCGTACTATTGTTAACTAAATCCTTGTGCGTGGCACTTGGGAATCTTTGTACATAGCACTTGGGAACTTCTTGTAACTTTGCGTACCATCGTTAACGAACTAACTCTTTGTGCGTGGCACTCTAAACATGTACGCTGCATTCTCAACCGCGTTTACTCAATTTTCGGGACGAAAATTCTTTCAACATGGGGATAATGTGACATCCCGGTTTTTCGGATAACTTAAACGCAATACTTGTCGAATAAATTATGTGCTACGTATTAAACGTTTATAAGTTGGTGCGTTATTATGTGATATACGAGTTCGTGTTTTATGTTAGTTATAATGTATAGACGTAGTAAATAAATAATGAATCGAGCCGAACCGCGACACGAGCCGGCCTCTTTTCTTGCGACTCAAGGAACTAAACTTGGGGATCAAGTTTTAACCCAAACCTTAAACTCAAACTATTCGGTCGCGAGCAAACAACCCAAACCGACCCACCCAAGTCCCTTCGGCCGCGAGAACAAACCCAAACCGCAACCCATTCATCTCTTGCGCCTATATATACAAACACATGCATGGGTCTTTCTTCACAACACACAAAACCCTAGCATCTAATCAGACGTCGGCAGCCTTACGCTTGTTCCATTGATCGCGAGCAGCCCTTGTTCATCTCTTCGATCGCAAACAGCCCTCTTGTCCCTTTGATCGCGAGCAGCCCTCCTTTCAATCCCTCGACCGCAAGCAGCTTGTTACAACTCCATCTTCATCTTCTCGGTCGCAATTATCTTTGATCAATCGGTTCCTCATCTCACTCACGGTTCGTTTACCTTATCATTAAAGATTAGAATTTATCATTTTTACAAGATCATATTCGGATATATGTGTTTGAATGTAGTGATTGTGTTGTTTTCGGATTGATTATGTTAGATTGAAAGTTTGATGTTTGTTCGAAATCTGGAAAATATAGGCTGTGTTTTGTTTATAAAAACTAGAGATATTGATTAGGGTTTGCATGGATGTGATATATGTATTGATCTATGATTAGAAAAATCAGTTCTTGATCGCCTAGGTTCATTGTATTGACGGTTTATGCGAATTAGTGGTGATAAAATGCTGAAACAGGTTGCTGAGTGATAGTTACAGCTGACTTCATCTGGCTGCGAAAAACGGATTTTCTGAAGTCTAAAACGTAGAGATTTGAATAACGAATCTAATGGCGCTGGATTCATATTTTTCTGAAGTCGTTTGATATTTTTAAGTGGCAAATTAAGAACAGTAACTAAAGCTGTGAAAATCCTGAAATTTTGTTAGTTGTTTATCGAGTTGGATTTAATAATCTGTAGGGAGTCGAATCATGAAATTTGTACAGCAACTAGGTATGGAAATTTACGGGCAACTCCCACTGGAATTTTGTTAATTGGACGATCGGTGATTTTTAAATAAATTCTTCCGTGGACTGCAGTCAGAAAGCGACGAATCTGACTGCAGCCTAGTATATTAATATTTATGGTTAATTGGTAAAGTATTAGGACTTGAAAAATTTATATAAATTTCTACAGTATAATTGTCACCTGCTGTAAAATAATTGGAATTTTTGGAACGTTGGAACTATTTTATAAAAATCTAGAAAACAGCCGAATTATGAGTATGTAAGCTGAAACTTGATAACTTGTGAATGCGTGCACCAAAGTGTTGTATGGATTGGATTATGTTCAGATAAATTGTTTTGATTACTATGTTCACATGAGGATACTTGCATGCATGTTTGAGTGTTAGGAATTTTGATTGTGTGTATCACTTTGTGCGTAAATTATGTGTAGAATTTTGTACTGGTGTGTTCACACACTGACTTGAAAACAATTGGTTTGTTAGGACGCAATTAGCGGTCCCATCCTTTACGACTCCTTGCTACACTAACCGAGCAACTAAAGGTGAGTTCACGGCCCCTAATTTTATCCGGTTTTAAACAACAGGGGGAGAAACATGTATACACTCTTCAAACTCAATCTCTTTACGTTATATGAATTTAACGTCACATAACTATTCGGTAACTAAGTTAATGTTAATGTAACGTTATGGTCACTAAGCAGCTATATCACATAAGTCCTCGACAATCTCTCGGATCGTTAGTATTGGGTTTAAATAGCGGGGAAATTATAAGTAGTACTACTGGGCCCGACAAGCCCCATCCGAGCTAGTCGCGCTAGCCGACCGGGTATGGTCAACGGGTGAATAATTTGGCCTAACTTCGCCATGGTCAGTGATAGGCCTGGCAACACGGAGGCACAACAGTCAGCTTCGATCGCGAACACTTACGTGACATAACTTTAGGCTAGCTACCTATATATGTTAACATTGAACTTAATTACGAATAAACTATATTATCCCGGGTTGGGGATAATGGAAACAACAACTATATTATCCCGGGTTAGGGATAATGGAAACAACAACTCTATTATTCCGGGTTTGGAATAATGGAACCAACATCATTATTATTCCGGTTAAGGAATAATGGAACTATCGGTATTATTCCGGGTTGGGAATAATGGAACTAAATCGTTATCCCGGGTTAGGGATAACGGGGGAAACAAACCCATAACCGAACAAACGAATTTATGAAAACCTGTGAACTCACTCATCTTTAATGTTGACACTTGTTTCTTTACATGTTTCTCAGGACGCTAGGAGCTCTAGGTGCACTCACTTGCATTGGTCAAGACATCTTTTATCGAGTCTCATTTACAAACATTGTTTTGGGTTTTTCATTTGTTTTGGCGTTTGTGTTGGCGCCCGTTTCACTACTTATTCTATGCTTCCGCACAACCATAAAAACTAATGCTTCCGCTAAACATTGGTAACTAACTAAGACAATATAAAATCTACGATGAATGGTTAAACAAATGATTTTTGGAAAACGTATTATCAAATCATATAGAGTCGTTCGACGTACTAGTGTTTCAGATTCTGGTTTGTTCACACGCCTCGCGGTAAAACTCCGCAAGTGGAAATTGAGGGTGTGACAAGCTCCTCTGGCAATCTGAGCTTATAAGCTACAGTGCCGACACATTCGACTATCTCGAATGGTCTTATATATCTTGGGCTCAACTTGCCCTTCTTTCCGAAACGCATCACACCTTTCCAGGGTGACACCTTTAGCATGACTTTGTCCCCTATTTGGAACTTAAGAGGTTTACGCCTCTTATCAGCATAACTCTTCTGCCTATCCCTGGCAGCTTTGAGATGATTACGGATTTGCACAATCTCTTCCGTGGTCTCCAGGACAATCTCTGGTCCTGATGGTTGGGACTCCCCAACTTCTGCCCAGTGTTCGGCACTTTCTCCCATATAAGGCCTCAAAAGGAGCAGCTTGATGCTCGTATGGTAACTGTTATTGTAGGAGAATTCTATTAGGGGTAAGTGGTCATCCCAACTTCCACCTAAATCAATCACACATGCCCTAAGCATGTCCTCCAGAGTTTGAATAGTACGCTCATTTTGACCATCAGTCTGAGGATGGTAAGCTGTACTAAAGTTTAAGCGTGTGCCTAAAGATTGTTGGAAACTTTTCCAAAAGTGAGATGTGTATATAGTATCTCTGTCAGATACAATAGATACCGGCACACCGTGTAGGGACACAATCTTGTCCACATACAACTTAGCTAATTTATCTAAATTGTACATTTCTTTTATTGGCAAGAAATGTGCTGACTTGGTCAGCCTGTCCACAATGACCCAAATAGTGTCATTTCCACTTTTGGTCTTGGGTAACTTGGTAATCAAGTCCATAGTTACCATTTCCCATTTCCATGTGGGAATTTCTAATTGTTGTAGTAGTCCTGACACTTCTGATGTTCTGCTTTAACCTGTGAACACGTCAGACACTTAGCTACATAAGTGACTATGGATTTCTTCAAACCCATCCACCAATAATTCTTCTTTAGATCTTGATACATCTTGTCACCTCTAGGGTGAGCTGAGTATCTCGAACTATGCGCTTCTTGGAGGATTAGATCTCTAAGTCCTCCAAAGACTGGAACCCAGATCCTATCATTAAATCGAAGGATTCCATCTTTTCCAGGCGCTAACTGATCAACAGTTGCACCTAATCCCTCATTAGGGACATTAGCCTCTAATGAGCTTGCTTCTGTGCATCTAGTAGCTTCTCACTTAAGCTATTTTGAGCTCAATGCTCTTAGCGTTAATCCTTATAGGTTTACCTTGTTCTTTGCGACTTAAGGCATCACAACTACATTTGCTTTGCCTGGATGGTAGCGAATCTCGCAATCATAGTCATTAAGTGTTTCCATCCATCGGCGTTGTCGCATGTTCAATTCTTTTTGATTGAACATATGCTAGAGACTTTTATGGTCAGTGTATATAATCACTTGGTGCCATACAAGTAATGTCTCCACAATTTTAGTGCAAATACAATGGCACCCAATTCCAAATCGTGGGTGGTGTAATTTCTTTCGTGCACCTTTAACTGTTGTGATGCATAGGCAATTACTTTGCCTTTTTGCATTAGCACACAGCCCATGCCAGTGTGTGATGCATTACACTAGACTACAAATTCCTCAACTCCCTCGGGTAGAGATAACACAGGAGCATGGCTCAACTTGTGTTTAAGAACCTCAAAAGATTCTTGTTACTTTGGACCCCATTATACTTAACATTTTTACGGGTCAAGGTAGTTAAAGGAGTGGCTATTCTTGAAAAGTTCTTAATGAACCTTCTGTAGTAACCAGCCAATCCTAAGAAGCTACGTATTTCTGATGGGGTTTTGGGTACTTCCCAATTCATTATGACCTCAATTTTGGCGGGATCCACTTGGATACCACGCTCACTTACCATGTGTCCAAGAAATTGGACCTCTCTAAGCCAAAACTCACACTTAGAGATTTAGCATAAATTTTTTCTTGCCTTAGTAGTTCTAAGATGCACCAAAGATGTTTCTCGTGATCAGCTTGATTACGAGAATAAATAAGTATGTTGTTTATGAAGACAATGACAAACTTATCCAAATATGGTTTGCAGACTCTGTTCATGAGATCCATGAATGCTACAGGTGCATTTGTCAGCCCAAAAGGCATCACTAGGAATTCAAAGTGACCATATCGGGTCTTGAAGGCGGTTTTAGGAACATATTCACTTCTAACCTTCAGCTGGTGATATCCAGATCTCAGATCAATCTTAGAGAAGTAACTAGCCCTTTGAAGTTGGTCGAATAAATCGTCGATCCTGGGCAGAGGATATCTATTCTTGATTGTTAACTTCTTTAGTTATCGGTAGTCAATGCACATCCACATTGAACCGTCTTTCTTTTAATGAAAAGGATAGGAGCTCCCCAAGGTGAGGAACTAGGCTATATAAAGCCTTTCCTCAAGAGTTCGTCTAGCTGCGTCCTCAATTCTTTCATCTCCGTTGGTGCCAGCCTGTATGGAGCTCTAGCCATTGGTGCTGATCCTGGTAGGATATCTATTCTAAACTCCACTTTCCTGTCTTAAGGTAGGCCTGGTAATTCTTCTGGGAATACATCGGGATATTCTGAGATGACTGGTAGGTCCTCCATGTTTGGCTTAGGCTCATTTATGGTAACTTGCGCCATGTAGATGACACATCCTTTCCTCAAACACTTGGATGCCTTAAATAACGACACCTTGTCTAGCAATCCATAGTGTGAGTCTCCGGGGATGGTGATCATTTCTCCAGATGGGTTTTGATTTTGATGAGTTTCTTATCGCAGGCAATGCGGGCTTGGTTATGAGATAACCAATCCATGCCTAAAACTACATCGAACCCCGCCAATTTCATTGGTAGAAAAGAGATAGGGATGGAATGATTCTTAATGGATATAGAGCATCCATCAAGAATGGAAGATGCTGTTTCTATCGTTCCATCAGCAAGTTCTATCTCATAAGTTTTATCTACAGTTTTTATGGGCAGGTTTAATAGTTTACTAAACTTATGGTTAACAAATGATTTATCCGCACCCGAATCAAAAAGAACTCTAGCGTAAATATTGTTAATGAGGAATGTACCTGTTATGACGTTGTTGTCATTAACGACCTCCCTGGCATTCATTTGAAAGGCACGTGCATTCCTCTTCTTGGCCTCTCCAGGCTTTGCATGTAACGCCTCGTTTTTTCGTACTTTCCTTAATTATAAAGCGTAATCGTATTTCTATTTATGGAAACTTGTATTCTTATTGTATTCGTACTTCATTTCCCAATCTTATAATCCGAGACTTTGATCGTAATAGAATTCATACCTGATACATACTTTCCTTACATGCATTTAATTGTTAAATACGTGTTTACATACAAACCGATACTTGTTATACGTGCAAATACTCATACATTCATATTTGATACCTAAAATATACTTACATATACATTATACATTAGAAAACATGCGAAAATATCAAGTTTTACCATGAAATTAAAGATAAACTAAGTTCAAGGACTAAAAATAGCAAAATCCAGAGAAAGTTGTTTCTAGATCATGGATTGGGCAAAAGTGTGTTTGTTGGTTTGTGTTTCTTGCATTTAATACTCACCTAACTCAACCCCCAAACCTCTACTATAAATACCCCACTCCCCTTCACTCTCAACTCACATCTAAATCTTCTTTTCTCTTCTCTAAAAGCTTTAAAGAGCTCTCTTCTTCTCTCAAAGGACAAAGCTCCTAAAAAGTGAGTTCTAACACACCTCTTTCTTTTGATCTTTCCTTTTTCTTACTACTTGGAAATACCTTTGGAATGTTTCCATAAGTCTTCCATGGAAGACTAGCTTGGAACATCACCATGTCTAAGGTCCCAAGGGTAACGACTTTCTTTTGGTTTTATTAGGGTTTTACCCACAAGTGTTGTATCCTTCCAAGCTTGTTCTCGAAACAAGACTTGAGTCGGTAGAGTGTGATCACTTGGAAGCCTTGGCGATCCTAAACTTCGATCCATCACCTCACTTGATGTTTTCATTTACTTTTTGTCTTTTACTTATATGTTCAAACGTACTCATGACCATCCTTGTCGTCCTTGTGACGACTTGTGCATTGGTATACTATACGAGAGGTTTTAAAAGGAAGGTTCTCCTCCTACCTCCATGTATAACTTCTATGAAATTACATGATGTTTATGAATTACCTTTTGTTATACTATAATATATATATATATATATATATATATATATATATGAAACTAACTGAACTCTTGATGGTAATCAAATGATTATTCGTCATGGTACTAGGTTCCATCACCTAAGTACTTAATCTCTCGTTATGATTCTAATGGGTATCCTAACCCATGAAAACACATCAACCCGAATGGGTCTTATAGTGTCAAAAACGAGTATTAAGTCTAAGTGATTACTTTCTCGTATAAACTACTTTATTTCTTTTAATTCCTAAATCCTCCGTTATCATTCGAATACTTACCGACCTAAGTTCTCCTCTTGTAGGATAACTCGGCGCTCATCCCACCCTTCAACCCACTTCGCGAACTCGTCAAGTTTGAAGACTACGCAAAACCGTGATTACACTCGACCCACTTTTTGTTTACAACACTTTTGGGTGTAACATGTTTACTTATACCAAAACCATAACACTTAAACTTTATGAAATGCACAAACAATCCTATACACATGAATACTCGATACGCTTACATGATGCTTATATCTTGGACATTCTTTATGTGATACTTTAGTTATTAACTTGTTTAAAGCCTTCGTTTGACATGTATAGCACTATACGAAGTCACGCATCCCCCTCCATCGCATAAACTTGAGGCCATGTTAAAACAGCGTGTTTCCATGAGGATTCGTTTAAACATTAATCGTATACGTATACTATGCTTAAACTTGTGTACTCGCCTTTGCTTTTGCATTGAATTGTATTTTAAAACATGTTACAGGTTGATGAAGAGTATGCTATGAAATCAAATAGCAAGGACTTAGATACACACAAGTAGACGTGTAGGCTAAATTTGTTGTATCAATTTTTGTTGTATTATGTTATTTGTAATTTGCTTCAATGTTGTACTTGACAATCGTTATTGAAATGAAATTCGGATTTAATTAAATATTGTCATTATTAGCGTTGTGAGCAATGAGCAATCTATTTCGTCTCACTCTGATGTTTCCGCCATCGGTTGGGGTGTGACAATGCATCATTACCTTTGGGTTTCTTGGGGCAATTATACGTTATATGCCCTTTTTCATTGCAGTTATAGCAAACTGCATCCTTAAGATCCTTGCAATCTAAGGTCTTATGCTCTCTTCTTTTGCAGATACCACAGGGTTTGGTTTGTGGATTTATGCTACACTGTCCCCAATGCCTATATTTACAGTTCTTGCACAGAGGTTTATCATTAGACGCGTGCTGGTTCTTCTTGAACCCGAAATTTCCTTTCTTTTTAAATATTTGGGAGCTATTATCCTCCCGTTTCCTCTTTCCGTCAGTTTCAGTCCTAATTGACCTTTGTCTTACCAAATCAAGGGTGAGGGAAAGAGATAGGTCTACAGCGGACCTATAGGTATCAGGATGTGTAGCCTTTACCATGCCCTTTATTTCGGGCGCAAACCCATTTATAAAACGCGCAATGTGTTTCGATTCGGGGGTGATCAAATAGGAAACTAACCTAGATAGGGAGTTAAAGTCAGAAACGTACTTCCGACAATCTAGGTTTTTCATTGAGAGAGAAAAAAAGTCTGTCTCTAATTTCTCCACCTCATGGGGTGGGCAGTAAGTTTCCTTAACAAGGTCCACAAATTTGGACCATCCCAAATTATACAGGTGTACCTTACCTGTAGACTGGATCATGGCTTTCCACCATATTAGGGCTTCGCCCTTGAAGGATTGTGATACGTACTTGACCACATCCTTATCAGCACAATTGCTGATGTCTACAATCGTCTCCATCTCGTCTAGCCACTTTAAGGCTTCCACAACTCCCTTTTCCCCGTTAAAGTCTCGGGGCTTACAGGAGACAAAGTACTTATAGGTACATCCGTCTTTAACATAATGGGGCTTTTCAGCAAAATCTATTTTATTTGGTTCACTCTTCGCATTGGAAGAGTGAACGAAGCTTTCCTTACGAGCTGAAGATGGGTAGCCAATAATGGCCTAGAGCGAGTAGCACTCGACTCTTTAAGCTTTTCTATGACCTTTCCCATGGCCTTTTCAACAGCCGCATCAATGCGAGCTTGAAAATTTTCATCATCAATATTTTTGTTTTCAGCTTTATTAGATTCAACATTCCTGTGGCTACTTTGTGCTTCATTTGAGTTAGCCATCTTTTAAGTCTTGGGTTCTATATACCAATAAATCTTCATTTAGCCATGGTATATCAACCATATCGGCTTTTAACATTGGATATAACAATCCATTGCCTATACTAGTGTGAATAATATCACAACTCTTAGGCTTAACATAACTATATTTGGCCTAGGTCTTAATAGGACCATTATAGGCAAATTACAATTTGGACATAGTCCATATATTATTGGACAGTGGATCGCGATGTCACAACTGTCATTGTCATCATTGACAATTATATATCTCATAGGCTTGTCCCTAATGGACATATATATATATATATATATATATATATATATGGCATACCCGCCTGTCACTTAGGACATAATACATATGGCATATCAGCCTGTCACATTGGACATAAATTGGGCACCTTGGCCTACATCATAACAGATGTATATGGCATATCAGCCTGTCCCATTGGACATAAATTGGGCACCTTATCAGCTTGTCCCATTGGACATAAATTGGGCACATTGTCCTACATCATAACAGATGTTTATGCATATCAGCATGTCCCTTTGGACATAAATTGGGCACATTGGCCTACATCATAACAGATGTATATAGCATATCAGCTTGTCCCTTTGGACGGTTAGTGTGGTTCCTCAAGCCACACTACCAAGAGTATGAACATTTCATAATGTTATCATAAGAGTACCTTAATGATTGATTAATGGTCTCGGTCACCTTCGACCTTAACGACCTTGGAGGTTTGGACCTAGTCCGTTACCTCTGGATAGAAGGATAACTTCCCTTAACTACCCTGATAGAAGACCCCTTCGTACTTAACTATCATATTTGGCCAATATGTGGTCTACGCCACTTGGCATAATCAAATCTATAAAGGTGTTTTGGAATTATATCGCAGAGCATAAATTTCTAGTAAAATCGAGAAACTTGTTTGAAAAGGATGAATACATATATATAATTCCAAAATACTTCATTAAATTTCAAATTTAGAATTACAATACTAGAAAATGAAATAAACTGTCCATACAAGGACTTTAAAGAAATAAAAATGTCCACGCAGGGACTAAAGAAATAACAATGTCCTCGAAGTGACTACATATTATTAGAAGAGACTTCACTCGTCCTTCTTTCCTTTGACCAACTTGGAGAGCTTCTTGAAGAACTTATTTGTCTTCTTCTCCGTTTTCTCCGCTTGTTGCTACATTTCTTTCATTCTTTCTAAGGCCTCATTAATGGCCTCAAGTGGTGGCGGAGGTTGTGGTTGAGGTTACGGCATAACCGGATACTGGTACCCATAAGTTGGATATCCAGTCGGTGGATAAGTAGGTGGGAAAGGAGACGGGTAAAGTGCGTTGTGCATAACCGCCTGCATGTAGGGGTCTTGCGACCATGCTTGATAGTCTACCGGTGTAGACGGGTTAAAAGGATCATATCCAGACGTGTCTGGATATGTGGGGATTGGGTTAGTATAACCGATGGTGGTGGTTGAACAGTAGGTGTTGGTGTTGGTTCCACTATAGGTGAAACATTAGAGGGTCCACCCATTTGTGGGTCCTCTTGTATTGTGGGGTAGGAGTGGGGTAAAGGTGGCAGCGATCCCGACTTTGTCCGGCGCATACCGACATACGTGCTCCATGCTTTCTCCTTGGTGGTTCAGGTAGTGGTTGAGGTTGGTCCACTGGTTTCATGTGGACATCTTCTTGAACAGGAGGTGGTTGAGAGTGATGAGAATGAGTGTGGGCGAAGGTGAATTGATTCCAATATTGGTCCCACTCATTAGGACCTTGGTAGAGCGATCCGGCATAAGAGTTCGAATCGCTTGAAATTTCAATGGGATGCATATTTGATCCCGACGACGGCATCTCCGGGTCGGAGTCCTCGTCCATGGGGTTTGGCTGGTCCAACTGATTTTGATCGGCTGGAGGCGTGTTAAAGTAATGGTTAGGGTTAAATTCTTCATGATAAGAATGTGAATGGGAATGATGGGTATAGTGTGAGTGATAGGAGTGGTGAGAGTGGAAAGAATTTGGGAATGCGAGGGCGAGTGTCTATTAGAGACAGAGCGTCTCGCTGGTTGCCAAGGAGATGAATCTCCTGATTCTTGGTAAGCATCTGAGTTATGAGGTTGAGGGGTAATACGCCCCGATGGTCCTCCCCTCATTGGACCTTTTCCTCTCCCACTTTGTCCTCGTACACGTGGCGGCATTTTCCTGTTAAAAATTCAATTAAAAAAACAATACTAATAACTTAATAATGAAATGAGTAATCCTAGGTCAATTCCTAGACTCGAAATTCTAAGGAATGTGCTCGTGTAAGTTTTAGATTAAACACAAGAAGGATAGTTTTAATTCTCTCAAACGTTGGCTCTGATACTAACCTGTCACACCCCGGATTTCTAACCCAAATCCATACACCGGTGGGCCCGGGTGGGGAGTATCGTGACGTCAGTTGATAATCATCATAGTCTTAAACACGGCACAACGGAAGTCTTGGAGTAAAATTACTATTACAAACCGAATGTTCAAATATACAAATAATATACAGGCTCGTAATAGAAGATCCACAGACGTATCATAAATTGTACATGGAAAGAATATAAAACAGACTTTGGGCAGATTTAGGATTTGCAAGATCCTCTATCACTACCGAGCACTTCCGGCCTATTTTAGTATTGTACCTGCAGTTTAGTCTTTTGAAAATATGTCAGCTTTCGCTGGTAAATACACCCAACTGACTTATTTGAAAACATTTCAAAAATGTTTTAAGTGTGTATCAGCACAAAATCTTTTATAACTTGGGTTAATTGACCGTCCAACCTTGTTAACAGATTTACATGTTTTTCCATACATACGGGGTACGGAGACCGAGACACAATTAACGTACACACCACTTAGGACTCACGAAGGAGTCAATTCCTCCCAACCTTGTGGGAATGCATAGTTGATGTTTATCGGGTGTATGCCTACACCCACGCTAAGGTCGTGGCCATTTCTATTGTAATGAGCCGAGGATATCCAGGACACGGTAGTTAATCCCTGATGTTTAAGTTATCAAACAAAACTGATTAAAACATAATATGCGAATTTACTAGCCGCACCCGACATTTGATTGATCCCATTTCCGACCAAGCGGTAATAATTTACCGTAACCCAAGCCCGTATAGGGGAAATGAGTCGAGAGTATTTACCTGAGCTAGTCTTCTTTTAAATTTTTAATAACTCAGCCGTACACAAAAGGACTAAGTGCAGATAGCATTTACCAGCAAGTCTCTAGTCTGGATTATGGCATAAACTAACCAATTAAATAGTAACGGTCTTATTTAAGTCACTGACTTAGACCGACTAGCGTACTTGATCAAAACGTATGACGCTAGATTAAACGATGATTGGATAGTATGTAGTTTAATCCTAACAAGTACCTTGACTTGTATAATATGGATAAACTATAAACATTCTGGATTTTGAGACTTAAATGACAAGGTTAAACCCGTTTCGGTTAATTTCAGTAAAATACTTACAAATACGTAACCGTGCGCATATTAGCGATATCGGGTAACTGGATAAGTCATGGACAAGTTCTATATGCCATTATACTTTAAATAAGTTAAAATATCAGAAGGATATCAACTTATATGCCCGTTAAGGTTTTAAAACGAAACTATGCCTCATAAGGGCATTTCGGTAATTTTATACCGTATAAAAGGAACTTGAATATACTTTAATGTTATAGTTAGAAGTATTCTGTAAAAATACTTTATTTATGATATAATATCAATAGGATACCAATTATTTGTGTAATTTATCTTTTATGACCAAACTATGCACTGAAAGGGCATTTTGGTCATTTTACACAAAGTTTATAAATTATTTGGGATCTGAGTTTATAAAATGAACCTACTGAAAATATGTTAAAAATAAGTTTTAAAATCAGTAGTTAACAAGTCTTAGTCGATTAATATGGTTTAAAACCATACTATGCGCCGAAACGGCGCTTATGTCGTAATATCAGTCTTTATGCGATGTTTATGAAAACTGATGTTAAGATCATATTAAAATGTTTTTAATATTTATTTAATATAACATATCTGTAGGTAAATGATTTATCTTGAAAAGATTTGATTAAAACTATTTTATAAGCCACAGGGCTAAAATCGTCATTTATCGACATAGTTTAAGGACCTGTTTGAAAACTCAGTTTATAACTTGGTTTAACATCCCAAATAATCCTACTTATAATATTACATCAGTAGAAAACTCATTTTCAAGTTCATTACCATTTAAAACTTGTTTTATACAAAAAGGACATTTTGGTCAAAGATGGCATAATTATGGAACTTGCACATAAACTTGTATTCTGATTATGATCATGTAATATAACTCAGAGGGTTATACTACATTATATTACGATCATAATGCAACTTTAGATCAGTAGGTAACTAATCTAAATCAGGTCATAATCGAAAGTCAAAGCAGAAGTCAAACTTCACGACTTTCGGTTGCAAACCGACCCTAGAACTGAAATTGACGAGCCGAACATGTTCTTACGTGCTCTAATAATTATTACCAACTTGTTTAAGTGTCAAAACATGTTTCATAACATATATAAGATCAATTTATGATTTTTTTTTCCGAAAAATGGCTTGTTTGACTTTTTAATATCATAACATTGACCCGTCAATTGGTCTAGCAAATGTGATCTTCAGGAGGTATCCTTTATAGGGATTAACACCTACCTTATTACGATCACTTAGCCACGTTCATTTTGAACAATGGCTAGACCATAATTGTCTTAACTGAAACAAGCGTTCGAAAACGCGACTGGCTAAAAAGCTAAACGAAAATGCACAAGGAAGGAACACTTACCAGTGATTCCTAGGGTGCAAAAGAACTATGTTGGATGCTCCTTTTAGCTAGGAACTTCCAGAGGAGGGAGAAGAGTGAATGAATGAGAAAGGTGCAAGTTGGAATGGTGAACTTAAGCACCTATTTATAGTTGGAGAACTCAAAGGAGGTGAAGCCAGGTGTTTAGGGGTGTAAGAGGAAGCTTACAAGTGTCCCAAAACGTGGCATAGCTGATTACAAGTCCATAGTTTCGATTTAATTGTTTTGGAGTTTTGTTTGGGAGCCAAGCAAAACTTTCTGCAGCAGAGGCCTTCTCGCGCACCGCGAGAGACCCAGGCCAGGTCTCTCGCGGCCCACGACCACCCCTTGGCCAGTTTCAAAGTTTGAACTTTAGCCCCTTAACTTTAAAAAGCTTCTAAAAACCTTTTTAAACACCTTTTTGGCACTTTTAGCCCTCCGTAGTCAAGACTTGGCATACCTGGGATTATGCCCGGACATTGTCGAGCTCTCAGTTCGTTAAAAGGTCATTCAGAGGTATAAATTAACATGTTGACACTTATAATCCCTCCATAATCCGACTTTCACATATTTACAAAATTGAACCCTCTCGTCCAACAAATGGCACGTACGAGAGTTAGGACTTCACAAAGGATCACTCAGAGGCTTATTATAAGCATGTTGAATCCAATGTCACTCAGAGGCTGGGCATGTTGACATATCAATCACTCAGAGGCCAAATTTCAAGCATGTTGACATATCAGTCACTCAGAGGCTGTTATTTATGCATCTTAACATTGGACCATCACTCAGAGTCTCAGATTGAGCATGTTGACGCCTTTAGTCCTTATTGGTCTTTAATAGACTATATTTAAAATACAACACGTGTCACTATACTACTGGATACGATTTTACAGGGTGTTACAACAAGGTATGTTACTAACATCTAGATTTGTTGTAACATTCATGTAAAACGGGTTCCAAAACCCGCTCCGTTTGAGAATCAATATTTATTAAAGTTTGTTACGCATTCATTTATTAGGGTTATTTAATATATTTTTAGTTAATAAATAAATTATATAATTAAAATAACCAATAAAGGAATAATAAAGTAATTAAACCTAATAAAAATAAAATAAAATGAACAAAAGGAGTAATGGGGATTCGAACCCAGGTACCCCCACAAAGCTCACACACCAGAACACCACTAAGCCACACACACCAACTGTAGCTAAACCGAAACAATTAATTCTTATGTTCAACAAAATCGTAAACCTGTCAATTTGAAACTGCAAACTAGTAACCACCAATCGATCAATCAAGGCCAAATCCTTGGTTTCAATTGTGAAAACATATGAAACCAATATCAAACATCGGTTACCATTGTGAAATCAAGTCCAATTAAACTGAAAACCGTTAGAAATCAATGATTTCAAAATCTTGAAACCGAAAACTCATAAATCATTGAGCTTATAAATACCCTACCCTAACCTTCATCAGGATTCGCACATTATCTCAATCCTTACTTCAAAACCCCCTCCTCTGTGTTGAAATCAACCTCGCCGGAAATTTTAATTGACTCGCCGGAATTCACAGTGCATCGCCAGGTCTTCTTCAAACCGGAGATAGTAAAGGGTTGTCCATCGGTAAATCTTTAAACCTGCTTAGGATTGTTCATTTTGTTTTGATCATAAATCAGATCTTAAAAACTGATTAGTGGTTGGGATCGGGTTTTGGGTTTTGTTATAGGAAGAAGAAGAAGTGTATATAGAGTTTAAATATAATTAAAATCAGGTTAGACACACAGTCTAGTGGTGGACTGTGTGTAACTTTACAATGAGGTCCCGGGTTCGAGTCTTAGATACGGTCCGATTTTCTTCCATTAAACCCAACCTTTTTATTTATAAATAACATGAAGCAGTAAGCTTATAAAAGTCACCCAGCCCAGTTGGTAGGGCTGGGTGCAATATGAGTCAAGGGTCACCGGTTCGAATCTTGTGCATGGCATGGCAGTGGCCGGAATTCACAGTGCATCGCCAGGTCTTCTTCAAACCGGAGATAGTAAAGGGTTGTCCATCGGTAAATCTTTAAACCTGCTTAGGATTGTTCATTTTGTTTTGATCATAAATCAGATCTTAAAAACTGATTAGTGGTTGGGATCGGGTTTTGGGTTTTGTTATAGGAAGAAGAAGAGGTGTATATAGAGTTTAAATATAATTAAAATCAGGTTAGACACACAGTCTAGTGGTGGACTGTGTGTAACTTTACAATGAGGTCCCGGGTTCGAGTCTTAGATACGATCCGATTTTCTTCCATTAAACCCAACCTTTTTACTTATATATAACATGAAGCAGTAAGCTTATAAAAGTCACCCAGCCCAGTTGGTAGGGCTGGGTGCAATATGAGTCAAGGGTCACCGGTTCGAATCTTGTGCATGGCAGTGGCCGAATGTGTTTTGAAAGAAATAAAAACCTTTTTAAATAAATCAAATTTTTAATTAATCTGATTAGTGTAAATATATCATAAAAACAGAGATTATTTCGGGTTAGACACGTAGCTCAGTTGGTAGAGCTGCGTGCACGTATACGGGAGGTCACGAGTTCGAACCTCACACGCTGCCAAAAATTCGCGAACAAACCAGTCAGACCTGACAAGGCCTTTATTTTTTTTATTACTATTTTTCTTTATTATTATTATTATTATTATTATTATTATTATTATTATTATTATTATTATTATTATTATTATTATTACTATTATTTAAGAAACAATAAATACTTAAAAATAGGGTTTTTAAAGTTTAAAAATGGCATTAATACCACAAAAATAAACCTAAAAATCTAATAAAAAGCAATAATTAAAAATATTAATTTCAAAGAAAAATTTATTTATTTATCGAATTATTTGCATCATTATTTAGGTTAGTTTCCTTCGTCGGTTAAATCCTAAATTCATGCGCATTCGTCGTCAATCCAAGGAAACGCACCCACTGTGAGTGACTCCTTACAAATTCCCCTTTTTATTTACGTTTTGGGGTGTATCATATATCATGTACATATTTTATTTATTCAAACACTTGTGCTAACACCATTATGTGATCTAATGTATATGTATTTTTTTGTGCTTGTTATTATTTGTGGTTACATTATATCCCATTTCAGTGCAATCATTCACATAAGGCCCATCAGTTCCTCGTTGGTCACGAGTTGAGCATCGTGTGCCTCATTAGATCGGCTTCGTTTGATTGAGCCTTGATCTCACAGTTCATCATTTATCATGCTCATATGCACATTGTTGATATTATGTGGTTTGTGGTTTGATTATATATACATATGCTCATATATGGTCCATGCACATTTTTATTAAATTAATCAATGTAACTAATCTGTTTAAATGTTTAATTTAGATTCAATCGCCAACTTTAATTTTACACATGATACAGGTGGACAGGCGAAGGAGAGGAACACTTAGGAATTGGCCTTAGAAGGTGAATAAAATATGTCTTGTTTAGAGCAATATTTCTTGTGTTTGTGTGTTTCTTTGTGGTTGGATATTTTCTTTTAAATTTCAATCAATAAATATGAAACTTAATTATAGTAGTTGTCATCAGCTTTGATGATAACCCAATTATGCCCCGACTTATATTTCTACTGCGGGTCAGGGTGTGACATTCGTTGGATTTACGCTTTTCATATTACATAACATCTAGCTTTGGAGAAAAATCTAGGGTTCTTAAACTAGACCCGTGTCGGTCCAAAGAATCCGAATATTTTTCATAAATATAGTTAGTAGTAGTTAGTAGTGTGTTTGGGTAAGTAAATCTACAAACCATTGTGGAAAAATCGGGTGTTTGCAACCCGTTTCATCAAACCCTTGGAAATTGAGGGGTAAAACAGGTTGGTAAGTGAAAATTGACACTTGGGGTTTGTTTTTTGGGGTATACCGCACACAGATACCGCACACAGGGGATAAAAAAATGTGGATTTTTCGAAGCCGACACGAAAAAATTGAATTTTGGGTCAACACAGTAGCCGACCACGGGGTCGTGCCCCTGGATTTTTTGCAGCATGGGGTCATGTCTTTTCGACACGGGGTCGTGCCCAACCCTCTATTTATCACCTTTTCACTGTTTTTGCCGAGCTTAACTGTTTAAATGTTTGTTCTGTGTATGAAATGGCACCACACAAATGGCTAAGGTTCACAACGGAACACTCTAACTGCGCGGAACACATGGAAATTCTCAAGACCCGTACGGAAGAGCCGCCAAGACAAGTCAGTTTTGACATCTTGGAAAAGGTTGGCCAGAGTGACCGCTATGACAACCTCATCACGGGACCTCTTTGGTTATTTCTTGCGGCACCTCTGCAGTCTGTTTTATGAATTCAATCTTGAATTTTTAAGCACTTTCACCCTTAAGAAAGATATCGAGGATATGTATGATAGTGAAGCTGTGACATTCTGATGTAGTGGTAAGTAGTACAGGATTACGGTTGCAAAATTCGGTATGGATGTGGGGCTCTACACCGAAGGAGAGCTTTCTGAGCATATCTTCTACGATAGTATCCTTGAGTTGCCCGCAACCTCGCCCAACACATTATGGGCAACTATAGGAGATGGGGTTTACAATCAAAGCAGTACCAAAGGCACCAAGATTCGGGACCCGCTCATTCGCTAAATTTATTGGATCCCGAGCCGTACTTTGTGTCAAAGGAGAGATAGTGGAGGCGTTGTCAATCTCAGGGAACTCACGTGCCTATATTGCATCATGAACAACGAGCCTCTAAATGTCGCCTTAATGTTGTTGAAGAATATGGCCACCAATGCTAGAGCTACGGCTCCCACCCTCATATTCTTCGACGGCTGGATTGCCCCGGTCTATAGGGCCTATACTGGACGCGTCCCATGAAGCTTATCAAACGGGGTAATGGTCTCCTGCACTTTAAGGACAAAAAGGGGCGAGTTTGGAACCCAAATGACCCCGACCAGGTCCTCGCAATTGAAGATGATCCAAACCATCAAAAGCCAATACTCCTACGGCTACGCACCAGGTTCCTCCTCTCAAGGTGGTGGTGATTTTCCTAACATGCACAACCTTTACAATCCTATGCGGGAATCACTCCAAATCGCTCGCAACGCCGTCACCACGGGGCAAGGCATTAGCACCCGCGTTGGCGGGATCGAGAGGAACATAGCCTCCATGCGCACCGACATTTCTTACATGCGAAAGCACATGGTGTACCGTGGCCAGGAGGAGGAAGACAACGAGCAGATGGACTCGGACTGAGTGGTGATGGCGAAGGTGATGTCAAGAAGGCGACTAACCCCCGTTCTAAACAATTTACTTTCCAAACAATTTACTTTCAGTTTTTAGTTTTTATGTTTTGTGGTTGTGTGGATGATGAAACAAACAAATGGTCCTAACGTAGGATTTCCATTTCTTGTATTTGTTGTTGTGGTGTGAATAAGCTAACATGTACCTTAGGACGCTTGGAACTACCAAGCATACGACTCCCCGAACACGGAACAGAAAACACGGCACCCTACCAACTTTTCTGAATTTTAACAGTATGTTTACACGGGGTCGTGCTTGCCTGACACGCCCCCGTGTCCATCTTGTCACTGTAACAAAATATTTCTGGAATTGTCACACGGGGTCGTGCCTCCTTAACACGCCCCCATTCCCATCTTCTGAAAGTTTTCAAATTTTTCTGATACTGACACTTTTCACACGGGGTCGTGCCTCCTTAATACGCCTCCGTGCCTGGTTTTTGAAAAATAATTGTTGTTTTTAACCCACTTTTACACATTTAATCAATTCTAACCAATTTTGGACATATTGAGGACAATGTATAATTTAAGTGGGGGGTAAGCTTAACTTGAAATTGTTTGTCCAAAGTAACGAGCCTTACACAAAACTCTACTTGGAAACGCTAAAACACCCCAAATATTTTTCAAAAACAATTTTTTTAGTTTGTTTTGTCTTGTTTATAGTTTAAATTAGAAACCAAGATCTAAAAAATTTTCAAGTTGTTATAAAGTTTACAACCGATAGCGCCATGATAAAAAGATTCATACAAGAAAAATATATAAAAAATGGCAAGACAACTTTGTAAAATTTGATTGTATATATATCTTCGCACATATAGCCTTTTCTCCCATAAAAGGTGAGTTTTGAGCCTTTACCTAGCATAAATTCTATATCTTTACTAAATGCTAATTTTTCGCTTCTTGTGTGAATAGTCGTATGTTTCTTACAAATCTAGAACTTGACAAGACAATACATTCACGGTCCTTACTAACAGATCCAAGTAAATAAATGATGGAGGCATTAGAATTTTAAACTCTCTTTTTCATCTTCAACTTTATTTTCTCTTTATCTCCCCACCAAAAACAACAAAAATATTCCCCTAATAAACCCCTTTGATTCTAAACCTTTCATGTCAAAACCGCAAAAATATCATTTTGCACAAACTACCCATCACACAGAAAACAGTATTTCTTTTCACATTTTTTGTTTTAGTAAAATGCGGTCCTTTTGAAAAATATAAAAAGAGATACACTTAGTTTTTATTAAAAAAAAAGAATATCTCTCTAGCTACTTGAAATAAATAAGAAAAAATTTATTGCTGATAAATATATAGCTTATAACTAAGTCACAAAAATAAATTTTCAAAGGAAAAACCGACATTTTATGTTTTTAGCCACTTTTAAATAAAACCATCCTATCCCTAACCAAAACCTACCCTTTTAAAGTCCTCTTGATATTTACAAAGACTTTGTTAAAAAGGAGAAGGTTTGATCGCTTGTCAAGCATATGGTAGGAGTAAGATCCATACAGGTCTCGAGCGTATCACTTATACATTTACGACCGAGTGTTGAGTTATCACTTGTGAGGTGTGTGAACTTGTATACAACTAAATAGAATTTTATAAAGGCATGTTATGCCCAAAACTATTTATTTTTCTTAAAAATGTTCTAAACAAATCATGACGAAGTAAATAATATGGAAACAAGAATAAAAATAGCTTAGATTCCCAACACTCTACAAACAATACCCAAAAACTTCTTTTCTACAAATTCCATTTGGATGTGTAATCAATATTAAAGAGTTTTGTTTGAGTACAAGCAAATATTCAAGTGTGGGGGCATTTGGTATGCGTCAAAAGCAACATATAAATTGTATAAAAAACGGTATAAAATCAACCATTTTTAGTACTAGCGTTGGAAAAATTGCGTTTCTTTGTTTACTTTTGATTTTAAAGATAAAAAGAGCTTAAATGTACGAAAAGAACAAATTAACACCAAAATCCAGCATAATTATGAAAGAATGGAAGACAATACACTATACCAACCTCCCGAGCTTCACTCCAAGAACAATAACGACAAATCAAAAGTCTGGCACGGGGCCATGCCTCGTCGGCATGGGGTCATGCCCCTTCTAGACTCCAGATCAGAAGAAGATAAACAAGACAGACAAGAGACACGGGGCCGTGTCCCTATGGACACGGGCCGTGGTCAACTCTCAGATTTGCGTATCTTGGAAAGTACAGTAAGTACAATGGCCACGGGGCCGTACCGTTGACACACGGGGCCATGTAACAGGTTGATCTGACAATAGAATTAAATGAAGATAGAGAAGAAGGAAGGCATGGGGCCGTGTGAGTGGTCTATTTCTAGCTATAAATAGGGGTGCTTGTTTCCATTTCAACTCATCCCTTGGCAAACCATTTCTCTCACATCCACCACCACTCCATCATCATCTTCAACCATATTCTTTAGATTTTAGAGTGTGTAGCAGTTTCAGGATCCATGATTGATCATAAGAGCCTTTTTCAAACTATGGTCATGCTTGGCTAATCTCTTACATCACTTGGTGAAGACAAACTCTTTTATGTATTACTTTTGATTTCCAAATTTTGGTTAACATTTTAATTGGGTATGTATTAGTGACTTTAATAACTAGTTTTTTATATTGAAAGTGAACTTTATTCTATAATCTTTCATCTTTCGTTAATTCACTCATTGTCTTTACGGTCAATATAAAGCACGTTAACTGCCTAGAAGGGGGTTAGAAGGGTGGTATAGGTACAGTTCTTGCGTCGTTCAGTGTATAGATCCTTGAGGACTTCGGTCAAACTTATTAGGACTTCCCTTGAGGTAGATAACATCAAATCGGGGGAAGTAAGAACAGCTTGAGCCCCTTATAAACAAACTACTATTAAAACTTTAAACCGGCCTTGTGGGATTGTATACCTGCTAGCTCTGACCAATATTGTCACACCCCAACCAATGGCGGAAACATCAGAGTGAGACGATAACGAGATTGCTCATTGCTCACAACGCTAATAATGACAATATTAAATTTAAAGCCAAATTTCATTTCAAGAATAATTGTCAAATACAACATTGAAACAAATACAACAATTAAACTTAACACAGTACAACAAAATTGATACAACAACATTAACCTAAACGTCTAAATATGTGTATCTAAATCCTTGCTATTTGATTTCATAGCATCCTCTTCATTAACCTATAACATGTTTTAAAATAACAATTCAATGCAAAAGCAAAGGCGAGTACACAAGTTTAAGCATAGCATACGTATACGAATAAATTTTAAACAAATCCTCACGGCAACTATGATTCTACAAGAGCATATACAAGAGATGCAATACTACTAGTCAAACCCTTAACGCAATCACGATGTTTTAACATGGCCTCAAGTTTACACGATGGAGGGGGGATGCATTACTTCCTAAAGAACTTATATATGTCAAACGAAGGCTTAAACAAGTTAATGACTAAAGTATCACCTAAAGAATGTCCAAGATATAAGCATCACGTAAGCGTATCAAGTATTCATGTGTATAGGATTGTTGTGCATTTCATAAAGTTTAAGTGTTGTGGTTTGGTATAAGTAAACATGTTACACCCAAAAGTGTTGTAAACGAAAAGTGGTTCGAGTGTACTCACGGTTTTGCTAGCTTCCCTTTGTTAATTCCGTGAAGGGCTTGGGGAGTTGGAGGATCACCAAGCTATCTTTTGAAAGCCTTGAACCTTTAGATAGAGAGAACTTTAGAGCTTTATAGAGAAGAGAAGAAGTGTTTGAGGCGTGAAATGAAAGTGGGAGGAGGTGGGTATTTATAGTTGAGGTTTGGGTTGAGTTAGGTGAGTATTAAATGCAAAAAACACAATCCAACAAACACAAAATGGACCAATCCATGGGCAAGAAACCACTTCTCCGGATTATGCTATTTTTAGTCCTTAAACTTAGTTTATCTTACATTTCATGGTAAAACTTGATATTCTCGCATGTTTTCGAGTGTATAATGCATATGTAAGTAAATTTTAGGTATCAAGTATGAATGTATGATTATTTGCACGTATAACAAGTATTGATTTGTATGTAAACACGTATTTAACAATTAAATGCATGTAAGACAAGTATGTATCAGGTATGAATTTTATTACGCTCAAAGTCTCGGATTATAAGATTGGGAAATGAAATACAAATGTGATACGAGTACAAGTTTCCATAAATAGAAATACGATTACACTTTCGAATTAAGGAAAGTACGAGAAAACGAGTCGTTAGAGTTTCCCCTCCTTTAGGAAATTTCGTCCCGAAATTTATTCAAGAGGAAGACTTTGGAAAAAGATGTCATTTTGGTGAAAATATTTGGCCAAAATCAAGATTCTGATGTTTAAAGTTTTTGCGGAGTTCATGTATAAGTGTGTCAATATGTATCGAAATCTTGAAGGATAAAATAGTAGGTTCCATGAAAGTAATTTGTTTGACTAAGGTGTTTTTGAGACACCAATCGTAAACGTGTATAAGGATAAGTAAAAACGTGTATTTGTGTGTGTAAGCCAGTGAGTTTGACTGGGTCTGGACAACACAATGGAAGGAATATTTTAAAAGAGTGCGACCTAAGAGGAAGGTTTTAGTATGACTAAGGATGTATTTTGATTAAAATGAGCGGTTCGCACCGTAAGTTGTAAGAAAAGTTTTGTCAATTCTAAGGTGTATTAGTAAAATCACTTGTTGTAGAAAATGTTTATTAGAGAGAGCTAGGTTGGTAAATATTTAGGGTTTCTAAAAGGTTTGGTGGTAATGGACCGACTACTTGAAGTTTGTGTGTAGATAAGAGTGAAAGATAGTTTAAAAAAAAGAAGCATTTTGACCAAATGGAGCTAGAATGGATTGAACATTTTAGGTGATTTGCCGTAAATAAAGTTTGGATGAAAGGTTAAAGGAAGAAGTGGGAATATCGTGGTATGGTAGTGAATGATTCGGTTGGTGTATACGAGGGGTAAAAATGGTATGGATATCGGATAAAATGCGAACATGGAATGTTGAGAGATGCTAGTGATAGTTGTGGCGGTTAAAGCTAACGATTTCGAGAATGAAGCTTTGTCATGGGTAATCGAGTACTAATCATTTCGAAGTGGGGTCACCAAAGTTTGTTATAAATCAAATGTATTTAACAAGGTCCGGGAAACACCGAATTTCTCATGGCACGTTTTACGAAAGTTTGGTAACATGGTAGGGACACTTATATATACGAAGTACCAGCGGCGTATCCACCATGTTCACACCATGTTACGTTGTTTCGCTATTCGGTGTCATGTTACGTTCTGTGTTGTGATACACAGTAGAACCCACTATGGTTTTCATGCGCCTACCAATATAATCACGTGTGCACCCGCAATTATTTTGGTTTGTGCATGATCCGCATAGTTTGTACTAGTAGTGTACGGGTCAGGTTACATCTAGTATGCAGAGGGTATGTAAGATAGTGTATAAAAATTAAGTATGTAAGCATGATTGTATGTATGTATGAGTGTGTCAAACGTAGGCGAAACCACTCGGGTTATGCCTACTTACACATTTCAAGTATGACTACCAAGTAGTGCGAGTGCATAAATTTTGAGTATGATTGAAGACAAATACGTATAACATTAGCATGCAGTAACAAGCGTATAGGTGGAATAAAATGGGATTTAGCATATATAAGTTATCATGAAGTTGCGAGCGTGTAACATACGAAGTGTAATGGTGATATATTGTCATGTAATATTGACTGTATAAATAGGAACGTATAAGGCAGTGGTTGCTTGAGTCAAAACATTGAGTTGGCTAAAATAAGTCGGGTTTGTCGGGAATGAAGGACCAAAATTGTGAGTGTCGAGTGAATATTGAGAAAATTTTTAGTTTTGATGTAAAATGTGGTTTGTAAAAAGAAATGCTACTTTTGTTTTAAAATTTGTATTCGCATATGAAATTTTCTTGCCCATGTGTTCAGATTTAGATTTGCGTATATTGAAAAAATTGTAAAATAGTGAGTTTGCTTTATTTTATTTTATTGATGCAAGAAAAGTCGTGTTTTGAAAATTTTCATGTAAAACTTAAATTTTTGAAAAGTATTTTAGCAAAGTACTTATACATATGTGAGAGAAAGTTTTCGTTGGTTTCTTGTTGGAAATAAATGTCTTTAGAATGGTAGTATCAAGTGAGTGTGTTTTGGACGACTTGTGAAAATCGAGGGCAAGAGGTTCGTTTGACCTACTAAGTTGATGGGTAGCATTTCATAAAGTTTTTAAAAAATTGTGAATGAAACGTTTAAAGTCTCACTAGGGGTTTTGTGGATGTAAATTACGTAAATATGTTGTAGGGTGAGAAATCATTTGGGTACAATAGTAACGTTCGAGGTTTATGAATAAATGAGAAAAATTGAAACAATGATAAAAGGTTTAGGTATAAGTTTTGATATAGTGATTGTTATGAAAATAGTCGAGTTGGAGTTGGACTTCGACTCATTTCTCCAACTTGAGTTTTGCAAAAAAGGACATCTAGGTGATCAAAAATAAAAATCACGTTTGAGCATGTAAGTATTGTATAACATGTACGAGTTCACATAGATGACATAAGTATAACAAGTATTCAATAGTATAAACACGTATGATTGTGTAAGGAGTATAAATTTAGTTGGTTTGAGAGAATTACTATTGTTTTTGATTGCGAAAGATATGCGAATTGTGCATCGGTTCGAAATGAACGAGGTAATAAGTATTAAAACACATAGAAATTGAGATAGCATAAAAGATAGACTTGGTAAAATATTGGAGTGCTTTGGGTTGAGAAGCATCGACTATTACAAAGTGAATCGAGGATCCTTTCAAATTAGAGGGACGTGCTTTGGCCTATAGGTGAAATGCTCTAGTCGAGAAGCGATTAACGGCATTTCACCCTTCCAGTTACTACACGTATCTAATTGATCGAAAAATCGAAACTTTGGCGAGATTGAAAATCGAGGAGTGGGACTAGTTGACAAGGTGCGGGTTTCACCCTAACTTGGCAACATCGTACCCTAATCGTGGTTGGTACTTACCAGACTAAGGAGAGAATTCCGACTCATTAGTAAGGGTTCACTAGAGTTTGAATTGGAAAATTTTCCATCAAGATGTGGATTTCACTCCTAACTTGATGCCGAAATTTCGTGCAAAAAGAATAAGAATAGCGGAATGAGAGTTGTTCACCAAATTGTGGGTTTCACGCCTATTTTAGTGAACTCGTCTCGTTTGTGTTACGAGTGTCTTCAAGTCTTCAAAGTGCGTATTGTGTAAAAATGTCTTAGGAAAGACATCATGTATATCTATTAAGACCAAAAGAAAAGAGGAGAAGCAAGTAGGGAGCATAAAGTTTTAAGCATAAACAAGAATGGTCAAAACGGATACTTAGAACTATAGGCTAGGTCGAACATGGCCATTCTACCTAATTCCCTATAGCTATGGCTCTGATACCAATCTGTCACACCCCAACCGATGGCCGAAACATCGGAGTGAGACGATAACGAGATTGCTCATTGCTCACAACGCTAATAATGACAATATTTAATTTAAAGCCAAATTTCATTTCAAGAATAATTTCAAATACAACACGGAAACAAATACAACAATTAAACTTAACACAATACAACAAAATTGATACAACAACATTAACCTAAACGTCTAAATGTGTGTATCTAAATCCTTGCTATTTGATTTCATAGCATCCTCTTCATCAACCTGTAACATGTTTTAAAATAACAATTCAATGCAAAAGCAAAGGCGAGTACACAAGTTTAAGCATAGCATACGTATACGAATAAAGTTAAAACAAATCCTCATGGAAACTATGATTCTACAAGAGCATATACAAGGCATGCAATACTATTAGTCAAACCCTTAATGCAATCACGATGTTTTAACATGGCCTCAAGTTTACACGATGGAGGGGGATGCGTTACTTCCTAAAGCGTTTATACATGTCAAACGAAGGCTTAAACAAGTTAATGACTAAAGTATCACATAAAGAATGTCCAAGATATAAGCATCATGTAAGCGTATCAAGTATTCATGTGTATAGGATTGTTTGTGCATTTCATAAAGTTTAAGTGTTGTGGTTTTGGTATAAGTAAACATGTTACACCCAAAAGTGTTGTAAACGAAAAGTGGTTCGAGTGTACTCACGGTTTTGCTAGCTTCCCTTTGTTACTTCCGTGAAGGGCTTGGGGAGTTGGAGGATCACCAAGCTATCTTTTGAAAGCCTTGAACCTTTAGATTGATAGAGCTTTAGAGTTTTAGAGAGAAGAGAAGAAGTGTTTGAGGCGTGAAATGAGAGTGGGAGGAGGTGGGTATTTATAGTTGAGGTTTGGGGTTGAGTTAGGTGAGTATTAAATACAAGAAACACAATCCAACAAACACAAAATGGACCAATCCATGGGCAAGAAACCACTTTATCCGGATTATGCTATTTTTAGTCCTTGAACTTAGTTTATCTTACATTTCATGGTAAAACTTGATATTTTCGCATGTTTTCAAGTGTATAATGTATATGTAAGTATATTTTAGGTATCAAGTATGAATGTATGATCATTTGCACGTATAACAAGTATTGGTTTGTATGTAAACACGTATTTAACAATTAAATGCATGTAAGACAAGTATGTATCAGGTATGAATTTTATTACGCTCAAAGTCTCGGATTATAAGATTGGGAAATGAAATACGAATGCGATACGATACGAATACAAGTTTCCATAAATAGAAATACGATTACACTTTCTGATTAAGGAAAGCACGAAAAAGTGAGGCGTTACAAATATGGCCGAGGGTAGCGTTGCCTCCAAAAGAGGGACATGCCACATTTTGTATTAATAGTTTACTTAGTTATCTTTCAATATTCCGGCCTTAAGGGACTGTATCCCTTCTACTTAGACCATTATGGCTGAGGGTACTGTCGCCTCCAAAAGAGGGGCATGCCACTTAAATCAAGATAATCTCTTAAAATCCCAAAGTGCGGAAATCCTCAAAGGATACATAAAGGATAAGTCAGAACCAAGTGATTCTATCTTGTTTAGTTGTTTTCTTTTATTCTCTCTCGTTTATTTTTAATTTAGTTTTTAAAACCTTTTCCAAAAAGTTGAGTCGGTTAGACGTTGACGCTAATCCGTTATTAAACGCTCTTGTGACCTTGGTCGATCTCGGTATCTTACTATCACTAAACTACACAAACGATGGGTGCACTTCCCTAACGTGTTGTAGAGACTGATTGTGTTATATCGTGTTTTATAAATTTAAAGCTTACGAAAACGAGTAAAAAGTAATTAAAATATATCAAAAATTATACCCACACTCGCACACGTCAATATACATTAGAACACTAAAACCAAGGTCATGAACTTTATTATTTAAATCCACATAAGCATCCAAAAATCAAAAGAATAATAATCAAACAAGTATATTCATCGTATGACCTAGGTAGAAAAGAAATCTAGCCTAACATAGTCATGAAATCAAGAATAATCATCTTCAAGAGTTTATCAAACATGGTAAAAAGAATATAAACGAAAGACCCGAGTAATAAGATGATTAACACCTGACAGATTCGATCCCACGCTTCAATTCTTCACTCCGAGCTCTATTGATCTTCAAAATCTCTGGTTTCAGCTTCTTAATTCATATTTTGGGGTTCCAAGTTCGTCTAGGGTTGTCTAGTTATGATTAGGGTTAAACATAGGCTAAATTAGGGTCAAATAACGAAGTTTAATGCGATGACCAGCCCACACGCCGCGTCGCGCGGGCTGCTAGGGTCACCTGGTTGCGTGACGTGTCAAACTTGCTAACTGAGAAAATGTTTCGTCCATAACTTCTTCGTTTCAACTTTGTTGTTTCACTGTTTTCACCTACAGTTTCGTAATTCAATTATCTATCTTTTTATCTTCTTAAAAATCCATTTCCATTTCATGAGAATCCTTCACTAAGCCTAAACCTCCTCCCGTGTGCTTGTTTCTTTAACGTTTCAGCGCGTTTTCACTTTCGGTAGCCCATAAAGCACACAAGACACAATGATATACAAAACCCATAGAAAAAATGACACAAAATGGCTCAAATTATTATAGACAAACTATACAACGGAAACAAATGTAATTTGCATTACATCATCGGGGCACTCGTGGATAAGGGATTCTTGGGTTCAAACCCGAGCCAGAACACCACCGCCACCCATGCTGGTAAGGCGGGCGGATTCGGCTAGCCACAACCACAACCCTTGTGAAGTTTACGTTTTCAAGGTTGATATGACCGTTAAAATTTTGTTTTGACCATTGCTTAAAAAAATCAAATAATTTTCTCTATTTAACCAACCCATTCCAATATTTTTAATCTACCCATCCACAGAAACTTTTTCAAATTTTTATTTCAATCTACAAAAAATTCCACTCAGAATGTCAAGGAATTCGTGGACCGAAGAAGATATTGCGTTGGCTACGTCTTGAGTCGCAACCCATCATGAATGAGCATCTACTAGTAGAGAGGGTTTCGTTTTAAAACCATGTTTTCCTACAATTTTGTCTCCATGTCGGGGAGACCAACCGAACCATGGATTAACTTATATCACGTTTATGCATTTAAATGTACAAGATTTTATAGGAGGTTCAATAATGTGGAAAATCCCGACAACGACCTCCCGAAAGTTGAAGTCATTTAAGTGGCCCTTGCCGGCAGGTTCGGCTAACCACAACCACAACCCTAGTAAAGTTTACATTTTCAAGGTCAATATGACTGTTTAAATTGTGTTTTGACCATTGCTTTTAAAAAAATTCAAATTCAAAAAAAATAAATAACTTACTCTATTTAACCAACCCATTCCATTATTTTAATCTATCTAGTCCACATAAACTTTTTCAATTTTTTATTTCTATCTACAAAAAATTCCACTCAGAATGTCAAGGAATTTGTGGACCGAAGAAGATATTGCGTTGGCTACGTCTTGAGTTGCAACCCATTATGAATGAGCATCTATAGTAAGAGGGTTTCGTTTTGGAACCATGTTTTCCAACAATTTTGTCTCCATATCGGGGAGACCAACCGAACCATGGATAAACTAATATCACATTTATGCATTTAAATGTACAAGATTTTATGGAAGGTTCAATAATGTGGAAAATCCCGACAACGACCTCTCAAAAGTTGAAGTCATTTAAGTGGCCCTTGCGGGCAGGTTCGGCTAACCACAACGACAACCCTAGTGAAGTTTACGTTTTCAAGGTCAATATGACTGTTAAAATTGTGTTTTGACCATTGCTTTAAAAAAATTCAAATTTAAAAAATCAAATAACTTACTCTGTTTAACCAATCCATTCCATTATTTTAATCTACCCCGTCCACAAAACTTTTTCAATTTTTTACTTATATCTACAAAAAATCCCACTCAGAAGGTCAAGGAATTCGTGGACCGAAGAAGATATTGCATTGGCTACGTCTTGGGTCATAACCCATCATGAACAAGCGTCTACTAGTAGAAGGGTTTTGTTTTGGAATCATGTTTTCCAACAATTTTGTCTCCATGTCGGGGAGACCAACCGAACCGTGGATCAACTTATAATTACGTTTATGCGTTTTAAATGTACAACATTTTATGGAAGGTTTAATAATGTGGAAAATCCCGATAACAACCTCTCGAAAGGTGAAGTCATTTAAGTGGCCTTTGTGGGCTAATAACATACTTACGGCTAGGAATTTAAATACGTTTCGACATGACAAATTATTAAGATGTATGTTTAATTTTTATGTATTGTTTAAGTTTTATGTTTTTTAGTAATATTTAAGTTTTATGTTTAACTAGTTTTTAAAACCCATGTTTTACGACGAGACTGTTAATCAAGTAAATGACAATAGAGGCATTGAATACGCAAGTAAATGAAGACGCTGATAACAAAGCCACAACATTTTCCATACTTTGATGTTCTATTCAAGACAACTTATGCATGTTAATCATTCACGGTGGAAAGACCATTAAGGCTACTTGGTGTGGGTGATGGGCCTCCCTGGAGGACGACCCGCCACATCAGCATCCACGTCAGAGTCCTTGGAGGACGCCCCTCCAATGATAGAACCAAGGAAATAGGTGGCGACCCGACCCCACCTACTTTTTTTAATATTATAGCCGTCCACCACACCACCACCATCAGCTCCACCTCCGGTCACCACTCTCACCATCATCTTCTCCTGCAAGTGCCTCGTTGGCAATCATCACCACCACAAACTCTTCTCCTGTCGCCGACAATCATCACCACCCCAAAAACATCGGAATCATCATCACCACCTCACCTACATCTACCGGCATCACCCACCACATCTACCGCCATCACCATCACCACCCCACCCCCAAAAACATCAGAATCAAACCCTAACCTGTATCATCTACCGAATGAGAGAGAAATATGAGAGACAGGGAGAGGAACACGAAACATTGGTGACGATGGAGTCTGTTGATGACGGTGACAGGTGGTAGTGGGCGGTCAGGTGGAAGTGGTGGAGGGTGGTGGTGGTGGTAGTTGTCGGGTGGAGATGGTGGAAGGGGGAGATGGTGTGGGTGTTCAGTGAGTTTAAAAAGCCGGCCCGTCTCCACGTCTCCCTGCCGACGTTGAGGACGACGACGAATCACCCGCCGCGGTGTTGAGGGGCGTCGCCGGTGCAAGCCGGGCCTGGGACGGCCCCCACACCGAGTGACCTAATTGTACTTCTATTCAAGAGAAGTTGACTTGCTAACTACCAAACCCTACACCATATCGTTTTCATGGATACATGGAAAACTTGAGATTTAAAAACAAGTGATGTTGAAGTTTTCTGTTGGAAAAAATGAAAAATTAAGTTTTGAGTAAATTACAATTTTTTTGCTATATGTTAATACTCATTTTTGGGTCGTGTTCTTTGGCGTAAAAATTGACGAGCTCAATACTTAATGTTTCAAAATCCTGCACGGTATGTCCTTTAACCCTAACCTAATTAAATTTTTTTAGTTACGTCAAATTACACAAAGGTATTTTAGTCTTTTTACCCATTTATTTAATATTATTAAAAAAATAAAACAAACATTTTTAAAAACTATATATATATATATATATGTATATATATATATATATATATGTATATGGGCAGGATCTGGAGAAAAAGTCTAAAAGTGTGAAACGGTGAGAATTATTTTGGTGTTGACATGTGATATTGGATATATATATATGTATATGGGCAGGATCTGGAGAAAAAGTCTAAAAGTGTGAAAACGGTGAGAATTATTTTGGTGTTGACATGTGATATTGGTGCTAACTTCAACTAAGGGTAATATTGTCAAAAGGCTCATGCACATGCCGAAGACTATGCATATGCAAGTCACATGTGTATTCCACTATCTTTTTTAAACTCCCGTAACTTATTTTATACGTGATTATTTTTAAAAACAAATTACACCATAAAATAGAATGTTTTATCATCTTTCTAACGAGTATATTATTGCTATACTTTTGAAATAAAAAAAAATAACATAATCTAGGTGTCCAAACAAAAAACGCCATAAAAACACAAAGTCCAGAAAAACGCCATGAAAATATCTAGTTGAAAACACTACAAAACCCCATTTCGGAAGAAAAAAAGTCATAAAAACACCTAGTTCAGAAAAACGCCATAAAAATCTAGTTGAAAACGCCATAAAAACACTCAGTTCAGAAAAACACCATAAAAACCCCGTTGAAAACGCATAAAACATAGAGTTGAAAGCGCCATAAAAAATCCAGTTCATTTTTAACTCCCTCCTGGTACTTCCAAGGCCCCAAATATTTACAAAAATGACACCGCATTAATCTCAGCCATAAACCACTAATATCTTATGGCTGAAAATCATTTTCACCGTTTTCACTTTTTTAAGGCATTTTCTCCCGATCTCATTTCTGTATATGTATTATCTCTCTATAGCCATAAAAACACAGTCCAGAAAAACGCCATTAAAATATCTAGAAGAAAACACTATAAAACCCCATTTCAGAAGAAAAAACGTCATAAAAACACCTAGTTCAGAAAAACGCCATAAAAAATCTAGTTGAAAACGCCATAAAAACACCCAGTTCAGAAAAACACCCTAAAAACCCAGTTGAAAACGCCATAAAACATAGAGTTGAAAGCGCCATAAAAAATCCAGTTCATTTTTTACCCTCTCCTGGTAGTTCCAAGGCCCCAAATATTTACAAAAATACACCGCATTAATCTCAGCCACAAACCACTAATATCTTATGGCTAAAAATCATTCTCACCCTTTTCACATTTTCAAGGCATTTTCTACCGATATCATTTATTTATATATATATATTATATATATATATATATATATATATATATATATATAATATATATATATATTATCTCTCTATAGCCATAGAACACAAAGTCCAGAAAAAAGCCATGAAAATATCTAGTTGAAAACACTATAAAACTCCATTTCAGAAGAAAAAAACGTCATAAAAACGCCTAGTTTAGAAAAACGCCATAAAAAAATCTAGTTGAAAACGCCATAAAAACACTCAGTTCAGAAAAAACACCATAAAAACTCAGTTGAAAACGCCATATAACATAGAGTTGAAAGCGCCATAAAAAATCCAGTTCATTTTTTACTCCCTCTTGGTATTCCCAATGCCCCAAATATTTAAAAAAATGACACCGCATTAATCTCAGCCACAAACCACCAATATCTTATGGCTTGAAAAATTCTCACCGTTTTCACATTTTCAAGGCATTTTCTACCGATCTCATTTCTATATATATATATATATATTATCTCTCTATAGCCATAAAAACACAAAGTCCAGAAAAACGCCATGAAAATATCTAGTTGAAAACACTATAAAACCCCATTTCAGAAGAAAAAAAACGTCATAAAAACACCTAGTTCAGAAAAACGCCATAAAAAATTAGTTGAAAACGCCATAAAAAAACGCAGTTCAGAAAAACACCATAAAAACCCAGTTGAAAACGCCTTAAAACATAGAGTTAAAAGCGCCATAAAAATCCAGTTCATTTTTTACTCCCTCCTGTTAGTTCCAAGGCCCCAAATATTTACAAAAATGACACCGCATTAATCTTAGCCACAAACCACTAATATCTTATGGCTGAAAATCATTTTCACCGTTTTCACATTTTCAAAGCATTTTCTCCCGATCTCATTTAAAATATATATATATATATATATATATATATATTATATCTATAGCCATAGAACACAAAGTCCAGAAAAACGCCATGAAAATATCTAGTTGAAAACATTATAAAACCCCATTTCAGAAGAAAAAAAACGTCATAAAAACACCTAGTTCAGAAAAAACGCTATAAAAATCTAGTTGAAAAAGCCATAAAAACATCTAGTTCAGAAAAACACCATAAAAACCCAGTTGAAAACGTAACAAAACATAGAGTTGAAAGCGCCATAAAAAAAATCCAATTCATTTTTTACTCCCTCCTGGTAGTTCCAAAGCCCCAAATATTTACAAAAATGACATCGCAGTAATCTCAGCCACAAACCACCAATATCTTATGGCTGAAAGTCATTCTCACTGTTTTCACATTTTTAAGGCATTTTCTCCCGATCTCATTTCTATATATATTATGTCCCTATAGCCCTTCCCCCTACCGCCTCCCACCATTCTCAGTGGCAAGTAAAAAGGTTTTTTTTCAAAGTGTTGTATTTGAAACCAAAGTTTCTTAGAGATATTACCAAATTTGCTTTTTTCGTTTCCCATTCTCTGAGCTTATTCGCCCTATACCATGATCCACTGCAGTCTTCAATTTCAAGAATCATTACTTGTGATCATGTAAATTTCATTATAGAAAACCATGACTAATACATAATACGTATCATTTTGTTTGTTTTGCTATTGTTTCAGAAGCAACCCCAAAGACAATTATGAAGACAGTGGGTGTAAAAGGGCTCACCCTTTATTATTTGTAATCACATCTCCAGGTTAGTCATTTTTGTTATACATTTTCATAATAATCACATGTCATATATATGATAACCTAGATGTAGGGTGTTTGGATGTGAGCTATTTTTTAATGATTAGGCTACTTTAAGTTGTAATAATAACGTTGAATGTGTTGACTGTTGAGTATGTATCAAATTTAGTTGATTTAATAATTATGCTACTTTAAGTTATAATAATAACGTTGAATGTGATGAGTATGCATCAGATTCAGATGATTCAAGGAATTAATAGATAACAGGGCATATATGTAACTATTCTTACTATTTTAGATGATTATGCTACTTTAAGTTGTAATATATTCTTACCATTTGATAATTTTTGTTTGTATTTCATGTTGTATATCTATTCTTGCAGATAAAAGGTTGGAAAGTAGTTTCGCAAAGAGTAAACTATGAATTCTAAAGATGGTTATATTCTCTATGCTTTTTATGACACAATAAATTCGGTTTAGTGATACCTTATGTAGTTATATTCAGGGGTTTGTATATTTTATAAAGTTCATGTGATCTAAAATCTTACTATTATGGAAAACAAAAGAATACTGTGATTTAGACAAGAGAGGGGATTTTACAGATGCGCATTTATAAAGTGATTACTGCTACTTGAAGATTCGAAATCACATATTTTAAGCTTAGAGATAGTTTTACATTTATCTTGGTAAAGCTTTTTTTGGTATGACAAGTCACTTCTGTGTTTAAAGGTGCTACATTTATGAGGTGTTTTAGTGTGGAAGAAGTTATAGAAAGAAAGATGAGGATAATATATAATGCCACCACACACTTGACAAACCATTGATATGTTTCAGACTAAAAAAGTAGTAAAAATGGGGAGATTGGCTAGAAGTTACAGTCTCATTTTCATTGGTGAGCCAATCCGTTTGCATGTGTGTTTTCCTGGGTAGAAGGCCTTTAAGTGCTTCCTGAATTGTTTCTGGTTTAATTTGTTGTTTTGCAATTGTTTTCTTTGAGATGCTTCCTAAATTTCATTTTTTTATCTATATGCATGTTTGGTTTGTGCTTTTTTCTCTAACGAGCCCAAGAGTAAACTACACAAATATTAGCTAAAAAGAAAAGGGTTAAATGAGTTGAACAAGTTGAAAGTCATCTTAAATTTGTTTATAAAGCATACAACATCCTAAACAGTGATATTAAAAAAATATTTATTGAATGAAAATTCTGGTGTTAATGTGTCATTTCTGTTAGTAAATCTGCTAATAATGTAAAAGAAATATTGAAACAGAAACAAGAAACAGTGAACCGGGCTTTGTTTGACACAATTCTCTTAAACAGATTCTCGTCTGTTCCCAGGGTATGCCGGTCCGAAGCAGCAACAGCGCACTGCCGGACTTGAACACTTGCCTGAAAAACAATCGGAGATATTGCAAAGAGAGAACTAGATAGGAAGAAGAGAATTGTGTGTTCTGGTGTGTTTAAACTGAATAGCATTGGTCTGTATTTATACAAGTAGAACCATAACCGATTTTGGGTCATCATTGCAGCGTTTTAATAAGGTCATAATGATTATTAGTTATCAGTTTCTAGACTGATAATAATGACCTTCAAAGCTGTTTCGAAATTCAAAAAGACTGACTTAAATGATCATTAGACAGAATAAGTTTCAGTTCTTGACATAATGATCATCAATATCAAATCAGTTTTTCAAAAACTCAATCAACAGAATCGGTTACGGGTGCAAAAAACCGCCCCGCGTGGGCCCGGGTTTTCGGAACGGCATTCGTGTCCGCAGGACATGCGGGCGTACACGAATTCAACTAAATTCGGCTCAAGATTTGCACCCCCCTGCGCGCCCGCATAGGGGTTTTGGTAAAACATGGCATATAGTTATGTTAGTTAGGTAAAACATTACCTTATACACTAACATCTTTTTTATTCCACACCTATGTGGGACAATGTTTTAGACTTCATTCACACACGTTCAAAAATCCAACAATCCCCAACATGAATGGAGGTCGATCTCAAACAACATTATTCCAATTAAATTTCAGCAGTTGAGTTTTACATACGATAGATAGGTGTTACTCTTTGAACCTTCGCTCATGAAATGCACTTAGCCCGCTAGCTCTGAGTAGACATTGATGTCTTTGAACTCGTCTTCCGTTTATGTAGACGACAATACATTTCATACAAGACTCTCCCTGACAACGTCAAGTCCTCATAAATATGTTCGTTATGGTCATGAACATGATGCCTGGTTCTGCGAGAGCTATTAAGTATTGTGCCCCAACAATACCATTCGAAGTGACCCCACTTCTCTCTCACATAAGTAACTCACTAGGTATGGATACCTTAGTCGAATCATTAAAAGCCATAGGCTCAGCCTCATACATGTCACTTTTAGGAATGGACTAGGAGGTTTATTAAACTTTATAATAAACTCCCTTTATATGTGTGGGGTTAACCCTTCCCCCACAGTGACTTTACCAATTCATACAATTAGGTTTTCCTATTGAACTTAATTCTTGGGATCTCCACTCTATTAAGTTAGGTTTCCATCATATGAAATTCATTTTTCAAGGGCTTCAGTCCCATTCCCATGGACGACTTCTGAACTAACTCTCTACTTAGGCCTTTTGTTAGCGGATCCGCGATATTATCCTTTGACCTCACGTAGTCAACAGTGATAATTCCTGTAGAGATTAGTTGTCGTATCGTATTATGTCTACGTCTATTATGTCTGTTTCTACCATTATACATTGTGCTACGAGCTCTGCCAATTGCCGATTGGCTATCATAATGTATACAAATGGCCGTTGCCGGCTTAGGCCATCTTGGTATGTCCTCAACAAATTGACGCAGCCATTCTGCTTCTTCACCTGCTTTATCTAAAGCGATGAACTCTGATTCCATCATGGATCTAGCGATTTCCGTTTGTTTCGACGATTTCCACGATATAGCAGCACCTCCAAGTGTAAATACATACCCAGTTGTTGCTCTGGAATCATTCGTGTCAGATATCCAATTTGCATCGCAGTGTCCTTCTATGACCGCTGGATATCTATTATAATGCAACCCGTATTCTCGAGTGTATCTTAAGTATCGAAGCAATCGAGTAATACCGTTCCAATGCATTGAATTTGGTTTGCTCGTGTATCTACTTAGTTTGCTCACAGTATATGCTATGTCTGGTCTAGTACAACTCATAAGATACATCAAGCTACCAATAATTCTTGAGTACTCCAACTGATTTACAGGTTCACCTCTATTTTTGGCTAGATGTTGACTCGTGTCAAGTGGAGTCCTAGCTACGTTGGAGTCATTTGCATTAAACTTCTCAAGAAGTTTGTCCACATAGTGGGATTGACTTAAAACAAGTCCACTTTGGGTTCGTGTGATTTTAACTCCCAGAATCACATCCGCAAGACCCATGTCTTTCATGTCAAATCTTGCTTTTAGCATGTTCTTTGTAGATTTTATGATTTTGTCATCACTTCCAGCAATGAGCATATCATCTACATATAGACACAAAATGACGTATCCATCAGATGTGTCCTTCACATATACACATTTGTCACATTCATTGATTTTGAACCCAGCATCAAGCATAACATGATCAAATTTTTGGTGCCATTGTTTTGGAGCTTGTTTCAATCCATATAACGATTTTACAAGTTTACACACTTTCTTTTCTTGCCCAATGGTTGTGAAGCCTTCGGGTTGCTCCATGTAAATTTCTTCATCTAGATTTCCATTCAGGAAAGCTGTTTTCACATCCATTTGGTGAACTTCCAAATTTATAATGGCGGCAATGGCAAGCACCAACCTGATGGATGTTATTCGCGTGACTGGCGAATATGTATCAAAGTAATCTAAACCTTCTTGTTTTTTATATCCTTTGATCACCAACCTTGCTTTGTACTTATCGATGGTTCCATCAGGCTTCATCTTCTTCTTGAAGATCCATCGATATCCTAGTGGTTTGCATCCTTGAGGAAGATCCACTAGTTCCCAAGTATGGTTTTGTAAGATCGAGTCTATCTCACTTTTAATGGCCTCCCTCCACTGAGGTCCTTCAGAGGAATGTACCGCTTGTTGGTACGTTTTAGTTTCATCTTCTACCATGTAGGTAAGAAACTCAGGCCCAAAGGATTTTCCGTCCTTTACCTTTTACTTTTCCTTATTTCAACTTCCTCGGTCGTATATTTTTCAAGAGGTTCATTGTATTCAACTTCAGGAACATTTTCCTCGACCGGTCTAGAAGAACTCGGTTCACTTCTAGTTAAGTGTGGGAACACATGTTCAAACCATGATGCATCCTTGGATTCTATTATGGTGCCTTTGCATATTCCAGGGTTCTTAGAATCATGCACAAGAAAACGATAAGGACCATAAGGACGGCTGTATCCAATAAATACACAATCTACTGTTTTGGGTCCTATTAGTAGTCGCTTTGTTGGTGTGACCACCACCTTAGCTAGACATCCCCACACTTTCAAGTATTTATATGGTGGTTCCTTTCCCGTCCACAACTCATATGGCGTTACATCCTTTTTCTTATTGGGTATCATGTTCAACACGTAATTTGCCGATAAGATTGCTTCCCCCCACATGTTTTGGTTTACACCAGAACTTATCATCATAGCATTCATCATTTCTTTCAAGGTACGATTTTTACGTTCCGCTATGCCATTCCATTAAGGGGAGTAAGGAGCCGTGAGTTCGTGTATGATTCCATTTTTTTACACACATCAACAAAAGGTGAAACATATTCACCTCCTCGATCACTCCTTACAATTTTGATTTTGCGATTTAGTTGATTTTCAACTTCGGCCTTGAACAAGATAAACTTGTCAATGGCCTCGTCCTTACTCTTAAGTAAGTACACATAGTAATACCGTGTACTATCATCAATGAACGTGATGAAGTACTTGTTCCCACCACGAGTAGGAATTGCCTTTAAGTCGCACACATCAGTGTGTATCATGTCGAGGGATTCGGTGATTCGTTCGACCTTTTTGAAGGACGATTTTGTCTGTTTTGCTTCTATGCAAGTTTCACATTTATTGTTTGAGTCGATATCGAAAGTTGGTATGCAATTGAGTTTAATTAAACGACGAATTGAATTAAAATTAACGTGACCTAGCCTACCATGCCAAAGATTAGACAACTCAATCAAGTAAGTAGAAGTAGTAGCGTTTTCATTCATAGCTTTCACAACCATTACATTCAGTTTAAACATACCATTGAGGGCATAACCCTTACCAACATACATACCACTCTTGGTCAACACAACCTTATCCGACTCAATCACCATTTTGAACCCAAACTTGTTCAACTACCATCCCGACACAAGGTTTTTCCGAATTTCCGGAACATACAGCACGTTGGACAAAGTGAGTTCTTTTCCTGAGGTCATCTTCAAGACCACATTCCCCTCGCCCTTGACTTCGGCCGTGGCCGAGTTTCCCATAAAGACTTTTTCCCGTTGGTCACCTCCTTGAAAGTGCTAAACAAACTTTTGTCAAAGCACACATGACGGGTAGCCCCCGTATCAACCCACAATCCTTGCTATTTTGGCCAACTAGATTAACTTCGGTGACCAGAATTGAGAGGTCCGTGACCATGGCAACAAGGTTGTCGACTTCATGAACCATGTTCACTTGTCGAGCGCTTTCCTACTTAGGAAGCTTGCATTCATTGGCCTTATGGCCTTGCTTCTGGCAACATAATGATTTTCGGAACGGCATTCGTGTCCGCAGGACATGCGGGCCGTACACGAGTTCAACTAAATTTGGCTCAAGATTTGCACCCCCCCATGCGCGCACGCGTAGGGGTTTTGGTAAAACATGACATATAGATTATGTTAGTTAGGTAAAACATTACCTTATACACTAACATCTATTTTATTCTCACACCTATGTGAGACAATGTTTTAGACTTCATTCATACACGTTCAAAAATCCAACAACTTCAAGTAGCATATCCATTAGATAGCAAATGGCTGAACGAATAACTACCTGCATAAATAATTGCGGAAGAAAAAGGTTATGCTTTCAAGTATTGTTTTAAAATAACAATCCTGGTTGTAAGTAAATTTTTGCTTTTTTACATGCTTTGCTAAATCTAACTCCTCATCTTTCACTCAAGAAAACTACTAATATTTTATGTTTTCTTACACTCTTTTTTTAAAATGAAAATAAGAGTGTTCTTTAATAAGCATTTACTAATAGATAACTTGAAAAAAAATGATTTTGGAAAAAGTGCACATGAGTAGCTTGTTAGCATGTGCTTATAAACGTAGTGAAGATGGTTCAGCAGAGATGCAACTTGGCCAGACTCAAGTTATTGGTTTGTCACTGGTCTGCTTACTCAACTTCATTTCGTATAAATTGATAAAACTTGATCTTTTTTTCTATTTAGTTGCCATAGCCTGTACGTAGCCCGTAACCAGAGAAGATGACAGTCGTTTGGTATTCTAAATCTTGTGATGCTCAGTCACTTTTTACCTTGGAAAATATTATGTACATTATATTTTGTTTATACACTGATGTTAATTAAATTTAAAATGTTATGATATTGCTTTTATGAATCTAAAAGTCAAACTTTGTATCTTGTTGTTCCTTTGATTTTCATCTCCGAATCCGGTACCACTTGCCGCCGCACCATCGTATGCCATGCCTCTGTGCTTCAACTGGCCACGCCACATTCGCTGCTGCCCACATTGCTACGTCGTCGCACACTTCATCGTCGCATAGGGCTGTTCAAACCTCTCGTCGCTCGTCGTTCGCTTGATGCTTATTCGGAAATTGCTCGGAAAATGCTCGTTCGATTTGATGCTTGGTTGTAAACGAGCCGCTCTGGTCGGTTCGGTTTGTAAACGAGCCAAGCATGAGCAAAGGGGTCCGCTCGGCTTGATTCGGCTCGAATATACATTTACTTATTTCTTGTGTGGAGACTAAGACTCAATCCTTAGGAAGTGTCATTATTTAAATGGAATAAATTAGCCGTTAAAAAATATACATATACATATATAAACATGTATATACATATATATACACACACCTACATATATATACACTTAAATATAAATTAAATTTATAGTTTTATATATATCACTCTATGATATTTTGGTCCACTATATACAAATTATAACTGTATCTAAACGATAAACGACAGTCTGCTCATCGTCTCAATGTTTCATGCCGTTACCAGATTGGATCGTCTCCGGCTCTCAATGTCATTGTTCGTGCAATATGATCATCGCCTCGTCGGCCACAACATTGTTATTCATAAGAAAAATATATTTTCCATGACATGTGCTTGTTTTTAAAGATATAAAAACCTGAGACCCAACGTTTTTGTTATCTCTCTCAACAAATTTAAATCGGGCGACACGGTTGTCCAAATCGCTCGAACTTCACTTGACGCTCGCTCGGAATATTTACTGCTTGCTTGATTTGAGGCTCGGTTATAAATGAGCCGCTCTGCTCGGTTCAGTTTGTAAACGAGCCAAACACAAGCAAAGGTCCGCTCGGTTCGATTCGGCTCCTGAGCAGCCCTATTGCCGCACAGTGACCATTACCTCAATGTAGCGACCCTACTTGTTAATATTAATATGAATAACACATGGTTGAAAATTTGGTTTATTATGAATTTCAAAATAAAAGCAAAATCAAAATCAAAACACAAATATTAATCAATTACCATATTCTACTCCTTATGATTTATATACATAAACTCACCCCTATCCTTGTTGCCCTCGTCTCGATCTCTATTTCTCCCTAATTGCTATAAGACTTCCTGCTCAAACCTATAGCAGGAAACCATTGTCGCCACCTCCCCCCACCAGAAGCATAGATATGATCTCCCCGAATAGTCAAATTTGAAGACTGGACGAGCGGGATGGTGGTCACATGACATCCACCCCGAAAAATAACACGTGTTCTCGCAACCTCCATCCTGCACCTCGTATAACACGTAGCCTTACAAATATATGTGAAGTGGTCTTGGAACTCATTTTAATCCAAAAATACAAAGTGAAGTGAAATTATAGCGTTTAATGGTTTGTTGAAGAAGGCACATCGAATGAATGAACAACTTTTTCCAACATCATTCTTTTAGTATCGGATAAAGGCGGTTGTTGAGAGTGAGCTATGTTTAAAAGGTAAAGCTTCTTTGAGGCCACAAATGCGGCCGAGAATATCGTCTTTAGACCTCCTCTTGTGCTATCTAATTTGTATTCAAACTCGTAGACTTGCACATCATCTCCCTTTTCTTGGCTTGGTCTCTCCGTGAAAGACACTAGCTCTACATCTTTTGTGCTTTCCTGTACCAGCAACAAATAAAAATAAACCTGCCAAGAAGAAATATATATATATATAAAATATATATTATATAATATATATATATATAATATATATATATATATATATATAAACCAACCACAACCAACCTACCTTGCGTTTCTCAGCTTAATAAGTTTGCTTGCAACAAATTGGGGATCTCCAAAATCTGCAAGAGTGGTGAGACGAACAGGTGTTACAACAACCCCCACATTGTTGCTTCCTTGAACCGGATCCTGGAAGAGCAAAGTCGCCCCTGCTTTCTCCACCTTCGAAACAATGAAGAACAAGTTATCAAACACAAACTCCAATCCCATTCAAGTTAATCTATCTACAGACAGACCGACCTTTATCCATGATTTAGGTAGGAGGAGGGTAAACCCCTCGTTCATGTCGGTGTACCTTCGGAGCTCCTCGGTTTCAGCCCCGGTGTTGCATATAGAGGGATCTGATAGGAGGAGGATGCTTGTTGATAATATAGACACGGTCAACATTCTTCTTCTGCTGCTGCTGCTGCTGGGTTGGATCGCCAGGCCATTTGGTTGCTGTTGGAGGATCGGTATCGGTGCTATTGTTGTTGGGTTTGGGGGGTTGTTCATTTTGACGGAGCAAAGCCCACATGAAGTAGAAGAAGAAGAAGACGACGACGCCCACATTAACATTATCTATCTTTCGTGTGGAGGAGGAGGGGGGATTTTGGTAGTGGCTATTATCTATCTTAATAGCGGCACTGACTTTATCCTTTAACTATATAAAAAAGGAAACAAAAATTATATCTGATTGCCCTAAACCATCCTTTTGTGCAAATTATCTCAGCTTGGCAAAGCCCACTCCACAATAGAGCACTCCAAAAAATTTGCGGCTTATAACTTACTTGAATCTCTTTAGTATTTAACTTGGAAAAAGCTTGTTTGATGTGGCTTGGTTTGAAAATGAGTGTAGTTCGGCTCGGCTCATAACGAGCCAGATTGGCTCAGATGTGGCTCGCATACCAGCGGCTCAGCTTAGCTCGGATTATTTTACTTTAAATATACTTTATTTTTGTATACATTATAATATATTACAAAAACTGATTATTATGTGACTAGGAGTATAATTTGATATATATACCACATTTAAAGGTTAATTACCATACTAATGTACTTATATTGTATTTTGGTTGAAATTAACAACGTATTTTATGTTGTTAAACTTGATTTTAGTTTGTAATGTATTAGGTTGACTATCACACCCCAACCGATGGTGGAAACATCGGGGCAGAATGAAATGGATTGCTCGAAACTTCATAACACTATTGTACGACAAGTATTTAAATAACAAAGTTTCATTTCATTTCTAATTCAAGTATAACGTTTGAAAACAAAGTACAACAACATAATCAAGAATCACGATCACGATCCAACATTAAATCTGAATTTAAAATGGGTTTCTATCTCATCCTACTAGATTCCATACATCCTCGTCATCATCAATTTCCTTCAACATATATTAAAATATAGTTCAACACACAAGGCATTGGCGAGTATACAAGTTTCAATACTAGATAATGCAAAAGTTTAAACATTCCACATGGCATAAACGTTACTTAAAAACTACTATACAATACTAGTAATGCAACTATACATGTCAACCCAAAGTTTCCCGCTATCGTAACTTAATAATCGCAATTAATAGACTGTTTTGTTTACTTAACATAACCTAAAGAATACGGGTGGTGCGTTACTCCTATAGCGCTATACATGTTAAGGGAGGCTTGTACGAAGTTAATGATGTAGTATAAAGCATTCGGATTCTAGCATATACAAGTTTGCAAGTATTACGTATTAAGCATGTATGAATGAATGTTTATTTGTGATTAAGCATAAAGTATGTGTGGATTTATGGTTTTGATAGTACATATAATTTGCACCCCAAAAGTCTAAAACACAAAAAGGGGAGTCGAGTATACTCACGGTTTTACAAAGCTTTCCGATCAATCCGCGAGTCGTTATGTTAAAGGGTAGAGCACCGAAGTTACATATACGAGGGAACAGAGGTGTGTGAGTATTATGAGTTGGTGAGAGTTCCAGATTTGGAATTTAAAAATACATAAAAGTATACATATGAAATTACACCTTCGTGCGAAATTAACATATTTTGAAAATATATCTTGCCTAAATACTCGTTTTGACACTGAGTTCTGTAACGGAGGAATTTAGGAACGAGACAGAATAACCCGAACTCATAACACCTAACCATAAATCGGTTCGTATCATGAACTCGGCTAGATATGTGTGTGTGTGTGTATATATATTATATAGATTAAGTCCACAGTCCTTCAAATATATCATAGAGGTCAAGCACGGAGGTATGCATACCTCATCATATGATTCACCAAAACACAAAGTTTATCAACACAGTTGATAAACACGGTTGGTCATGAATGAACGGAAATGAAATACGACTTTTAACATACAAGGTGTACAAGTGAGGTGGTGGAACTTCATTCGGAAAGCCAAGGCTCCCATCGTTCTCACTCTTACTAGAGCACAAGTTCAACCATTTTGAGAATGGTGAACTTGGCTAGTTTCATCACTTGGTACATATAACTTTAGAATCAAAAGTAAAGTACAAGAACAAGAATAAAATGAAAGAAGAAATCGTAAAAAGGTAAGAAGAGAAGTAAGCTAAAACCCACTTAAAAGGCTGAGAAGTTTCTGCCAATAACTTGCAATTTCGAGAGAAAGTGTGAAGATTCGGAAAGTGTTAAGGAGTGAAGGAGTGCTCTTATTTATAATTGAGGAGTTGCTGCAAGCTTCACTTCGTGCGAGGTGATTTTGCCTGTTTCACTTCGTGCGAAAGTGATAGTACACTTCATGCAAAATGACTGTATACTTCGTACAAAGCTGTTCAGGTCGCACCAAGTTGTTTAGGTTGGGCCGTTTTTACGTATTTTAGCTGGTTTTTAAGTTTTCCAAGTATAAAGGTGTATTGTATGAGTATTGTACGTATAACAGGTGTTGATTTGCATGAAAACACGTATTTAAACGATTGATTGCGTGTACAATAAGTATGAATATTGTATGGATTTTCATTATGATCAAAGTCTCGGATTACAAAGTTGGAAACGAAATACGAGCATGACATGGATACTAGTTTCCATAAATAGAAATAAGATTACACTTTCAAAATAAGGAAAGTATAAAATGCGAAGCGTTACATTCTCCCCTACTTTAGAAAATTTCATTCCGAAATTTATTCAAGAGGAAGACTCAGCAAAAAGATGCGAATGCTTGGTATTCATTTCACTCTCAAGTTCCCAAGTGAAATCAGCAACGTTTGCCTTCACATCGAACTTTGACTAGGAATGCGACTGCGCCTTAGTTGTTTGGTTCCTCGGTCCATGATTCCGACCGGTTTTTCCACAAAGTGAAAGGACTCATTGATTTGAAGATCATCGAGTGGAACTTGAAGTCCTTCTTTAGCTAGACACTTCTTCAGATTTGAAACGTGAAATGTCGGATGAACATTGTTGAGCTCTTGAGGTAGATCCAGTCGATACGTTACCTTGCAAATCCTTTCAAGAATCTTAAAAGGACCTACGAAGCAGGGAGCAAGTTTGCCTTCCAATGGGATATCTTGAGAAATACATGATCACCAACAGTGAATTCCAAAGGCTTGCGTTTCTTGTTAGCGTAGCTCTTTTGTCAGCTTCTAGTTTGAGGAGGTTGTCACGAATCTGCAAGATCTTGTCTGTTGTCTCTTGTATGAGCTCGAGGCCTGTGAATTGAGCTTCTCCAATCTTGTGCCAACAAATAGGCGATCGGCACATACGACCATACAATGCTTCGAATGGTTCCATTTGAATACTAGCGTGTTAACTGTTATTGTACGAGAATTCTACCAAGGGTAACTGCGAATCCCAGTTGCCACCAAAATCGATTACGCAAGAACGAAGCATATCTTCGAGAGTTTGGATAGTATGCTCGGTTTGACCGTCAGATTGAGGATGAAAAGCAGTATTAAGGTTAAGATGAGTACCGAGAGCCTTTTGAAAGGTTTGCCAAAGGCGCGAGGCGATACGACCATCACGGTCAGAAATGATGTCAATGGGGATCCCATGACGACAAATGACTTAATCTGTGTAGATACGAGCCAATTTCTCGACTTTGTAATATTCACGAATGGGGAGAAAGTGAATGGATTTGGTCAGACGATCAATAATTACCCTAATGCTATCATGACCAGAAGAACTTCGAGGAAGTTTGGTGATGAAATCCATAACCACGCTCTCCCATTTCCAGACCGGAATTTCTGGTTGTTCGAGCAAGCCAGAGGAACGTTAGTGTTCGGCTTTTACCTTGGAACAAGTGAGACATTTCGAAACGTAGGTTGCTAAATCTTTCTTCATACTAGGCCACCAATAAGACATGCGAAGGTCTTGGTACATCTTATCGGCGCCAGGATGAATAGATTATCGGGATTTATAAGCTTCTTTCATCAAGAAGTCATGGAGGTTGTCACGGTTTGGAATCCATACACAGTCGAGATAGTAAAGAATACCGTCGGATTTGAATACGAGCTGATTTTCAGCACCACACTTATCTCATTGTATAAGTCATTCTCGTTAACAGACGAGTAATGTGCTTTGCGAATTTGATCTCGAAGGTTATTCAAAATTTGGAGCAACGAATACTCTTCACATGAGTTTTACGACTAAGAGCGTCGGCCACAACATTCTCTTTACCAGGATGGTAGCGAATCTTGCAGTTGTAGTCGTTGAGCGACTCCACCCATCGACATTGACGCATGTTGAGATCTTTTTGGTTATAGATGTGTTGAAGGCTCTTATGGTTGGTGAAGACCACACACTTAGTACCATAAAGGTAGTGTCGGCAGATCTTTAACGCAAAAACAACTACAACTAGTTCAAGGTGGTGGGTAGTATAGTTCTTCTCATGGATCTTGAGTTTTCTAAAGCGTACGCGATAACCTTGTCTCTTTGAATGAGGACACAACCAAGACCTTGGTTAGAGGCATCGCAATACATGACGAAGTCATCGTTACCATCAAGAAGAGCGATAATAGGAGCATTGCAAAGCATGTCCTTGAGTGTTTGAAAAGACTCCTCTTGTTCAGAACCCCAACAAAAAGGTTTATCCTTTTGAGTCAAGTAGGTGAGGGGAACGACGATCTTCAAAAGTTGGAAATTAACCGGCAGTAATAACCCGTCAATCCAAGGAATGAACGAATTTTAGACGGAGACTTTGGTGCAATCCAGTTTTTGACAGCTTCGATTTTGGCGGGATCCACGTGTATGCCTTTCTCGTTCACAACGTGTCCGTGAAATTAAACTTCCGTTAGCCAAAATTCACACTTGGAGAATTTGGCGTACAGTCGTTAACCACATAGGAGCTCGAGTATTAGACGCAAGTTTCGTTCATGCTTGTTTTGGGTTTAGAATAAATGAGGATGTCGTCTATGAATACGATCACGAAGCGATCCAGGTATAACTTACACACACGGTTTATCAAATCCATGAAAACCATGAGTGCATTGGTTAATCCAAAAGGCATGACTACGAATTCGTAGTGACCGTATCTAGTACGAAAGGCTGTTATAGGAATATCTTCTTCGAGGACTCGAAGCTGATGATAGCCAGAACGAAGATCGATTTTAGAAAAACACGTTGCCCCTTGGAGTTCATCGAAAATATTATCGATGCGAGGAAGGGGATCAGTGAGTTTGTTAAGCTCGCGATAATCGATTCACATTCAGAAGAATCCATCTTTCTTCTTGAAAAAGAGGACTAGAGCGTCCCAAGGAGATGTGCTAGGGCGTATAAAGCCTTTATCAAGTAATTCTTGAAGTTAGCTTGATAGCTCTTGCATTTCCAAGGGTGCGAGACGGTAGGGGGATTTAGCAATGGGTGTAGCGCTAGGAATAAGGTCAATGCAAAAGTTAACAGAACGAGGAGAAGGAGGACCAGGTAGGTCTTCGGGAAAAAGTCAGGAAATTGCAAACGACAGAAACATCACTCATGGCTTTTCCTTTATCCTTCTTTTCCACAACATGTGCAAGAAAAGCAAAGTACTCTTGCGTAAGTACTTGTTCGCTTAAGTACACGACATAAGTTTCAGACCCTTAGAGGGTTTCTCACCGTAGACACGTAACGAGTCACTGGATGGAAGAGAAAGACGAATGAATTTCTCTGAATAAACAAATTCAGCATGGACTCTTCGAAGCTAATCCATGCCTAATATGATATCGAAACTACCCAATTTCATGGGTATGAGATCAATCGAGAACTTGTGATCTTAAAGTTAAGGGAACAATTAGAGAGAACGGAATCGACGGTTATTGATTTACCGTTAGCGACTTCGACATTAAACGATTTTGGCAACCTAGAACGTCTGCACTTAAACAATGGTTCGAAATCAATGGACACAAAACTCTTACCACGCTAGTATCAAAAAGACATGATACATATATATCGTTTACAAGAAACGTACCGTTAATGACATCGTTGTTGTTCTGAGCTTGAGCGGCGGTGATGACAAAAGCTCGTCCACGAGGAGCTTGCTGCTGGTTGTTGTTGCGTTGAGGGCAGACGTTGCTCGGGTGGTTTGGATCACCACATTTGTAGTAGGTGTGATAGTTGTTTGCTTGCGGTTGGGTTTGGTTTTGGGCAGCTGGTTGGGTTTGGTTGCCTTACGGCTTTTGGCCACTTCGGCCCATTAGGTGTTTAAGTGCCCAAACCTATTGCACGTAGTGCAAAGGCAACATGGTGCGGTGGTTGGGTGATGGTAGGTGCTTGTAACACACTTGGGAAAAGTCATAGTGTAAGCTCGCTTAGTTGGTTTGGGATTTTGGGTTAAAGCGAGTTGTTGTTATTGAGGGTTTTGTGGAGTAAAAACCGCACAGTTTCGGTTCGAAGCCTTCCGCTTCTTACCATTGGTGTTGGGTTTAGGTGATGGTTTGGATGGTTCAGCGATAGGTTCGGTGGTGGGTTGGTGAACCGTTTTGGTAGAACCCTTCATTTCGAAGGTTCCATCCAAAATTCGGTTATGGTTGAATTTGGCAGCTAAACGGTAGGTATCTTCAAGGGTTTTGGGTTGGGAGGACTTAACGAAGTTTGAAACGAAGGGAGGTAAGGCTCATATGTATTTGGCTATGGCTTTGTCGGTAGAATCGACTTGGCCCAAGGGCACTAAGTTGCTTGAACCTAGTGGTGAGGCCGGTGTTGTCGCTCCCGACTTGATTAATGTTCTAAAACTCGTTCTCGAGTTGTTGGAGCTCGTTGGGAGGACAGAACTCGTCGTTCATTAGCTTCATAAGCTCGACCCAAGTTAACGCATAAGCAACATCACCTCCACATGCATTACGTTCGACGGTCCACCATTCAAGAGCTCTCGATCGGAAGACGCCGGTAGCATTGGTGGTGCGAAGATGCTTGGGGCACCCGCTTTGATGGGAACTCGATGGAGTCAAACCATTGGAGCATCTTCGTCGCTCCCTCTTCGCCCGTAAACGACATTGGGCTACACGAGTTGAATTGCTTAAACATGAAGGTTGACTTGGGTGGGTCGACTTTAGATTCGACCGAGGCATGGAGAAAGTCAGTGTTATTAGGGGTTGGTTTGATCTTACTGACTATATCGGGGATAACTTGGCCATGAACTTCACCATATCCTTCTTGGACATCGAATCGGAGTTAGGGTTGGACTTGGACTTCTTTCTTGCATTCGAGTTTCGTGAAGAAGACATCTAAAAGGTCGAAATAGGGAAGAAGGTGAGACTTGATCATAATTTTTTTAGAAAATAGTGTTCGTTTGCATGAATGAGCATAAAGTATTCCACATAACACATAAATTTCACATAGTTTGCACAAATAACATGTATTCACATTGTATTATCATGCATAAAGATGTTAAGAATATTAAATTTAGTTTGTTCATTATTATTAGTATTGCTTTAGATTGCGGATAACGTGCGATTCTTGCTTCGATTTTTAAATGATAAACGTATCAAATGTAAAACACATAGAAATGGATATAACATAAAAGAGATACGATATAAAATTTGGAGTGTCTCGGAATGAAACTAAGACTATTCCAAAGTGATTGAAAGTTATTTCGAGTTAGGGAAACATGCTTTGGTCTAATAGGTAGAATACTCTCACCGAGTAGCGGTTAACGGCATTCACACTTCCGGTTACTACATGTCCCTAGTCGATCGAAAATTCGAGACTTTAGCGGGACTGAAAATCGAGAAGTGGGACTAGTTATCAAGATGCGGGTTTCACCCCTAACTTGATAATTTCATTCCCTGAACGTGGTTGGTACTTACCAAACGAGTAGCAAATTCCAACTCGTTAGTAAGGGTCCACACAAGTATGAAATGGAATTTTCCATCAAGATGTGCACTCCTAACTTGATGGTGTAATTTCGTGAAAAATCGAATAGCGGATTGAGAGTGATTACCAAAGTGCGGGTTTCACCCCTATTTTCGTGAGGTCGTCTCGTTTGTAGTATGAGTGTCTTCATGTGAGTATTATGTTAGCCTTAGGAAAGGCATGTGATATTTAGGACAACATGGATAAATCAGAAGCAGACTAAGAAGAATTTAAACATTTTAAGCGGGGAAACAGTTCACTTTGTGCGAAGTGAATTTACATCGTGTGAAGTAAAAAGTTACTTCAAGGTGTCCACTTCGTGCGGCGGTAAATCCAGTTCGCACAATGGGGTTTAGTTCGTACAAGGAGGTTTAGTTCGCACAAAGGGGGTCTGATTGGTACTTAGACTATTGAATAGGTCAAATCAAGGCAATTTTTCCTAATTCCCTATAGTTATGGCTCTGATACCAATCTGTCACACCCCAACCGATGGCGGAAACATTGAGGCAGAACGAAATAGATCGCTCGAGACTTCATAACACTATTGTACGACGAGTATTTAAATAACAAAGTTTCATTTCATTTCTAATTCAAGTACAGCGTTTGGAAACAAAGTACAACAACATAACTAAGAAACACGATCCAACAATCTAAATTTAAAATGGGTTTCTAGTTCATCCTACTAGATTCCATGCATCCTCGTCATCATCAATTTCCTGCAACATATATTAAAATATAGTTCAACACACAAGGCATTGGCGAGTATACAAGTTTCAATACTAGATAATGTAAAATTTTAAACATTCCACATGGCATAAACGTTACTTAAAAACTATCATACAATACTAGTAATGCAACTATACATGCCAACCCAAATTTTCCGCTAGCGTAACCTAATCATCGCAATGACTAGACCTATTTGTTTACTTAACATGACCTCAAGAATATGTGTGGTGAGTTACTCCTATATTGCTATACATGTTAATGGAGGCTCGTACGAAGTTAATGACGTAGTATAAAGCATTCGGATTCTAGCATATACAAGTTTGCAAGTATTATGTATTAAGCAAGTATGAAGGAATGTTTGTTTGTGATTAAGCATAAAGTATGTGTGGATTTGTGGTTTTGATAATACACATAAGTTGCACCCCAAAAGTGTAAAGATAAAAAGGGAGTCGAGTATACTCACGGTTTTGCAAAGCTTTCCAAGCAATCCGCGAGTCATTACGTTGAAGGGTAAAGCACCGAAGTTTACATTATATGAGGGAACATAGGTGTGTGAGTATTATGACTTGGTGAGAGTTCCAGATTCGGAATTTAAAAGTATATAAAAGTATACGTATAAAATTACACCTTCGTGCGAATGGCAGTGACTCGTCGAAGTTACAGATTTCAAAAATATATCTCGCCTAAACACTCATTTTGACACTAAGTTCTGTAACCAAGGAATTTAGGAACGAGACAGAATAACCCAAACTCATAACACCTAACCATAGATCGGTTAGTATCATGAACTCGGTTAGATATGTGTATACATATATATTATATAGATTAAGTCCGCAGTCCTTCAAATATATCAAAGAGGTCAAGCATGGAGGTATGAATACCTCATCATATGATTCACCAAAACACAAAGTTTATCAATACAGTTGATAAACACGGTTGGTCATGAATGAATGGAAATGAAATACGACTTTTAACATACAAGGTGTACAAGTGAGGTGGTGGAACTTCATTCGGAAAGCGAAGGCTCCCATCGTTCTCACTATTACTGTCACACCCCCTGTAATTCCTTCACATCAGAGCGGGGCGTGAACTAAACTGGTATCTTCATTGCACAGCGAAAGTAAACGTGAGTGCTAAGACCTCTAAAAAATGTGAACGCCAGCTAAATATTCGAATCCCCATGGGTTCCACTATTCCAACCGTGCCATACTTGTAATCATAACCTGAGAAAGAACTTGCGAAAAATCAACATAAAGTTAGCGAGTTCATAGTTTGTCTGTTTTTGTTTCAAATGAGTCGTAAAACATTTGAGCATTTTGCATTCGAAAACGGTTTGTGGGATCATAGTATCCCAAAGCATTTGAAATGTCATGTCTGTATAACAGTATTGAAATGTTTTCCATGTTGTTTTCAAATCCATGCATATAACTGTTATGTTTTTAAATCGGTGATAAAATGTTTTCAATCGTATCTGTAAATAAACCAATATTGAAATGTTTTATGTTATCTTTGTAAACCGGTATGGAAATCGTAGTATGTAGTTTTCTGTTGTATTTGTAAAACTTGTATAACTGTCAACGTCTGTGTTGTGTTATCATTTGAGAGTTCATATATAAAAAGTGGTATGTAAAGCGTCAATGAACTTGATGATCATTAATGTTTTGCAAGGACATTAATATGTGTGCCGACATAGGAAGTACTCAACCCTAGACGATTTCTTCCGGTCCACCTGGCTGGGACAACAAAAGCACTACATGCGGCAACATAAGGACCCATGAGTGGGGCTCGCTACACCCGATAGATCTACCACTCTTGTTCCTCGGTCTTATAAAAGATTAATGGCACTTAAGAGAGAGCCTATTCACACATGATCTAATATTTCATTCCATAGCTAAACCATACCATCGAAAACATGTATCCCCCCCCGAGAGTTATAAAACAAAAACATTTAAAAGAAAAAGGGGGACATGAACTCATGGAGTTTTTGTGCCCCGCACAAATGAGAATGGGCCTTGCCTGTTTGAGTCTAAAAGCAGGACCAACCAGTCCTCTTATTTGTATGCAGGACAATCCAGTCCTTGTGTTCATAAGCAGAACCAACCTGTCCCCTTATTTGTATGCAGGACAATCCAGTCCCGTTGTAACTAGGACAATCTTGTCCCTAGTTATGAAACTCATGCATGTTTCGAAAATACGCTTGTGTTTTGTAAAACCAGTATGTTGAGTATAAACTTTTCGTAAACCATTTGAGTTTACTGAAATCCATTCGCAACATGGTTTAGAAATATGAACTTTCGTTCATCGAAATGTTGTGTACTTTTGCAAAACTTGCATGTCTTTCCACCCCGAAAACATTTATAAAAATGTAAAACGGTAAAAAGTGGGGGTTATGAACTCACCTGGATAATCCAGTGAAAAGCTAGCTTAATGTGATTTCCATAGTGTTGTCTCCACAACTTGACTCGCTAGCATGCAATCTAAGGCATTCCGAAAACAGAATAACTTATAAGTTTCTAAGAATGACGTAGCTATACCGAGCTCTACCGAATCGTTACTCATACGATTCTATGAATGTGTTATTGACTTAACTCGGTTAACCAACCTATGGTTTTCTTAGAAGCGATTTAGTTTTCGAGTGACTTGAAATATATGTTTACATATAAACATAACTATATTTCATGAAATCATATTTAGTCGTTATGTACGTCGACGGATAATAGTACGACTCTTCGTAGTTTTCGTAATATATAATGTATATATACTCGAAAATATATCCGTATTGATAATACAGTTCGTATTCACGCGTGAGCCTGGCGTATCGTTTATAATAAATAAATAACAATGTAATCGTACGCTTGTTATAGTATTGCGGAATCGCGTCGTACTTCGTTTAGGCGTTGAAATCGAGTATAAACAATATATTATTGTTATAAGATCCTCCGAAAGTATTCGAGTCGTCGACGTTCGAAATAAATATAACTATATTTATTTTGTGAAAGTATTCAAAATCTCGACGTTCGAATATATATAATTATATTCGTGTTAAACGATCTCCGAATGTCTGTCGTTTGAAATAATACGCGCCTTGTATTCGTCTCGTAAAAGCGTTCGGAAATCTTGGTGTTTCGAATTAAATATAAACGATATACTTATTTTTATAACATCGTTCGAATAATTTATCGACATTTGAAATCTAGTTTCCGAGTTTCGACTTTGAATTAAACATAAATAAATATTATTTATCTTGTAGTCGATTGCCGAACGTTTGTTATCTTGAAATCGTGCTCGTTGACAGGTTGTCGGATCGATTTGTAAGTGTCGTCAAAATAAGTATATTTATATTTATTTTATTACAACCGGTTTGAATCGGACGCTTTGCCTTTGAATTTCAATGCGTTTGTATCGCGTATTTTGACGAAAATCGGGCAGAGTTTCCTCTGTTTTTGGACGATCCCGACAATACTAGTTGTCGATTTATTAAATGATAACGCAATATCAATGTTCGTAACAATAACAATAACAATATATATATAATTTCATGCCATATCAAATATAACATTTCGCCGATTATTATTTCCGATTTATATATTTAACTAACGCCGGTTCGATTTTAACTAATAATTATTCGCGAGTAGTGTACGTCGACTTAATTGTTATTTTTAACTCTTTGGTGATAATTATTCTTTACGGTTTGGTTTTGAGCTTGGTTTCTCGCGCTAATTATTAATAATAATTAAACTAATATAATTAAAATTCGCGTCGTAATTAATTTTTACCGAGTCTCGGGTTGACCCGTTGACTGAGGTGACCGTGTTGACTGAGTTGACTGCGTTGACCAGCAGTTGACCAGTTGACCGATAGTTGACCAGTTGACCATGGTTGACCGACAGTTGACCGGGTTTGACCGAACCCAAAACTGAACCGAGGTACCAAAAATGACCCGAAACTGTCCATTGACCAGTTTTGACCCGTGTTGACCTGTTGACCACGTTGAACTGAGCCTGAGAGTGTCCCGAACTTTAACCTGAGACAAAAGTGTTTCGTATGGACTCTACGTGTTACAAGGATCCCAAAAATATATTTTTCGTACAAAACGGATGCCCGGAACCTCGCCAGAACCATGCCAGAAATCGGAATTTCGCCGGAGAATAAAATTTCACGAAAACTTGCAGAAAGGTCTCTAACCACCCGATCTAAACATGCATGAAGTGAAAAGTCCAAAACGGGTTCGCCGGAGTTTGCCGGAATGTCGCCGGAGTTGCTCCCGAGCCCAAAAGGCTTCGAATCTGCTAAAACCAACATCACCACGTGATCCGGAACGTCGAAGATAGTCGAAAAAGTGTACTCTTGGCCAGAAAACGGTCGCCGGAAAGTTCGCCGGAAAACCTCCATCGTCGCCGTCGGCGGGGGCGCCGCCACTACGCCGCCGTGGCCGGCCACCGCCAGTCGGACTAGTGCCAGAAATATTTTCTAGAGAGAGAGAGAGTAGAGAGAGTTTTATAGTTAGAGAGAGAGTGTGTAGGTGAAGAATGAGGGTGTGTGTATTTTGGTTTATATAGGTGTGTTTTGTGGGCTTGGGCTTTTATGTGGACTGGGCCCAAGACCCATTTCTTGTGTTTTGAGCAGCCCGATCGCGTCTACGAGACCCGTTTTCGAACCCGAACTTCATGGAACATCATGTAGTATCATTTTAGGTCCGAAAACATGTAAAAGGTGTCGGTATTCGATATTTATCGTGTGCGTTCGTTGGTTTCGTTAAAATGCGTAAAATGCTCCGATTGTCGTTTCTTGTCCTTTTTCGATCCGATTTCGACTACAAATAATAAAATTCGATTACGAAGCTAAATATATCATAATATATTAATATCGAGGCATAACTCGAGTCCGTTGCTTTCGTTTTGTTGTCGGTGCGTTCCGGTTTTCCGCGTAACTTCCGCGTTGTGTTTTGCGACGTTCAAAGATCCAAATTTATCGCATAATTATAACTGTATGACAAATACAAGTACAAAATTCGTATTTTTAGGCGTTGTCAGTATTTTGTTCGATATCAGTTCGCTTAACGTTTAATTTCGCGTTTAGTGTTTTCGATTATCGCCAAATCGCGTAACATGAAGCAAGTAGACGTTCCTAGGCTTTCCGAAGGCCTGATCGAGTTAATTTATGTCTAATTACATTATTTATGATGATATTATTGTTTATTACGCGCTTAATTACAACCAGAAAATGCTGGTTGTCACACTTACTAGAGCACAAGTTCAACCATTTCGAGAATGGTGAACTTGGCTAGTTTCATCACTTGGTACATATAACTTTAAATTCAAAAGTAAAGTACAAGAACAAGAATAAAATGAAAGAAGAAATCGTAAAAAGGTAAGAAGAGAAGTGAGCTAAAACCCACTTAGAAGGCTGAGAAGTTTCTGCCAATAACTTGCAAATTCGAGATAAAGTGTGAAGATTTGAAAAGTGTTAAGGACTAAAGGAGTGCCCTTATTTATAGTGGAGGAGTTGCTGCCAGCTTCACTTTGTGTGAGGTGATTTTGCATGTTTCACTTTGTGCAAAATGATTGTTCACTTCGTATTAAGCTGTTCACTTCGCACCAAGTTGTTTAGGTTGGGCCGTTTTTACGTATTTTAGCCGGTTTTTAAGTATTCCAAGTATAAGGGTGTATTATATGAGTATTGCACGTATAACAGGTGTTGATTTGCATGAAAAACGTATTTAAACGATTGATTGCGTGTACAACATGTATTAAAATTGTATGGATTTTCATTATGATCAAAGTCTCGGATTATAAAGTTGGAAACGAAATACGAACATGACCTGGATACTAGTTTCCATAAATAGAAATACGATTACATTTTCTAAATAAGGAAAGTACAAAATGCGAAGTGTTACATTGAGCTTATTTTGGATATGTTCTTTTGAATTATTGAAAATATTTTAGGTTACTGAATTTTGAGAACCATGTATTAATTTTTATTTTCAAAATCGAGCTAAACCAAGCCGAGTTGAGCCAGCTCAATTTAAAATCAAGCCGAGCCCGAGCTATAGATTTCCAGCTCGGTTTCAGATACGAGCCAAGCCAGCTCGGTTTATAATCGAGCTGAGCCTGAGTTTTGCTCTAGCTCGCTTCGACTCGTGAACAGCCCTACTCCACCACGCACTCGAACCGATGTTTGGAGTGCAATTGAGGTGATGTGGCAGGAGGCGTGAGCCCACACCAAATGAACTAACTAATAACATTTACCATCTGAGGTGACTAATGAATAATCCACGCGTCATCTATATAGTTGCAAATAATTATAATTTATAAAGTTGATTCAACAAACCATTTAGAGGAGAATTTCAGAGCTTCTATTTGCCGGTATACTAATTCGTCCATTACCCTCTTACACGAAACTAAATTTGACAGACCATCAGACAATTAGAGGTAATCAAAGGCTTATTCAAATTAGTTGTCAAAGATAAGAAAGAGTTGGAAAGAGAGAAAGAATCGGTCGTTGGGTTGCGGTGCAACTTGTTAATCGTTTAGCTGCCATTCTATCATAAATTTCTTATAATGTTATACTTAAACTAAAATTAGTGGTACCTGATCGTTAATCAAAGGAACTTGCTATCGGACTATTGCGCAGTGAGCCATAGATTCATCCAACGTGTTTGTATGGCGGCTCTACTAATGTGGGATGGTTATACGGTGGTAACGAGGGGCTGATTTGTGTTCCATGGTTCCAATTTACTCAATTTGATAACTTTAACATATAACTAACTAAAATAAATAATTAAAGCTCCTTCTTTATTTTAACAAATACGATTTCAGTTCAATAATTAGAAATTTATAACTAAATAAATTTGATTTGTATTTAGATTTATTTAGTTACATTCTATGATGTAATATGATTAGTTTTTATGAACAATTATTTTTAAGACAAACTTTTTCCTTTTACCATTTATGTTAAAATAACAGAACGACTAACTTTTATACGTCACGTGCTAATTTTTATTAGCATTTCTATTTCACATTTTTCATGAGGTAAATACTAGGGTACAAATCTGTTGGAATCGGTATGCCCAAGACACATATTAAATTGATGTGGCTAGTACGTTATGATCCAAGTCGGGTCATACCCAATAACAAGCTAGACAAACACCTTTGATATTTATTTATGATATGATCAAACAAATAAATATTAACACTTAGAATATTTAAAAATTGGTTTTCTAAATAATTGCACTTGAGAAACTAATAAATTATATGGATAATTTATTTTGAGAGAATATTTTATATTGTTATTTAATGGGTTAAGTAACATTATAAATAATTGTGATATGTTGCATAAGTCTTATAACATGTAATGTTATAATTTTATAAAAGTGTTACAAAATAACATAAGACCTATTTTATAAAAATTGAAATCTTGGGTGACAAAAACAAGGCCATATGGCCGTCCCCTTGGGGTCTTTCCAAGGTGGTCTTCCACCAATAAAATGTCATGCAATCTTCTTACATATCTCATGTAATCTTCTATAATCCAAGATAAGATCTTGAAGAAGATATATGGAGATTTGATGATCATTCTCTCACATACTTTTCATATTATAATTCAAGTTGCAAGAACTCTTGTGAAGGCTCTCAAATTTTCGGCCAAACATAGTGTTTGTCCAAGAGTTTTTCAAGTGAGTTCATAAGTGTAGAAATCTAGCAATCTTGTGGTGTTTGTTGGAAAGCTTGGGGTATACAAGATTGAGGTCTTCTACTTAGAAAATTACCATTCAAGAAGTATCAACTTCTTCACCTACTTGTTCTTTGGAAGGTAGTATTCTAAACACTCTACGGTTGTATTTTGATAGCATGCATGTTCATATATGGATCCCGGTTTTGGTTTTACATATAAAATGGGTTTTATATCTTGTAAGTAACATGTTTTAAATAAATATTCCGCTGCGTTTTTATTTTATACGGATAAAATAACTTTGATAAACATGTTCAACACCACAACAGCGGTATCAGAGCCGCTTATATGAATGCATGCTTCATAAGATTTAAAATTTCGGGATTTTGGGTTTGTGGAAACCCTATGACGAAAAATTTGATCATGGTTCTCCTTTTGTTTTTCAAGATGTTTATTATACATGCATAAAAGTATCTTGAAAAATTATATCATTTGGATGATTTGTTTTGTTTGGACAAAAACCCATCTTTTCGGTTTTTCCCTTGGCCGAAAATTGGGTTACAAAAAGGAAACCATTTTCGCTCTTGAATTTAAATATATATGTGGATATATATTTTGGTGTTCATAACCTAGCCATGACCTTGTGTTTGAATATGTTGAATGATTGTGTTTGTGATTTATTTGATTAATTATCTTTGTTGTTCCATTTGAAGATATGTAATTTATGTATTTCCATTTGGTATGTAAGTAAATAGATTAGTTGCATTTCTTTTACTAGAAAAATATATTAGGATACTTTATTGTTAAAGAAGATGCACACACAAAATGCGTTCTTGGTTAGGGCCAATTTTGGGCCTAAAGAACCTCATGGTTTTTAACGGGATTTTAGCCCAATAATCAAAACACATTTTTGAAGCCCAAAGGAGTTTGGAGCTGAATTTAAAGTTCATTTGGAAGCCCAAAGAAAGTGGAGAAATCACAACACAAAAGGAAGACTTGAAGCATTTGGATGCGAGTTCAAGTGGGAGTTCAACGACACATTTTTGTGTCAATATTCACCCTTTAGGAAGGACCTTTTGGCACGCTTGTTTCGGCTAACAAGTGTTGTCAAAAATAGTTGGCTATGGTTATGCACCTATTTTTTGTGTGTTATGCTTGTATAGTTGTTTTATTTATGGTTGTTTAGATGATATTTGGATATGCATGCTTAACAACTTATAATCCATAACATGCTTAAAATTGGTTCTTTAAAAATCATTAAAGTAGTATGGTTTTATTAAAAATTAATGATTTTATAATAAAATGGATTTTATTAAAAGAACCTTGAAAATTGGTTTTCACAAAGGTACCATGAATTTGAATGCATGCAAATGTATGGTACATAAAGTTTCCTAAAACTAGAATTTTTTGAAAACATAAAATCCCTTTATAAAAAAAAAGTCAAACACCATCCTTTTATACAACAATCGAATCACTTGGGAATTCTTTGTGGGATAAAGGTCACCTAACCACATTTGAAGGAACTTGTAAATTGGAGGTAGGCTTACAATATTTGTGGGATAACGGTCACCTAACCACTTGTATGTGTAAACTTACATGTGTGTGTAAGTAGGACGATTTGATTTGGAAACCATGTGCTTAGGGTCACCGAAGCATGGCGTACAAATGTGTTGATGTGATTAAACATGCCAACTAAACATTAAGATGTTTAACCGGTCCCATATGGCTAGAAATTGCAAAGGGTTGCAATTGTCAAACTTTGACTACCTTGTTAATTTAAATAATGGGATAAAGGTCACCTAACCAATATTTAAATGTAACATTGGATTCTAGATTTTAATTATTAATTGTCTATGTGACACAAAAGGGTATTATAATTAAAATTTAATAATATCAAAAATACTAAAAAATAAACTTTGTTAAAATTTTGTCGATGGCCGCTAACAATGCAAACACAATTACCCAAACCGTCCGTAACCTATCACTAAGAACCATCCTTGAAAAGGATCGTCTCAACCATAACAACTTCATGGATTGGTATCGAAACTTGAGAATCGTTCTCAAGCAAGAAAAGATATCTTATGTGTTGGACGATCCTATTCCCGATGAACATAACGTGGAAGATGAGGAGGCCTATAACGATTGGATTAAGTATACCAAGGACTCCATGCAAGCCTCTTGCCTCATGTTGGGAACTATGATTCCCGAGATTCAAAAGGATTTTGAACATCATGGGGCATACGACATGATTACCCAATTGAAGGAAATGTTCCTTCAACAAGCAAGGGTAGAACACTTCGAAACGGTTCGGGCGCTTCATGCATGTCGTATAGAGGAAACCCAATCGGTCTCATCTTATGTCCTGAAGATGAAAAACCACATTGATCGCCTCGAAAGGCTTAATTGTCCCGTCTCTAAAGAGTTGGCTACGGATTTGATCCTCAACTCTTTAACAAAGAAGTTTGAGACTTTCGTCATGAATTATAACATGAACGGATGGGACAAGAGCATTGGTGAGCTTCATGCAATGCTCAAAACTGCCGAGGCAGGCATGGGTAAAAGGGCTTTACCCGTTCTAATGATCAATGAGGGAGGCAACAAGAAGAGGCCCCACCCCGACTCCAAGGCAAGTTTTGCCAAAAGGAAGGGCCACGCCAAAGGGAAGGGAAAAGGAAAGGTTAAAGCGGAACCCACGAAACCGAAGGAAAAGAAGCAAAAGGTTGCTTCGACTGACCCATGCTTTGAGTGTGGAGAGATAGGACATTGGAAAAGAAATTGTCCAACCTATCTCAAGGGGTTGAACAACAAGAGGGATGCGGGGCAAACCTCAGGTACAATCTTTATGATACATATTGACCTTAATGTTATTTCTACAAACACATGGGTATTGGATACCGGGTGTGGAACTCATATATGCAATTTGTTGCAGGGGTTCAAAAGAAATAAACATTACAAGAAGGGAGACATTAGTCTCTTCATGGGCAATGGAGCAAAGGTTCAAGTTGAAGCCCGAGGAGACTATGTTTTGAAACTTCCAAGTGGTTTGGAAATCATCTTGAAAAATGTTTTGTATGCTCCTAGTTTGACTAGGAACATTATTTCAGTTTCCCTCTTGATACAATATGGTTTTAATTTAAAGTTTGTAAACGATGACATTTATGTTTTGATGAATGACATGTTTTACTTTAAAACTATGCCTTCAAATGGTATTTATGAATTGGTTCATGATAATACATTTGATAGTTCAATGTACCAAGCAACCACCAAGAAACTCAAATTAGATTTGAGTGATTCCTATCTTTGGCATTGTCGCCTTGGACATATAAACAAAAATCGCATGCAAACACTTTGAAAGAATGGTCTTTTGGAAACAAATGGAGATGATTCATTTGATGTATGTGAATCTTTTTTACAAGGCAAAATGACTAAGGCACCCTTCAATGGCACCTTTGAAAGGGCAAAAGACTTATTAGGTATCATACATTCGGATGTATGTGGTCCTTTTAAGCCAATGACTAGGAATGGTGAAAGATACTTCATTAGTTTTACCGACGACTATAGTCGTTATGGTTATGTGTACTTGATAAGACACAAAGATGAAGCATTTGAAATGTTCAAAGATTTCAAAAGTGAAGTAGAAAATCAACTCAAGAAAACAATCAAAGTCCTTCGTACTGATAGAGGAGGTGAATACCTTAGTGATGCTTTTCAAGATCATCTTAGGAGTTGTGGGATTATCTCACAACTTACTTGTAACGCCTCGCGTTTTAAATGTTTCTTTAAATAATTAATAATAATAATAATAATAATAATAATAATAATATCTACGTTTCATGATGTTTCGTTAGTAGACGGGTTTCAGAACGTAACGAGCATCAGATTACAAATGGGCCACTCTCGGGGTTTAGGCCAAATCTATTCAACCCTAAAACTACCCTATATAATCATCCTAATAATCATTTCCTTCAAACCCTAGCCCCCACACCTCTCATCTCTCCATCTTTGAACTCCGACGGCCGGAGATTCCTCCGGTCAGTTTTCCGGCGAGCAACCACCCTTACTCTCCTTCTTCCTCTCCCACACCAACCTAAACACTTTGCAGTTCTCTCTCCCTCTCCCCATTTCCGCTGCCGGCGAAGCCGTGGAAACCGGCGAGACCCTCTCCTCCATCTCGCGACGGCAACCCGCACACCACCACCTCACTCTCACTCTCCTCTCTCCCTCTCTGCAGTGGTGTCGCTGGCCACCAATCGGGTGGCGGCGCAGCAGGGGCGGCATAGCAGCGGCGGCAGTGATGGTTCAGCAACGGCGGTGTAGCAGCGGCGGCGGTGGCTTAGCGGTGGTGTTTTAACAGCGCTCGTGGTCTCAGACCTGGTTCAGGCTCGGTTTTAGCTGGTTCGGGTCCTGAGTTTCCAGGCAGTAAGCACCAGTCAACTCAATGAGTCAACTCAGCTTGTTGGGCTCAGTTAACTTCAGTCTTGGTTTGGGTCCTGGTTCCGTTCAAGCCGGCTCAGGTTCAATCTCGGTTCAGTCAAGGTTAGTCTCGGTTCGGGTCTTGGTTTTGCTTCTATTTCGAATCCCGTTAATTCTTTTCTTTCGGCAGGTTACGATTCGTTTCGGTTCAGTTCATGGCTCATGTTCAGCGGGTTCGGGTCTCGGTGCAGAGGTTCGGGTCAGCAGTGAGTCAATGACAGTTTTGCTTCGGTGGTGTTCGGTCAAACCTGGTCAACTGTTGGTCAACGGGTCAGATTCAAGTTCGGTAAAACTCTAAGCCTCGTAGTTCATTTTACTTATATTAATGATCTTGTATTCGCGACCCGAACTTGTACAAATGGTAACACTTGAACATAGAAATATATATATATATATATATATATATATATATATATGTTTCATGATTTAATATTTCGTAACGTCTCTTATAAAATCATCGCGGTAGAATTATTGCGTTTTGACAAATAATATCGACACTCATGTGTCGGGATCATCCAAAAACAAGGGGAAACTCTGCCCGATTTTCGACTAATATATATATTTATTTATTATAACTATCGACAAAATATACTTATTCGTTACGTCTTTCGACAAAATATATATTGATTTATTATGCTTCCGGCAATATATATATTTACACATTTCTGCTTTTCGACAAAATCCATTTAATTATTATACCGTTCGACAACATATTTAATTATTATTCTTTTCGACCAATAAATATCTATTTAACGACAAGATATAAACAGTATTCCTTCCGTCAAAATAAACACATATTATATACTTTTCGAAAATGATACTTCTCTAACGACAATGTATAAATATAATATGTGTTTCCGACGAACAATATATATATTTAGCTACTATTCTTTTCGTTAACATGCATATATATCTATTATCCCGTTCCGTCAAAATATACATTTATCTATTTTCTTTTAGCCAAACTATATATTTATCTAGTAATCTTTTTCGTCAAAATATACCAATATTTATATACAGTTACTTGTTAAACCTTCCGACAAGGGTGTAATTTATTCGCTAAACCTTTCGACTAAATATGCTCCACGATTATACTTTTTCGCCAAAATATATAAGTACACGTCTATTATTCTCGTCGACAAAACATAATAATTTAACGAAGGAATATATTTATCTAACTGCAAATACCTATATATCTTTTATACTTTTCGCCAAAAATATATATATTTATTGTATTATTTTGATAACACTCTTACGGCACCTTTGACGAATTTAACTTTAGAGTCGTTACACAAATTCCGTGCTAAACGTACACGTACCTTCAACTCCGATTCGATTATTCATCCATGTTCGTTGTCATTTAAGGTGGCATTGGTGTCCCTTTCTCCCACTCATCAACTCGTCGTGGAATTTCCAAAGAAGACTTAGCAATTCTGTGAGTACACTCGACCCACTTTTGTTTATATCACTTTTTGGGTGTAACATGTTTCCATATACAAAAATCACAAACACTTAAACTTTATGAAACGCACAAACAATCCTATACACATGACTACTTGAATCGTATACTTGTTGCTTGTCTGGGATAGACGTTATGCTATGCTTTAGTCATTAACTATTTTTAGCCTTTGTTTGACATGCTTAGCTATATAGGAATTCACGCATCCACCTCCATCGTGTTATTCGTGAGGTCATGTTAAAACATCGTGACTGCGTTACGGGTTTGATTATTAGTATTGCATGCCATGATTTTGCTCTTGTATAGATTTGGTTGCCATGAGGATTGTTAAAACTTTATTCGTATACGTATGCTATGCTTAAACTTGTGTACTCGCCTTTGCTTTTGCAGTGACTTTATTTTAAAACATGTTACAGGTTGAAGGAGATGACGCTATGAAAACAATATAGCAAGGACTAGATACACACAAATTAGACGTTAGGTTTAATGTCGACGTATCAATTTTGTTATGATTTTGCAAATGTTATGTTGTTCTTTGTTTTGTTACATTGATGTATTTGACAATTCTTATGAAATGAAATATGGTTTAATTAATTATTGTCACTTAATAATGTTGTGAGCAATGAGCAATCTCGTTTCCGTCTCATCCCGATGTTTCCGCCATCGGTTGGGGTGTTACAGATTGGTATCAGAGCCATAACTATAGGGAATTAGGTAAATTGCTACGCTTTTGACCTAGTCTATAGTTAAGGACCATACTTGACCATACGTGATTCACATGCTAATTTCTTAAAACGTCTCTTATATGTTAAATTTATGAAATGCTTTACGTGTTCCTACTCGTTACATTATTTCAATCATACGCCTTCCCTAATGCATATTACTCGATTATACTAAACTCGAAAACACTCGTATTACACAAGTGTGACGACTTCACCAAAATAGGCGTGATATCCACAATTTGGTGAACGATTCTCATTACGCTTATTCTTTATTTTTTCACGAAGTTACACCATCAAGTTAGGAGTGACATCCACACCTTGATGGAAAACTTCCCATTCAAACTCTAGTGGACTCTCGTCAAAGTGTCGAAATTAATTTTGACCCGAAGAGTGCCAACCACACTTAGGGTACGAAATCGTCGAGTTAGGGGTGAAACCCGCACCTTGTCGATTAAGTCCCATTCCTCGATTTTCAATCTCGCCAAAGTTTCGATTTTCCAATCGATTAGAGACGTGTAATAACTGGAAGGGTAAAATGCCGTTAATCGCTTCTCGACGAGAGCGTTTTACCTATAGGCCAAAGCACGTTTCTCTAATTCGAAAGGATCTTCGATTCACTTTGGAATAGTCGACGTTTCTCTACCCGAAACAGTCTAATGTTTTCTGAGACTCTCTTTTATACCATTTCAATTTATACATGACCTTTTATATACTTGTTACCATTCCTTTCAAATTTCCAATTTATTATAAGGTTTTTACGCAATTAATATTAAACCTTTTCATCCACTTATACATTATTTGCATACATGATTTCAAAACGTCATCAACTAGACTTATACTTCTCGAAAAGTCCGAAATGGAGACCGTCGTCGAGATAGGAGTGAATTCCTCACCCAGACGATCAAACTCCGTTTCCTTCCTTCCTTAAAACGACCTCACCAACGGATTAGGGGTGATTCCCATACCTCGGTGATCGTTACCAACCCTCCTTCTTGGAGACTTTATTACACAAACCACATGTTTAAATTGTATACCTAAATCTTTTATCATGTTGTCAAAATTCTTACCTAGACGAATTTCAAAACGTACTATTTTATCAAACGTATTTCCCATCCTGTAATCTATTTCATATACATCACATACGCATATACTTGGTCACCACATGAAACATTTTGTTTTACGATTTTCAAAACTCGACAGAATGCTACCTACCAACTTAATCGGTCCAAGGAATACCTTGCCCACAAGTCTTATGTTTAACTTAATCACTAAAACACGCTCACGCAATGACTTTATGTTAAAAAAAAAAAATTGTCTGTAAACAAAAAAAAAATCAAACCAATATCTTAGAGGCATTATGGGATCGTTGTACTAAAGGTGTGTTTGGGATTGTTTTTGCAACCTAATATTTTTATTTTTGTGTTTGAAAGCGCAAATATTAAATAAATAAAAAATAAAAATCTATTTTTAGTGTTTGGTAAATAATTAATAAAAAAATATATATATATAATGATAATATAAAAAAAACTGATTTGTTTTACGCATTTTAGAGATCAAAGCTCATCTATTTATAACTTTATATATACATGTATATATATATTTTTCAAACACTCAAATAGTTGATTTCCTGATTATTGTGATATCAAATAACATAATCAAATCCAAACACTATCTTCCTACAGTATGTGTTGTTACAACTAATTATCTGATTTTGAGTATTCAGAACACATAATCTATTTTCAAAACTCAACCCCAAACACCCTCTAAATCTCTCATCGCGATTAAGAAAACATTTTGCTAAACGTTTTTCAACGGTCATTAAATCAATTAACACGGATTTCCTCTCAAGAGACAACGTTTCACACGAACCACTGAATTTCAAATTTCTTATCTTGATGTAATATCCTTTGAAAACAATGCGAACCTACTAATTTAAGACCTTGTCATACACCACTCAAAATGTCACCTCAATTTCAAAACACGTGGGCAAGAAAACATTACAAGGACTAACCACTTTCGACTCACTTAATTTTCCCTAAAACAGTGGTAGCACTCCCGTCCATTACAAAATACGTAACGCATAATCAATAAGTACCTTATATTCCTTTATATTCACACACTAGATCCTATATTCTAAGTTAAACTTAAGCCTATTTTAGAAGCGATAACCTCAAAGTTTTGCTCAAACAACAATACATGCGTATCCTCGTACATGGTTTAGTCAACTGTTGCATGACATTTTAATCATATCATTCGCTTTACACACCCTGATCTCTCGACTATTTTATGTAAATAAATTCGTAGCATTCAATTCATATCATACGCACAATTATCGTCTGTTACACTTGTTGACGTTCATAATTATACACATGTTCATGTTCATGAAAATACGTGTCATCTTTCATGCTTATTATAACACCTAATGGCATACCTCCCAACATCGTCCGTGGACAGGAGAGATTCCTGGCTCATAAGTAATGCCCTACCTCTAAAATCACCAACGCGTTTTGGGCTTAATGCTAGTGGATGAGAGGAGAACTCCACAGTTAAGCGTGCTCAAGTGGGAGTAGTACTAGGATGGGTGACCTCCTGGGAAGTCTCCACCAGGGCAAACAAAAACAAAGCCGTGAGTTCCTGGATGGGCCACCCATCAAGGGCAAAGCGGACAATATTGGTGATAACGAGGGGCAGGGGTGTTACACTTATATACTTATCATCACATTCATGCATATACGTCTTATATCCATGCTTATACTTATTTCCATACTTATGCTTATACTCATACACATACCTATACTTGTACTCGTATTCATATTCACGCCTATGCGCGAGCGGAACCCGAGGGATTCGCTTACGTGGGCCACAAGCTAATTACACGCAACATGCCTACGCACTACATTCTTACACACACGCGAACTTATTTTCAGAATGTATGTACACCTTTATTCATGCGCTGCTAGTACAAGCTATGCGGATCATGTGATGATCGGTATAATCGCGGGTGCACACGGGATTATAGCGATAAGCGCATGAGAACCATAGAGTGTACTACCGCGTATGGTAACACACGGAACGTAACATTGCATCGAGTAACGAACGGTCGCAACGTGGTCAAAACATGGTGGATACGCCGCTGGTACTTCCTATACATAAGTGTTTTCACCATGCTGCCAAACTTTCGTAATACGTGCCATGAGAAATTCGGTGATTTACAGACCATAATATGACCTAACATGCCAGCTTTAAACAACTCACAACTGCATTGCTAAGTGCGCGCTACCCGATTATCCACGACGAGTCTTAATCCCTAACGTAACGTTTTCGTTTGTTCATATACATATGTCATCCTTACACGAGTATTCGTTGATCGAATCAATCGTCCGCTCTTATGCCTCCGTTACCCCCGTTAACCTTGTCTTTTTATACAACCTTGTTTACAATCAATCGTGTAAGCATTCAAACCCTAAATGCCTTCTTACTCTAAAGTTATCTCCCATTCTCGTAGATAGCAACACGCTTGATTGGCCGCTACCTCGATAACTAGCTTATTTTAAATACCTAACCTTCTCGTTTTCCATCATTAAGCAACTCTCTGCAAAACCGCGATTTATTAATGCTCCTCAACCGTTACGACTTTCTTACAATCTACGGAACAACACACTCACCATCAAACTGCATACCGTTTCATACGAAAGCTTTTCTGCTTAAATGACTTAACCTTGAGTTATTCAAACTCGTTTAAACCACTCGTCTATACACACACATGCACGTTTTACTTATGCTTGATGCCTCAATCATTTTAGCCAAACAACCTCTTTTTCTAACCTAACCTTTCGTTGCTGTAAACTTCATGTGTACCCACACGTATCCAGAACTCCAATTCTTGATCGTTAACCCTCATTCTTTAGCCAATTCCCTTCAAGTCTTCCTCTTTAATAAATTTCGGGACGAAATTTCCTAAAGGAGGGGAGACTGTAACGCCTCGCGTTTTAATTTTTTTCTTTAAAATAATAATAATAATAATAATATCTACGTTTCATGATGTTTCGTTAGTAGACGGGTTTCAGAACGTAACGAGCATCAGATTACAAATGGGCCACTCTCGGGTTTAGGCCAAATCTATTCAACCCTAAAACTACCCTATATAATCATCCTAATATTCATTTCCTTCAAACCCTAGCCCCCACACCTCTCATCTCTCCATCTTTGAACTCCGACGGCCGGAGATTCCTCCGGTCAGTTTTCCGGCGAGCAACCACCCTTACTCTCCTTCTTCCTCTCCCACACCAACCTAAACACTTTGCAGTTCTCTCTCCCTCTCCCCATTTCCGCTGCCGGCGAAGCCGGTGGAAACCGGCGAGACCCTCTCCTCCATCTCGCGACGGCAACCCGCACACCACCACCTCACTCTCACTCTCCTCTCTCCCTCTCTGCAGTGGTGTCGCTGGCCACCAATCGGGTGGCGGCGCAGCAGGGGCGGCATAGCAGCAGCGGCAGTGATTGTTCAGCAACGGCGGTGTAGCAGCGGCGGCGGTGGCTTAGCGGTGGTGTTTTAACAGCGCCCGTGGTCTCAGACCTGGTTCAGGCTCGGTTTCAGCTGGTTCGGGTCCTGAGTTTCCAGGCAGTCAGCACCGGTCAACTCAATGAGTCAACTCAGCTTGTTGGGCTCAGTTAACTTCAGTCTTGGTTTGGGTCCTGGTTCCGTTCAAGCCGGCTCAGGTTCAATCTCGGTTCAGTCAAGGTTAGTCTCGGTTCGGGTCTTGGTTTTGCTTCTATTTCCAATCCCATTAATTCTTTTCTTTCGGCAGGTTACGATTCGTTTCGGTTCAGTTCATGGCTCATGTTCAGCGGGTTCGGGTCTCGGTGCAGAGGTTCGGGTCAGCAGTGAGTCAATGACAGTTTTGGCTTCGGTTCGGGTCTCGTTTGGTGTTCGGTCAAACCTGGTCAACTGTTGGTCAACGGGTCAGATTCAAGTTCGGTAAAACTCTAAGCCTCGTAGTTCATTTTACTTATATTAATGATCTTGTATTCGCGACCCGAACTTGTACAAATGGTAACACTTGAACATAGAAATATATATATATATATATGTTTCATGATTTAATATTTCGTAACGTCTCTTATAAAATCATCGCGGTAGAATTATTGCGTTTTGACAAATAATATCGACACTCGTGTGTCGGGATCGTCCAAAAACAAGGGGAAACTCTGCCCGATTTTCGACTAATATATATATTTATTTATTATAACTATCGACGAAATATACTTATTCGTTACGTCTTTCGACAAAATATATATTGATTTATTATGCTTCCGGCAATATATATATTTACACATTTCTGCTTTTCGACAAAATCCATTTAATTATTATACCGTTCGACAACATATTTAATTATTATTCTTTTCGACAAATAAATATCTATTTAACGACAAGATATAAACAGTATTCCTTCCGTCAAAATAAACACATATTATATACTTTTCGAAAATGATACTTCTCTAACGACAATGTATAAATATAATATGTGTTTCCGACGAACAATATATATATTTAGCTACTATTCTTTTCGTTAACATGCATATATATCTATTATCCCGTTCCGTCAAAATATACATTTATCTATTTTCTTTTAGCCAAACTATATATTTATCTAGTAATCTTTTTCGTCAAAATATACCAATATTTATATACAGTTACTTGTTAAACCTTCCGACAAGGGTGTAATTTATTCGCTAAACCTTTCGACTAAATATGCTCCACGATTATACTTTTTCGCCAAAATATATAAGTACACGTCTATTATTCTCGTCGACAAAACATAATAATTTAACGAAGGAATATATTTATCTAACTGCAAATACCTATATATCTTTTATACTTTTCGCCAAAAATATATATATTTATTGTATTATTTTGATAACACTCTTACGGCACCTTTGACGAATTTAACTTTAGAGTCGTTACACAAATTCCGTGCTAAACGTACACGTACCTTCAACTCCGATTCGATTATTCATCCATGTTCGTTGTCATTTAAGGTGGCATTGGTGTCCCTTTCTCCCACTCATCAACTCGTCGTGGAATTTCCAAAGAAGACTTAGCAATTCTGTGAGTACACTCGACCCAATTTTGTTTATATCACTTTTTGGGTGTAACATGTTTCCATATACAAAAATCACAAACACTTAAACTTTATGAAACGCACAAACAATCCTATACACATGACTACTTGAATCGTATACTTGTTGCTTGTCTGGGATAGACGTTATGCTATGCTTTAGTCATTAACTATTTTTAGCCTTTGTTTGACATGCTTAGCGCTATAGGAATTCACGCATCCACCTCCATCGTGTTATTCGTGAGGTCATGTTAAAACATCGTGACTGCGTTACGGGTTTGATTATTAGTATTGCATGCCATGATTTTGCTCTTGTATAGATTTGGTTGCCATGAGGATTGTTAAAACTTTATTCGTATACGTATGCAATGCTTAAACTTGTGTACTCGCCTTTGCTTTTGCATTGACTTTATTTTAAAACATGTTACAGGTTGAAGGAGATGACGCTATGAAAACAATATAGCAAGGACTAGATACACACAAATTAGACGTTAGGTTTAATGTCGACGTATCAATTTTGTTATGATTTTGCAAATGTTATGTTGTTCTTTGTTTTGTTACATTGATGTATTTGACAATTCTTATGAAATGAAATATGGTTTAGTTAATTATTGTCACTTAATAATGTTGTGAGCAATGAGCAATCTCGTTTCCGTCTCATCCCGATGTTTCCGCCATCGGTTGGGGTGTTACATTACTCCACCTGGAACACCACAACATAATAGTGTGTCTGAAAGGAGGAATCAAACTCTATTGGATATGGTTCAATCTATGATGGCTAGAAGCACATTGCCTCTATCATTTTGGGGTTACGCTTTGCTCTCCACGGCCCGTATACTGAATATGGCCCCAACCAAGAAAGTGGATAAGACACCTTTTGAAATATGGCATGGAAAGGCTCCATCATTATCATATTTGAAGGTATGGGGTTGTGAAGCTTATGTGAAGCAATACACCCAAACAAATTGGAAGTACCATCCACTAAGTGTATCTTTGTAGGATATCCTAAAGATGATATAGGATATTACTTTTACGATCCAACAGAGCAAAAGGTATTTGTTGCTCGAAAGGGTAAGTTCTTGGAGGCTAAGTTCCTTATGGAAGGAACTAGTAGTAGAACAGTGGAACTTGATGAGGATCAAGAACCACAAGCCAATACACGTTTGGTTGATACTAGCACTCAATAAGAGGTTGTTGAAGAGGATCAAATGGTTGATCAAAACACACAAAACGTTCGCAGATCTGGTAGAATTAGTAATCCACTCGAAAGATATGGATTTTTCATGGATGGATGCTACGTGGTAGATTCGGATGAACCAACCACATACCATGATGCAATGTCATAATCCGATTGTGACAAATGGCTTGAAGCCATGAACATAGAATCCATGTATGACAACCAAGTATGAAAATTGGTTGTACCACCTCTTAACTCCAAAGTAGTTGGAAGTAAGTGGGTTTTCAAGAAGAAAACTGATATGCATGGTAACTTGGATACTTATAAAGCGAGACTTGTAGCAAAAGGTTTCACTTAAACTCAAGGGGTTGATTATGATGAGACCTTCTCGCCCGTGGCGATGCTAAAGTCAATTAGGATATTATTTGCCATAGCTGCATACTACGATTATGAGATTTGGCAACTGGATATCAAAACGGCTTTCCTCAATGGATATCTTAATGAAGATGTCTATATGGTTCAGCCTGAAGGTTTTATCGATCCAAAACATCCTAACAAAGTATGCAAGTTAAAGAAATCAATATATGGATTGAAACAAGCATCTAGAAGTTGGAATCATCGTTTTGATGAAGAAATTAGGAATTTTGGATTCATCAAGAACGCCGATGAAGCTTGTGTGTATAAAAAGGCTAGTGGGAGCATCATCACTTTCCTAGTACTGTATGTCGATGACATTCTACTATTTGGAAATGATATTCCAACCATGGAAGGTGTTAAAACCTGGCTTGGAAGTTGTTTTTCCGTTAAGGATCTTGGTGAAGCCGCCTATATTTTGGGAATAAAGATCTATTGGGATAGATCAAGGCGCTTGATAGGTTTGAACCAAAGTGCATACATTGACAAAGTCTTGAAAAGGTTCAATATGGAGAACTCTAAGAAAGGTTTGGTACCTATTCAAAAGGGAACGATATTGAATGCGTCTCAATGTCCAAGCTCAGAGGATGAGCAAGAGAGAATGAAAGGAGTCCCATATGCGTCTACTATAGGATCCATCATGTATGCAATGATATGCACTAGACCGGACGTGTCATGTGCCTTAAGCATGACAAGTAGATACCAGCAAAATCCAGGTAATAGTCATTGGATGGCTGTTAAAAGCATATTGAAGTACCTTAGAAGGACTAAGGATATGTTTCTAATATATGGATCTGGTGAAGAGGAACTCGTTGTAAAGGGTTACACGGATGCGAGTTTCCAAACTGACCGAGATGGTTCTCGATCAGAATCTGGGTATGTCTTCATTTTGAATGGAGCTGCAGTCTCTTGGAAGAGCTCGAAGCAGGATGTTGTAGCATTGTCCACTACAGAATCAGAATACATCGCCGCTTCATTAGCAGCACAAGAAGCTGCATGGTAGTCCCTACCATTCAAGATCCCCTAGAAATCTTTTGTGATAACGAGGGTGCAATTGCACAAATTAAGGAACCTCGTGCACATCAAAAGACTAGGCACATTGAGCGGAGATTCAACTACATAAGGGATTAAGTTGAAAAAGGAAAGATATGTATTCGCAAAGTTCACACTGATCAAAACATTGCGGATCCACTCACGAAGCTCCTTGAATGGCCAAAGCATGAGGGTCATACTTGTGCCTTAGGACTTCGATATTCTAGTGATTGGATTTGATCTATTTAGTATTTGGATATCGGAACAATTGTTATTATGACTCATTTAATGATTATGGCATTTTGAGTTATGTTCCATTTTAGCATGTGTAAATCCATGAATAAGTTAATTATTCTAAATGTCCGTAGTCGATCATATTTGTGGGAACAAATATGAAGGTAAGACTATTATGAACTCGGATTGGTGGATATTCATTAGGTATGAATATAGAGCAAAGTGTTGCTGCCAAAGTTCATAGATATTTGTGGGATACAAATATTGGACTGACCCGCTCTCAAATATTACTACATGGAATCTTTGAGATTGATCATAAGTAAAATTGAGTAAAGGCGAATATCATTGTATCCTCTGACCTGAGATACATATTGGGTCTTGATATTCACCAAATATTGTACTTTGACTTGGTTCTTTGCTGTCAATAATATGGCAGTACATAAGGCTAAGCTCAAGTGTGGTACGAGGTGATTGTGAGAGACGTATGTAGTCAAGATGGGATTTGTTCCTCTTATTCATTGAGATAAGATGTCTAAGGCCTGCTAAAGTTAAATCAACAGAGAATGATCATACGATGTCTCTGGATTTGACATGACATCTGTAACGAAAGGATAAATGATAGTTTCACCTAAATCATGTTCAAGTAAGGGACTTGAAGGGGATGATGTTATTGAATGGCACTTCGTCATACGTGTTAGGAGTAGTAAACCGTTGTTAGGCGGTATTTGCTACTTGCATCAATCTTCTATGTATCTTGTGCAAGTGGGAGATTGTTGGAATCGGTATGCCCAAGACACATATTAAATTGATGTGGCTAGTACATTATGATCCAAGTCGGGTCATACCCAATAACAAGCTAGACAAACACCTATGATATTTATTTATGATATGATCAAACAAATAAATATTAACACTTAGAATATTTAGAAATTGGTTTTCTAAATAATTGCACTTGAGAAACTAATAAATTATATGGATAATTTATTTTGAGAGAATATTTTATATTGTTATTTAATGGGTTAAGTAGCATTATAAATAATTGTGATATGTTGCATAAGTCTTATAACATGTAATGTTATAATTTTATAAAAGTGTTACAAAATAAACATAAGACTTATTTTATAAAAATTGAAATCTTGGGTGACAAAACAAGGCCATATGGTCGTCCCCTTGGGGTCTTCCTAAGGTGGTCTTCCACCAATGAAATGTCATGCAATCTTCTTACATATCTCATGTAATCTTCCATAATCCAAAATAAGATCTTGAAGAAGATATATGGAGATTTGATGATCATTCTCTCACATACTTTTCATATTGTAATTCAAGTTGCAAGAACTCTTGTGAAGGCTCTCAAATTTTCGGCCAAACATAGTGTTTGTCCAAGAGTTTTTCAAGTGAGTTCATAAGTGTAGAAATCCTAGCAATCTTGTGGTGTTTGTTGGGAAGCTTGGGGTATACAAGTTTGAGGTCTTTTACTTAGAAGATTACCATTCAAGAAGTATCATCTTCTTCACCTACTTGTTCTTTGGAAGGTAGTATTCTAAACACCATATGGTTGTATTTTGATAGCAAGCATGTTCATATATGGATCAGAGTTTTGGTTTTACATATAAAATGGGTTTTATATCTTGTAAGTAACATGTTTTAAATAAATATTTAGCTGCGTTTTTATTTTATACGGATAAAATAACTTTGATAACATGTTCAACACCACAACAATCATCAAAACCGAGCTATACAAATTTAACACCTCCGCTGTAGCGCACTTGTAATATGTGTAAAAACTGACACAACACTTATTTACGACGTACATTTTTTTATTAGCGTTTCCACGCAACTTTTTTAGTGGGGTAAATACCTATATACATTGAGGTTTGCAAATTTTAACAGCTCAACTGTAGCGCAATGTGCTTAATTCTACCTATGTCCCAAGCCGTTATTTATCTGTTGGTTATACGAACCGCTACACCACGGGATGAATCTAATTCTAGATTTATGCAATGGCGAATTTCATGGAATAATAAAACCTTAAGTATAGTTTATTTATCATTTCAAATTGTAGTATTTTTTTGAATGACAAATTTGGATTACTAATAGACCATTGGAGTATTATCGTGCCACCAGCGGAACCACTCGATCATATCCATCTCCAACCACTGTTATGGGAATTAAACCCAGAGCCTAATGATCCTAAAGTGTTATCTCACTTCGAAGAAATAGGGGGTATTTGCAAGAACAAGGCTACACAAATCTTTTAATTGTTTTTATTTTATGAAGATAAAAGAGTTTATTGGAACATTGCCCAGATATTTATTTCATATTATTTTTTATATCAATAAGTTGATTAAAACAATTTTAAAATAGTTTATTTGTTCTTTCTTTGGTTTGGTCTTGTGAAAACAATACAAGTCTTTGTGAAATTAGGAGCGTATACATGTTGCACCAACAGCATCGTTCATCTGCTAAAACTAACCCAAGCATCGACCTCTTTCTTGGTCTGCTACGGCGGCAACGCCATCGTTCCGGCACACACTCGCCCTCCAGGTCTTTCCCTCTCTCCGACCCAAAGGTCTCTTACTTTTCATCATTGTAAAAGGAGGGTGTATGTGTGATGGTCGATGGAGGGTGGGGTGACAAGTACTAAGCCACTCAGACAAGTCAACCGCCCAAAAAATCCAATGAAATGAAGATACCAGATGAATCACACTATTGATTTCATTCTGTTATTAACAAAACTAGATTAGATTAGGAGCGTGGCATGCCCGTGCTTTGCAGCGGGCAGTGGAATTAAACCTGTGCGCTATTACGAGGACACAACAAAAAGAATTTGATCGTTATCGACCGTCAGACCCACATCAATTCCCCAAAGGGTTTATTTGAATCTATGAATCACCTGAAATGAGAAGGCAGTTGTAGAACATGAAAGACAGTAGTAAAAACCAATAAAGGGTTTTGTTGGAATCTATGAATCACCTGCCAATAAGAGTGCGAGTTATACAAAGTTACAAACTTTTTACAAAATCATATAAAAATTTAAAAGTTGAAGAAATGAAATATAATATTAGGAGTCATATTACAATCCATTTGCTTCACACCTTTTTACAACCCATTTGAGAAATGAAAGTGTCCACTGATTCTTGAGTATAGCAAACATCATCTTATGCACCCTTTCTTTGCTATATACATGTAAATCAAAAAGCCCAAAAAATGTAAGCAATCAAAACAAACAACCCAAATAAGGCCGGAGCCAAAAATCAGCTGAACAATGAATCTGCCTCCTTTTTTCCTGATTCACTGCAGCATCCTACTCTAAAATTAGGCTACTGTGATATAAATTGTAATCCTTCAGCTATGACAAAGAGCTATAAATAAAGTGTCACATGTGCAAGAAGCACCACCAACAGACCCCGATCACCTAGTGCGCCCCGAGGCATGCTTTTTAAAACCAAGTGTGGCATATAAATCCTATTTAGTGACCTCACAAGATGACTTAGTAGAGACCAAGAACCTGCAAATTAATTATGGCCAATTCGACTCTCACTTAAGAGACCAAGAAACCCAAAGACAATAATTAAATTAAAACGGTTTATTTGAGCAAAGAAATGGATACACATTACTTCTCTTTGACTTCTCAAAAGTTAATTGACCAAAGGAAGCAAATATTAAATGAATAATAATTACTCTAAAATACATTAGCTTTCAAGAGACTTTTAACTTTATGTAACATCCTTTGCAGTAAGTAAATCTTAAATGATCAAGAACTCATGAAAACTGGTGAAGAAAAGATGACTTTACTGATTCCATTGGCTTAGGTAAGAATCATGGTAACATATTGAATGGTACCTGCTACTTGAATCCTTTTGACCCACAACCAGCTAAGGAATTAGCCGTGGAATAAGGAATCGACACATGATTCAATTTCACAATCAGTTGGTAACTATGTTTATGACGCAAAGTCTTTTAGGGCTTCTCTAAATTAAAATAAGAGAACCATAGGAAGCAAAATTAAAAAGTAAAATTACCTCAATTGGTAGCAGTTTGTGTGGAAGATCTTCAAGTAATTGCTAGCAGGAGCCGAAAGAAGAACAGCTGCTTTTGGGGAAAAAATGTTAAACGCCGGCCGTAGATGATGCCATTGTTGGAGTAACGTTTCCATTGGCTTACCGCCGCCCATTAGTGTACATGCTGGTGATAATCAGAAGGTCGGAGGAATTGAGGAACAGTTTCCTCAGCAACAACAACAAAACCTTCAAGAAACGGTGAAAACCCTATCTATATCTAAGACCTAGAGGGTAGTACGTGTATTCAATGGCTGGCATATTTGTTAAAAATTGCTTTGAATTGATAATGGCTACCAACAAATGTGTATCATCTTTATCCCTCCTCATTTTGATTACGTTTTGACTTAGGATAGAAGATGGAAAAAAACAATAACTTTGTTGTAAAACATTTATTACCAATAATCTCGACAGGAGCAGTCATATTTTGTAAAGCAATGAAAGCGTTATTATCTCTTACAGTGATCTCTCTGTTAGTGATACCAGAAATGAACTTAAAGGCAGTATGGCAATCAAAACAGATCCTCATATTCTTGGTTATCCGGATAGGAAGTCCAGGGGGGGATTACACAGAGCCCAAAAGCTAGAGCGATCTTCTCACTGTGATGCCAAACCTCTGATTCTCTCTCTTCTTCTTCTAAATCGAAGAGCGCCAATGAGGTGTCTGCTACATATCCAGCACTTTTCATTTCCATCTTCAGCTTCCTTAGCATTGTTTGGATCTCTGTGTTTCTTTCATGGCAAGTGTCCTTTGCTTGAAAAGTGTGGACTGAATTCTTTACGGAGATCCAACTGCACCCTGCACCCTTACTGATTCCTACTTCTTTCATCTCCATCCGAACCACATTGGCTTCTTCCCACCTGCATAAACAGATACTATTTGTGTGAATTAGAGCAAGAACCAGTTTTATTTTATCACCCAACCCACCCATTTAGCCATCTCTACTCGAACTAGGAATGGCAATGGGACTCAATCCCATACTCGGTTGTAAAACCGTGTTCCATACCCTGCCTAACACGCATTGGGTATCAGGTATACCCATCGGGTGCCAAGTACATTTCTTAGTATTTAAGTTTAAATATGAAAGAACAAAAATACCCTTCATTAAATCATCCCTAACCCGAAACAAGCAAAGGAATCCAACTTTATGAAAACAAGTAGCATTCCAGGACCATTGTGCATTCTTCGTAGATAAAGACTTGGTAGTTCAATAGTTTGATCATAGATCATGAAATTTCAGGAACTAAAAGGTTGTTTCAGAATTAACCATCTATGTGGGAAATAATATTGAAAAGAAGACTATCATGAGGGGATACCATCCAGCAGCAGCAAACATATTTGAGAGGATGACATGGTTTCCAGAGTCCTGAGGAAGGATCCAGCTGGAACAAATGATCAGCAGCTATCTTACCCAGTTTGTTATTTCTATACACCTTACAGGCACCTAAAAGAGACCCCCAGATAGATACTGTAGGATGAAAAGGCATTCTCTTTATGAACTCATAAGCGCCCTCCACCATTCCTGCTCGTCCTAACATATCCACTATGCACGCATAATGCTCAACCCTTGCTTCAATTCTATATCTTGATCTCATCGACTCAAAAATACTCAAACCTGCATCCACTGCTCCAGCCCTGCTACATGCGGCTAATATAGATACAAAGGTAACATAATTAGGGATTACATGTTCACATTTCATTTCCTCAAACAAGGCAAGTGCCATATCCGCATCTCCCAAATGCGCTTAAGCACCAAGTAACGCGTTCCATGTAATCAAATTCCTCTCGGGCATTTCGTCAAACATTCTCTCACAATCTTCTAAGTTTCCACATTTGCATACATGTCAACAAGGGCACTTCCAACAAAAACATTTCCATTAATGCATGCTTTCACAGAAAGAGCATGAACCATCCTCCCCATCTCCAGACCTGCAATCCCAGCACAAGCACTAATAATGCTCGATACGATAAAGTCCTTAGGCTCTACATTATTTCTCATGGCTTGCAAAAATAGCATACAAGCCTTTTCCCCCTCGTCATTTTGCTCATAAGCAGCCACCATGGAACACCAAGAAACATCATTGTGGTTGCAAATGCCATCAAACACCATGCGAGCCGAACTTACATCCCTGCACTTCCCGTAGAAACCAATCATCCCATTTGCAACAGACACGTGTTGTTCAAACCCATACCGTATCACAAACCCATGAACCTGTTTACCTAGATGCAGATACAAGGCATCAGAACAGCCATTAAGAAGCACACAAAAAGTAATCGAACTAAGGTCTCCACCATTTGTCTTTAATTTGATGAAAGCGTCAACGGCTTTACGAGGTTTCCCATCAAGGACAGCATTTGACATATACGTGTTCCATGTGACAAGATTCTTGTGAGGCATTTCATCGAACAGCTTACAGGCATCCTCTTTGAGGCCGGTTTTAGAGTACATATCAAAAGCACTACAGCCAACAAAGACATCATGTATTTGAGCTAATTTAATAGCGAGTGCATGCAGCTGCCTCCTAGTGAGGGGAGAGCTGAGGGAATTGCAGGCTTTGAAAATGCAAGGGAAGGTGAAGTCGTTGGGCAGGATGGAGTAGTGGTGCATGTTAGAAAACTGGAGGATGGCGATAGGAAAGTGACTGTTTTGGACTGTACTGGCAATGAGGGCCGTCCAGACGACGACGGAGCGATGCTGGGGAGGGATGATGAGCTGGGCTAAATTGAGGAGGTCGAGTTTAGAATACATGTTCACGAGGTGGTTGCAGAGGAATGTCGGAAAGGGGAAGTCCATGGCTTTGATCATCCTGGCGTGCGTTGCCCGACCAACGCCGGAGGAACGAGTGGAGATGGCCGTTTGAAGGAGCGAGACGAGCGTATTCATGGAAGTCATCACTTACAGTCCATGCTTCTCCTTAATTTTACTGAAACTGTTATAACCAACTTTTTCAATACACAAAAGTATACGGGATAATCACGAAACTAGCCCATGTCACGCCGTCTTTGCCAAAATAGCCAACTGGCACAGTTCACCGAGCCGTTTCCATTAACGGAAGCGGCTCAAGACCAGTCTAAACCGAGAACCAATGGAAAGTTGACATGTGTCCGACAACACTGAAACGACTTTAAGCCATGTTAGATAAGGAAAGCTCTCAGCCGAGCCGTTTCACGTGGCTCTAGCATCCAAGCCGGTTAAGGACCCGACTCGTCCCTTAGCCGAGTTCCTTCCAACGAGCCGAGCTGGATTGACGCGGCTGAGAGCCGTTTCCTTACATGTTGACGCGGCTTACAACCTCTATTTAGGCGGTTCAGAGCCGTTTCAAGTCACTGTTCAAGCCATTTCAGTACGAATATAAGCCGGTTTACGATTACGTGCATAGGTTATTTATTTACAATTAGTTTAAGGCGTTTTACGTTTAAAGTAAAATCAGATTTTTACAACATGAAGCTTTGTTTTGTTGTATACAGCGGTGGAAAGTGGCAGATTGTTAATGGAAACTTGGAGTATATTGCTGATGGCGATGCAAGTAGACGTTGTTTAGAAATTGAAACCAATATTTCGTACATTGGTCTTTTAAGTAATGTTTCTAAGTTGTGTGGAATTCCAAATATTAAAAAGCTATCGTACCGGATGTGTTCGTTTACTGATCCGATCGATATAACTGATGATGGTGATCTCGCTTTTTTATTTAATTTTGCTATGCAAAATCCTTTTGAATTATATAAGTTGGACGTCATTCAGGAGCCATGTGTTGGATCATCTAGTTTTGCTTCTAATCAAGATACAAGTTCCTGATTTAAATGTTCCAGTTAATGAAGTTAATGATGATGTTTTAAACGAGTATACAACGAATTTCGATAATTTACATGGTACAACACAAACATTGTCTCCATCAATTAATTTTGAGCCAGGCTACGTATTCACTAACAAAGAAGAAATGAAATTTGAGCTAGGGAAAAAATGTTTGTTAGAACATTTTGAGTTTCAAGTAGATAGATCTTCTAAAACCAGGTATGACGTGTCATGCTTGGTGGATGGTGCGCATGGCGTTTTAGGCCACACAGTGTTGCTGGCAGTGCGATGTTTGTTGTTAAGTATATGAACGATAAACACACGTGCTCAAAGACGCTAACGTACCCCCATCTTCATCCGGCAAACCCAATGGTTGTGGCTCACTATTTAAAGGAATCACTAAAAGATAGTGGTAGACAATATCGGTCCAAGGATATTATCAAAGATTTTAAACAAAGATTCCAAGTTGACATAAGTTATAGTCAAGCTTGGCGTGGAAAAAGTCACGCGTTAGAGATCCTACAAGGAACAAGCACTCATTCCTTTGCTGAACTACCGTTTAACTGCTAGAATTTAGAGCGGGCAAACCCGGGTACTGTCACTCGCATCAAGACTGACGACGAGAATCGGTTTGAAATGGTCTTTGTCGCCATCGGTGCTGCTGTAATGTTATGCTTTTACTTTTTATTTAGTTATCTTAAATTAAAACGCAGTTGACCTCTTATGAATTTTTCGTTTTAGATTCATGCCTTTATCCGTAATCTAAGACCGGTGGTGATCATCGATGCAGCACACCTGAAAGGTGAGTTTAAAGGTACGCTGTTTTTAGCAGTTGGCATGGATGGAAACAACCAAATTTTACCAGTTTCCTATGGAATAGGAAAATCAGAGGATGGGGAATCTTGGACATGGTTTCTTTCTAAGCTTAGAGAGTGTGTTGGTGAAATACCCGATATGGCGATAATATCAGATAGGGCGAATTCTATACACTTAGGTTGATACAGTTTTGTGTCTGTCGCTTGTTCTTAGTTACGTTTGTAATTGTACGGCCTTTGCTCAAGTGTCTATATAAGTTTGGTCATGTCGACCAAATCAAGATATCCTTCTATCTTGGTTTCATACGACATCTTAGTTAGTCTGTGTTAAACGGGTGCATGTGTGCATACCGTTGAGTCTTGTGTACATCATGCTCCGTATGAGCCAGTTGCTCCGTACGAGCCAGTTGCTCCGTACGAACCAGTTGCTTCGTACAAGCCTCTTTGGAGTAGTGCTTCGTGGGTAATAGAGTGTTCTGTATGTCTGGCAACTACTTCGTACGAATGACCAGCATGGACACTATATAAGCAGACATGCACCTATCAGTCAAGGTTAGCTCTTGGTTGCACAGTTAGCTCTGTTGATCTTTTGGTGGGATCTCTCTATTGACATTTCTGGTGCAGACGAAGACACAAGAACACATGCAGTTTGTTGAGTCGTATGAGCATTGTTTGTATATGTTTGTACTTGTTCTCATCTCTTAATCAAGATAGTGAATCTTTGGTTACCTCATGTTCTTACTTTGCTTTGGTTTGCATGCATACTTGGATTCCGCATTCGTATGTGTGTTGCATGAATAAGGAACAGGTTTAACTTGATCCTCAGGTGGACCTACAAGTGGTATCAGAGCTAGTTTGAAGGTTTCTTGAAGTGTTCTTGAACTCCCTGCAGAAAACTTAAGTTTTGAATAGATAACTAAGTTAAAACTTGGTTAAAATATGTTATATCCAGAAAGTTTTCATTAAAATTTTCTTTTGTTTTGTTCAAGTTGAACAAATTTGGAGAAGAAATTCACTAGAAAACTCATATGTACGAAGTTGGTTCGTACGAAGGAACTCATCCGTACGAAGTTGGTTCGCACGAAAGAACTCATCCGCACGAACTTATCCGTACAAAACATTGGTTCGTACGAATAATCTTCGTTATTGTTTGTTTTTCGTCTTTCAGATTTTAAAAGCTGTGTGCTTTTCAAATATTTTCAAAATTGTGAATTTTTAAAAGGAACTGTTATTTTCAAAATTTAAACCTTTCAATTTTTCATAATCAATAAGATATAATGAGTTCTAATCAGTAGGATTGGAGTAGTTCAAGCTCAAATCAGGAGTCTTCGCAAAGCTCCGCAACATCATGGGTTAAGTCTTTGATGCCTCAACATACAGCTATGATCTCTGCAAATCAGTGGGCATGTGTTGCGAATCAGAATCAAAGCAGCCAAACTCTGTTAATGAGCGAAAGTGAAACAGGGAGTAATAACCGTCCGCGAAGCTAAACCACATGAACGATTATCCTTCGTGGAAAAGTCGTTTTCATACGTATGTTCTTGGACAAACACAAAATTGTGGACATGTTTACTACACCCTATAAAGAATCACTTGAAGAAACCGGATCAAATCCAACCTCCTTAGCCAATCTAGACGAGAGTGACAAGAAGGCATATGATCTAGAGAAGAAGGCGTTTGCTATCCTCACACAAGCTCTTCACAAAGACATTTATCACCAGTTTGTGTACTGTACAACCACGAAAAATCTATGGGATACTTTGGAAGCAAAAGGAGAGGATAATGCTGCTACCAGGAAAATTCGGCATGATTTACTCAAGAAGGAGTTTGAAGGTTTCATGTTTATGGAAAATGAAATGTTGAATGATATGACCACATTGTTTTATCAACTGCTCAGCGAGATGCACTCTTACAAAGTGTTAGCAGCACCACAAGAAATTGTGATGCGATTTGCTGATGCTTTACCACCAAAATGGGGTCAATTTATTGACTTATTAAAACATACAAAAGTGTTTTGGACTCAATTGGTATTTATGAATTTGTGCATAAACTGGAGAACAAGAATGAAGAAGAACTCCGGAAGGCACAACGAGTCACCATTCCACAAAACCCTGAGATGTACTTCGGAGGTATTAATGCAGGTACAAACTCAAGCCAGCAACCGAAGCTGCAAATCGCGTTTGTGTCAAACGTGAACCCCTTCCTACCACAGCCTGTTCAATCAAGTCAGTTTGCGGGCTCAAGTACTCAAGCTTACTAGCATTTGATCTGAAAGCCTTCATTCCACAGCCAAGAGATTTAGCACATCAAGCTCCATAGCAAGCTCCTCAACAAGCTTTCTATGGAAACAATTGTCAATCTGAAAATTCCAACACTGTCAAACTTGACACGTCTCATCTTTTTAAAGTCAGCGTAGAAGTTGCACAGGAACATATGGAACTTCTAAACACCATGGTTAGTGCTTATTGTGGTTTAGTTGCAGGTCAAATAGGAAATATCAATTTGACAAACGAAGACTACCAACAAATTGACCAAGATGAGATGGAGCTGATGGATATCAAGTGGGCATTTGCAAGCGCTGTGAGAAGAGCAAAGGACTACATGCGGAGAACAAGGAGAACCAGTTTGGAAAGCAAGAAAGATACAAAATACGGCTTTGATAAAACTGCCGTAACTTGCTTCAACTGTGGAGAAATAGGTCACTTCAAACAGGAATGCACAAGACCCAGCAAGGAAGGAAATCACAACCCCTTTTGAAATCAGTCTCAACCACCCAACACAGCTCAGTTCAACAATGAGAGAAGAATGGTAGCTGTTGGAAACTCTAACAATACCAATCAATCAGGACCTTCAAACACACATAGAGCTTTGGTAGTTCAATCTGATGAAGGATGCGATTGGTCAGTACAGTTGAGAACTGAGAACAACGGAAGAACTGCATGTTATGCGAAGATCGTTGATCAAATCAAACATCTTCACAGCATTAATACTCCAAATAATGATGATACTTCTGGGTATGCTGGTAGTTCTGATGAAGAGTGTTCAAGTTCAAGTGGTTATGGATCTGATTATGATATCAGAAACAAGAGTGATGCTGAGGTTAGCAAGTTGCTGAGTGAAGCTGAGATAATGAATTGTGAAAAGGTGGGTATGATGAAGAATGTAGAAGTTGCAGTGAAGGAGACAGAGACACTCTTTACAGATGATGCAGCCTTCCCTCATCACACTACCTTCATGGCAAATGTTGCAGGTTCTACAAATCAGGTAAATTCTGACCCTCCTACAATTTGCAATGACTGTGTTGAATTAAATATAAAGTATGAAACCGTCAACAGTCATAATCAAAATTTAGTTCTTGAACTATCAAAGTGCAAAGAGGCGAATTTGGCTCTAACCCGAAATGAAAAAGAATTCAAATCTGTAATAAAAACTCTTAAGAAAAGCGTTTCTGAATTGACAAAAACAGTTTTGAATAAACAAACAGGAATTAACAACTATATTAATCTCCTGGAAGAAACTAAGAAAGAGTTAGCCATCGCCAAATGCGAATATGATTCGATCAAGATCAAATTGGAAAGTTATTCTAACTCCCACTATGTGCTTGATCATATCATTGATGTTCAAAAGCTAAAGGGAGATGTTCAATGCATTGGGTATAAGTCGTGTCCACCCCCAATGAAACACAACCACACCAAAATGCTTGATGAAAAGGAGATGCCTCGTTTTGAACCCTCTGTACCTTTGAATCCTGAAGAGTGAAGAAGGGTTAGGGTTCAAACTAGATAATTCCTCTCAAGAACCAAGCAAGCCAGAAAATTCATCGTCTGATGTTGTTCAAAATGTGTCTGATGAAGAGGATGATGATACTCAGATGATGAATCAAGAAAAGGTGATCAGGATCAGCCTCTTTATGAAAGGAAATGAGTAGAACTTTATGCTACTCCTAGTACTCAATCTGTTGAGATTCAAGAGACCGTTCCTAAGAGATCTGTCAAGACAAAAGTGTCGACAGATGAAGCAGATAATGTGTTGTATACGTTGGTTGGAGATAAGAAAATCTATTCAAACAAAGATTTTCCAATTAAAAACGTAAATCCAATCTCTATAGATCAGGTGTTTGAGAAATCAACAGCCAAACTTTTAAAGAAGAAAAAGCCAACCAAATCACAACCATTATCCGCTTCAACAGAAAAACAATGGAAGCGAGTTGAAAAGTCAACGTTTCACAACCGAAAGTTGACGCAAAAGGCTCTCGCTACAAGAAAAAGGTTAAAAATGTTAAATTTGTGAATTCTAAGGGTACCGATAAAGTCGAAACTTTTCAGGGAAAATCTAATATAGATTTTGTAAAGAAAGTCAAGATTTTGAAAAGAAATAGTCAAAATACTTACACCCAACACACGGATGGATGTAATGAAATTGAACCCAGTACCTCAAGAACCACAAGTTCTACATCAAGCCAAGAAACACGATCTCCTAGTTTTGTTGAAAGGAGAACATGTTTCAAATGTGGAGAGTTTGGCCACATTATAAAAGATTGTAAAAATCCAGCCAAACCAAGATTTGTTGAGAAAACCCCTCATGAACCAACTTGCCAACGTAAATTTGTTTCTCCAACACAAGATAAATGAATTATTAAAGATCAAAAAGAGAAACAAAAACGTAAACAAGTAAAAGAAATTGAAAAAGCTTTAAAACCGGATTCTTCAGAAAAGAATCAAAGATCTTCAAAGATAATAAAACCAGAAACTATTAAAACTGTAAATAATAGTCAATCTGGTAATAATCAACGATGTTGGAAATAGAAGACCGGTAGTAGTTCAAGAGGAGGAACTCAGTTTGACAATCATCAAGAAATAGAGATCACATTTCTTGATGATAAGGGACGACCCAAGACCACTAAGGCTTGGGTCCCCATCTCAAACTAATCTTGTTTGTGAAATGTGCAGGGTGTTCCAGGAGGAACTGTAAACAGTCATTGGATTGTTGACAATGGAGCATCAAGGCACATGACAGGCGACTTACGGCTCCTGTATGATGTGAAAAGCATTAGGGGTGGTTATGTTGCCTTTGCTGGTGATAAAGGTGGATACATCACTGGAGAAGGAATGGTCTCCAATGGTGTTGTGAGTTTTGATAAGATCAATTATGTGCGGCAAATTGATCACAATCTTCTTAGCGTTTCTCAATCTGCGACAAGAAGTTCACGTTACATTTTGATGATACTGGTTGTTATATGCTGAAACCTGGATTCAAGATCCCCAAGGAATGGATTCTCTTATCGGCTCCAAGAATCAACGAATTGTATATTCTTGATATGAGCCAAGCTATTACAACGTCTGCGCAAGTCACATGTTTTGTCTCTAAAGCCACCGAGAAGGAATCAATCTCTTGGCACAGACGAATGAGGACACATTCACCTGAGGAAAATGAACTATTTGGTGAAGAATAATCTTGTGAATGGTATACCAGTCAAGAATTTTCATCTTCAAGAGTCTGTGTATCATGCCAGAAGGGAAAGCAAGTAAGAAATTCCCATCCCGTGAAGAAGATCAACATTGTGAATATGCCTCTGGAACGTCTTCATATGGAACTTTTTGGACCTATGAAACACAAGACTACCTTTGGTGATTCTTATTGTCTGGTAGTTACTGATGACTATTCCAGATTTTCATGGGTAAACATGTTGGCACACAAGAGTGAAGTTCCTAATATCCTCAAGAATCTCCTGACTCTGATAGAAAATTTGTACAATCTAAAGGTAAGGAGAATCAGAAGCAACAATGGCACTAAATTCAAGAATCAAGTTATGGATGAGTACTGTTCTTCAAAGGGCATTTTGTATGAGTACAGTTCTCGCTACACTCCACAACAAAATGGTGTCGCTGAGAGGAAGAATAGAACTCTAATTGAAACAACAAGAACCATGTTAGTAGAATCAGAACTTCCTGTTCAATTTTGGGGAGAAGCTGTTGCTACTGCATGTTACACGATGAATAGAGTTCTAATGGTGAAGAGACATGGGAAGACATGCTTTGAGTTGCTACATAAAAGGAAACCAGATGTTTCTTTCTTAGAATCTTTTGGACCTCCATGCACTATGATTGATCCACATGGAAAGTTTGGTCCAAAGGCTATCGAAGGTTTCTTCCTTGGATATGCTACTCCGAATTTCAGGGTGTGGAATTTGTCTTCGAAAAATATTGAAGAACGGGGTGAAGTCAAGGTTCAGATATATACAGAAGCAGTTAGAGTTCCGGGTGCTCCTTGGATGTTCGACTACAATGGGCTGTTTGACTCCTTTAATATGCCAACTTTTGATGATGCAACAGCTGCTGCTTAGATGCTTTTGGAAAGTGATACAGCAGTGGACTCGTCATTAGTTCGACCAGTTATTGTTAATCCTCAAGTGTCGACTTCGGTTAACAATCTTGTTCAAAATGAGGAATTCGAAGACGCTGCGGATTATAACGTTTCATCAGAAGACGATGAGTTTCATGATGCTAATGAAGCTGCCTTTGGTGCGGTTCCTGGAATTTCGGATGGTACGTCAAATATTCAACCGCAAGGCATGACTGAAGGTCATGCATCTACATCCTCATCAAATCCAGCTGTCGATTTGAACTGTTGATCTGAATATCAACAATTTGGGTATAAACTCTAGAGTTTCTGATTTCCAGAAACTCGTATTCATAATACCAATCCTCAGCAGAATATTATTGGAGATGTCCAGAGCGGTGTGCAGACTCGTAATCGAAACAATCAGAATGCTGGATTGTATTCGGAAATCAGGGAATCAGGGGAGCAGAATGATTGGTCTTTTGCATGTTATGTGTGCCAAGTAGAACCAAAATCTTGGAAGGAGGCAATGAAAGAAGACTCTTGGGTTGAAGCCATGCAGGAAGAATGTAACATCCGTAAAAAACCGGGTTATCCAAACCCGCTTCATTTATTAAACCGAATAATCAGTTATAAATTTTGTCGCATATTTAATGCTCAAATTAATTTTATACGATACATAATTAATAAACAAATTAGAATTTTGAAACATAATTATTAAATAACAAAGAAATAACAAATTAAAAAGAATGTGGAGACGCCGGGTTTCGAACCCGGGTCACCCACTAACTTATGCACACACAGTTTTCACCACTCCGCCACACGCTCATGTTGTGAAGAAATTTAAACCAATAAAACTTAAAGTCTCACCCGCGAACAATCTGATTTAACCCAAAACTGAAACCGCCAATCAATCTTCAATCAATGAAGTTTCGCGATTATTTTGGGCATAACGGACAACTGGGCATCGGTTATAATCAATCCATTGACTGAATTCGAATCAAAACTGATCAAACCATATGATTTTGAATTCGAAACCGAAAATGTAATTAAATCCGAGTTATACTTTATTCATCATTTGAGCTCGCGAGTTTATCAAACTTACTCTCTCTAATTCGCTCTGAAAACCTCGCCGTAAGTCGCTGGAGTCCTCTGCAAGTTGACCGAAAGTTATCGCCGGAAAACCAAAGAATTTATCCCACTGTTGTTTTACTTTATAAACCGGGCATCTAGAGCTCATACCGAAATCACCCACACTCACCTTAAACTCCCTGTAGAGTCTCTGTCGCAAGAAATACATCGCCAGAGATTTTCTGCAATCGCCGGACTTTCGCCGGAAAACCGAGACTTACACCAAAACGGTAAATACCTCGACTCTTTCGGTTTCAATCCATTGTTAGACTATTACTAACTTCAATCCATCAACCAGAATCAATCCCAGACGACGTAGCCGGAATATTCTGCACTCGCCGGAAAACTTCTGGAATTTCCAAAATCACGCTGTGAATCGGTATAATCATTTAAACCTTCTGTTAATCCTTGTTTAGTAACCCAATTTCACAACTAATCGATCAAAACTGTTAATGGATTCAATCAGACAGAATATACAAATTAGAGCCGACGACCATTGCCGGAGTTCTGAGAAATACAGTCTGATCGGTACATTCGATTCCTTAACTCTTCTTATCCTATACATTTCAACCAGTAATATGTTCGATGAACGATTTAATCAAGAACAGAAGAATATCGGTCGTCGGAGTCTTTGAACGAAGAAGACGAAGTCGACGATGTTTATAAGATTAATTAAAACAAGTTATTAAACCGGTTAGACACACAGTCCAGCGGTGGACTGTGTGCAAACAATTAGCACACGTCTCGAGTTCGATCCCTAACACAACCTCACTCTCTGAAATAAAAATGTTCTTTTTAAACCGAACCGGATCAACTCGCTGTAAGATGTTAAGTTTAATAAAAATCGGTATATTAACCAGGTTAGACACACAGTCCAGCGGTGGACTGTGTGCAACGCTAAACAACGGGTCCCGGGTTCGAGACCTGTTGTGTGCACCGGTCCGACATAATTAAAACCCTTTTTAAATAAATGATTTCTGAATATAATTAAATAGTGTATAAATATAATTAAAAACAGAAATATTTCGGGTTAGACACGTAGCTCAGTTGGTAGAGCTGCGTGCACGCGTACGGGAGGTCACGAGTTCGAACCTCACTCAGCGTAAACAAACACAAGGTCCGAACCGGTCAACAGTCAAACGGTCAACGTTCAACCGGTCAAAAAGTCCAAAAATTTTTATTTTCTTTTATTTATTTATTTTATTTAAAAATCAATTAAAAATACTTAAAATTAATATTTTTAAAGTTAGAAAATTTCCTTGAACTCACAAAAATAAACCGAACAATCCCATTAAGAACACTAATTAAAAATACTAATCTCAAATAAAAGTTTATTTATTTATCAAACTATTATGTTATTATTTAGGTTAGTTCCCTTGCCGATTAAATCCGAATTCGTGCGCATTCATCATCAATCCAAGAAACGCAACAACTGTGAGTGAATTCTTACAAATTCCCCTTTTTATTCATGTTTTGGGGTGTATCATGTGTCGCTTAAATTAATTCGCTTATTCAAACTCGTGCTATACCATTATATGATCTAAACTTAGAATGTGAATATTGTTTGTTGTTATGTATTACATATTGTCAAGTTGTATGCAAATTTCTTATTAGGCCCATCAGTTCCTCGTGGGAGACGAGTTGAACAACGCGTGCCTCAAAACTCATTCATTAGGCCCATCAGTTCGTTGAACAACGCGTGCCTCAAAACTCATTCATTAGGCCCATCAGTTCCTCGTGGGAGACGAGTTGAACAACGCGTGCCTCAAAACAATAAATTGTTGTATGTGTGTGCAATATTTAATATTATGTGTTTTGTGAATAAATTTACATCTACATTTACTCATATGTGGTTATGCACTTTATTTTATGATCAATACAATAAACTCGTTTAAATGTTTTCATAGGATTCACTCGCCAACTTTTTGTTGACCCAAAAACAATTTTTACACATGATACAGGTGGACAGGATGAAGCAAGGAACACATAGGAAAGTGCCTTAGAAGAAAATTAATGAAGTCTAGAAAGATGTATAGAACATGTTGTACTTGTATGATTTGATTGTATGATCTTCTTTAAAATTGTAATAATAAATATGAAACATTATAATAAATGTCATGAGCTTTGATGAAAACCCAATCATGCCCCGATCACCTTTTTCCATTGCGGGTCGGGGTGTGACAGATTGGTATCAGAGCTTTTGACTATAGGGATATAGGATAGGTTATTAGACCTTAGAGCCTATACTATAGTTGATTAGATTTTAAATTGTCTATGTGGTTACATGCAAACTTATGATGTTTATTTGTTTCGTATTTATTACACACTCAAATGCATGCAAACACTTCCAGTATTACATTTTGTGATACATAGTGAATTATACTTACAGTCAAACATACATACTTACATACACATTCATCATACATATTTCAATGTTCACATATTAAAATCACCTTCATACTTCCGTTATTCAAGATTTTGTCGCATTGTTCATTTTTCAAATCTCATCAAAGTGAGTTCTGCGACGGGCATGTAGTAACTGTAAGGGTACAAGTACCGGTAGTTGGAACGTCCTGTCTAGGTTGGCATTTGTATAAATCCAATATAACAGACCAGTTTGCCTACCTGGGGACTAACGATGAGAGTACAAAGGACCTATTAGGCCAAAGCATGCCACACCAAACGTCGTTCGAACTAACCCCACTTTGAGTTGTCACCGTGTCCACACCGGGATACATTCCGAATATCATACGTTACATACATATTTCTCGATTTTCTCCGGGTTTTAGTGTACGTAACCAGGCTAACACATGCGAACCATATGAAAAACCCGGTAATCATGGGGGCCCACATGATTACGAAGGTGAAGTATGGCGGCATGCGAGGCCCAATTACAAGCAAAGCCCAAGACATCATATGGATGTAGTAGATTTATTATTCTATATTTATTTTATGAATGTTCATTCCTAAATACGACACATGATCCCTAAAACATCCAACTCATACTCTTGATATGTATTCCTTGTAGATGTCTTCTAATCTCGCTCGTAGGAAGATGAGATCAGGAAAAGCCCGCGAGCGCATGGCTGCCCAAATCGCTCAACAAATGGCTGCCGTAATACCCAACATTGTAGTTCAAGTTCAACAAGCCCTTACCGCTAATCCCGTTAATCAAGAAGATCAAAATATTGTCAACCCTTCCCCAATTACCACTAAATGCACCTTCAAGCATTTCAAATCCTGCGACCCTCCAAAATACGAAGGGACTGAAGGTGTCACCGCTCTCCTCCATTGGTTTGAGGAAATGGAAAACACTTTCCTAAATTGCGATTGCCCCGATGATCGCAAGGTGCGATATGCTACCGGTTGTTTGCTTGGAAAAACACTTACATGGTGGAATACAGAGAAGGCCAAGCGGGGTGTTGAAGATGCTATGACTTTGACTTGGGAAGAGTTAAAGGAAATCATGACAAGACGGTTTTGCCCAAGAAGCGAAATCAAGAAATTGGAGGATGAGTTCTATTCTTTGAAACAAAAGGAAGGCGACCACACCACATACAACAAGAGATTCCTTGAGTTAAATCAAATGGTCCCCAACTTGTTCACTCCCCTCTACCGTTTGATCGAGCACTACATTCGAGGTCTTCCTTCAAAAATTCAAGACTCTGTAATAAGTACCACACCTGCAACTTTGGAAGCAGCAATGGAGTTAGCTACAGAGCTCATCGAGAACCGCATACGAAATAAGGACTTCAAGGAGGAGAAGAAGAAGGATAAAGCATCAACTGAAACCTCAAACTCCACCCAAACCGAATCCCCTTCTCAACACATTTCTAAGAGAAAACGAGATGGGCAAATTTTCGCTGTCACCCAATGCAAACAACCAGCCTCACAAGCCGTACCCCTTCAAGCTATCCCAATCACTCAAGTAGCACCCAACTCAACTTACCCAAATAAGAAACCTTACCTTGGACCTCACCCTCAATGTAAAAACCTGTTTTTATCACCATCCATCTACCTTACCTTGTCGACTATGTGCGAATTGTGGACGCTATGGTCATTTGAGCAAGGCTTGCCGCACCTCTCAAAACCAAACCTCACCCACTACTCAAAACATGATCCAAACATATCAACAACCCCAATACCCCATGTTTCCTTATGTTCGAGCTTGTTTTAATTGTGGCGACCCTACCCATTTTAGAAACACGTGCCCTCGATTGGTTAACATCATAAACGCCCAAGCTCAAGCAAACCCAGTTAACCAAGCAAATCAAGAAAACCTAACCACTAGGCCACCAGCAAGAGGAAGAGTTTTCAACATCAACGCCAATCCTGTTGAAGATAATGACGGCCCAAACGAACCACCCAACTAGTCTCCTTCACCAAAAATCAAGATTCAACTCCGACCGCTTAGTTTTTATGTTTTCTTTATGTTATCTCAATTTTCACGTATCTCAATTATAAATTGGAAATTTATCCAAGAATATTAATGCGAATTACTATTTCAGTTTTGTTTTATGCTCATTGATTTAACATTCATATCATCATACCTCACGACGTATCTCAGTCTCATCATTTAAAGAAGTTGGGTTGTGTCTCACTTCTACATAGACTAACCTCTCCATCATAACAAACGAGAGAGGTACTATCATCATTCAAACATGTATACTATCAGAATTAAGACTCAAGCTTTGGTTGTTGTGTTTGTTTATGTTTTAGAGTCACATAGAACTAATCATAACTTGCTGATAAAGCCAATGAAAATTTGACAAGAATATGGTGGATACGCCGCTGGTACTTCCTATATATAAGTATTCTTGCCAAAGGATCAGAGGCATTGTCAGGCGGTTATGAGAAGTTCCATGTTGGATTTAGTAATTTCATGGTTGAAGTTTGTTTTATACTCACTGATTTAGCATTCATATCATCATACATCTCAACGTATTTCAATCTCATCATTAAAAGAAGTTGGGTTGTGTCTCACTTCTACATAGACTAACCTCTTTATCATAACAAACGAGAGAGGTACTGTCATCATTCAAACATGTATACTATCAGAATTAAGACTCAAGCTTTGGTTGTTGTGTTTGTTTATGTTCTAGAGTCACATCATAGAACTAATCATAACTTACTGATAAAACCAATGAAAATTTGACAAGAATATGGTGGATACCCGTTGGTACTTCCTATATATAAGTATTCTTGCCAAAGGATCAGAGGCATTGTCAGGCGGTTATGAGAAGTTCCATGTAGGTTTTAGTGGTAGAAGTTTTGTTTTAGGGTATAACCTTATCTTTCCAAACGTATCAAAACTCATATGCATAAAATCATACTTAGTCAATCAACTCTGTTTATCCATGTTCCGTATTCATACACTTTAGGCAGCAACAAGCGATTCCTGTAGCCGGGTATTCAACCCTTACTAGGAACGTTACCGCCTCAAATAAGATTTAAACTCTTACCCCCCTTCTAAGTATGTAATTGTCAAAACCACCCTCCTTTCGAGTCAAACATACCACTACTTAAATTTCGGGACGAAATTTCTAAAAGTATGGGATACTGTAACATCCGTAAAAAACCGGGTTATCCAAACCCGCTTCGTTTATTAAACCGAATAATCAGTTATAAATTTTTTCGCATATTTAATGCTCAAATTAATTTTTATACGATACATAATTAATAAACAAATTAGAATTTTGAAACAAAATTATTAAATAACAAAGAAATAACAAATTAAAAAGAATGTGGAGACGCCGGGTTTCGAACCCGGGTCACCCACTAACTTATACACACACAGTTTTCACCACTCCGCCATACGCTCATGTTGTGAAGAAATTTAAACAAATAAAACTTAAAGTCTCACCCGCGAACAATCCGATTTAACCCAAAACTGAAACCGCCAATCAATCTTCAATCAATGAAGTTTCGCGATTATTTTGGGCATAACGGACAACTGGGCATCGGTTATAATCAATCCATTGACTCAATTCGAATCAAAACTGATCAAACCATAATCCGAGTTATACTTTATTCATCATTTGAGCTCGCGAGTTTATCAAACTTACTCTCTCGAATTCGCTCTGAAAACCTTGCCGCAAGTCGCTGGAGTCCTCTGCAAGTTGACCGAAAGTTATCACCGGAAAACCGAAGAATTTATCCCACTGTTGTTTTACTTTATAAACCGGGCATCTAGAGCTCATACCGAAGTCACCCACACTCACCTTAAACTCCCTGTAGAGTCTCTGTCGCAAGAAATACATCGCCGGAGATTTTCTGCAATCGCCGGACTTTCACCGGAAATCCGAGACTTACACCAAAACGGTAAATACCTCGACTCTTTCGGTTTCAATCCATTGTTAGACTATTACCAACTTCAATCCGTCAACCAGAATCAATCCCAGACGACGTAGCCGGAATATTCTGCACTCGCTGGAAAACCTCTGGAATTTCCAAAATCACGCTGTGAATCGGTATAATCATTTAAACCTTCTGTTAATCCTTGTTTAGTAACCCAATTTCACAACTAATCGATCAAAACTGTTAATTGATTCAATCAGACGGAATATACAAATCAGAGCCGACGACCATTGCCGGAATTATGAGAAATACAGTCTGATCGGTACATTCGATTCCTTAACTCTTCTTATCCTTTACATTTCAACCAGTAATATGTTCGATGAACGATTTAATCAAGAACAGAAGAATATCGGTCGTCTGAGTCTTTGAACGAAGAAGACGAAGTCGACGATGTTTATAAGATTAATTAAAACAAGTTATTAAACCGGGTTAGACACACAGTCCAGCGGTGGACTGTGTGCAAACAATTAGCACACGTCTCGAGTTCGATCCCTGACACAACCTCACTCTCTGAAATAAAAATGTTCTTTTTAAACCGAACCGGATCAACTCGCTGTAAGATGTTAAGTTTAATAAAAATCGGTATATTAACCAGGTTAGACACACAGTCCAGCGGTGGACTGTGTGCAACACTAAACAACGGGTCCCGGGTTCGAGACCTGTTGTGTGCATCGGTCCGACATAATTAAAACCCTTTTTAAAATAAATGATTTCTGAATAAAATTAAATAGTGTATAAATATAATTAAAAACAGAAATATTTCGGGTTAGACACGTAGCTCAGTTGGTAGAGCTGCGTGCACGCGTACGGGAGGTCACGAGTTCGAACCTCACTCAGCGCAAACAAACACAAGGTCCGAACCGGTCAACAGTCAAACGGTCAACGGTCAACTGGTCAACGATCAACTGGTCAAAAAGTCCAAAAATTTTTATTTTCTTTTATTTATTTATTTTATTTAAAAATCAATTAAAAATACTTAAAAATAATATTTTTAAAGTTAGAAAATTTCCTTGAACTCAAAAAAATAAACCGAACAATCCCATTAAGAACACTAATTAAAAATACTAATCTCAAATAAAAGTTTATTTATTTATCGAACTATTATGTTATTATTTAGGTTAGTTCCCTTGCCGATTAAATCCGAATTCGTGCGCATTCATCATCAATCCAAGAAACGCAACCACTGTGAGTGAATTCTTACAAATTCCCCTTTTTATTCATGTTTTGGGGTGTATCATGTGTCGATTAAATTAATTCGCTTATTCAAACTCGTGCTATACCATTATATGATCTAAACTTAGAATGTGAATATTGTTTGTTGTTATGTATTACATATTGCCAAGTTGTATGCAAATTTCTTATTAGGCCCATCAGTTCCTCGTGGGAGACTCGTTGAACAACGCGTGCCTCAAAACTCATTCATTAGGCCCATCAGTTCGTTGAACAACGCGTGCCTCAAAACTCATTCATTAGGCCCATCAGTTCCTCGTGGGAGACGAGTTGAACAACGCGTGCCTCAAAACAATAAATTGTTGTATGTGTGTGCAATATTTAATATTATGTGTTTTGTGAATAAATTTACATCTACATTTACTCATATGTGGTTATGCACTTTATTTTATAATCAATACAATAAACTCGTTTAAATGTTTTCATAGGATTCACTCGCCAACTTTTTGTTGACCCAAAAACCATTTTTACACATGATACAGGTGGACAGGATTAAGAAAGGAACACATAGGAAAGTGCCTTAGAAGAAAAATAATGAAGTCTAGAAAGATGTATAGAACATGTTGTACTTGTATGATTTGATTGTATGATCTTCTTTAAAATTGTAATAATAAATATGAAACATTATAATAAATGTCATGAGCTTTGATGAAAACCCAATCATGCCCCGATCACCTTTTTCCGCTGCGGGTCGGGGTGTGACAAAGAACTTCAGCAATTTCAGAAGTTAGGTGTCTGGAAATTGGTTAACCGGCCTGACAGCTATAAGAAGATTGGTACACGATGGGTGTACAAATGCAAGAAGGATGACCGAGGTGTTGTTGTGAGAAACAAAGCGCGATTGGTTGTTCATGGTTTTAATCAGGTCGAAGGCATTGATTACAATGAAGTTTATGCACCGGTTGCACGACTTGAGGCGATAAGAATCTTTTTGGCTTATGCGTCCTATAAGAAGTTCACCGTTTATTAGATGGATGTGAAAAGTGCATTTCTTCATGGTGTGGTGGAAGAGGAAGTATATGTTGAGCAACCGCCTGGTTTTGAAGATCCAATCCATCCTGACAAGGTTGGCTTCTCAACAAGGCATTATATGGTCTTCATCAAGCTCCGAGGGCTTGGTATGAAACGCTGTCTACCTATCTGTTGAAGAACGGTTTTCGACGAGGCTTGATCGACTGTACTCTCTTCATCAAGGAAAAGAACGAGGAGTTGCTGCTAGTGCAAGTTTATGTTGATGACATTATCTTTGGGTCTACCAACGATCGAATGTGCAAAGAATTCGAACAGGTTATGCAGGAGAAGTTCGAGATGAGCGTTATGGGAGAAATGACTTTCTTTTTAGGTTTACAGGTTCAACAATCACATGAAGGGATCTTTATCCATCAAACCAAGTACGTCAGAGATATTCTCAAGCGATTTGAGATGGACGACTCAAAGCCTTTGGGAACTCCATTAGCTCAAAATCATGGGATTACTCCACACGGAATGGATGAACATGTGGAACCATCTCTCTACAGTGCTATGATCGGATCTCTCATGTATCTTACTGCTTCAAGACCCGATATAATGTACCCAACATGTCTCTCTGGCGCGCTATCAGTCTAGTCCGAAAGTTTCTCATTTGATGGCTGTGAAAAGGATCTTTTGTTATTTAAAGGGTCTCCCAGACACTGGTCTATGGTACCCTAAGGATGATAACTTTGATCTGACAGCATTCAGTGATTCTGATCATGGCGACTGCAAAATCGATGCAAAGTCAACAACAGCGGGATGTCAGTTCTTGGGAAATCGCCTAGTCACATGGCAATGCAAGAAGTAGACTTGTGTAGCTACATCAACATGTGAGGCTGAGTATATTTCAGCTTCTAGTTGCTGCTCTCAGGTTCTATGGATTCAACAGCAGATGCGCAACTACGGTTTTGAATTTCTAACTACTCCTATTTTTGTTGATAACAAAGCTGCTTTACAGATCACTCGGAATCCTATACAACACTCCATAACAAAACACATTGAGATTAAGTATCATTTCATGCGAGATTATTATGAAAAGAAACTTATCAATGTTGTTAAAATCCACACTGATCACCAACGTGCTGACCTTTTTACTAAAGCCTTTGATAAATCACGTTTTGATTATCTACTTTTGGTTAATGGCATCAAGGTGAAACCCGAGTAACTCAACCATGGCTAATCATTTTTCTACATATTTTTCTAAAAATCTAAAACTACAAAAAGATTTTTCGTTTTATATTTTAGGGTTCAAGAAAATACAAGAATATGTCTTGTATTTATTTACCTTCTATATTTAAGGGGGAGAAAATTTAGAAAAATATAAAAACAATAGAAAAATCAAAACTGAGTTTCTTGGATAAGTTGAAGATGATGAAATACACCGGTAAATCTATCAGAAATGGTCAAAAGCAAAGAAAGAAGATTGATAAGTACCTTTACTTCTGATGTATCGGTAGGCTCACAAGCAGACTAAAATGTGCAGGTTGATATAAACTTAACAGACAGAACGCCAGGTGGGAACCATTCATTGGCATATGGTCTTGGTACCGAAATCTCGTTTGATAGAGTGTCAAGGTTCCGAGATATACGGTCTTTATGCTTGCTTATCATTTGGGTATCATGGTTGAATCTTTTGCCGAAAATAACGGTGACGCAAGTCTAGAACTTCCATGATATCATACATAGGTGTACATACTGTATACGACCATCAATAAGTGATATAAATATCACATCCCCAAAATAAGTGATAAAATATCACAGCTTTATGGGGGGGCTAAGTTCGTCTCTTTGTCGGTACGATGGTAGTAACCTGTTCACGGACTTACTCCTGTGCCCTGCATGCATATGAAAATCAAGTTCCTCATCAATAAGTGATTAAATCACAAAGGGCTTGTTTTCAATCAAAAATAAGTGAGTATCTCACATCATATACGTCAAAAAAGATGATAAAGCAGTATACTCACCGGTAAGATTTTCTCTCATGCATATCTTGATACGGGAATGTGTCGTGAAGGGTTGAACACCGGCTAGTAAGTATAAATCATACCCTAATCATATCTCCTAATCATGATTACATCTGATAACTCGAGCTTACGTGGACAACAATACCGATAATCATAGTTGAATACTTATCCGTTTAACTTTGAAGTTTAAACCGAATATCATTTTTGACAAAGATTAAAAAGCTGGTATGATTCTCTTACCTTGAAACTCGAAAAAGATTGTTCGATAAATATATAGTTTATCTATATATTTTTGATTTTAAGTCTAGTTTACTTTGTTGCTTATAATATTTCTTTTTGAAAGTTAGCCATAGTTGAGACTCAAAAGTTTTCTACCAAGATACGCTCAGAAAACCATTTGTTTGATATCACAACTTCATAAAGTAATATCTTGCAACAGGTAACCCATCAAAGAAAACCAAAATCTGAAATTCATACGAGTGTGTGTATCTCGTACGAATAAACCTAGTCAAGTGATTGACTTGGTCTCTTATTTTTCTCAAATCAGCTGCTGGAATTTATACGAGTGTGTGTATCTCATTCAGGGAATACATTCATACAAAAAATTGTAATAAGTTCTTCGTGTGTATTCCCTGATAAATTTGTGTTCTAATTATATTTGTCTATTGAGTACAGATTGAAACAAAGAGAACATAAACGAAAACCAGCAACGAAGAAATCTGACAAGTCAGAAGAGGAAACAAGAAAGATTTGAAGTTTCTTAGAAGCTCGAAGACCTGATGCTCTATCAGTGGATAACAGATCTTCAGGGGGAGTTTGTTGATACTCCAAGCCATTCAAGTGTGAAGACTAAAGTATGAAGACCAAAGACCGAAGACCAAAGACCAAGCAACATCTAAGGGGGAGTTTGTTGATACAGTTTTGTGTCTGTCGCTTGTTCTTAGTTACATTTGTAATTGTACGGTCTGTGCTCAAGTGTCTGTATAAGTTTGGTCATGTCGACCAAATCAAGATATCCTTCTATCTTGGTTTCGTACGACATCTTAGTTAGTCTGTGTTAAACAGGTGCACGTGTGCATACCATTGAGTGTTGTGTACATCATGCTCCGTACGAGCCAGTTGCTCCGTACGAGCCAGTTGCTCCGTACGAACCAGTTGCTTCGTACAAGCCTCTTTGGAGCAGTGCTTCGTGGGTAATAGAGTGTTCCGTATATCTGGCAACGTGCTTCCTACGAATGACCAGCATGGACACTATATAACCAGACATGTACCTCTAAGTCAGGTTAGCTCTTGGTTGCACTGTTAGCTCTGTTGATCTTTTGGTGGGATCTCTCTGTTGACATTTCTGGTGCAGACAAAGACACAAGAACACAGGCAGTTTGTTGAGTCGTATGAGCATTGTTTGTATATATTTGTACTTGTTCTCATCTCTTAATCAAGATAGTGAATCTTTGGTTACCTCGTGTTCTTACTTTGCTTTGGTTTGCATGCATACTTGGATTCCGCACTCGTATGTGTGTTGCATGAACAAGGAATAGGTTTAACTTGATCCTCAGGTGGACCTACAACTTAACTGTTAGTAACGTCTTTCCACGTGCTTATCACGAGCTGTGTTATCATCATTTAATGATGAACTTACGTTTGCCGTTGAATAACTCATTTAAAGAGCGTTGAATGATGCATTAAAAAAAGAATACGAGAGTCTGTGGTGGAAGACATGCAAATCTTACCGTATGTCTGATTTTAATGAGTCATTCAACGCTCTTTGTCTTGCCATTCCCAGAGTACGTCAAAATCTAACAAGTATTGGGTTCGGTAGATGGGCAAGAGAACATTGTCCCGGTAATCGATATCATTATAGGACATCTAACAGCGCGGAGTCCATTAACGCTCTTTCTAGACACCAATGCAAAATGTCGATAACATCAGTTATAGAATTCTTCCATCAGTCCGTACAACAATGGTTTTATGAACGCCGATTGTAGGGTATTCAGGAAACACACCTGCTTACACATTGGGCTCAAAAGAAAATTTTAAAAAAATTTAAGCGTCTAGAACGTGAACTGTTGTTGGTGTTAGGTTAAACACTTTTGATGTTGAAGACGGGAGCAAGCGCGGTTTTGTTGATTTGTATAATCGAACATGTAGCTGCCGAGTTTGGCAAATTTCTGGTCTACCATGTGGGCATGTGATTTCGGTTTCTAAATTTTTAGATGAAACCGATTGCAGTCATTATTCCTTCCCGTGTTACTCAAACGAAATCTATAAAAGAACTTATGAAGAAGCGATTAATCCTCTTCCTCATAAGCCTGAATGGGAAACTCTAGAAGATCTTATAAATCTTCAACCGCCGCATATTACAAAGCGTCAGGTGGGTCATCCTCGAGATAACAACCGGATCTTATCCCTCGGGGAAGAACCTACGTTGCCGTATTGTTCCCGGTGTAAATCATATGGTCATCATCATGATTTGTGTTCACAGCCAATGCCGTCACAAATTTGTACTCGCAAAGGATTGGGTGAAGGGAAAGAGAAAGAAAGCTGGGGCGATCCTGACCAGTTTACACAATTTCCATCCTATAACTTGGGAGACTTTTAACAGTATCTGTTTTTTAGTACTGTAATTAATAAACTTACGCAAGAACTATTTCATTAGAATTTTCATTTTTTTATATGCATACACAAACCATCAAAAATTAACTGGTGTGAAGCGCCTGGCATAGAGTTCATTTGCCATGTACCGTCTGTATCCAAAACAAGCATCCTGAAGGTTACCATCCCTCCATGTTAACGAGCGCTTGCGAACAAGCTTTTCCATTAGCATACATATGATAACTCCAGAATTTCGGCCAATACGATCTCTTTTATCAGGCCAGACGGCATCCCCTACTATTTCCATGCATCTGTCTCGTCTACTTCAGCGTGTTGCCAATACCCGGTATGACCCAGAAACCACATGAATAGAGACTCAAACTCCATCACAGTTTGATGAATTCTTCAGTGCACGCAAAATGAATCTCTGCAGTTAATCATGTCACAAGTATTTGTAAAATATACGTTTATCTCTAGTGACTTTAAATTTATCTTTAGAAGTAACCATTGTTGTTCCTTTTCCGGTATAGGAATGTAAACATGTGTTCAAAAAGAAAAGTATATAACATACGGTTAAAATTACTATGTTAAAGATCACTCCAAAATAAACATTTTTAAGATCTTATTACATATGGAACCCCACAGTTAGTAAACAGATCTAATCTACTTGGTGTGGTCTTCTGCCTCCGAATCATACTCTAATCCCTTTTCCATTTCTGCTGTGTAAGCCTCTAAACGTAGTAAATCGAAATATCTTTCAAAATCCAAATCCTAGTCAGAGTCTTCATCGGTGCCAGCCGTCGCACTTTCCGTTTCTTCGTTTTTTGCTGCTGCACAGTGGGTTACATTCACGTCTTGGCTCTTCCACTATTGTTGGTTGGGTTGGCGGTTGGGAAAAGTTGGGTTTGGTGTTCTCTGAGGGTGGGTTTGGTTCTTCAGTGTTAAGGTGGTTATGGAAGTGTAAATGAATGTTATGTTGGGAAAAGTTGGGTTCGGTGTTCTCTGAGGGTGGGTTTGGTTCTTCAGTGTTAAGGTGGCTATGGAAGTGTAAATGAATGTTATGTTGTTGTTCGACCATGTTGGAAAAGGAACACACAAGTTGAGGAGTGCACAAACATTTGTTTATATGGACGTGGAGTATGAAAGATATGTATAAAATAAAATAAATTAAAAATGAATCTACCGTATCTATTTCCCAAAATGGAGGGTATGTAGTTGAAGACCCATCTGTGTATGTGCTTGCCGCACTATCTTGTCCAATTAACATGTTGACAAAATTTGGTGGTAGAACCGTCCAACAAAAATCCTTTGAAGACATCGTCCTTGCCCGTCTTTCAACCTCTCGTTGATACATGAGTTTGTTACACCATGCTTTCAGTGCTATAAAAGAATGGTAAAGATTTAAAAAAAAAATCTTTAGCCTAATTATTAAACAAAAATATTTGTTATTAAGGTACTGTTTCTTGAACATGGCCATTTTCACTAAATCCAAGTAGTCCACCCCACCAGTCTTTTCCGAGCGGTGTTATCCCCATGTATGAGGAATAGCAACTTGGACTATCGCCGGCGTAATAGAATTCAAGAACATTTGACGACCAACTCGGGTTTACCATTGTGGATCTATCTGAGTAACATGTGTTTCCATAATGGTAGCACACACATATATACACACAAAGAGTACACATGTATCTAAAACATAATACAAATAAAATATATAAATAACCATTCTATACACAATAAGATTTTTACATCATTTTCTACATTTTTACAATTATCTTCCAAATAAAACTTCGTTATCTTCGACGTTGTCTTCTATATCCACGGTAATACTGAGTCAAAAAATAGTATGGCTAGTTTACGTCTCATTCTGTATGCAGTTAATGCAGTATCTTCACCATCGTTCAACTGTTGTTTATTTATCAACCTTTGTAGGTATGTGCAAACCCAAACTCCACAGTCTCCCAAAACTACGGATTGTTGAGGAGAATCGCTGGCATAAATAACACGGAAGGGATAATGTAACGGTAACGGCCTACCGGCCTGATAACCATTAATCCGTAGCCAGTGGTCAAAAACAAAATTTATATGACAGACCACATCCGTTCTTCCCTTTTCCAAAGTTTTTAAACCTAATAAACTATAATCACCAAAAAATAACAACAATTAGCAGCATAAATATTAAAGTATTAATGAGATTCAATCGGGAAAAATACCTTTCGTATATCGTAAGTGTGTAATTAATAAGATTGAAAACGCCTAAAAACCAGTGTACGCCTGGTATGTACAACGGTACGTACACCTGCATAATAAGTAAGTAAGTGGTTCGTTAATAAATTACAAAAATAATAAATATAAATAATAAATATAAATATGTGTAAAAACTATGTAATTGGAATGCTCCGTAATACCTCGTCAACTGTACTTATTGGTGGAAAGGGGTCCACCGCCCGATGAAATAACCCTTGAACGTGTGGTCGTGCCCACCCGAATTAAAAAGATTCATCTGAAAACAAGGGGGTAAAATACTCCAACGTTCTCTTGCATCTCTTGAGTGATACAAGAGGGTCATCCACCCAAATATATGCTGTAAAAAAGTAAATTTAATGTGAAAAAAATTATAAAAAAATGTTGATAGTCAAGGCTTACATCATCACTTAACCAGCCACTACAGTCCTTGCCCAACAATGACGCCCAGAAATCAGGACCGGCACATCCACCTGCTAATAGTGAAAGATATTTATTGCCACTACTTGGATACCACTGCTCGATTAAAGAAATTTGTCTATCCTCATTATATGACTGTCTTGTTTGTTTTTGTTTTAATGTTTTATACGCTACGTATGGGGATAGCAAAGCGGCATCGAGCTTCACAAGTCTTTCCGATCGTATAATTTTTATAATATCAGGATCCTCATTCTAAAAAAATGCTTATCCGTAAGTGTTGACTTTTCGTACTCGTAAAATAATAATTAACTGTTATGCTAAAACATTTAAAAACTTACAGATCCATCGTTTATAATTGGGGTCATAGAGACATGGTAGACATTGTCGTAGTTGACAAAAGAATCAGCAACAGCCTACATGAAATGTTAAAGGGTCATTATTATATATTGTATTTAAATTTAAAAAAATTGCCAAATTTAAAAAATACATTATCACTCTCCCTATGTGATGTTCGCGCGTTGGCTGGTGTACCAATAGGGGCCGCACGATACGCATGCAACACCTCTGACTTGATCATGTCAGTCAGTTTCCGGTTATTCTCGTCCAACACTGATTTAAACCGGTCATAATAAACTCCACACATGGACGGACCGGTAGCAAAATTCTGTGCGGTATTTCCTGTCGGGCCGGTGAAGGCTTGAAACCTGGATTTGTGGCATCGTCACCAAACAAATTGTTCATAAGTGACTGCATTTGTTGTGGGTTAACGGCGGTAGGGGAGTGCATAGGGGGTGGAATTGGACCCGGGAATTCCGTACGCGTTTGTTGTTCGTCAACAACCGGTATTTCACCCGCCATTGCATTAGCATACATCTAACGTTCAGCTTCTAAATAATCTGAACTAGATATATACCATGGGCACATAACTTCATTATTCGTGGCCAGTATAAACGAAAGCGGCTTGTATTCACGTTTCTGCGATTTTAAAGGCAATAAATTATTAAAAATAATACACATTCATATCTTTGATTTAATATAACTATTTTACCTTTACCGCCTTTTTAAGCATACGGTCCACATTAACCTTCATGAACTTACGGCCTTCCCTCCATCCCAAAAATCTGGGAATCATCTCACATTCAAACCAATCGTTTGAACCCTTGAATTCGGGGAACACCTCCAAAATCCACATCTGTAAAACGGATGTGTTAAAAATTTAAACTAAAATTTAGGAACGTATAATAAAGGGAAGGGATTACGCGTACCTTGAAGGGCCATATGAATCCCGATAACGAAAAACCGATTGTGTCGTCTTTTTGACCTATGTGGAAATTATATATAACATTATATGTACTATCCCAAAAATAATTACCCCGTGGATATTGTCTAAAAGCTTCTAGATCATCCACAAGGTGTAAAAGAAAATTATCAATAAGATTGGTTTTTTGCATTCCCAAAAAACCTTGACCTATAAGCATTAGAAGACATATTCTTGTGCCGTCTTCATCGTTATATGTCGTCACGTTATTAAATAAATCAATAACTTTTGAAAAAAAACTCGAGATCGTCCTGGAAAAAATCTATTTTTAAAAGAATTTTGGTGATCTACAGGTGCCCAAGAACTGTGGCCAAATCGTAACCCGGTTATTAAACAAAATTGTTTAGGTGTGAACGTAAATATTTCACCTCCTAAAAAATACGAAATACCAAGACGAGGATTATTTGTAGGTAATTGTAGTTGTGCAACCCCGATTAAAACAAGGCTATCACATAACGTGCACCTATTATCTAAACATGGTCCAAAGCACGTTTGCCTTATGGTGGTCTCAATTCCTGGAGTCATTATCTGCTTCAAGTATTTTAAAACCAGCCACTTTTGTCTGACTTTAATCGTCGTCATCTAAACAATACAATTGTTGAACCCGTTCAAGGTCTAAAGAAAACGACAGCTGTTTGGGACTACCAATCACGTTCAGGGACCACTTGAAAGTTTTGAAACTTCAACCCACACGTGAACATGCAAAATGAACACATCATGCAAGATTGTTCAACCGACCCCCCTCTTTGTCCGGTAATAAGTAATGTTGTTCATATTTTTTTAAACTTTATTTCTTAGTGTGAAGTTGAGAAGCACATGGTTGTTCACCCGGCTTAAACACGCGTCCTGTTAGGGAAAAATGCCGAAATGTGTAAGATGCTGACACGTTCATGAAACGGCTCAAACCGCCAGTGGAAACGGCTCAAACTGCCGGTTGAAACGGCTCAACGTCAGTTGAAATGGCTCAAACCGCCGGTTGAAACGGCTCAACGTCAGTTAAACGGCTCAAAAGTGTCTGAAACGGCTCGCGTCAGTTGAAACAGCTCAAAACTCTGGACGCTGACATGTGTCCGTTAACATGGCTTAGATGTTGACACACGTGTCAGGTGAAACGACTCAAGATTTCGGAAACGGCTCTACTTCGACTAAAACAACTCGGATTTTATTTTTTTATCTTTTTTTTCCTACCTAAATACGGAGAAATACAGGGTTGCTTGTAAATTTGTTCACCTAAATCCAAAAATCTTAGAAGAAAAGAAACGCAGAATGTCTGATAAAACTAACAGTGGCGTATACTCCTCTCAACCGGTTAACAAAGCATCATCGTGGATCCTAAAGAAATGGAGAGCACCTAAACAGACAGATGATGGTTCGTCGTCTGAAGCCTCACGACCCAAGGAGTCTGAAAAAATAAACTTTGTTAACAATAGACAAAGTTTATACCAGAACAGAGAAGGTAGATGGGCGATTCAGATGACGAAACTGATAATTGGTCGAAAGATGTTGTCACGTTTTACAATAATGGGGACTCCCCATTCTGTTATTCGGCAGTTTTCACAGGCCCAGTAAAGCTGGACCAAAAATCTTGGGGAACACTGTTAGGCGTTCGTTGTAACGGCTACCTAACATCAATGGTTAGTTTCTTAAACGTTTTTACCAAACATATTATTACTTTTATTAATATTAAAACAATATATTATAAACAGCATATTGAAGGATGGGTTGGCAGACTAATGGTTTGGAGAAGTAGAAAACTACAAAGGGATCCCATATTAAATATGCGATGGACAATTCTTCCACCACAATTCTATGACTCGCTACTTGACTCCGTTCCTAAGAACGTTGTTGGTTATGTAAATGGTAAAGTAAACCCATATCCTTCCATTTTGATGTGAATTTCGTGTTTTTCTGCTGCCCGCTTGAAAATAACTTATGGCTTTTGGCACGCCTTGAGTTGGCGTCTCAGTTTATAACTTTTTATCCCTTGAAAACGTTTGTGAGGGGAACAAATTTAGATCTGTTATTCTCCCAAGGTTGACAAAGGCCAAAGTGTATTTAGTAGCTTTGTTGGTGCATTTGCGGTTCTGGAAAAAGACGGGAAACCAGAAAAAACCATAACCCATGAGCTTAATGAGGACTAGTGATTTCAAATCAGTCAATCGCCTGTAATGAATCGGTCTATCTTTGCATACTTATGGAGCATTTCGTTACGGACAAACCAATCAACATTACTGGAGACCTGAGACAAATTTCTTTTATCATACAGACGATTCATGGTTGATAAACTGTATTTTTGGCGTTGTTTGCCACGACCTAAAATTAAATAATTATATTATCAAACTGTTGTAATGTTGGGTATGATTTAAAAGTTTTATTATTATTTATTTATTGACGTGAATGTTAAAGTATATAAATAATATGTCTATTTTTAAATGAAAGAATAACAATATTTATACGTATAATTTAAAAACTTTTGCCCTTATAATTATTTTATAACCACATCTTAATTATTTTATATTAAGTTCTACTATTATTCTTTAAAAAAAGAGCTTGACCTTCAAACACTAAAAACGGGTCCAAGACAGGCCCTGCCCGAGATTCGAACTCGCGTGCATTAGTTTGTGTGCACGCATCTCTACCGCTGGGCTACGTGTCTAACCCGTTTTATAACCACATCTTAATTATTTTATATTAAGTTCTACTATTATTCTTTAAAAAAAGAGTTTGACCTTCAAACACAAAAAACTGGTCCAAGACAGGCCCTGCCCGGATTTGAACTCGTGTGCACTAGTTTGTGTGCACGCAGCCCTACCGCTGGGCTGCGTGTCTAACCCGTTTTATCACCACATCTTAATTATTTTATATTAAGTTATATTATTATTCTTTAAAAAAAGAGTTTGACCTTCAAACACTCAAAACGTGTCCAAGACAGGCCCTGCCCGGGATTCGAACTCGCGAGCACTAGTTTGTGTGCACGCAGCCCTACCGCTGGGCTGCGTGTCTAACCTGTTTCATAACCACATCTTAATTATTTTATATTAAGTTCTACTATTATTCTTTAAAAAAAGAGTTTGACCTTCAAACACTCAAAATGGGTCCAAGACAGGCCCTGTCCGGGATTGGAACTCGCGTGCACTAGTTTGTGTGCACGCAGCCCTACCGCTGGGCTGTGGGTCTAACCCATTTCATAACCACATCTTAATTATTTTATAATAAGTTCTACTATTATTTAAAAAAAAGAGTTTGACCTTCAAACACTCGAAACGGGTCCAAGACAGGCCCTGCTCGGGATTCGAACTCGTGTGCACTAGTTTGTGTGCATGCAGCCCTACCGCTGGGCTGCATGTCTAGCCCATTTCATAACAACATCTTAATTATTTTATATTAAGTTCTACTGTTATTCTTTAAAAAAAGAGTTTCACCATCAAACACTCAAAAGGTGTCCAAGAAAGGCCCTGCCCGGGATTCGAACTCGTGCGCACTAGTTTGTGTGCACGCAGCCCTACCCGTGGGCTACGTGTCTAACCCGTTTCATTACCACATCTAAATTATTTCATATTAAGTTCTACTATTATTCTTTAAAAAAAGAGTTTCATCTTCAAACACTCAAAAGGTGCCCAAGACAGGCCCTGCCCGGGATTTGAACTCGCGTGTAGTAGTTCGTGTGCACGCAGCCCTACCGCTAGACTGGTGTCTAACCCGTTTCATAACAATATTTTAATTCTTTTATATTAAACATGTCGTGTTTCATGACAGGATGCTAGTGTTGTCTTTGTTAAATAGATTTATAAGATAAAAACATAAACACATAATTTATATTAATATATAAAAAATTACATAAAAAATAAAATAAACATAAAAAACTACGCATCTTAAAAAAGTCTAATGGTGTCCCACTTCGTCACGTGTGTGAAATCACGCCCATATTCGTGGCGGTAGTTGATGAGGGCGACTTCCTTAACGTCATCCTCGCCAAGGTCCCCCCTAGTAGCTCAACGGCGTGGTAGATTCGCTCAAACCTTTCACAGTCCAAGCGAATCACACGAAATCTAGAAGACAGGGCATCCATGGTTCTGTTGTTGTCGACACCATGAAGCTGCGAGTAGTACCGCTGAACACGGACCCACAGGCCACGCTGACCTCGACAGCGTGGTTCACACACGGCTTCAAAATATGCCTCGCATAAGGCAATGTCTTCAACCTCGGTCCAGGGGAAAGAATTGGAAGCCATTGATCAACGATTGCAAACGTGGGGTCTATGCAACGACATGCAGTAAAACGACGTGGGTTTAGGGTGCGTTTAGGTTAAACGCGTGTACTGCCTATTTATAGTGGGGTAAACGCGTGGGGTGGGGTGGGTGGGGGTGAATGATTTATAGGAGGTAAAAACAGGTGTTAAATTATATTACGTTTTTGCATGTAAAATTGATACAATCACTAAAGTTTATTATTATTGAATACAAAAAAAAAAAAATACAACTAAAACTAAAAAAACAAACACTCAACCTTTAAACTAGAACACACCAAATAACTTCATGTACAACACTAATTGGAATAATTTGACGACTCTGCGTCAAAACACGTAGCAATGATAAAGGTGTGTCTTCAACTGGTAAGTTCCATCTACACTCAGTACCTGGACCAATTTGGGACAATTCGATGATTCTGCAGCTTCGGTGATGTTTGGTCAATCTAGCTAACACTTTGATGTTTTGCTATTCTCATCAACCACTCTAAAGCTTTAGAGCCATCTAAGGTTTTGGTAGTGGAACTGCCAAACATAATATTGATTAAAACATCATCTTCTCCGGTTTAAACCGGACACCATTGATTTTAAAGCTAAGAAAAACGTCGTTATGATAGCCGCCTCTGCATTACACTTGAACATAATATCACTCTGGCCCAGCTTACATGCATGGATATACGGGATGAAGTTGGAACACATTTTGCTCTAATTTTCGTGTTTGAAATAGAATTGAAACACAGACCACTTAAATATTTATATTATATTAGATGGTATGGAAACGGCTTGAACAGGGCATGGAAACGACTTAAACATGCCATGGAAACGGCTTAAATCTGGTGTAGGCTCATAGACGTAAGGGAAACGGCTCTAAGCCGCGTCATCAGCGGCTTGAACAGCGGAAACAGCTCTAAGCCGCGTCAACAGGTCACAAACGGCTCTAAGCCGTCTAAGCAAGGTTCTAAGCCGCGTCAAGAACAGCGGAAACGGCTTTAAGCCGCGTCAACAGGTGACGGTACAGAAACGGCTCTAAGCCGCGTCAACCTAGCTCGGCTCGTTGAAGGTACTCGGCTAAGGGACGAGCCGGGTCCTTAACCGGCTTGGATGCTTAAGCCACGTGAAACGGCTCGGCTGAGAGCTTTCCTTACCTAACATGGCTCAGAACCGTTTCAATGTTGTCGAACACGTGGCAACTTTCCATTTGTTCTCGGTATAAACTGGTCTTGAGCCACTTCCGTTAATGGAAACGGCTCGTTAAGTCATGTCAGTAGGCTATTTTGGCAAAGACGGCGTGACAAGGGGCTACTTTCGTGATTTTCCCAAAGTATACACACCCACGGTTAAGTTAGGGCGATTTAATCTATCTCTGTAATTTAACTAAAAATTACAATTCTTAAAATTTATCTTTTATTTTTTAAAAACATTCCGCATCTTATTCTCTATTTTTATCACTATATTGTTCTTTTTATTTCTTTCTCCATCTTCCATTCATAATATTAACTAATTTTTTTTCTTCTCAAATTGATTATTTTAAACAAATAAACTAGTTTATAACCTCGTGTTATACACGTGTTACATAAATTTAATTTTATATAATAAGCAATATAGGTATATCTTTAAAATACCTCATATATTGCACGAGTTAAATAAATATAATATAATCAATTAACATATACGCTCGGCAATATGTGTATTTAAATAATAAATTCTATGTGCTATTTACTTACTAACATTTTAATTTGTTTTTTATTTATTATTAGGTTAGAAACATGTGTATTACACGTGATATAACCTATGAAATATTAAATGATTATTAATAAACGAAAAAAATAAAATCAATAGTAAATAAGAAAGAGAGATCCATAAAGTTTGTGATTTAATATAATTTCTTATTTATGTATCCTATTAAATATTAAATAATAATAGTATTAAAAATAGTTTAACTAAATCTTAATTTATATATTTGTCGAATTCTACAAAGAAAAAAAAGAGAACTTCTTCTATCTCCTACGTAAAAAATAAAATACATATTATATATTATTATTAGTTTAAAGTTTGATAAAAATGGTTGTTATCCTTCTCTAAATTATATTTAGTTAAACTATTGTTTAATAGGAAAAAGAAATTGAAAAATAAGATAAGGAGATTATTAATTCAAAGTTTGATAAATAGTTATTATTCTTATCCTAAATTATATTTAGTTAAACTATTGTTTAGTAGGAAAAAAAAAAGAAAAATAAGGTAAGGAAGCACCAGAGATTGATACGTGTCAAAAAAAGATTTTCATTTATTAGTATAGAAAGATTCGCATAAACAATATCATAGGACATGCAAATAACTATGTTTAAAAATCGAACCATGGCTTTGCGAACAGAGTTACAAGGATCAAAGATTTTATGAATAATAGCTGTTATTTGTACCTGCAATGCAAAACTTATGTCCACTTCATCTACCTTCAGAGTTGCTATCCTTAAGTTTCCATCTCGAGATTGACCTGGTTTGAGAATTCCCTACACATTGACAGTAACATATGTATAATGAATCTATTTGGATGATACATGATTCAACTTTATCTAATAATTTGTCAGTCAATTTTCTGGAAAATACATAAAATTATGAAAAGAAGCTTTAAGCAAAAAATACATAAAATTATGGATCCAAGCTTTAAGCAAAATCGCTTGGATTTTTTATCACCGTCTTCTTTTGATCCGAGTTTCTGAGGAACCTGTCACAGAGGTCTTCCTAGTTATCTACACTGTGGCTAGTAATCTATTGGACCATAAACGAGCTCCTTCCATCAAGGTTCACGCAAACATGTGCTGCCCGGTGGGCATAGTTCACCGTCCTACTTGGCCTTCTTCTTTAAGAGAATGCAGGTGATTCTCTGAGTCTTTTGTACTATAGAAAGAAAAATGGCTTCGGCTATTCGTCTGTGAACTTCGGGACTTCTGCCAGGCCCCTAGGTAAGTGTGATTTGTCCATGTCATCCCTGACTTGCTGTCCATTTTAGCTGTCTCTAGCGTGGTTGTCTTTCCTCTGGCGTCCCTTTTCCAAGACTGACACAAACGCCGTCATTGGGCAAGTCATGTTTTTTCTCTTTACTTCTTCCTCCACCTTGGGGTAGACGTACCTCCCCCAGGTGGTTTTTTCAAAGGTAAGTTTGGATCTGAGATCTTCTAGCTTTCCAGCTTTGCAAGCTGTGCTCATAGTTCTTCTTTATGAGCTAACACAATTCTTGTGTCATGCTAGTTTCTTTTATGCGATGAGATGTCCGCTATGTTTTCTAGTTCATTTGTTCCCTCTCCCATAAGGATTGTTTCTCTTCCTGCAGTTTGGGAGATCTTTGGTGGCGATAAGTTTTGGTTTTTCTCACTAGGTGTGCTTTCCTTGCCAGCGAAGTGTGGTGTTGCCATCTTGTAAAACCTTTCAATGAATTTATTGAACGTGGAGGTGTTCTAATGTAGGACCTCTTTTCAGTCAAGAGGTCCCACGGATGGCGCCAATGTCGAATCCCTAAAACCATGTTGCTGAAGAGATGATAGAGGTTCTTCTGCATCCAAGTCTTCATCGAGTGGGTTGCTGCAAAAGAGAACACCGTTGGCCTTGCCACGGGGGACCAGGGGGGATCCATACCAAGCTTCAGCGTGAGAATAAGTATTTGGCCGGAATAAATGGATAGCCTTTTGATATAATAGTTTGGTCGGAGTTTTAATGGTATGGATCATTGTGTTGAATATTGTTTTTCATGGAATATTTGTGATATTGTGACCTTGAGAGTATTCCTTGCTTACCTCCCTTTGATCCATTCACTCGTTTATAATGAGGAGAACCGCCTATCTAGGTGGGCCCATCTGTGTAGAGGATCATCGCACTATCCACCGGACAATAGGGATGTCTGATTAAGTTGTACGTTTCTGTCCCCCTTTGAGGTATGGGTATAAAAACTTTAGTTAAATGTTTGCCCTTCCTACTCAAGTGAGATCATACCCAAATCCTTTCTATTCCTGGCATTTAATGTTAGAGACGTGTCGAACTTACTTCTTTTCTTACCTAAGCTATGGTCAACCATGTACGACATGGCTTCTGCCCTTAAGTCTTTTGACTGGTGGTTAGTAAATATGGACGGGGCTTCCATTCAATAATTGTGGGCCTATTTCCATTGTTTTGGGAGTAAGCCCCGATCGAGGGCCTAGCAATGGACCCTCATCGTCAAGTCGTCCATAGTTCTGTTCCGATATATTAATGTATGGATTGGGACTAAGATTCTTGTAAGTCCAGCTGCGGATGGTGTTAAACCAGTTCCTTGTTCATATGACATACACACAAGTGTAGAATCCAAGTGTGCATACAACCAAAGCAAAGTAAAGAACACGGGGTAACCAAAGATTCACTATCATGATTAATGATTGAGAACAAGTACAAACATATACACACAATGCTCGTATGACTCAAACAAACTTGCTGTGTTCTTGTGTCTTCGTCTTCAGAGATAACCAACTCAAAGGGTAACAAGCTCTCTGATCTGACCAACTCTCACACGCGAGTCAACTAGTTAACCCTCACTGAGAGGTGCATGTCTGCTTATATAGTGTCCGTCTAGATTCATACGAATCACAAATCCAGACATATGGAACACACTATTTCACACGAGACAGAACTCCAGAATTTGGGGCGAGTCAACTGTTTCGTACGAAATGTTTGTTTCATACAAACTACTCAATGATTCGTACGAATCATCTGATTCGTATGAAAACTCTAACTCACACAGAATCTTTATTCTTGGAGAACGTGTGCAGACATGACGTACACAAGACTTATTAGTATGCACACATGCAACTGTAACACAGATAAGCTAAGATGTCATACTAGATCAAGATAGAAGGATATCTTGATCTATTCGACACGACCAAACCTATACAGACACTTGAGCAAAAACCGTACAATTACAACTGTAATTAAGAACAAGCGACAGACACAAAACTGTATCAACAAACTCCCCCTTGGATGTTGTTTGGTCTTCGGTCATTGATCTTTGGTCTTCATAAGTTGGTCTTCACATGAATGATTTGGAGTATCAATATACTCCCCCTGAAGATCTGCTATTCATTGATAGATCTGCTATCTAATGATTAGAGCATCAGGTCTTCGAACTTCTAAGAAACTTCAAATCTTTCTTGTTTCCTCTTCTAACTTGTCAGATTTCTTCGTTGCTGGTCTTTGTTTATGCTCTTTTGTATCAATCTGTATTCAATAGACAAATATAATTAGAACACAAATTTCTAAGGGAACACACACGAAAAACTTATCATAAATTCTTCGTATGATTGTATTCCCTGAACGAGATACACACACTCGTATGAATTCCAGTAGCAGATTTGAGAAAAAAACAAGTTACCAAGTCAAACAATTGACCAGGTTCATCCGTATGATGTACACACACCCAAACGAACTTCAGATTTTGGATTTCTTTGATGGATTACTTGTTGCAAGATATTACTTTATGAAGTTGCAATATCAAACAATTGGTCTTCTGGCGTATCTTGGTAGAAAACTTTCGAGTATCAACTTTGGCTATCCTTCAAAAGTAATTTCATACGCAACTAAGTAAACTAGACATAAAATCAAAATATACAGATCAACTACAATCTTTTTTGAGTTTCAAGGTAAAGGAATCATACCAGTATTTTAATCTGTGTCAAAAACGGTATTAGGTTTTCAAAATTAAACAGATAAGTATTTAACTATGATTATCGGTATTGTTGTCCACGTAAGCTCAGACTTATCAGATCTAATCATGATTAGGAGATATGATTAAGGTATGGATTTATACTTACTAGCCGGTGTTCAACCACATCACGACACATTCCCGTATCAGATATGCACGAGAGAAAATCTTACCGGTGAGTATAGTGCTTTATCATCTGTTTGGACGTATATGAATGATGTGAGATACTCACTTATTTTTGATTGAAAACAAGCCCTTTGTGATTTAATCACTTATTGATGAGGAACTTGATTTTCATATGCATGCAGGGTACAGGAGTAAGTCCGTGAACAGGTTAGTACCATCGTACCGACAAAGAGACGAACTTAGCTCCCGCATAAAGCTGTGATATTTTATCACTTATTTTGGGGATGTGATATTTTTATCACTTATTTGATGGTCAAATGCGGTATGTACATGTATGTATGATATCATGGAAGTTCTAGACTTGTGCCACCGTTATTTTTCGGCAAAAGATTCAACCATGATACCCAGATGATAAGCCAGCATAAAGACCATATATCTCAGAACCTCGGCACTCTATCAAATGAAATTTCGGTACCAAGACCATATGCCAATGAACGGTTCCCACCTGGCATTCTGTCTGTTAAGTTTATATCAACCTGCACATTTTAGTCTAATTGTGAGCCTACCGATATATCATAAGTAAAGCTACTTATCAATCTACTTTTTATACTTTTAACCATTTCTGACAGATTTACCGGTGAATTTCATCATCTTCAGTTTATCCAAGAAACTCATTTTTGATTTTTCTAATGTTTTTGTATTTTTCTGAATTTTCTCCCCCTTAAGCAAAGAAGGTAAATAAAAGACATATTTTTGTATTTTCTTGAAATTTACTCCCCCTAAAATATAAAACTGAAAATCTTTTTGTAGTTTTAGATTTTTAGAAAAGTATATACAAAAATAGTTAGCCATGGTTGAGTTACTCGGGTTTCACCTTGATGCCATTGACCAAAAGTAGATAATCAAAACGTGATTTATCAAAGGCTTTGGTAAAAAGGTCGGCACGTTGGTGATCAATGTGGATTTTAACAACATCGCTAAGTCTCTTTTCATAACAATCTCGTATGAAATGATACTTAATCTCAATGTGTTTTGTTTTTGAATGATGTACAGGATTCCGAGTGATCTGTAAAGCAGCTTCATTATCAACAAAAATAGGAGTAGTAAGAAATTCAAAACCGTAGTCGCGCATTTGCAGTTGAATCCATAGAACCTGAGAGCAGCAACTAGAAGCTGAAATATACTCAGCCTCACATGTTGATGTAGCTACAGAAGTCTGCTTTTTGCATTGCCACATGACTAGGCGATTTCCCAAGAACTGACATCCTGCTCTTGTTGACTTTGCATCGATTTTGCAGCCACCATGATCAGAATCACTGAATGCTGTCAGATCAAAGTTATCATCCTTAGGGTACCATAGACCAGTGTCAGGGCGACCCTTTAGATAACGAAAGATCCTTTTCACAGCCATCAAATGAGAAGCCTTCGGACTAGACTGATAGCGCACCAGAAGACATGTTGGGTACATTATGTGGGGTCTTGAAGTAGTAAGATACATGAGAGATCCGATCATTGCACGATAGAGAGATGGTTCTACATGTTCACCCATTCCGTCTGGAGTAATCCTATGATTCTGAGCTAATGGATTTCCCAAAGGCTTTGAGTCATCCATTTGAAATCGCTTGAGAATATCTCCGACGTACTTGGTTTGATGGATAAAATCCCCTTCCTTTGATTGCTGAACCTGCAAACCTAAAAAGAAAGTCATTTCTCCCATTGCGCTCATCTCGAACTTCTCCTGCATAACCTGTTCGAATTCTTTGCACATTCGAGTGTTAGTAGACCCAAATATAATATCAGCAACATAAACCTGTACTAGCAGCAAGTCCTTGTCTTGTTCCTTGATGAAGAGAGTACAGTCGATCAGGCCTCGTCGAAAACCATTCTTCAACAAATAGGTAGACAACATTTCATACCAAGCCCTCGGAGCTTGATGAAGACCATATAACACCTTGTTGAGAAGCCAAACCTTGTCAGGATGGAGTGGATCTTCAAAACCTGGCGGTTGCTCAACATATACTTCCTTTTCTATCACACCATGAAGAATGCACTCTTCACATCCATCTGATAAACGGTGAACTTCTTGAAGGACGCATAAGCCAAAAAGATTCTTATGGCCTCAAGTCGTGCAACCGGTGCATAAACTTCATTGTAATCGATCCCTTCGACCTGATTGAAACCTTGAACAACCAATCATGCTTTGTTTCTCACAACAACACCTCGGTCATCCTTCTTGCACTTGTACACCCATCGTGTACCAATCTTCTTGTAGTTGTCAGGCCTGTCAACCAATTTCCAGACACTTAACTTCTGAAACTGCTGAAGTTCTTCCTGCATGGCTTCAACCAAAGAGTCTTCTTTCATTGCCTCCTTCCAAGATTTTGGTTCAACTTGGCACACATAGCAGGCAAAAGACCAACCATTCAGACCACCAAATTTTCTGATTTCCGAATACAATCCAGCATTTTGGTTGTTTCGAAGCTGATTACGAGTCTGCACACCACTATGGATATCTCCAATAATATTTTGTTGAGGATGGATATTATTAATACGAGTTTCTGGCACATCAGGAACTCAAGAATTTATACCTAAATTGTTGATATTCAGATCAACAGTTAAATCGAGAGCTGGATTTGAAGACGTTGTAGATGCCTGACCTTCAGTCGTTCCTTGAGGTTGAATATTTGACGTATCATTTGAAAATCCAGGAATCGCACCAGAGGCAGCTTCATTTGCATCATGAAACTCATCATCTTCCGATGAAACATTATAATCCGCAGCGTCTTCAAATTTCTCCTTTCGAACATGATTGTTAACCGAAGTCGACACTTGAGGGTTAACAATAATTGGTCGAACTAATGACGAGTCTACTGCTGTATCACTTTCCAATAACATCTGAGCAGCAGCTGTTGCATCATCAAAAGTTGGCAGATTAAAGGAGTCAAACAGCCCATCGTAGTCAAACATCCAAGGAGCACCCGGAGCTCTAACTGCTTCTGTATATCTCTGAACCTTAACTTCACCCCATTCTTCAATCTTCTTTGAAGACAAATTCCACACCCGGAAATTAGGAGTAGCATATCCAAGAAAGAAACCTTCGATAGCCTTGGGACCAAACTTTCCATGTGGGTCGATCATAGTGCATGGAGCTCCAAAAGGTTCTAAGAAAGAAATATCCGGTTTCCTTTTATGTAACAACTCAAAGCATGTCTTCCCATCTCTCTTCACCGTCAGAACTATATTCATCGTGTAGCACGCAGTAGAACAACTTCTCCCCAAAATTGAACGGGAAGTTCTGATTCTACTAACATGGTTTTTGCAGTTTCAATAAGAGTTCGATTTTTCCTCTCAGCGATGCCATTTTGTTGTGGAGTGTAGCGAGAACTGTACTCATGCAGAATACCCTTTGAGGAACAGTACTCATCCATAACTTGATTCTTGAATTCCGTGCCATTGTCACTTCTGATTCTCCTTACCTTCAGATTGTACAAATTTTCTAACAGAGTCAGGAGATTCTTGAGGATAGTAGGAACTTCACTCTTGTGTGCCAACATGTTTACCCATGAAAATCTGGAATAGTCATCAGTAACTACCAGACAATAAGAATCACCAAAGGTTGTCTTGTGTTTCATAGGTCCAAAGAGGTCCATATGAAGACGTTCCAGTGGCATATTCACAGTGTTGATCTTCTTCATTGGATGGGACTTTCTCGCTTGCTTCCCTTTCTGGCATGACACACAAACGCCTTGAAGATGAAAGTTCTTCACTGGTACACCATTCACTAGTTTGTTCTTCACCAAATAGTTCATTTTCCTCAGGTGAATGTGTCCTATACGTCTGTTCCAGGAGATTGATTCCTTCTCGGTGGCTTTAGAGAAAAAAACATGTGACTTGTGCAGATGTTGTAATAGCTTGGCTCATATCAAGAATATACAAATCATTAATTCTTGGATCCGATAGGAGAATCCATTCCTTGGGGATCTTGAATCCAGGCTTCAGCACATAACACCCGACATCATCAAAATGTACCGTGAACTTCTTGTCGCAGATTTGAGAAACGCTAAGAAGATTGTGATCAATTTGCCGCACATAATTGATCTTGTCGAAGCTCACAACACCATTGGAGACCATTCCTTCTCCAGTGATGTATCCACCTTTGTCACCAGCAAAAGCGACATAACCACCCCTTATGCTTTTCACATCATATATGAGCTGGAAGTCGCCCGTCATGTGCCTTGATGCTCCACTGTCAACAATCCAATGACTGTTTACAGTTCCTCCTGGAACACCCTGCACATTGCACAAACAAGATTAGTTTGAGATGGGGACCCAAGCCTTAGTGGTCTTGGGTCTTCCTTTATCATCGAGAAATGTAATCTTAATTTCTTGATGATTAAGAAACTGAGAACCTCCTTTTGAACCATTACTGGTCTTCTGTTTCCAAGATCCTTGTTTATTACATGATTTACTATTATTTATAGTTTTAACAGTGTCTGGTTTTATTGAATTTGAAGATCTTTGATCATTTTTCGAAGAATCCGATTTTAAAGCTTTCTCAACTGTTTTACTTGTTTACGTTTTTGTTTCTCTTTTTGATCTTTAATAATTCGTTTATCTTGTGTCGGAGAAACAGATTTACGTTTGCAAGTTGGTTCATGAGGAGTTTTCTCTATACATCTTGATTTGGCTGGATTTTGACAATCCTTTATAATGTGGCCAAATTCTCCACATTTGAAACATGTTCTCCTTTCAACGAAACTAGGAGATCGTGTTTCTCGGCTTGATGTTGAACTTATGGATCCTGAGGTACTGGGTTCATTTTCATTACATCCATCAGTGTGTTGGGTGTAATTGTTTTGACTATTTCTTTTCAAAATCTTAACTTTCTTTACAAAATCAATATTAGATTTTCCTTGAAAAGTTTTGACTTTATCGGTACCTTTAGAACTCACAAATTTAACAGTTTTAGCCTTTTTCTGGTAACGAGAGCCTTTTGCTTCACCCTTCGGTTGAGAAACTGTAGACTTTTCAACTCGCTTCCTTGTTTTTCTTTTGAAGCGGATAATGGTTGTGATTTGGTCGGCTTTTTCTTTTCTACAGGTTTGGTTGTTGACTTTTCAAAAACCTGATCTATAGAGATTAGATTTACATTTTTAATTGGAAAATCTTTGTTTGAATAGATTTTCTTATCTCCAACCAAGGTATACAACACATTATCTACTTCTTGTGTAGACACACTTGTCTTCACAGATTTCTTAGGAACAATCTCTTGATTCTCAACAAATTGAGTACTAGGAGTAGCAGACGATTCTACTCTTTTCCTTTCATCAAGAGGCTGATCCTGATCATCATTTCTTGATTCATCATCTGATGTATCATCCTCTTCTTCATCAGATGATGAACTTTCTGGCTTGCTTGGTTCTTGAGAGGAATTGCCTAGTTTGAACCCTAACCCTGCTGCGAATTCCTCAGGATTCAAAGGTACAGAGGGTTCAAAACGAGGCATCTCCTCTTCATCAGGCATTTTGGTATAGTTGTGTTTCATTGGGGGTGGACACGACTTATACCCTATGCATTGAGCATCTCCCTTTAGTTTTTGAACTTCAATAATATGATCAAGCACATATTGGGAGTTAGAATAACTTTCCAATTTGCGTTTGATCGAATCATATTCACATTTGGCGATGGCTAACTCTTTCTTTGTTTCTTCTAGAGATTAATGTAGTTATTAATTCCTGTCTGTTTATTTAAAACTGTTTTTGTCAATTCAGAAACACTTTTCTTAAGGGTTTCTATTACAGATTTGAATTCTTTTTCATTTATAGTTAGCGCCAAATTCGCCTCTTTGCATTTTGATAGTTCAACCACTAAATTCTGATTATGACTGTTGACCGTTTCATATTTTATTTTTAACTCAACACAGTCTTGCAAACAGTTCTTCTGTTGTTCTCAGTTCCCAACTGTACTGACCAATCGCATCCTTCATCAGATTGAACTACCAAAGCTCTATGCGTGTTTGAAGGTCCTGATTGATTGGTATTGTTAGAGTTACCAACAGCTACTATTCTTCTTTCGTTGTTGTACTGTGCTGTGTTGGATGGTTGAGACTCATTGTGAAAAGGGTTGTGATTTCCTTCCTTGCTAGGTCTTGTGCATTCCCGCTTGAAGTGACCTCTTTCTCCACAGTTGAATCAAGTAACGGCGGTTTTGTCAAAGGTGTATTTTGTATCCTTCTTACTTTCCAAACTGGTTCTACCCGTTCTTCTCATATAATCCTTCGCTCTTCTCATAGCACTTGCAAATGCCCACTTGATGTCCATCAGCTCCATTTCATCTCGGTCAATTTGTTCATAGTCTTCGTTTGTTAAATTGATGTTCCCTATTTGACCTGCAACTAAACCACAATATGCACTGACCATGGTATTTAGAAGTTCTGCATGTTCCTGTGCAACTTCTACGTTGATTTTGGAGAGATTTAACGTGTCAAGTTTGATAGTGTTGGGATTTGCAGATTGACTGTTGCTTCCATAGAAAGCTTGTTGAGGAGCTTGCTGTGGAGCTTTATGCGCTAAGTCCCTTTGCTGTGGAAGGAAGGCTTTCAGATCAAAAGTCTGTCTATAGGCTTGATTACTCGAACCTGTAGACTGACTAGATTGGACAGGTTGGGGTAGGAAAGGGTTCACGTTTGACACAAACGCGGTTTGCAACTTCGGTTGCTGACTTGAGCTTGTACCTGCATTAATACCTCCAAAATACATCTCAGGGTTTTGTGGAGCAGAGACTCATTGTGCCTTCTGGAGTTCTTCTTCATTCTTGTTCTCCAGTTTCTCCACAAATTCATAAATACTAATTGAGTCCAAAACACATGTATGTTTTAAAAGATCAATAAATTGACCCCATTTCGGTGGTAAAGCATCAGCAAATCGCATCACAATTTCTTGTGGTGCTGCTAACACTTTATATGAGTACATTTCGCTGAGAAGATGATAAAACCGAGTGGTCATATCATTCAAGGTTTCGTTCTCCATGAACATGAAACCTTCAAACTCTTTCTTGAGCAGATCATGCCGAATCTTCCTGGTAGCAGCGTTACCTTCACCTCTTGCTTCCAAAGTGTCCCACAAATTTTTCGTTGTAGTAAAATACACAAACTGATGATAAATGTCTTTCTGCAGAGCTTGTGTGAGGATAGAAAATGCCTTTTTCTCTAGATCGTAAGCTTTCTTGTCACTTTCTACTAGATTGGCCAATGAGGTTGTATTTGATCCAGCTTCTTTAAGTGCTTCATTATAGGGGGTAGTGAAACACGTCCACAATTCCGTGTTTTGACCGAGAACATACGTATGAAAACGACTTTTCCATGAAGGATAATCGTTCATGTGATTTAATTTTGGTGATCGGTTATTACTCCCTGTTTCACTTTCGCTCATTAACAGAGTTTGGATGCTTTGATTCTGATTCGCAACACACGCCCATTGATTTGCAGAGATCATTGCTGTATGTTGAGGCATCAAAGATTTTACCCATGATGTTGTGGAGCTTTGCGAAGACTCCTGATTTGATCTTGAACAACTCCAATCCCATGGGTTAGAACTCATTATATTTTCTTGTTTTATGAAAATTTAAAGGTTTTAAAGTTTCACAATTATAATTACCTTTTAAAATTCACAGATCTGAAAATATGAAAAATTCTTAAAATCACAAAGCTTTGAAAAACACGAAAAACAACAATAACTGTTTCGTGTGAGACAGTTGTTTCGTGCGAAACAGGATGTTTCGTGCAAGACAGGATGTTTCGTGCGGGTCAGATGATTCGCACGAAACTTTTCAGTCGCACAAACTGTTTTGTTCAGTGTTTACAGAGGAATCTTTTCAGAAATGGTTTGGTGAGAAATTTCCTTTCTTGTGTAGACCTGCTTTTTCGAAAATACATGTTGTCTTATCCACTTTTAGTTAAAACACAGATTTTAACAGTCCACAGTCCAAGTCCAGATCCAAGTCAGAAAATGTCAACCCTACCAAAACTAATCAGATTCAAATTTTTGCAGATTTCTTCTTCAAGGATGTTCTTCAGAAAAATTTTACCATAAAATTTTCTGCATGCAACAGATTTTGAACAAGTTTTAAGTTAGTTAACTATAAAAAACTTAAGTTTTCTGCTGGAGGCTCAAGAACACTTCAGAAATCTTCAAACTAGCTCTAACACAACTAAGCCCGGTTTTGAACAAGGAAAGAGCCAAAGCTCTGATACCACTTGTAGGTCCAGCTCGGATGGTGTTAAACCAGTTCCTTGTTCATATGACATACACACAAGTGCGGAATCCAAGTGTACATGCAACCAAAGCAAAGTAAAGAAAGATTCACTATATTAATGATGAGAAAAAGTACAAACATATACACACAATGCTCGTATGACTTAAACAAACTTGCTGTGTTCTTGTGTCTTCGTCTTCAGAGATAACCAACTTAAAGGGTAACAAGCTCTCTGGTCTGACCAACTCTCACACGCGAGTCAACTAGTTAACCATCACTGAGAGGTGCATGTCTGCTTATATAGTGTCCGTCAAGATTTGTACGAATCATAAATCCAGACATATGGAAAACACTATTTCACACGAGACAGAACTCCATAATTTGGGGCGAGTCAACTGTTTCGTTCGAAATGTTTATTTCGTATGAAACTACTCAATGATTCGTACGAATCATCTGATTCGTATGAAAACTCTGACTCGCACAGAATCTTTATTCTTGGAGAACGTGTACAGACATGACGTACACAAGACTTATCAGTATGCACACATGCAACTGATTAACACAGACAAGCTAAGATGTCATACTAGATCAAGATAGAAGAATATCTTGATCTATTCGACACGACCAAACCTATACAGACACTTGAGCAAAAACCATACAATTACAACTGTAATTAAGAACAAGCGACAAACACAAAACTGTATCAACAATTCTTTTCCAAATGGGTCTTGTGGGCTCCTTCAAATTGAGAGCCCTCCATGCTAATTAGAAAAATAAAAAAATAAAAAAATGAAAAATAAAAAAATTAAGAAATTTTTAAAAATAAAAAAGTTTAATTTTCAAAAATTAAAAAAATGTAAAAAAATAAGAAATTTAAAAATTAAAAATAATAAACAAATTAAAAATAAGAAAAATTAAAAAATAAAAATTAAAAAGATCAAAATAAATAAAAAATTCAATAAAAAATAAAAAAAATAAAAAAAATAAAAAATACATTTAAACATATATAAATTTAACACTGGTCACTCTTGAACGTCATTTCTCTTTGGTTCTTTAAACAAAAAGTTTGATCACATTACGTATAAATCTTTTAGTGTATTTTAACTATTATCATTGATAAATGGTTGACAATAATCTATGTCTGTGATTGCTTTATTGTTTAACTTATATTTGGTATTTAGAAATGGAAAAAATTAATTACTTATTCTTTATTTGGTGATATTGAATATTTTTTGTGTATTCAAAACTAAAAGTTTATATTATAAAATAAAAATATAGTTAACTAAATCTTTTATAAAAAAAATCAACAACAATAATTTCAAGGCTAGATTTCCATTTCTTTTTCGTTTTTTGTTTTTATTTTTTTAATGTTTAAAATTTTTTTAATTTTTGAATATTTTTAAATTTCTTTGTTTTTGTAAAAAAAATTAATTTTTTTATTTTTAATATATTTTTTTGATTTTGTATTAATTTTTGATTTTTTATATTTTATATTTTTATATTAATTTTCTGATTTTTTATTTTTAGCAATCGAAACCAATATTGACCCAAACCCATCATATTTTTTTTCTTAATAAACCCATCCTAACACAAGACCTAAACCTGTCCAACCTACCACTTTTGTCACCACTACCCTCTACCAAACTAATTGAACCCAACCGTCTATGGAGGTAACAATCAAATCATAAGAGATGTAAACAGAATATCTTATCTGGGTGCATGTCAACATGGATAAATATGGCATTGCCAATGTGCATTATCATCAAAACAAGAAGTTGATGAAGATACAACAAAGCTGATAGTTAAACATGTTATGAAGTATGTAATAGGTTAATCTTTCTGTTAAAAACTTTGATTTTAGGTTTTAGTATGTACATGTACTAAGTTAATCTTTTTGTTAAACAATTTTGATTTTAAGTTTTAGTATGTACATTAATCACAAACACTCGTCAATCCCAATGAAACGCCCATTCATTCACGCGGTCAAAACCAAATATTAAACGACGAAATTTTATGACCAAATTTAAACTTTTATACATTACTTGAAATTTGGCCAAATTATACAAGGTTAACCTTTTAAAAACTAGATAAAACAACTACCATTTAACAAAAGTTATAATCACGTGTTTTTTGACCACGTCTAACAACTAGACTTTAACTATATAAACAACCAAAAGTTTTGACCCATTACATTAACTAGTTTGGAAGCGCATTGAGTGCAAAAAAAGAGAGTTGTGCGTGTGTTCATTCCGAGCTCGCGTGTCCGCTTATAGTGCGGTTTTACCCACAACAAAAACAAATATTTATTTAAATAAGAGAAGGGTAAAGTCCTAACCTTCATTGAACATAACATTCCACCATTTTCATTATTTCCATAAACTTTATATTTATATTCCTTCCATTACATTAGATTTGGCTTACTAATCTACTCGATTTTATCACTATAATCCCTTCGAATAATAATCAATTTATAAACATTTAACCCGCTCACAACGTATAGATACATGACTATTTCAAACATCATGTTCTAGCTCGTTTACCCGCTTGTACCGAATTCGTCTACATGACCATTCCAAACATAACATTCTTATTCTTTGACCCCTTCATACCGGAGCGTCTACATATTCATTCTAAACATAACATTCTTGTTCGTTAATCCGTTCGTACTGGATCGTCTATATATTCATTCTAAACATAACATTCTTTCGTTGACCCGTTCGTAGCAGATCGTCTACATATTCATTCTAAACATAACATTCTTGTTCGTTGACCCGTTCGTACCGGATCAGCTGTATGATCATATTAAACATTTCATTCTAGCCTGTTCACCCGATCATACCGGATCAACTGTATGACCATACTAAGTATTTCATTTTAGTTCGTTGACCCATTCGTACCGATTCAGCTGTATGATCATGTTAAATATTTCATTCTAATCCGTTGACCCGTTCGTACCAGATCAAATATATGACCATATTAAATATTTCATTCTAGTCCGTTGACCCGTTCATACCAGATCAACTGTATGGCCATATTAAATATTTCATTCTACTCCGTTGAACCGTTCGTACCGGATCAACTGTATAACCACATTATATATTTCATTCTAGTTCGTTGACCTGTTCATATGGGATCAACTTTATAAACATATTAAATATTTCATTCTAGTTCGATGACCCGTTCGTAATGGGCCTATTACATAATCATTCTTTAACATAACATTCTAGATTGTTTGACCTCGTAATGGGTCTATTAGATAACCATTCTTTAACGCAATACAAATACCACAATATATATCAATAAACATTACTACAAGTAAACTTTAATCATACAAGTAACATACCTCTGTCTTGTGAGCCTTGAGGTTTCCGGTTGCTTGAACTTTTTTCTTTCACGCTTACATTCAACACATCCATTCTTTAGTTATAATGATTGCATTCCATTTCATACAATGTTTTATCACATTCAAATCCTAAACATAAGCAATAGTCGTCATAATTCACACATTTATCAACTAAAGCATTTCATCGAGCATTCGGTGTGCACTTATTTTTAACATCTAAAATTAACATCTATCCTTTCCATTCACACCATTGTCCACATAGATGAGTTCTCAATTACCATTGTATCACAATTGTTCTTTTAACAACAATCAGTTATCTTATCTTTATTGATTAATCAAATACATAATCTTAACTAAAACTTAATTTCTAAGATCATGTTACAACACCCACTTCATGATTTATGGAGATTTTCTATAACTATATAAACCCATCAATTTATACAAATTAGCATACACATAATTTTTCTAACAAGAATTCAACATCAAATTGCATCATACATTCTTGACTCATAGAGTATAGCGATCTTTCACATATTCTATAATCACCAAAATTTCACTAAATCACAAATTGTGACTTACCTCTTGTTAGACAAGCTTAGTTAATTAATAGTTTGTGTTCATGCATCAATTTTGGCCTCAGTTCCCCTTTCAATTTACTAATTTGGTTGATTAGAGGGGTTTCCCTCTCCTTTCCCTTACTTTGGTCACACACACACACACCTGAAGTGTGTGTTTTGATGTGTTAATTTTTGTTTTAATAATTTATCTTTCTAATTCCCCATTTAGACCCCGCAAGTTTGGTTGTTTACTCTTAAATGGCTATTGCTTACCTTTAGTTAAGATTTTACTTACATTCTAACTAGGTTTGTATTCCTAGTTACCATTTTTATAAAATTGCCAACAATTATACATATTCACTTATTTTAAATACATAAGCTTATAAATAAATTTTTAGGGTGTTACAAGTCCATAAATAAGGTTTCGTCCCCGAAACCTGGACACACACCGAATAACGTAGGGTAGTGCTCATGCATTTCTTCCTCCAATTCCCATGCTAATTCTGATCCTCTTCGATGTTGCCATTGTACTAAGACTTGTCTAATAGTCTTGTTACGAAGGTGCGTTAGTCTTGGCCACTACATCCTTGGGTGAATTTTTCTTTGTCCTACCGAAACCTATTTCATCCCTTTTAGACCGAGTCTACTTCTAACCTTCGTTAGTTTAGTCATTCAAAATGTGCACTATAACATGAATTTTGTTATGGTTCATAAAACGACTTCTTTTGCAAACAAACATAATCCTATGTTTTATTCATACCTTCCATTTTATACAATCTGCATTTCATGCTTTTATTAATCATAGATTACTACCACTTTTCAACTTACAAGCCATGCTAGATCTACCATTCTCGCTTTTGGTGCAGAAGGTGCTCTTCTCGAGCTTACTATAATATTTCATCTTTTTCATTCCTCCTAAGTATTTTATATATATATATATATATATATAATATATATATATATATATATTCATAGAGTAAGTTAGATCACGTATATGCATTTATTACGACATTCCATCGTGGGTATTGTTATTACATGATTCTCCATAATCCTACAAACATATTCATAAGTCTAACAATGTTACTCACATATTCGTTGACATTTTAGAAGGTTAGTGGTCAAGCATACTAATTTCCAACTTAGAAACTTATGTCCATCTTTATATAGTAGACCATACTAGCGACACCATATACATATCATACTCATGTTTTTAGGACACATACAAACACATGATCAATTAACTACATCAAAGCCATAGATAATCCATTCAATACATACTAATGCTCCCATAAAACTACAATTGTCAACTACGTTCAAGTTAGCAACTTTTTTTTACATTATACCAACATCATCCTTTACTAGTAAGTCAACAAGCTATATGTTCAGTAAACATTCATTTCTTAATTACCATTATGAAACTAACCTGACATATGGTGTGTACCACACTATTCAAGTATGGAGTACAAACTCCTAAATCATACTTTAAACTACTCTTTTCATACCTGACACGAGAATTAATCATCATTCTACGTTTGCTACGTTACTTGTACTATGCACACCCTTAGGGTTTTAACCTCAAATCATTTTATTCATATGACTTTTCACGCACTACCTATTCTAACTAAGTAAATATGTTTCACGAGTTCATCGTAGAGCGTTTAACCAATACTTAAAATTTTTACTTAAGGAACTTGAGATTTCCTCCTAATGACATAAATTACTTCTTATCTTGACAGTTAGAAGTCACACATTCAATACTATACCATACTTATCCCACCCTTCGTTTCATTCATAAGTACTATTCAATCTACACATTCTTACTCATCAGTCATGAACTAAACATTTTACTAACCTTAATTTCGTTGCATAAAGCAACGATCCGCGACCTGAATTGGCCCGCTCCTTCACAAGTCCATATTATAACGAGCTTGACCCCATCCATCCATGTGATGAGCTTTCGCTTGTGAGCATCCTTTTGCCCGCTCCACCAACTTTATCTCTTCAAGCATTCTACCATTCTTATTTGCAAAAGTTAACGGTTAGCACATTTCGTTTAAGTATTCATCCTATTCGGTGTTTATTCACCTATATTTATCTCGGAATTTCTTAATTACAAGGTATACCACATAACACATTTCATTTCTTACATACAATCTTTACAGTTCATTAAGGTTTTGTCAAATTTCTATGGTCTGACTTCTCAAGGTCAAAGTGTATATTCTCACTTATTGCATTCATATAAATGGCGATTCGCGTTTGTACTTTCTTCAGCTCGAACCTACTTACGAAAACAACCTTTCATCATTTTAGCTTTTCTTGCAAAAATTTACCTCAATCTTTCTGACCCGATCCTTACTCTTATTTATTCATTCAATCCATATTAACCTACTGACTTAACTTTCCATTCATACTTTTCTTTCCTACATGTTTAATCTGTACTCACCTACGGGTTTATCTTTTTATTTATAGTTGTCATTCTTGTATGTTTGATCTATACTTGCTGACAGATTCAAGCTTTTTCAATCTCACCATCCATTCGTACTTGTTTGATCCGTAGCTACTTATGGGTTCAAACATTTTCATTCTCACCATTCATTCTTACTTGTTTGATTTGTACATACTTACGGGTTCAAACATTTTCATTCTCACATAATACCCTCATTTTCTTGAGAGTCTTACAACTTCTTTCACCTACACACACCCATCTACTTCGCAATTCTACAAGATATACATGTGACGATTATCATGGTCGCACGAGTGTCATATGCTTCTTGCGTACTTGCCAGGCACGCAATCCACATAATAGACTTGTGCCTTCATGTAATCGTCAAGTATAACTTTTTTATGCATGTTAGCATTTTCATAACTTCACATCTAGTATATCTTATACTTAGCTAACTCAACATCATTCCAGTTTCATCCCTTTCTATTGACCTCATACACTTCACATTTAGTATATATTTACTTCTCAATTGCAATTAAGCAACTATTCGAACATATGGTGAACATCATACCACTCAAACATAGTGTACAACCTTCTAATGCACATTATTATAAATTTTTTACCAATTCACATAACCAACCAAAATTCTTATATATATTCCATCTAAAATACATTTCACATGTTTAATTACCTAATGGTTACATCCTATGCTCGTTCACCCATCAATTACAAATTTCACCGCCATCTATATAACATATTTACATTAGCAAATTACATTTTTCATTCCTTCACACCTTGATCCAATATGTTATTACTTGCTTCTTGATTATTTTTTTTATCATTGTGCGACCATAACGGTCCAATGCACCCTTTTATATTGTAGGGTTGGAGGACTTGTTATCCTCTACATTCACAACTTTTAATTTAAACCATCTTTGTTTCCTAGATATCATAACGTAATACAATTTGATTCACATGCTTTCTTACTACTGTATGGCCAAAATCGGCTACGAAGCGCTCCTATGCACCATCATAAAGGCAGAGAACTTTTTATTTCATACATTCTCAACCTTTCTTTCGAAACATTTTGAACCTGAAACATTCTAACATAGCACCATTGAATTCACACAGCATCATATAAGTTTTTATCACCTTTCGGAATTCTTTAAGAGTCACGGGATGAGTTTTAGGAGGTACGGGGCTCGTGATATGAAAAACCATAAAAAATAGCGTTACAGGCTTACAAGCGGTATCGGCGACAGCCCGGGGCCACTTTGGCAATGCAATGGGTAAACCTGCGTCGCCAAGATTTCGCTTAGGAAGTCTTTTAGCATGTCGGAGTAGAAAGCAGCGTCGACGACGTATAAGGTAGCGTCGGCGACGCCTTGACTATTCTACTGACGCTGTTCATTCTTGTTTTCGCTTATTTGACCTGTTTTCGAGTCCCGTTCCAACCCGAACTGACCCGTAACATTCCGTAACATCCCATAACACCTAGTAACACCCTTAGTCTAATAATTCTAGCCATACTCTTAACAATCCCATCCTGTTCCTTTTCCCATATGGGTGATCAATAAAATCTAAAAAACACTTACTTGCATTGCGCCTCGGAGCGAACACAACGAGCTTTCAGTTTGAGTTGAAGCACTTCGACTTATACTTGAATTTCTCAAACCTTCGCTCTAGTACCAACTTGAAACGTCCATTCATTCACGCGGTCAAAACCAAATATTAAACGACAAAATTTACGACCAAATTTAAACTTCTATACATTACTTGAAATTCGGCCAAATTATACAAGGTTAACCTTTTAAAAACTAGATACAACAACTACCATTTAACCAAAGTTATAATCACATGTTTTTGGAGCATGTCTAACAACTAGACTTTAACTTTATAAACAACCAAAAGTTTTGACCCATTGCATAAACTAGTCCGGAAGCGCATTGAGGGCAAAAAAAGAGAGTTGTGCGTGTGTTCGTTCAAAGCTCGTGAGTCCGCTTATAGTGCGGTTTTACCTACAACATAATCAAACATTTATTTAAATAAGAGAAGGGTAAAGTCCTAACCTTCGTTGAACATGACACACCACCATTTTCATTATCCCCATAAACTTCATGTTTACATTCCTTCTATTACATTAGATTTGGCTTACTCATCTACTCAATTTTATCACTACAATCCATTCGAATAATAATCAATTTATAATCAATTTAGCTCGTTGACCCGCATGTACCTGATTCGTCTGCATGATAATTCCAAACATAACATTTTTATTCATTGACCCGTTTGTATCGGATCATCTACAAATTCATTCTAAACATAACATTCTTATTCTTTGACCCCTTCGTACCGATCGTCCACATATTCATTCTAAATATAACATTTTTGTTCGTTGACCCGTTCGTACCGGATCGTCTACATATTCATTCTAAACATAACATTCTTCTTCTTTGACTCGTTCGTAACGGATCATCTATGTATTCATTCTAAACATAACATTCTTGTTCATTGACCCGTTCGTACCGGATCAACTGTGTGATCATATTAAACATTCTAGTCCGTTCACCCAATCGTACAGGATCAATGTATGACCATATTATGCATTATTCTAGGATGTTGACCCGTTCGTACCGGTTCAACTATATGACCACATTAAATATTTCATTATAGTCCGTTGACCTGTTCGTACCTGATCAACTGTATGACCATATTAAATATTTCATTCTAGTTCGTTGACACGTTCGTACCAGATCAACTGTATGACCATATTAAATATTTCATTCTAGTCTGTTGACCCGTTCGTACTGGATCAACTGTATGACCACATTATATATTTCATTCTAGTTCGTTGACCCGTTCGTACCGGATCAACTTTATAAACATATTAAATATTTCATTCTAGTTCGATGACCCGTTCATAATGGGCCTATTACATGATCATTCTTTAACATAACATTCTAGATTGTTTGACCTCATAATGGGTCTATTACATGACCATTCTTTAACACATTACAAATACCACAATATATATCAATGGACATTACTACAAGTAAATTTAATCATACAAGTAATGTACCTCGGTCTTGTGAGCCTTGAGGTTTTCGGTTGCTTGAACTTTCTTCTTTCATGCCTAAAGTAAGACATTTCATCTAGCACTTGGTGTGCGCTTATTTTTAACATCTAAAATTCACATCTTTCCTTTCCACTCACACCATTGTCCACATAGATGAGTTCTCAATTACCATTGTATCAAAATTGTTCTTTTACCAACAATCATTTATCTTATCTTTATTGATTAATCAAATACATAATCTTAACTAAAATTTAATTTCTAAGATCATGTTAGAGCACCCACTTCATGATTCATGGAGATTTTCTATAACTATATAAACCCATCAATTTTATACAAATTAGCATACACATAATTTTTCTAACAAGAGTTCAACATCAAATTGCATCATACATTCTTGACTCATAGAGTATTACAATCTTTCACATATTCTCATAATCACCAAAATTTCACTAAATCACAAATTGTGACTTACCTCTTGTTAGACAAGCTTAGTTGACTAAGAATTTGTATTCATGCATCAATTTTGGCCTCAATTCCCCTTTCAATTTACTGATTTGGTTGATTGGAGTGGTTTTCTCTCTCTTTCCCTTGTCTGGTCGACACACACCTGAAGTGCGTGTTTTGGTGTTTTAATTTTTTTAATAATTTATCTTTCTAATTGCCTCATTTAGACCCCTCAAGTTTGGTTGTTTACTCTTAAATGGCTATTTCATATCTTTAGTTAAGATTTTACTTACATTCTAACTAGGTTTGTATTCCTAGTTACCATTTTTATAAAATTGCCAACAATTATACTTATTCACTTATTTTAAATACATAAGCTTATAAATAAATTTTTTGGATGTTACATCCAACATGAAAGTGAACATAAAAATCAAATACAAATCAAATATAGCAAAGAGCGAGAATAAAATTAAAACCTGGAGTTGAGGAGTAAGTAAGCCCTTAGCTATCGCAAGGGGATGGTGCTGATGATTTGGGAGGGAATGGTGAGAGGGAAAACAAACTTCACTGGAGAAGGATAGACACCTCTCTGAATTATGAGAGTTTAAAAGACAAAGTCATCTTTCGTTTTCATTAACGCATTGTCCCCGAGTTTAATAAAGGAAGAAAACAAGATACAATGAATTAAAGAGAGAGAAAAAGAGTTGAAAGAATATACTTAATTAACTATCGTGTTTCCGAGTTCGAAGGAAATGAAAAAAAAGTAATGATTTTTAATGTTTCGTTCCAAATTTCTCCAATTTGGAAGGACTTAAAATGAAGAAAATAAACATAAGTTTTCTTTCCATTTATGTCAATTACCTTCCTTAAGAACACGACTTTTTTTGTTGACACTATTCTAAATCTTTTCTTTTCCTTCATTAAATAAAACTTGTGAACACAACGTAAGTAGATTCTTTATTCAAAGGATTAATACTTGTTTTACATTAATGCCACTAGGTTATATAGACTCGACTACAACACATGAGTGGGTACTAAAAATGATGTTTTATATATCTTTGGTCTTTTTCCTATTTTCTTTCGGCCAACGAAACCATTGGAATAACATCAGTGATATCAAAGTAGTCGTGATCCCCTGTGAACTATGGTTGCTCAACTTCATCTAAAACCGAGTTTAATCAATAGGTGAATGAATCCTTTACGAGACTCGAGTCCTAGTTTCAAATCATCTTCAACAGCTACAATCGATTTGAACTGCGTGGGAAGTCCCCCAAACCCATATTCCATCACCACCTGCCTCGGCTCCCGAACCACCTGTCCCGTCACCCGCATCTCCAGTGCACCACCTGTTCCGTCACCCGCACCACCACTAAACGCTCTCATCATGTTAGTGCATATTATGTGCGTCTGCCACTGTGCGAATAGGCTAGATAGAGCGTATGTTGAATATTGTATAGGTTTAAGTGTTAAAATGGCGAGGATGTGCTCATACGCACGCATGAGCACATACGTGCCTATGAGGGTGTACATCCGTGAGCATGAGCCTCATGTTCATGAGTTGCCTATAAATACTAGGCTTATGCGCATGGACCATTCAAGTTTGTGAAATCCCATTTGAGAGGGATTCAAGCTGGAGAGATGTGTTGATGCTCCCTCCAGTTTGTTAATGATAAATACTCTTTGGGTATTGAATGGAAGCTTTTACATATGGTTATTCTACCAAAATTTCTACCAAATTAGCTCTATCTTATCCAAACTTCCGTGTAAACACACCAGATCCTGAACTTTTAATTGGTATTAGAGCTACAACACCGATTCAGTTGAACTAATCGTCAGTTGAATCACTTACGTTCATGACTTTGTATTAAGACTAAAAATGAAGGTGCAAACACGTTTATATCAAAATTGATGGTCAATTCACAGACAAAAGGTCTGAAGCTATATGATTGATCAAATTTGATTTTCGCACCTGTCTGTGGTGGAATCATCATCAAATTTGAAGAAATAAATATTTTGGATTGAAAAATTGGATTCGGCGCGGCGGTGCGCATGAGCTCATCTATGTGCATGAGCCTCACACATGAGCTCATACGCGTGCATTAGGCCAAGCGCATGTGCATTTACACGCTCATGAGACCAAGCGCATAAGCTCATACTCACGCTGCGCTCATACTCGCACATGAGCTTAAACGCATGTGTCATACGTATGCATGAGCCATAATGCCAAAATGCAAAATAAAATGCATTTTTTGATTGTGGTGACTAGACAAGTTTCTAGAAAAATTGGTGATAGAATGTTTTTTTTCGAGATTTAACGACAAATACGGGATGCTCGGGGACACAATCAGAATTCAGAGAATGGTAAAGATGATGAAATCACAGAATGTTGAAGACAATGGTGTAGTCATGGATACCTATGTAGAATATTTATCATTTGGGTAAAGTGTATTAATGGGTCGAAAGAAAATCCGCATTGATGAAAAACAGACTTTTGTTAGAAAAATGGCACATATTCCACATAGTTGTGTTTTTCAGAGAGAAGAGTTAACATATTTGCCAAGTTGAGGGGGGAAATACTTGGAATTTCAGAGATGAAGTTAAAGAGGTCAGAATTTGCAAAAATGAGGGGAAATAAAATTTCAGAATGGCTTATATTGAAATTCTGACATTTTTGGAAATTTAGACGATATGCAACAATATTTGGGTGGTTCCGATCAAACTGATTGGGAATGCATAGGATCTTGGATTCTTTAGTCCTTTGATCAAAAGAAGTTCGGATACTTTAGTTAGTGATCAAATTGAGGCCTTTGTTTTTGTACAAGCTTGTTAGCAGGATTAGCATCAAAGGAGTGATGCATCAATATTGTTGATGCTTAAAAGATTGTCAATGCTTAAAAATTATCTTAGAGCTTTCAAGATAAGATAGTTTTGTGATAGTCTAAAGTGTTAGAATGGTTAATTTTTGAGCAGATGAGTTGTTTTCTCGACTAACTGCTGGGGAATGATGATGTTTGTTGCTTAAGTTGTTGCCGGGACCAACGGAAAGTATATATATTTTCTATCATGACTAAAGGGGAGGAATATGAATTTGATCATTGGAAGAAGGTTTCTTGAAGATCATAGTGTGTTACCAGATGATTTGTGATCCGATGAAGATTTGCTGATTGTGGAGATTATCGTTTACACTGATCAGTCATTCAAGTTCGGCATAAACTTGATTACGGAAGACGGGATTTCAAATTATCGTGGGTATTTACTGATTTGAAGTTTATCAGTGTGATGTTCGAAGTTTCCATCAAGTGTCGGTTGGGTTTTTGGAAATTAGAGGAGATTTGAGCAAGATGGGAGAAATAAAAAACCGAATGCGGATGTGGTTAATGTTGAAATGGAGAAGTTACATTGATTAATTTCAGACTGGTGATTATTCGTGAAAGATTGCAGTTTAGCAAATCAGAAGATTAGGTCAGGAACGTTGCAAATAGAGAAATGTAGTGTGGAATCATTTCAAGGGGAATACATTGGATCAAATGCAAACCTGAATCATCAATTAAGGCATAATTGATGAAGATATTCACAACACTTGTGTCATACCCTCAATTTCCACTTGCGGAGTTTTACCGCGAGGCGTGTGAACAAACCAGAATCTGAAACACTAGTACGTCGAACGACTCTATATGATTTGATAATACGTGTTCAAAAATCATTTGTCGTAGATTTTATATTGTCTTGATTAGTTACCAATATTTAGCAGATGCATCAGTTTTTAAAGTTTGAGCGGAAGCATAAATAAGCAATGAAGCGGGCGCCAACACAAACGCCAAAACAAATGAAAAATCCCAAAACAATATTGATAAATAAGACTCGATAAAAGATGTCTTGTTCAATGCATGTGCGTGCACCTAGAGCTCCTAGCGTCCTGAGAAACATGTAAAGAAACAAGTGTCAACATTAAAGATGAGTGAGTTCACAGGTTTTCATAAATTCGTTTGTTCGGTTATAGTTTGTTTTCTCCGTTATCCCTAACCCGGGATACCGTATTTGTTCCATTATTCCAACCCGGAATAATAAGTTGTTGCTTCCAATATTCCAAACCCGGAATATTAAGTTGTTGTTTCCAATATTCCAAACCCGGAATATTAAGTTGTTGTTTCCAATATTCCAAACCCGGAATATTAAGTTGTTGCTTCCATTATCCTCAACCCGGGATAATACAGTTGATTCGTAATTAAGTTCAATGTTAATATATATAGGTAGCTAGCCTAAAGTTATGTCACATAAGTGTTCGCGATCGAAGCTGACTGTTGTGCCTCCGTTTTGCCAGGCCTATCACATGACCATGGCGAGGTTAGGCCGAATTATTCACCCGTTGACCATACCCGGTCGGCTAGCGCGACTAGCTCGGATGGGGCTTGTCGGGCCCTAGTATATGATAAAGACTAGATGAGATTGACGAGGACTTAAGTGATAAAGCTGCTTAGTGACCATAACATTACATTAACATTAACTTAGTTACCGAGTAGTTATGTGACGTTAAATTCGTATAACGTAAAGAGATTGAGTTTGAGAGTGTATACATGTTTCTCCCCCTGTTGTTTAAATACCGGATAAAGTTAGGGGCCGTGAACTCACCTTTATTTGCTCGGTTAGTGTAGCAAAGATGTTATAAGAGATGGGACCGCTAGTTGCGTCCTAACAAACCAATTAATTTCAAGTCAGTGTGTGAACACACCAATACAAATTCTACACGTAATTTACGCACAAAGTGATACACACAAACAACATATCTAACACTCAAACATGCATGCAAGTATCCTCATGTGAACCTAGTGATCAAAACAACTTATCATAAACATAAACCAATTCATGCCACAATTTGGTGCACAAAATCACAAGTTCTCAAATTTCAACTTAGCACTCATAATTCAGCTGTTTTCTAGGATTTTTATAAAATAGTTCTAACATTCCAAAAATTCCAATATTTTTACAGTAGGTGAAATTTATATTATAGAAATTTATATAAATTTTCCAAGTCCTAAATCTTTACCAATTAACCATAAATATTAATATACTAGGCTGCAGTCAGATTTATCACTTTCTGACTGCAGTCCACGGAAGAATTTATTTAAAAATCACTGATCGTCTAATTAACAAAGTTCTAGTTGGAGTTGCCCGGAAATTCCCATACCTAGTTGCTGTACAAAATTCATGACTCAATTCCCTACTGATTTTAAAATCCAACTCGATAAGCAACTAACAAAATTTCAGGATTTTCATAGCTTTAGTTACTGCACTTAATTGGTTCTTTAAAAATATCAAACGACTTCAGAAAATTATGAATCCAGTGCCATTAGATTGTTATTCAAATCTCTACGTTCTAGACATCAGAAAATCCGTTTTTCGACTACTAATAACCGAGTTACAGCCAGATGAAGTCGGCTGTAACTATTACTCAGCAAACTGTTTTCAGCATATCATTATCCTGAATTCGCATAAACCGTTCCTATTGATCAACCTAAGCGATCTTTAACCGGTTTCCTAGTCATAATCAATACTAATAATATATCCATCAAACCCTAGTTCATACTTCTAGTTTTTACAAACAAACATACTCGCAAACTTACAAGTTCCGCAAACTATTATACATATAAACAACAATCAACTCAGCCGATTACATTCAGTATATAAAATCCGAAACAACTAATCACTTCATTCAAGCACATAAATCTGAACATGATCTCGTAATCAAAGATAACCCTAACCTTGAATAACTAGGTAAACAAGCCGAGGTTTGGACAAGATTGATCCGGCTGTTCCAATCAAGATCACGACCGAAACCGACAGGAACTGGAAGGAGAGGCTGCTCGTGATCACAGGGAGTGCAAGGAGGCTGTTTTGTGATCGAATAGAGGTGGACAATGGTTGATCTTGCGACTGAATGGAGGTGAACAATCGGCTGCTCGCGATCGGGAGATGATGACGGCGATGACTGCTGCTGCTGCGACCGAGAGGGAAGAAAAGAACATGGCTGATCAGATTGATGTGATGAAGGAAAGGGGCTGTTTGCGATCACAAGGGCGAGAACAAGGCTGCCGACGGCAGTTTTCTTCTAGGGTTTCGTGTATGTGAATGAAGGCATGCATGAGTTTGTATTTATAGGCGCAAGAGAACAAGGTTACGGTTTTAGTTGGAGCTCGTGGCCGAGAGACTAGGGCGGTCGGTTGGGTTTTGATCTTGTGGCCGAGGACTTGGGTTGCATGTAATGGGTTTTCGGTTTGGGTTGTTCTCGGCCGAGTAGTTAGAGTTTTAGGTCTTGATCTCGCGGCCAAGTAGTTAGAGTTTAAGGTTCAGGTTTTGATCTTTGCGGCCGAGACATGTTTGAGTCCTAAACTTGGTTAATTCCTAGAGTTACAAGGAATCAAAGTTGGTTCGTGTCGCGGTTCGGTTCGGTTCAGTTCGTGTACATATCTACTGTAATTATTCTATAACTAAAACAATCACACAACACACATCACGTATTCATTTAACTCGTACACGTTTCATACTTAGCATATACTTTATTCGACAAGTGTCGCGTTTAAGTTATCCGAAAAACCCGGGATATCACAACTTGATTGAAATCGCAGAATATTTAAACACGACTCTCATTTTGAAGATCAAGATTCGATAGTGAAAAACAAGGGGGAATTTGTTAGTGTATATTATGTGTATCCACCACTGTGCGAATAGGGTAGATAGAGCGTGTGTTGCATATTGTACATGTTTAAGTGTTAAAATGGCGAGGATGTACTCGTACGCACGCATGAGCACATACGTGCATATGGGGGTGTACATCCGTGAGCATGAGCCTCATGCTCATGAGTTGCCTATAAATACTAGGCTCATGCTAATGGACCATTCAAGTTTGTGAAATCCCATTTGAGAGGGATTCAAGCTGGAGAGATGGGTTGATGCTCTCTCCAGCTTGTCAATGATGTATACTCTTTCGGTATGCAATGGAAGCTTTTACATATGGTTATTCTTTCGAATTAGCTTTATCTTATCCAAACTCCTGTCTAAACACACTGGATCTAGAATTTTCATATTAAACCACCTCCATTAACCGTTGCAACATCATCATCAAAACCACTTCCCTTAGTTGCACTGTCCACATATAATTTGGTCCCTACTATAGCTCAACATCTCATACCGCCACCAATTCATAAGGAAAATGACATCTTCAAAACCAAATTTCACTTGAACTCAATTCAAAGGTGGTGTCCAAGTAATCAAGGTACCACATCCATTTGTTGTGGTCTTGAAAGCAAAGAACAAGCCAATGAGGGTGTAGTCGGAAACCCGAATGAAAATGTTAGTGTAGTTTTGATGTGGCTATAGTGTAGAAATTTCATAAATGTAATGTATTGTGACACGACAAAAATATTAAATCATATATGTATATATATAACTAGGGACATTTAACCTAGTTGGTCATAGGTTGTTAAATAATAAAAATAAAAATCATGAATTGTGGTTCTCTTGATAATAAACAAAACATGAGGGATTAAATTTGCCAAGAGGGTAAAAGTTTTTTTTATTAAAACTAAACAAAAAAATACAACACACTCTTGTGTGTAAGTGTGTGTATGCTACTAGAGATAAGGAAGAACAACCAAACCCTAGTTCACTAAGGTGATCAAATTGGAGGGTGGATTGGGGCCTTTATTGGTGCTTGAATCAAGAATATTGATCATCCATACTTGCCTACACCAAGTAAGTTGTAATTTTTATTTTGGTGATACTTGATTTTGGATGATTGAAGTTCTTGAAACACTTAATAATGTAAGTTTGCTGAAATGGCATGTCAATATGGACTATTATGAGTAACAGGGAGAGTGATATTGTAGTATTGATGTTATGATGTTAAATTTAGATGTTAATTATACATACTAGACATAGAGGTTTGAAAGGATAAGAATACATGGCTATTAGACAAATCATAGGCTTGATAAACGTAGCATGTAAATCTTGTCCACAAGGTGTTTGATGGAATGTTTAAATGATCATGAATAGTGGAGAACTATAAAAGAATCACGTAAATGAGATTTTGACAATGACGCGTGTCCTATGTTGTATTATGAGTTCTAAACGATATATCGGATTGAACTCAATAGGCAAATTGGGTGAAGCATCAAGTGGCTAAGCCGGGACGGACACGTGCTTGAAAGGAAAGCTTTGAGGTACGTGGCTTTATGCTTCATAGAATTTTGTGTTTGCCTTGCATAAACATATGTTGATTATCGATTGCAACACTTGTGACATATGGTTTATTCATATGCGATGTATTTCGCACGAATGAATCGGGTGATGAGAAAATGATAAGATAAATAAAGGTTTGGTTAAATAAAAGCTATGGATTTCTCTAAGGCAACCAAATGAGTCAAAATGATAAGATAAATATAGGTTTAGTTGAATAAAAGCGATGGATTTCGCTAAGGTAACCAAATGGGTCAAAATGATAAGATAAATAAAGGTGTGGTTGAATAAAAGCGATGGATTTCGCTATAGAACCAAATGGGTCAAAATGAAGTTTTAATGCATACTGGACTGGATGCGTGAATGGTTATTTTGGTTTAAACCCAATCAAAGGGTAAAACCAGAAAATAAGCGTAAACCGAGTAACGGATGCATAAATCATAACGTAGTTATCCCGAAGAATGGGGTACATTTATATAATTAACAATTTTGTAAAATTAATGTGGTATATCAACTTCGTTTGCTCAAATGTGCAAACAGGTCAAATATTAAATTACAATTTTAGAATCGATAGCATGAACACTCGTAAAGGATATACTATGGGAATGAAAACAGGAAATAATGTTTTACGGACATGTTTCTACAAGTCCCGAGTCATGTTTTAATGTACAGAACTTGAAACGGGTCGAATGGACAAGTAAAACAACACAACAGCAAAACTGCTGTAGCAGGTGGCGTCGCTGACACAACATCTTGACCCGACGCCCTATACTACTGCCTACGGTAGTTCTATTCCGATGCAACATTAGATATGGGGTTGCCGACGCCATCCCGGAAATTGTATCCTTATCCAATATGATACTAACTAATTTAGAAAATTTTAGCTGAAAGGAAATCGTAAGTAAAAAATCACGGACGATGATTAAGTTGTGACGAAGAACCGAACACTTCTGAATTTCAAGCTTCTATTTTGTTTTGTTCATTTTATGTATCAACTATTGTTAAAATGTCTTAAGTTGATTTAAATACATATAACTTTTAAACAAACTAGTACTTTGGATGTAGTTAAAGTTGCATTACTTCTACTAAATGCATAATTTTGTATAAATTCATATAAAGTAAGTATGAGTCTTACAAGTTGGTAATCAGAGCCTAAGGTTAAAGACGAAATGTGTTCGGTTCAAGACTTGATCAGGACATCCGGTAAAAGCTAGTTATGAAATGAGTTTCAATAGAAAATAATAGAAAAGGCGATGACTTAAAGTGTATGGGAGGAGTGTATTAATACACTTAAACCCGGGAAATACACTAAGTATAAATGGATGAGACAAGTTATATACTTAATGAAGCCAAAAAAGAATGATACATCATGTGTAATATTGAGTGATGAGTATAAAGTTACATATGACAATATGGAAATGATTAAATAAGATATTTACCAAATTGTTGTGGACAATTTCAGTTAAAGGGATGTTGGACGGAACTAGTGATGACACAGTGTCCCTCGTTACGGAGGAAATACGAGAAAAGATTTCCGAGGAAGTCGAAAAGGCCCTAGAGGCTAGTTTACCCCAATTTATGGATAGACTACAAACCACAATTCTATAAGTGGTAGAAGAAAAGATAAATGAGTTAAAAGAAAGTTTTGTACAAGAAAAAGACAAGACTAAAGAGAAGAAAGCGTGTCCATATGACAAGTTCATGGCATGTAAACCGCTGATCTATAATGGGGAAGTAGATCCAATCATTTGTCAACGATGGAAAAGTGACATCAAAGGAGGCTTTGAGAGAACTCACTATGATGCAACCGATTTCGTAGCTTACGGGACCGGTCAATTAAGGGGTCAAGCAAAAGATTGGTGGGACAATCTTAGGAAAGAACAAGGGATTGAAACCATCAGAACCATGACATGGGAGGAGTTTAAGGTGCCTTCCTTAAACATCATAGCCCAAAGGCTGTGATCTACAAGATCAAAGAGGAATTCATTCAGCTAAGGCAAAAATGTGAATCAATTGACAAGATCACGAGGGTGTTCTTCAACAAGCTCAGGTTTTGTGACGAGTTGGTGCAGACAGAAGAGCAAAAGATTTATTAATATTATTATAACATGTTGAGTGCGGAATATAGGGAGTTTATGACTCCCTCAAAATATGAACACCTCACAGAAATCATGAATGCCGCTCGGGAACGTGAGATTGAGTAAAGAAAACAAGTGGAAACGGGAGAGAGGAGGGCGTTGGATACGAATCCAAGCCGAAAAAGAAACAAAAAATAACCGAGTTCTCAAAGAAGACGAACGTAAAGGGAGGAACGCCAAATTGCAAGATTTGTGGTCGTGCCCATAAAGGCGAATGTTATTTCAAGAACAAACCATGCGTAGTGTGCGGAAAGATGGGACATGTAGCTTCAGATTGCCCCGGCAAGATATCGGTGGGCTACAAATGCTATCAACCGGGCCACAAGAAGTCTGAATGCCCCGATTTGGTAGGAAGGAAAGTCACAGCCGACAAAAAGGCGGAAGTCCCAAAGTCAAGGGCAAGATCTTTCCAAATAACTGCAGCCGAGGCAAAGGTTGAATCCGGATGTGGTCACATATACTTTTACCGTAAATTTAATTCCCGCTCATGTTATATTTGATACGAGTGCGAACAAATCTTTTGTATCACACAAGTTTGTTAAACACCTATCATTCATATTAACAAAGTTACCAATGCCCTTAGAGGTAGAGGTAGGTAATAACAAAACTTTTATTGTCTGTAATATATGTCGGAATTGCAAATTGAGCATTGAGGATGGGGATTACTTAGTTGATTTAATACCCATGTCGATTAGGGAATTCCAAGTAGTGATTGGAATGGATTGGCTGTCCCACTACCATGTCAATGTGATATGCTCCCGTAAAGAGATACAATTAATATCTCCAAGCGGAAGGCACATCAATATTTATGGGGAAAAGAGTGGCTACCCATCATATGCTCGATGATGGAAGCCCGTAAACTCATTCAACACGAGTGCCTTACCCGACCTACATACATGATTCGGAAAAAGGGTCACCAACGATTAGAGATGTGCCGGTCGTGCAAGAATTTTGAGACGTATTTTCGTTGGATTTACCAGGGATACGACCTGAGCATGAGGTGGAATTTGTGATCGAATTAATCCCGAGTGCAAAGCCGGTGGCCAAAGCACCATACAGATTAGCACCGTCTGAACTTCAAGAATTACTATCACAATTGCAAGATCTGCTCGACAAAGGATTCATTTGACCTAGTGTCTCTCCTTGGGGAGCGCTGTTATTATTTGTAAAAAGAAAGACGGGAGTATGCGTATGTGCATTGATTATCGGGAGTTAAACAAACTTACGGTAAAGAATCGATACCCACTTCCGAGAATCGACGATTTATTCGATCAATGGTAAGGTGCGAGTTGGTTTTCAAAAATTGACTCGAGGTCGGGGTATCATCAATTGAGGGTGAAAGAGGAAGAGATACCCAAGAAGGCTTTCCGTACGCGGTATAGGCATTATGGATTTCTCGTAATGTCCTTCGGGTTAACAAATGCACCGTGGCCTTCATGGAACTTATGAACCGGGTTTGCAAGCCAATGTTGGACAAATCAGTGATAGTGTTCATCGACGACATTCTAGTTTAAAAAAAGTGAGGCGGATAATGCGTGCCATTTGTGTGAAGTATTAGAATCTCTTAGAAGAGAAAAGCTCTAGGCGAAGTTCTCAAAATGTGCCTTTTGGCTTTGAGAAGTGCAACTCCTAGGGCATATCGTCAATGCCAATGGAATATTGGTCGATCTGTCCAAAATAGAAGCAGTGTCAAAATGGAATCCTCAGAAAAATCCTTCAGAAGTTAGAAGCTTTTTAGGACTGGAAGGTTATTATAGGGGATTCATTCAGGATTTCTCCAATATTTCCTTGCCATTAGCTAAGTTAACCCGCAAGGATGAAAAGTTTTTCTGGAATGACAAATAAGAAAGGGCGTTCCAAACGCTTAAAGAAAAGTTGACCAGCGCTCCGGTATTGACTTTACCGGATGGCACCGATGACTTAGTAGTGTACTCGGATGCATCACACCTAGGCCTTATGTGCGTACTTATGCAACGGGGCAAAGTGATTGCCTATGCCTCGAGACAATTAAAAGTTCACGAAAAGAAATATCTGACACATGACCTAGAATTGGCGGCAGTAATATTTGCTTTAAAAATTTGGAGACACTACTTGTATGGGGTAAAATGCGTTATTTTCACCGATCATAAAAGTCTAAAGTACTTCTTTGATCAAAAAGAATATAATATGAGACAAAGGCATTGGTTAGAGACGGTGAAGGATTATGATTATGGGATTCATTGTCACCCAGGAAAAGCCAACATAGTGGCGGATACCCTTAGCCGAAAGGAGGATTATGTACCTATTCAGGTATGATCTATGCAACTTGTAGTCACTCCGGAGCTACTTGAATGAATCCGAGTAGCACAAGAAGAACAATAAAGGAAGAGAATGGGAGAAAGAACGTATAAAGGGTTTAGTAAAAGATATTGAAGACGGAGAGAACGGTTTGAAATACCGATTCGGTAGAATCTGGGTTCCAAACACATGTGGTGTAAAGATCTCTTACTTGATGAGGCTCATGAATGACGTTATTAAATTCACCCAGGTGTCACACCCCGACCCGCAGCGGAATAAGAGTCGGGGCATAATTGGGTTATCACCAAAGCTCATGATGTTTACTAAAATGTTTCATATTTATTAAATTCAAATTACAACTTAAATATTCCAATCAAATCCATACAATTACAAGGAAAATGAAACTAAGTAAAACAATCCAAAGCTTAAACTGATTTATTCTTCTAAGCCTTCCTATGTGTTTCTTGCCTCAACTGGATCACCTGTATCATGTGTAAAACGGGGGATATTTTGGGTCAACAAAAGTTGGCGAGTGAACCTTGAGAAAACATTGTTGTTTATTTTCTTGTTGTATTTAATATTGAAAATTTGTGCAATAATCACATGTGAGCAAACATATGTATATAGCATAAACGCAGATCACATTGGATGAGTAAATAACATGAATGATGATGTATTTGAGATCAAGGCTCAATCAAACGGAGCCGATCGAATGATATGAATGATGATGTATGTGAGATCAAGGCTCAATCAAACGAAGCCGATCGAATGAGGCACCTGATACTCAACCCGTATCCCACGGGGAGCTGATGGGCCTAATGAAATGCATGTACTAAAAATGATAACTTCAACTAAACATAATTCACACAACCATTGATACATAATTGATACACATTTGATCACGGATATGATGGATGCACAAGTGTTTAAATATAACAAGGAATTAAACGACACATGATACACCCCAAAATGTGATTAAAACGGGGAATTTGTAGAGATTCACTCACATTGGGTGCGTTCTTTGATGACGTTGGATGCGCACGAGTTTTGGGATTTGATCGACGAGGAAAACTAACCTAAAATAATAACGAAATAGTTCGGTAAATAAATGGATTTTTAGATTTATTTTTGTGTGTTTAAGGACATTTTCTAACTTTAAAAATATTATTTTTAAGTAATTTTAATTGATTTTTAAATTAAATAAATAAATAAAAAGAAATAAAAGTTTTTGACTTTTTGACCGTTGACCGTTGACCGTTGACCGGTCAGACTGTGGTTAATTGTGCGCTGAGTGAGGTTCGAACCCGGGACCTCTCGTACGCGTGCAGCAGCTCTACCAACTGAGCTACGTGTCTAACCCGAAATATTCTTTGTTTTAATTATATATATATATACTGATTAACTTTTATCTAATTTAGTTTATTTCAAAAATGATTTAAAATGGCCGACCCGCCTCCAGTGACCCGGAGTCGAACTCGAGACGTTCGGTTCGAGTACGCAAAGCTCAACCAGTTGGGCTGTGTGTCATATCTGCTTAGCTATTGGATTTAATTATACTTATTATCATTCGGTGACCTGATCCGATTCAGTTGTAAAAATGTTGGTTTTAATTCTGAAATTCGGTAACGTATGCGATTCGAACCCGGGACGTGTGCATTGTTTGTGCACACAGTCCACCGCTGGACTGTGTGTCTAACCCGGTTAAATATTCAGTTTTAATTAAACTTATACACATGTTTGACTTCGTATTCTTCGTATCCAAAGACACAGAACAGAGATGCCCGACTGTTCTTGTTTAATTCGATTATCAAAACTTATAATTGGTTGGAATGTATTAGATAACGAGATTAAAGAACTGAATTGTACCAAACAGTGCGTTTATTTCAGATGACCGGCAGGAGTCGTCGGCTGTGATTTGTGACTCTTGGCTGAGTGAAATGTTTGACAGTTTAGTTTCTTGTGTTATGAAATTAAGTTACTGAATAAGAGATTGCAAGAGTTTTTAGATGATTATACTGATCGACAGTGAGACTTTGATGTTTCAATGGAATTCCGGCGAATGTGAGGTTTCCCGGCAGCGTAGTCTGGGACAGATTCTGGTTGAAGGATTGAAGTTAATATATGTCTAATAATGGATTATAACCAAAAGAGTCAAGAATTTTACCAATTTGAAGTAAGTCTCGGTTTTCCGGTGAAAGTCCGACGACTGTAAAATATCTCCGGCGAGTGCTAAAACTTCGAGAGTTTGTGCGATTTTGAGCGAAAAGATTACTAGAGGTTTGGGTGGGTATTTATAGGGAAGAAACAGCATGTATTTAGTCCGAATTTGGTCTTGATTCGTGCTCAAGGTTTCTCCAACGGTTATGACTAAAATCAAGGGTCAGACATCGGTTATATCTGATGTCTTAGTCGGTTAGCGTGTTTTGGTCAAAAGGAAGTTGGCCAAAGTCGCGGATTGCCGGATTTCCCGGTGACTGCGAGTTTTGAGCGCGGTGACACTCCGGTTTTGAATTCGGATTTCATCTTACGTATTATTTGTTTCGTAATATACACAAAGATGGCAAGTGGCGGAGTGGTATGTTGTGTGCTTGTTGAAGCGGCTGACCCGGGTTCGAAACCCAGCAGCCATATTTATTATTTTATTCACTTATTTTTTTGTTTTTATTAATTATGTTTAAAATTCTAACAATGTTTATTAGTTATGTATCGTTTAAAATTAATATGAACATTAAATACGCAACGAAAATTATAACTGAAATATTCGATTAATAAACGAGCGGGTTTTGGAAACCCGTTTTTCGACGGATGTTACAGTATCCCCTACTTTTAGAAATTTCGTCCCGAAATTTAAGTAGTAGTGGTAATAGGAAAAAGATGTGGGTATTTCTCGTGCATTGAGTCTTCACGTTCCCAAGTAAACTCAGGTCCTCGTTTTGACTCCCAACGTACCCTGACAATTGGAATACGACTCCGTCTTAAACGCTTCTCTACGAAGTCCAAAATTTCTAATGGTCTTTCAATGAAGTGCATAGATTCATCGATCTGAATGTCTTCTAGCGGAATATGGAGGTTTTCATCGGCGAGGCACTTCTTCAAGTTTGATACGTGGAATGTGGGATGAATTCTGTTAAGCTCTTCTGGTAGGTCAAGCTTGTATGCAACAGGACCTACTCTTTCGAGTATCTTGAAAGGTCCTACGTAGCGTGGTGCTAGCTTGCCCTTCTTGCCAAAACGAATCACTCCCTTCCACGGTGATACTTTTAAAAGTACTTGATCCCCAATGTCAAACTCCAAGGGCTTTCGTCGTTTGTCTTCATAACTCTTTTGACGACTTTGAGCCGCTAGAAGATTGTTTCGAATTTGAATGACCTTGTCGGTTGTTTCTTGAATTAACTCTGGACCGGTGATTTGTGCTTCCCCAATTTCGTGCCAACATACTGGAGATCAGCACTTACGACCATATAACGCTTCGAAAGGAGCCATGCCGATACTTGAATGATAACTATTGTTGTACGAAAATTCAACCAATGGTAGGTGAGCGTCCCAATTTCCCTTGAAGTCTATGACACATGCTCGAAGCATGTCTTCAAGAGTTTAGATGGTGCGTTCAGATTGTCCATCAGTTTGAGGATGAAAAGCGGTACTGAGGTCTAATCGTGTACCCAAAGCGGTTTGTACGGCTCGCCATGTTCATGAAGTGAAACGACCATCACGGTCTGAAATGATGCTTAAAGGTACACCATGACGGCTTACGATCTCGCTAATGTAGACACGAGCTAACTTCTAGTTCTTGAAGTCCTCGCGAATCGGAATGAAGTGAGCTGATTTTGTAAGACGATCAATGATTACCCATATGGTGTCATACCCACTGGAGGTGCGAGGTAACCCGGTAATGAAGTCCATGGTTATGTTTTCCAACTTCCATACAGGTATTTCAGGTTGGGTTAGAAGTCCTGAAGGTCTTTGATATTCAGCTTTTACTTTGGAACAGGTAAGGCACTTGGAAACAAAAACAGCAATATCCTTTTTCATGCCCGGCCACTAGTAGGTGTATCGTAAGTCTTGATACATCTTGTCGGCTCCTGGGTGTACAGAGTACCGTGTTTTGTGCGCCTCATTCATAAGGAAATCACGAAGGTTATCGCGATTGAGAATCCATATGCGATTTAGATAGTATAGAATACCGTCGGATTTGGTTTCGATTTTGAGTTCTGCTCCACATGACAGCTCATCGCGTACGTCGTTTTCTATTACAGAAACATGTTGAGCTGCACGGATTCGATCTTTGATGTCGGTTATGATTCGCGAACACAGAAGACGAATGGAGTTCGCATAACCTTTTCCACTGAGTGCATCAGCCACTACGTTTGCCTTGCCAGGATGATACCGAATTTCACAGTCGTAGTCGTTAAGAAGTTCGACCCATCTTCGTTGCCTCATATTCAACTCCTTTTGATTGAAGATATGTTGGAGGCTCTTCTGGTCAGTGTATATTTCACACTTGGTACCGTAGAGGTAATGTCTCCATATCTTGAGAGCGAACAAACGGCTCCAAGTTCCAGGTAGTGGGTGTTTAATTCTTTTCATGAACCTTGAGTTGTCTAGAAGCATAGGCTATCACTTTTCCTCTTTGCATTAATACACAACCTAGTCCTTGCCCTGATCCGTCGCAATATACTACAAAGTCATCGCAACCTTCAGGGAGTGTGAGGATAGGTGCGTCACAAAGTTTTTGCTTTAGAGTTTGGAAGGCTTCTTCTTGTTTAGGTCCCCATATGAAGGGTTTTCCTTTATGAGTCAAAGCCGTGAGTGGTACAGCAATACGGGAAAAATTGGCAATGAAGCGGCGATAGTAACCCGCCAAACCAAGAAATGACCTTACTTCGGTAGGGGTACGTGGCGCTTGCCATTCCTGTACTGCCTTGATTTTTGAAGGATCGACATGTATTCCCTTGTCATTAACGACATGCCCAAGGAATTGTACTTCTCTTAACCAGAATTCGCATTTTGAGAACTTAGCATAGAGCTTTTCAGTCCTTAAGAGTGTAAGGATGAGTCGAAGGTGTCGTTCATGATCGGTTTTAGACTTGGAGTAGATAAGGATGTCGTCGATGAAGACTATGACGAAACGGTCGAGGTAGGGTTTGCATACCCTATTCATTAGATCCATGAAGACAGCTGGGCGTTGGTTAAACCGAATGGCATGACCATGAATTCGTAATGACCATAACGAGTCCGGAAGGCGGTCTTTGGGACGTCTTCTTCATGTACTCTGAGTTGATGATAACCAGAACGAAGATCGATTTTTGAAAAGCAGGTGGCGCCTTGAAGTTGGTCTAGGAGGTCATCGATGCGAGGTAGTGGGTAGCGATTCATAACCGTTAACTTGTTGAGTTCTCTGTAGTCGATACACATGCGAAACGCTCCATCTTTCTTCTTCACAAAAAGAACAGGCGCACCCCAAGGTGAGGAGCTAGGACGTATGAATCCTTTGTCAGTCAGTTCTTGCAGTTGACTGGCCAGCTCTTGCATTTCGGATGGGGCTAGCCTATAAGGAGATTTTGCGACTGGTGTAGCGCCAGGTACAAGATCGATGCGGAATTCGACTTCTCTCACAGGAGGGAGTCCTGAGATGTCGTCGGGAAAGACTTGTGGGAATTCTTTCACTACTTGTATATCTTCGAGTTTCTTCTCCTTGTTTCCTTTCTTGACGACGTGAGTTAGGAATGCGACATGGTTCTTGCGGAGATATTTTCGGGCTTGAAGACATGACATTAATTTGAGTCCTTTCGAAGGGGTTTCTCCAAAGATACGTAGGGTCTGACCGTCTGTAAGAGGAATGCGAATAAACTTTTCGTGGCATACTATTTCAGCGTGATGCTGGCTGAGCCAATCCATACCAATTATGATATCGAAACTTCCCAACTTCATAGGAATGAGGTCAACTGGAAAATCGTGATCGTTTAGAGTGAGGGTACAATTTCGTATAATAGAATTTAATGAAACGGGCTTTCCGTCAGCAACTTCCACCGTTAGAGATTCCATGAGATTATCACGAGTTTGGTTGAGGATGGGTTCAAATTCTAAAGACACAAAACTCTTATCCGCGCCAGTATCGAATAACATGGATGCATAACTACCATTGACGAGAAACGTACCGTTAACCACGTTGTTGTCAGCTCTAGCTTGGTTGGCATTGATGTTGAAAGCTCTTCCTCTAGCAGGTGGAGGAGCTTGGTTAGCTTGGTTTACCGGATTTGCTTGAGCTTGAGCATGGATGATGTTCACCAAACGTGGACATGTGTTCCTGAAATGGTTTGGGTCTCCACAGTTGTAACAAGCTCGCATAGGTTGCATCATGGGGTAGTTGGGTTGGTAGTAGGATTGGGCTATATGTTGGGCAGGTGGTAGGAGTAAAGGTTGTTGGGCTTGACCCACTATCTGATGGTGGGTTTGGGTTGAGGGTTGATTGTGGTTCATTCGCTGAAGTGTGCGACAAGTTTGGATGGTGTGACCCGCACGGCCACAACTGGTGCAATGTTGGCAAGGAGTTTCGGGGAGGTGATGGTATTGACAACGGTTGCATTTTGAGTATGGGCCGGTGTATGGCTTTTTGAACGGTGCAGCTGAGGGAGCAACTTGGGTGATTGGTACGGCAGTGATAGGAGAGTTTGTGTGTGTGACGGCAAAATTTCTGCTGTTTCGTTTCCTCTTACCAGCAATCTTTGAAGAGGAGATGGAATGGTTTGAAGTTTGGGCCTCAATGGGGGCTTTCTTTTTCTCATCCTTGAATTAACCGTTTCGGATGCGATTCTCGGTAAGTTCGGTAGCTAGTTCCATTGCGGCTTCAAGTGTTGCAGGCGAAGTGCTTAGAACCGAGTCTTGAATTTTCAAGGGGAGGCCTCGAATGTAGTGTTCAACCAGGCGGTACACGGGGGTGAACAGATTAGGGATCATTTCGTTTAGTTCGAGAGATCTTTTGTTGTAGGAAGTGTGATCACCTTACTTTTGTTTCAACGGGTGGAACTCATCTTCCAACTTTTTGATTTCGCTTCTCGGACAGAAGCGCCTTTTCATGAGTTCCCTTAACTCTTCCCATGATAAGGTCATGGCATCTTCGACTCCTCGCTTACCCTTTTCTGTGTTCCACCAGGTAAGGGCTACCCCAAACAGTCTCCCTGATGCATAACGTACCTTGCGATCCTCGGGACAATCGCAATTGAGGAAGGTGTTCTCCATTTCTTCAAACCAGTGGAGGAGGGCAGTAACACCTTCGGTCCCTTCATACTTTGGGGGATCGCAAGATTTGAAGTGTTTGTAGGAGCACTTTTTGGAGTGGGGGTTGGCGACGCTCTGGTCTTCTTGATTGGGAGGGTTGATAGGATTTGCGGTGAGAGCTTGTTGAACTTAAATCACGATGTCAGGAAGTACCGCGGCCATTTGTTTAGCAATTTGAGTGGCCAAGCGTTCATTGGATCTTCCTGACTTTCTACCTCCACGTAGTTGCCTAGCCGACATCTACAGGAACATACATAGGAAGATTGTGAGTTTAAGAAGTTTTTAGGTGTCATGTGTCGTTAAAAGAATAAAAATAACATAACTATCAATAATGCAACTACATCCATAGGATGTCTTGGGTTTGCTCATTTTTGGGCCTCCAATGTCCCCCATACCATCGCCTGTATAGTCATGTGGGCCCCCATGACTATTGGCTTGGTAGGATTCACATTGGTGTTGGCGGTTTAACACTCGCATCACCCGAATAAAAACCATGAAATATGATTGCGAGATGTATGGTAGGAGGGTGTCCAGGTGTAGACACAATGACAACTCAAAGTGGGGTTAGCTCACACGACGTTTGGTATAGCATGCTTTGGCCTAATAGGTCCTTCGTACTCTCATCGTTAGTCCCCAGGTAGGCAAACTGGTCCTTTATTTTGGATTTATACGAATGCCAAGCCTAGATAGGACGTTCCGACTACCGGTACTCGTACCCTTCCAGTTACTACATGCCCGTCATGAGAACTCACTTTGATGTGATTTGAAAAATACAAAAATCGTTGCAAAAATCATGGGAATTGTGAGGCGTGTGCTCTCATGGATATGATATGTTATGAGGATATGATTCATGATGAGCATTGTATAATAATATGTACTTATGAACATGCTTGCATAACATTGAATGTAATAATAAACATAAAGAATATAAACATCATGAATTTTGTATGTAACGCATAAACAATTTAAAAATTCTAATCAACTATAGTATAGGCTCTAAGGGTCTAATAACATATCCTATATCCCTATAGTCATGGCTCTGATACCAATCTGTCACACCACGACCCGCAGCGGAATAAGAGTCGGGGCATAATTGGGTTATCACCAAAGCTCATGATGTTTACTAAAATGTTTCATATTTATTAAATTCAAATTACAACTTAAATATTCCAATCAAATCCATACAATTACAAGGAAAATGAAACTAAGTAAAACAATCCAAAGCTTAAACTGATTTATTCTTCTAAGCCTTCCTATGTGTTTCTTGCCTCAAATGGATCACCTGTATCATGTGTAAAACGGGGGATATTTTGGGTCAACAAAAGTTGGCGAGTGAACCTTGAGAAAACATTGTTGTTTATTTTCTTGTTGTATTTAATATTGAAAATTTGTGCAATAATCACATGTGAGCAAACATATGTATATAGCATAAACGCAAATCACATTGGATGAGTAAATGACATGAATGATGATGTATTTAAGATCAAGGCTCAATCAAACGAGCCGATCGAATGACATGAATGATGATGTATGTGAGATCAGGGCTAATCAACGAGCCGATCGAATGAGGCACCTGATACTCAACCGTATCCCACGGGGAGCTGATGGGCCTAATGAAATGCATGTACTGAAAATGATAACTTCAACTAAACATAATTCACACAACCATTGATACATAATTGATACACATTTGATCACGGATATGATGGATGCACAAGTGTTTAAATATAATAAGGAATTAAACGACACATGATACACCCCAAAATGTGATTAAAACGGGGAATTTGTAGAGATTCACTCACATTGGGTGCGTTCTTTGATGACGTTGGATGCGCACGAGTTTTGGGATTTGACCGACGAGGAAAACTAACCTAAAATAATAACGAAATAGTTCGGTAAATAAATGGATTTTTAGATTTATTTTTGTGTGTTTAAGGACATTTTCTAACTTTAAAAATATTATTTTTAAGTATTTTTAATTGATTTTTAAATTAAATAAATAAATAAAAAGAAATAAAATTTTTTGACTTTCTGACCGTTGACCGTTGACCGGTCGGACTGTGGTTAATTGTGCGCTGAGTGAGGTTCGAACCCAGGACCTCTCGTACGCGTGCACGCAGCTCTACCAACTGAGCTACGTGTCTAACCCGAAATATTCTCTGTTTTAATTATATATATATACTAATTAACTTTTATCTAATTTAGTTTATTTAAAAAATGATTTAAAATGGCCGACCCGCCTCCAGTGACCAGGAGTCGAACTCGAGACGTTCGGTTCGAGTACGCACAGCCCAACCAGTTGGGCTGTGTGTCATATCTGCTTAGCTATTGGATTTAATTATACTTATTATCATTCGGTGACCTGATCCGATTCAGTTGTAAAAATGTTGGTTTTAATTCTAAAATTCGGTAACGTATGCGATTCGAACCCAGGACGAGTGCATTGTTTGTGCACACAGTCCACCGCTGGACTGTGTGTCTAACCGGTTAAATATCCAGTTTTAATTAAACTTATACACATGTTTGACTTCGTCTTCTTCGTATCCAAAGACACAGAACAGAGATGCCCGACTGTTCATGTTTAATTCGATTATCAAAACTTATAATTGGTTGGAATGTATTAGATAACGAGATTAAAGAACGAATTGTACCAAACAGTGCGTTTACTTCAGATGACCGACAGGAGTCGTCCGCTCTGATTTGTGACTCTTGGCTGAGTGAAATGTTTGACAGTTTAGTTTCTTGTGTTATGAAATTAAGTTACTGAATAAGAGATTGCAAGAGTTTTTAGATGATTATATCGATCGACAGTGAGACTTTGATGTTTCAGTGGAATTCCGGCGAATGTGAGATTTCCCGGCAGCGTAGTCTGGGACAGATTCTGGTTGAAGGATTGAAGTTAATATATGTCTAATAATGGATTATAACCAAAAGAGTCGAGAATTTTACCGATTTGAAGTAAGCCTCGGTTTTCCGGTGAAAGTCCGGCGACTGTAAAATATCTCCGGCGAGTGCTAAAGCTTCGAGAGTTTGTGCGATTTTGAGTGAAAACCAGAGGTTTGGGTGGGTATTTATAGGGAAGAAACAACATGTATTTAGTCCGAATTTGGTCTTGATTCGTGGTCAAGGTTTCTCCGGCGGTTATGACTAAAATCAAGGGTCAGACATCGGTTATATCCGATGTCTTAGTCGGTTAGCGTGTTTTGGTCAAAAGGAAATTGGCCAAAGTCGCGGATTGCCGGATTTCCCGGTGACTGCGAGTTCTGAGCGCGGTGACACTCCGGTTTTGAATTCGGATTTTATCTTATGTATTATTTGTTTCGTAATATACACAAAGATGGCAAGTGGCGGAGTGGTATGTTGTGTGCTTGTTGAAGCGGCTGACCCGGGTTCGAAACCCGGCAGCCCTATTTATTTTTTTATTCACTTATTTTTTTGTTTTTATTAATTATGTTTTAAAATTCTAACAATGTTTATTATTATGTATCGTTTAAAATTAATATGAACATTAAATACGCAACGAAAATTATAACTGAAATATTCGATTAATAAACGAAGTGGGTTTTGGAAACCCGTTTTTCGACGGATGTTACACCAGGAGGGAACAAAATGTACCGAGATTTAAACAAAATTATTGGTGGCTCGGAATGAAAAGAGATGTAGCAAAGTACGTCGAAAGATGTCTAACTTGTTTACAAGTAAAAACGGAGCATCAAAAGTCTTATGGCAAGCTCCAACGTTGGAGATACCCGGTTTGGAAATGGGAACATATAACCATGGATCTATTGACTAAACTCCCGAGAACGGCTCGAGGATTCGACACCATTTGGGTGGTTGTTGATAGATTGACAAAAGAGCTCACTTTATTCCAATTCGTGAGACTTATACTTATGAAAAGATGTCGGAGGTGTATATGAATGAAATTATAGCACGCCATGGAGTACCGGTATCGATCATACCCGATAGAGATACTCGGTGTACTTCGAACTTTTGGTGCGATTTCGAGGAACAGATAAGCACAAAACTGTTAATTAGTACTGGCTATCACCCCAGGCAGATGGACAAAGCGAATGAACGATTCAAACCTTAGAAGACATGCTTCGGGCATGCATTATTGATTTTGATGGAAGTTGGGATGTTTATCTCCCGTTAGTCGAATTATCTTACAACAATAGTTATCATTCAAGCATTGGTATGGCACCATATGAAATGTTTTATGGTCGAAAATGCCAAACCCCGGTATGTTGGGGCGAAGTGGGACCGAGAGAACTCGCCCATAAAGATGTGATCAAGGCCACAAACAAAAGATTGATACGGTACGAGCCCATTTAAAAGCGGCTCAAGATTGACAAAAGTCCTATGCAGATAAAAGACTAAGACCTATCGAGTTTCAAGTAGGCGATAGAGTAATGCTCAAGGTATCTCCGTGGAAGGGGATCATTTGATTTCTGAAGAGAGGTAAATTGAGTCCATGATTTATCATACCCATTAAGGTTTCTAGTCGGGTAGGCAAAGTGGCTTACCGGCTAGAACTTTCGGATGAATTAAGTGGGATACATAACACGTTCATGTATCACACCTCCGCAAATGTTTAGCGGGCGAAACGACATATGTACCCCATTGCGATATTGAAGTTGATGACAAGCTTAACTTCACAGCTAAACCGATTCAAATCCTTGATCGAAAGGTCAAAAGATTAAGGAACAAGGAGATTGACCAAGTGAAGGTCAAATGGGAGCATCAGAAGGGATTAGACAGCTCTTGAAAGTCCGAAGAGGAAATGAAACGACTCTATCCTTCGCTTTTTGGTATGTACACATGATTCGGTGATGAACCCCTTTAAAGGGGGTGGACTTGTAACACCCCAAAATATTAAATCATATATGAATATATATAACTAGGGACATTTAACCTAGTTGGTTATAGGTTGTTAAATAAAAAAATAAAATCATGAATTGAGGTTCTCTTAATAATAAACAAAACATGAGGGACTAAATTTGCCAAGAGGGTAAAGTTGTTTTGTTAAAACTAAACAAAAAAAAATACAACACACTCTTGTGTGTGAGTGTGTTTATGCGACCAGAGATAGGGAAGAACAACCAAACCCTAATTCACTGAGGTGATCAAATTGGAGGGTGGATTGGGATTTTTATTGGTGCTTGAATCAAGAATATCGATCATCCATACTTACCTAACACCAAGTAAGTTGTAATTTTGATTTTAGTGATACTTGATTTTGGATGATTGAAGTTCTTGAAACACTTAATGATGTAAGTTTGCTGAAATGGCATGTTATAACGGACTATGATGAGTAATTGAGATAGTGAAATTGTAGTATTGATGTTATAATGTTAAATTTAGATGTTAATTATACATAATAGACATAGAGGTTTGGAAGGATAAGAGTACATGGCTATTAGACAAATCATAGGCTTGATAAAGGTAGTTTGTAAATCTTGCCCATAAGGTGTTTAATGGAATGCTTTGGATGATCATGAATAGTTGAGAAGTAAAAAAGAATCATGTAAATGAGATTTTGACAATGACGCATGTCCTATGTTGTATTATGAGTTCTAAATGATATATCGGATTGAATTCTATAGGCAAATTGGGTGAACGTCAAGTGGCCAAGCCGGGACGGACACACGCTTAAAAGGAAAGCTTTGAGGTACGACGCTTTATGCTTCACAAAATTTTGTTGTTTGTCTTGCATAAACATATGTTGATTATCATTGCAACACTTGTGAAATATGGTTTATTCATATGCGATGGATTTCGCACGAATGAATCGGATGATGAGAAAATGATAAGATAAATAATGGTTTGGTTGAATAAAAGCGATGGATTTCGCTAAGGCAACCAAACAGGTCAAAATTATAAGATAAATAAAGTTGGGTTGAATAAAAGCGATGGATTTCGCTAAGGCAATCACACAGGTCAAAATGATAAGATACATAAAGGTTTGGTTGAATAAACGCGATGTATTTCACTAAGGAAACCAAACGGGTCAAAATGAAGTTTTAATGCATACCGGAAAGGATGCATCAATGACTATTTTGGTTTAAACCCGCTCAAAGGGTAAAACCGAAAAATAAGCGTGAACCGAGTAACGCATGCGTAAATCATAAGGTAGTGATCCCGAAGAATTGGGTACATTTATATAATTAACAATTTTGTAAAATTAATGAGGTATATCAAGTTTGTTTGCTCAAATGTGCAAAAGGGTCAAAACTATTAGATTTACAAATTTAGAATCGATAGCATATACACTCGTAATGAAGGTACTATAGGAATGTAAACAGGAAATATTGTTTTACGGACGTGTTTCTATAAATCCCGACTCATGTTTTAATGTACAGAATTTGAAACGGGTCGAACGGATAGGTAAAACAACACAACAGCAAAACTGCTGCAGCAGATGGCGTCGCCGACGCCATATTTGGCCGTCGCCGACGCAACATCTTGACCCGACGCCTTATACTGCTGCCTATGGTAGTTCTATTCCGATGCAACATTAGACATGGCGTCGCCGCCACCGCAAATAGCCGTCGCCGACTTCAATCCGGAAAATGTAAAACTTTCTGATTGATCATTTGTGTAATAGTTATATTGTACTTTCCTTATCCAATATGATACTAACTAATTTTGAAAATTTTAGCCAAAAGGAAATCGTAAGAAAAAATCACGGACGATGATCAAGCTGTGACGAAGAACCGAACACTTATGAATTTCAAGCTTCCGTTTTGTTTTGTTCATTTTATGTATCAACTATTGTTAAAATGTCTTAAGATGATTTAAATACATATAACTTTTAAACAAACCAGTACTTTGGATGTAAGTTAAAGTTGCATTGCTTCTACTAAGTGCATAATTTTATATAAATTTATATAAAGTATGTATGAGTCTTACACGTATAAATGTCTTGAGTCTGTGTGTGTGTTCGGAGAGAGTTTCGTTAGGTGTCGATAGGTTTCCATAAGAATCGGTGGGAGAGTTTTATATTGATTAGTTGCTTAAACATAAAATGGTGGATGATGATCATAAAAAGACAAAGAATGATGCACACTAGAATGTTTTGTATACACATCATCCTTATAAGCATAAGAAAATCATGCATGAAGGTATGGTACGTTGCATGTGTATGATGTGCATGGATGACATAGTCGTACGACATTGAGGGTTTATTATAAAGAGATAAAGAGACAGAACCAAGAAATTTAGAAAACTGAAACATCGGATCGGTTTCAAGAGAACAATAAGTTGTTAATAAGGAAATTTGAGTGTTCCATGAGTACGAAAAATGAAACATTTGATGAGATGATAAAACGGTATTATGATTTAATTTTAGAGATGGACGAGTATCGTATCAAGGTGCCGAATACTAAGAAGATATTAAATCTTAAAAATTCTTTACCTTCTGGTTGAGATGAATATATGATTGAATTAAAAAAAGTTGAGATGAATATATGATTGAATTAAAAAAAATTATGCATTCCCATGGTTAACTCTAGATGATTTCATTCGAGATATTAAAATATGCGAACTAGAAATCAAGAAGAATTTGATGAAGTTACAACAAATTGGTGAGTATGTAAAGATAGATGGAAAGTATTACGAGAAGGGGTATTACAAGAAAGTGATAAGGGTGAAGAATATTGAAGTAAAAGAATCTATCACGTTTATAACTGAGCCAGTTTGTCCAAATTACCGAGCTGATAATGCTAAACTTCTGAAAGATTTAAAGAGTTTAGCATTAGAAATGAAAAATTAAAAAAATATGAAAAATATGAAAACAAAATAAAAACTTTAGAAAATCAAAAATCAGCTTTAAATAAATGTGTTTTCAATAAGCAAGAAGCAATAAATTCAAAACCCAAAAATCAAAATGAAAACGATAATAATGAGGAGGACAAGGATCACGAGAATGATTGCAATGGTGTTGGTTATAATAATTGTCCGCCCTCATTAAAACAAAATGACGCAAAACCACTGTTGGTTGGTCCGACAACAATTACACCTGATAACGCTGAAATCAAAACGCAGGTTGTCAAGATTTCAATAAGTGACAATGTCACAGATAATTATATTGTCATAATGATATACTCTAAAATATACATATTTTTATATAAATATTTCTTACACTTTGAATGGTTTCAGGTTACTTTTTATTGCATATTAATCCTGTTTGGTTCATATTTGTTGATTAATGATTTAAAGTGAAAACTAGCTAAACCGATTCCAAAATGATTATATCTCATGTTATTTTGTAGAATTTACTATTTTTGGGGGTATAATTGAGTTAAATGTGAACAATTCGTAGGATAAACAAATGAATAAAAAGAAAAGGAGTTGAATTACTTTGGGTTGGAACCAAGTTAATACGGTGTATTAGTTGATTCAAAAGAAAAAAAAAGGGTTATGATGAATAATATTGACAATCAACTTTCGTGGGATAACTTGAACTCGTGATATAAGCTATAAAACTTTTTAGTCATGGACTTATATGATTAAGTATTATATGGGCAAGATTATTTAATGGATCTAGTATTGTGTTTGACAGTCATACGAAGTTCAAGAAAGTTGGTGCACGAGGAGATAAAAAGGAAGTTAGAGATTTGCATGGCAATGTATTTAAATCAGATATAAGTGGAACAATTAATTGAGAAGTTGGATCTTGGAATGTGTTGCTTCTGTTCGACAAAAGAAAAGAAAAAGAATTGATAAGAGAATCTTTGGTGGACATCCTTATAATAAGAAGAGAATAAAAGAAATTTGAGGACAACATGATCATACGTCAATATCTTAAACACATGCGAAATTATGAAATTGCCATTAATGAATCTTGTTATTTACAACAAGATGCCATCGCCTTCCCTCTTTATTTGTTGTGGACTGTCGACATATTTTGATCCACGCCCACTCGATGATTAGAGTATCATGAAGCCAGCCCATCACACCTTTAACAATTAGCTTGGCCTAGAATCGTGAAATCCTAATTCATGTCCAAATCAAAAACTGTGTGGCAGTATTATTTATTTTAAAAAAACCTACTGGGACGAGGGGTACATATACGCATACAAGTATACGAATACAAGGCTTTATTAGACAAATTGTAGGGATCTGAGGACGATTCTTGAAGAGGAAGAATGGAATCAATACGAGAATGAAGCAAGATCACGAAAGAACGAAGACTCGGCAACGCGTTAGTTTTTATTATTCGGTTTCTTTTCGTTTAAACTCGTTTGATTATGGTATTAGCTAATGAATATTATTGTTTTGATTATTTAAACATGTTTCTCGGCTACTTACTATTCTACCTAGGTTTTGATGAACTTGGAACGCTTGTTTTGAATTTTACTTTGACTTTTTCGACTATAGTGTGTTTGATTTAAAATAACTTTGATTTGTTGCTAATTATGGCTATGCGTGCTTGTTCTTGGCTGTGATTATTGTTTGGTTATTGATATTTGATGTGTTTGGAAAGAAGAAATTCACCCTAGGCACATTTTAGTCACTAATAGGTCGTCTGTTTATTCTGGGTTCTCGATCAAGAGTTTGGTTTTAGGGATAATCCAAGGTAACCAAGTCAATTAGATCAGCTATGTCAAGGTGTGCATCCAGTCTTGATGATTCGAAAGATAACTTAAGATTGCTAGGTTTGATCTTTGCGTTGTTTGATAGTTCTGGATTATTGATAACTCGGGTCCTTCTGTTTATTCACGTTTGGTGGATCCTAGGATTTCAGTGTATCGTTTCACAGTTAGTTTATCAATTAGAAGATCGTTAGGGTGATATACTATCAATTCTGGAAGTTGCGGGATTCGGTGTCGATAGGTTGAGTCGGTCCTTCTTAGCATTTCATTACGTTTCCTAAGTGTTCTTCATAGTTTGGTTTCTAGGAATCGAAGAGTGGGGGTCCCGCTCTAAGCTGAATAGTTATTATAGGACTTAATTATCCTTAATGGGAGGTTGGTCAAATTAGATATCGGATCTTTAGTCGATTGTCAAGTAATAGGTCATTAGATGTTCTAACAGATTCATTGCCTAGGGGGTTTCTCCTTCTGATTGATTTCAAACTCATGTTCCCTATCGTTTGGTTGTCTAGTTTGCCTTAGTTTAATTTAGGATATTAGTTAATTAATAAATTAAATCCACCTTCAAAGCAATTAAAACCAGTTAAGTAATTAGGTGAGTTAGAGTCTAGTTTAGCGTCACTAGTGTCTTGTGGGTTCGATGTCTGGACTTCGTTAGGCTTTGCTACAATCGATAGGTACACTTATATGAGTGGTCTAACATTAAGAGAGTCTAGGCTAAAACTAGAGTGTTTAGGTTAGGTAAATTTTATAGACGATATTTTGCACTTCACATAATCAAGGATTGTGATGATGAAATGAATGATGATATTAATAATGATATAAAATTGAAAATAAAAGAAAAATAAATTGATATATTTTTGCCATTTGCTGACAAAGGTGGATGAAAAACGGAGATCAAAAACTAACACAAAATGTTAAAACTTCTAAAAGTTTTTAAGATAAAAATAAAATATCATTAGTAGATCATCCAATCATTATGAAAACTCACAAAATTTCAAGAATAAGTGTTGCAGGTTTGACCACAAAAACGAATATTAGGATTTGTCAGAGTTAAATCATTACAATGATCGAAGAATGAGAAGTGATGCATACTACACGTTAAACAAATGCTATGATTTAGGAAAGTGGTTTGATAGATGAGATTGGTGTGATAACATAATGTGCTTCAATTGTGGTCTGATTGGACACATTAATGTGTATTGTATGCAATCGAGGAGAAATTAAAGAAAGAGAAATGACATGAGAAGTTGATTCAAATGTCAAAAAAAATCATGTCGCCAGAGATTCTCCATGGAGATCAAAAGAGGGATTATAGAACAAATCTCAAACATAAAAGAAAGATGTGAAAAAGGTTAAGAAAGTGGATAAGCCCAAATAACATAAAGTCAAATTATCAAAAGGGAAAAAGATGTGTTAAGAAAGAAGAGGAAGAAAGCATGAGAGTATTTAGAGAAAATTTTGTTCTTAGATAGTACTTTGGATACAAGTTCTGAAGAATCATTTCACACTTTGAAAAATTTTGATCTTCCCAATGAAGTGTGTTCCCTAGATAGAAATTTGAACAAAAAGAAAAGAAAAGAAAGTTGTTTATCAAACATTTGTGAAACCGAAGCAGATCTAGAAATCTAAGGTTTTAAATGAAGATTCTATTCCAATGGAAATTTTGAAATTGTTCGATGATAAGCGGGATTGTAAATGGACAATGATTTCATATGTTGATGAATTTGGTCAACTCAAATCTAATATGGATTGGGTGCAAATTCAAAACTAGTTTAGTCTGTTTATGTATGCATGATAACCAAGCTGCGAGCAAATGTATATTCAAAAGCAATGGTTGTTCGTGTAGTGGAGAAAGTAAAAATGGAGAGAAAAATGATAACCAAGTTGTGAACAAACGTATATTCAAAAGAAGCGGTTGTTATGCAAAGGGTGATAAAGTGGAGATGAGATAAAGTTTTGATGTTCAATACAAACAAAATGATAGTCTCGCATTCACATTCGTAAAATCTCGTTGTCAGTTAAATGGAAGATTATTGATACAATTGTGTGTCTGTCGCTTGTTCTTAATTACAATTGTAATTGTACGGACTTTGCTCAAGTGTCTGTATATGTTTGGTCGTGTCGAATAGATCGAGATATCCTTCTATCTTGATCTAGTATGACATCTTAGCTTGTGTGTTAATCAGTTGCATGTGTGCATACTGATAAGTCTTGTGTACGTCAAGTCTACACACGTTCTCCTGTAATAAGGATTCTGTGCGAACCAAGAGATTTCGTACGAAACACAGGTTTTGTACGAATCAAGGAGTATTTCGTACGAAACAGTGACTCGTAACAAAATTCTGGAAATGTGTCTCGTGTGAAATAGTGTGTTCAGTATGTCTAGATTCGTGTTTCGTACGAATGTTTAGACAGACACTATATAAGCAGACGTGCACTTCTCAGTCAAGGTTACTGACAAACTCACGAGACTGACCAGACTGAAAGAACGAGCTAGCAAACTGATCTTTTGGTGAGATCTCTCTGTTAGCATTTCTGGTGAAGACGAAGACACAAGAACACAACAAGTTTGTTTGAGTCATAGAGTATTGTGTGTATATGTTTGTACTTGTTCTCAATCATTAATCAAGATAGTGAATCTTTGGTTACCCCATGTTCTTTACTTTGCTTTGGTTGCATGCACACTTGGAATCTGCAATTGTGTGTATGTTATATGAACAAGGATCTGGTTTAACTTGATCCTCAGGTGGACCTACAAGTGGTATCAGAGCTTTGGCTCTTTCCTTGTTCAAAACCGGGCTTAGTTGTGTCAGAGCTAGTTTGAAGATTTTGAAGTGTTCTTGAATCTCCAGCGAAAAACTTAAGTTTTGGATAGATAACTAACTTAAAACTTAGTTAAAATATGTTGCATGCAGAAAATTTTATGGTAAAATTTTTCTGAAGAACATCCTTGAAGAAGAAATCTGCAAAAATTTGAATCTGATTAGTTTTGGTAGGGTTGACATTTTCTGACTTGAATCTGGACTTGGACTGTGGACTGTTAAAATCTGTGTTTTAACTAAAAGTGGGTAAGACAACAGGTATTTTCGAAAAAGCAGGTCTACACAAGAAAGGAAATTTCTCACCAAACCATTTCTGAAAAGATTCCTCTGAAAAACACTGAACAAAACAATTTGTGCTACTGAAAAGTTTTGTGCGAATCATCTGACCCGCACGAAACATCCTGTCTCGCACGAAACATCCTGTCTTGCACGAAACATTTTGTTTCGCACGAACAACTATCTCGCACGAAACAGTTATTGTTGTTTTTCGTGTTTTTCAAAGCTTTATGATTTTAAGAATTTGTCATATTTTCAGATCTGTGAATTTTAAAAGGTAATTATAATTGTGAAACTTTAAAACCTTTAAATTTTCATAAAAAGAAAATATAATGAGTTCTAATCCGTGGGATTGGAGTTGTTCAAGCTCAAATCAGGAGTCTTCGCAAAGCTCCGCAACATCATGGGTAAAATCTTTGATGCCTCAACATACAACAATGATCTCTGCAAATCAATGGGTGTGTGTTGCGAATCAGAATCAAAGCATTCAATCTCTGTTAATGAGCGAAAGTGAAACAGGGAGTAATAACCGACCGCCGAAGTTAAATCACATGAACGATTATCCTTCATGGAAAAGTCGTTTTTTATACGTATGTTCTCGGTCAAAACACGGAATTGTGGAGGTGTTTCACTACCCCCTACAATGAAGCACTTGAAGAAGTTGGATCAAATCCAACCACATTGGCCAATCTAGTCGAAAGTGACAAGAAAGCCTACGATCTAGAGAAAAAGGCATTTGCTATCCTCACACAAGCTCTGCATAAAGACATTTATCATCAGTTTGTGTATTTTACTACAACGAAAAATTTGTGGCACACTTTGGAAGCAAGAGGTGAAGGTAAAGCTGCTACTAGGAAAATTCGGCATGATCTGCTCAAGAAAGAGTTTGAAGGTTTCATGTTCATGAACGAAACCTTGAATGATATGACCACTCGGTTTTATCATCTTCTCAGCGAAATGTACTCATATAAAGTGTTAGCAGCACCACAAGAAATTGTGATGTGATTTGCTGATGCTTTACCACCGAAATGGGCTCAATTTATTGATCTTTTAAAACATACATGTGTTTTGGACTCAATTAGTATTTATGAATTTGTGGAGAAACTAGAGAACAAGAATGAAGAAGAAATCCGGAAGGCACAATGTGTCTCTGCTCCACAAAACCCTGAGATGTATTTTGGAGGTATTAATGCAGGTACAAGCTCAAATCAGCAACCGAAGCTCAATCAGTCTACAGGTTCGAGTAATCAAGCCTATGGACAAGCTTTTGATCCAAAAGCCTTCCTTCCACAGCCAAGGGATTTAGCGCATGAAGCTCCACAACAAGCTCCTCAACAAGCTTTCTATGGAAGCAACAGTCAATCTGCAAATCCCAACACTGTCAAACTTGACATGTCAAATCTCTCCAAAATCAACGTAGAAGTTGCATAGGAACATGCGGAACTTCTAAATACCATGGTCAGTGCGTATTGTGGTTTAGTTGCAGGTCAAATAGGGAACATCAATTTGATAAATGGAGACTATGAACAAAATGACCGAGATGAAATGGAGCTGATGGACATCAAGTGGGCATTTGCAAGTGCTATGAGAAGAGCAAAGGATTACATGAGAAGAACAGGGAGAACCAATTTGGAAAGCAAGAAGGATACAAAATACGGCTTTGACAAAACCGCCGTTACTTGCTTTAACTGCGTAGAAAGAGGTCACTTCAAGCGGGAATGCACAAGACCCAGCAAGGAAGGAAATCACAACCCCTTTCGAAATCAGTCTCAACCATCCAACACAGCTCAATACAACAACGAAAGAAGAATAGTAGCTGTTGGCAACTCTAACAACACCAATCAATCAGGACCTTCAAACACGCATAGAGCTTTGGTAGTTCAATCTATAAAGGATGCGATTGGCCAGTACAGTTGGGAACAAAGAACAACGGAAGAACTGCATGCTATGCAAGGATCGTGGATCAAATAAAGCATGATCACAACATCAATACTCCAAATAACGATGATACATCTAGGGATGCTGGTAGTTCTAATGAAGAATGTTCAAGTTCAGATGGTTATGGATCTGATTCTGATGTGAAGAAAGGAAGTGATGCTGAGGTTGAAGAGTTGCTGAGTGAAGCTGAGATGTTGAAATTTGAAAAGGTAGGCATGACGAGGAATGCAGAAGCTGCGAAAAAAGAGACAGAGACACTCTCTACATATGGTGCAGCTTTTCCTCATCACACTACCTTTATGGAAAATGTTGAAGGTTCTTTAAAACAGGTAAATTCTAACCCTCCTACTGTTTGCAATGACTGTGTTGAGTTGAAAATAAAATATGAAACCGTCAACAGTCATAATCAGAATTTAGTTGTTGAACTATCAAAATGCAAAGAGGCGAATTTGGCGCTAACTAGAAATGAAAAAGAATTCAAATATGTAATAGAAACCCTTAAGAAAAGTGTTTCTGAATTGACAAAAACAGTTTTGAATAAACAGACAAGAATTAATAATTACATTAATCTCCTAGAAAAAACAAAAAAAGAGTTAGCCATCGCCAAATGCAAATATGATTCGATCAAACACAAATTAGAAAGTTATTCTAACTCCCAATATGTGCTTGATAATATTATTGAAGTTCTAAAACTAAAGGGAGATGCTCAATGCATAGGGTATAAGTCGTGTCCACCCCCAATGAAACACAACTATACCAAAATGCCTGATGAAGAGGAGATGCCTCGTTTTGAACCCTCTGTACCTTTGAATCTTGAGGAATTTGCAGCAGGGTTAGGGTTCAAACTAGGCAATTCCTCTCAAGAACCAAGCAAGCCAGAAAGTTCATCATCTGATGAAGAAGAGGATGATATATCAGATGATGAATCAAGAAATGATGATCAGGATCAGCCTCTTGATGAAAGGAAAAGAGTAGAATCGTCTGCTACTCCTAGTACTCAATCTGTTGAGAATCAAGAGACTGTTCCTAAGAAATCTGTGAAGACAAGTGTGTCTACACAAGAAGTAGATAATGTGTTATATACTTTGGTTGGAGATAAGAAAATATATTCAAACAAAGATTTTCCAATTAAAAACGTAAATCCAATCTCTATAGATCAGCTGTTTGAAAAGTCAAAAACCAAACCTTTAGAGAAGAAAAAGCCCACCAAATCACGACCATTATCAGCTTCAAAAGAAAAACAATGGAAGCGTATTGAAAAGCCTACAGTTTCTCAACCGAAGGTTGAATCAAAAGGCACTCGCCACTAGAAAAATGCCAAAACTGTTAAATTTGTGAGTTCTAAAGGTACCGATAAAGTCGAAACTTTTCAAGGAAAATCTAATGTTGATTTTGTAAGAAAGTTAAGATTTTGAAAAGAAATAGTCAAAACAATTATACCCAACACACTGATGGATGAAATGAAAATGAACCCAGTACCTCAGGATCCACAAGTTCAGCATCAAGCCAAAAAACACGATCTCCTAGTTTTGTTGAAAGGAAACATGTTTCAAATGTACAGAATTTGGCCACATTATAAAGGATTGTCAAAATCCAGCCAAATCAAGATCTATAGAGAAAACCCCTCATGAACCAACCTGCAAACGTAAATCTGTTTCTCCGACACAAGATAAACGAGTTATTAAAGATCAAAAAGAGAAACAAAAACGTCAAGAAGTAAAAGCAATTGAGAAAGCTTTAAAATCGGATTCTTCAAATAAGGATCAAAGATCTTCAAAGTCAACAAAACCAGAAACTGTTAAAACTGTAAATAATAGTAAATCTGGTAATAAACAAGGATCTTGGAAACAGAAGACCGGTAATGGTTCAAAAGGAGTTTCTCAGTTTGTTAATCATCAAGAAATTGAGATTACATTTCTCGATGATAAGGGACGACCCAAGACCACTAAGGCTTGGGTCCCCATCTCAAACTAATCTTGTTTGTGCAATGTGAACGGTGTTCCAGGAGGAACTGTAAACAGTCATTAGATTGTTGACAGTGGAGCATCAAGGCACATGACGGGCGACTTGCGGCTCCTATATGATGTGAAAAGTATTAGGGGTGGTTATGTTACTTTTGCTGGTGACAAAGATGGATACATCACTGGAGAAGGAATGGTCTCCAATGGTGTTGTGAGCTTCGACAAGATCAATTATGTGCGGCAAATTGATCACAATCTTCTTAGCGTTTCTCAAATCTGCGAGAAGAATTTCACGGTACATTTTGATGATGTCGGATGTTATGTGCGGAAGCCTGGATTCAAGATCCCCAAGGAATGGATTCTCCTGTCAGCTCCAAGAATTAACGATTTGTATATTCTTGATATGAACCAAGCTATTACAACATCTGCACAGGTCACATGTTTTGTCTCTAAAGCCACTGAGAAGGAATCAATCTCTTAGCATAGACGTATGGGACACATTCACCTAAGGAAAATGAACTATTTGGTGAAGAATTTTCATCTTCAAGACGTTTGTGTATCATGCCAGAAAGGGAAGCAAGCAAGAAAGTCCCATCCCGTGAAGAAGATCAACACTGTGAATATGCCACTGGAACGTGTTCATATGGACCTCTTTGGACCTATGAAACACAAGACAACCTTTGGTGATTCTTATTGTCTGGTAGTTACTAATGACTATTCCAGATTCTCATGGGTAAATATGTTGGCACACAAGAGTGAAGTTCCTACTATCCTCAAGAATCTCCTGACTCTATTAGAAAGTTGGTACAATCTAAAGGTAAGGAGAATCAGAAGCGACAATGGCACCGAATTCAAGAATCAAGTTATGGATGAGTACTGTTCCTCAAAGGGTATTCTGCATGAGTACAGTTCTCGATATACTCCACAACAAAATGGCATCGCTGAGAGGAAGAATAGAACTCTTATTGAAACTGCAAGAACCATGTTAGTAGAATCAGATTTTCCCGTTCAATTTTGGGGAGAAGCTGTTACTACTGCATATTATACTATGAATAGAGTTTTGACGGTGAAGAGACATGGGAAGACATGCTTTGAGTTATTACATAAAAGGAAACCATATATTTCTTTCTTAGAACCTTTTGGAGCTCCATGCACTATGATTGACACACAAGGAAAGTTTGGTCCCAAGGCTATCGAAGGTTTCTTTCATGCATATGCTACTCCTAATTTCCGGGTGTGGAATTTGTCAGAAGATTGAAGAATGGGGTGAAGTTAAGGTTCAGAGATATACAGAAGCAATTTGAGCTCTGGGTGCTCCTTGGATGTTTGACTATGATGGGCTGTTTGACTCCTTTAATATGCCAACTTTTGATGATGCAACAGCTGCTGCTCAGATGTTATTGGAAAGTGATACTACAGTAGACTCGTCATTAGTTCGACCAATTATTGTTAACCCTCAAGTATCGACTTTGGTTAACAATCTTATTCAAAATGAGGAATTCGAAGACGCTGTGGATTATAATGTTTCATCAGAAGAAGATGAGTTTCATGATGCAAATGAACCTGCCTCTGGTGCGGTTCCTGGATTTTCAAATGATACGTCAAATATTCAACCTCAAGGAACGACTGAAGGTCAGGCATCTACAACGTCATCAAATCCAGCTCTCGATTTAACTATTGATCTGAATATCAACAATTTAGGTATAAATTCTCGAGTTCCTGATGTGCCAGAAACTCAAATTCATAATATCCATCCTCAGCAGAATATTATTGGAGTTGTCCAGAGTTATGTGCAGACTCGTAATCAGCTGCGAAACAACAAGAATGTTGGATTGTATTCGGGAATCAGAGAATCATGGGAGCAAAATGATTGGTCTTTTGCCTGCTATGTGTGCCAAGTAGAACCAAAATCTTGGAAGGAGGCAATGAAAGAAGACTCTTGGGTTGAAGCCATGCAGGAAGAACTTCAGCAGTTTCAGAAGTTAGGCGTCTGGAAATTGGTTTACAGGCCTGACGGCTACAAGAAGATTGGTACACGATGGGTGTACAAGTGCAAGAAGGATGACCGAGGTGTTGTGAGAAACAAAGCGCGATTGGTTGTTCAAGGTTTTAATCAGGTCGAAGGGATCGACTACAATGAAGTTTATGCACAGGTTGCACGACTTGAGGCCATAAGAATCTTTTTGGCTTATGCGTCCTTCAAGAAGTTCACCGTTTATCAGATGGATGTGAAGAGTGCATTTCTTCATGGTGTGGTCGAAGAAGAAGTATATGTTAAGCAACCGCCAGGTATTGAAGATCCTCTCCATCCTGACAAGGTTTGGCTTCTCAACAAGGCATTATATGGTCTTCATCAAGCTCTGAGGGCTTGGTATGAAACGTTGTCTACCTATCTATTGAAGAATGGTTTTCGACGAGGCTTGATCGACTATACTCTCTTCATCAAGGAACAGGACGAAGACTTGCTGTTAGTGTAGGTTTATGTTGATGATATTATATTTGGGTCTACTAACACTCGAATGTGCAAAGAATTCGAACAGGTTATGCAGGAGAAGTTCGAGATGAGCGCAATAGGAGAAGTGACTTTCTTTTTAGGTTTGCAGGTTCAACAATCAAAGGAAGGGATTTTTATCAATCAAACCAAGTACGTCGGAGATATTTTCAAGCGATTTCAGATGGATGACTCAAAACCCTTGGGAACTCCGTTAGCTCAAAATCATGGGATTACTCCAGACGGAATGGGTGAACATGTAGAACCATCTCTCTACCGTGCTATGATCGGCTCTCTCATGTACCTTACTGCTTCAAGACCCGACATAATGTACCCAACATGCCTTCTGGCGTGTTATCAGTCTAGTCCGAAAGTTTCTCACTTGATGGCTGTGAAAAGGATCTTTCGTTATCTAAAGGGACGCCCTAACACTGGTCTATGGTACCCTAAGGATGATAACTTTGATCTGACAGCATTCAGTGATTCTGATCATGGCGGCTGCAAAATAGATGCAAAATCAACAACACCAGGATGTCAGTTCTTGGGAAATCGCCTAGTCACGTGGCAATGCAAAAAGAAGACTTGTGTAGCTACATCAACATGTGAGGCTGAGTATATTTCAGCTTCTAGTTGCTACTCTTAGGTTCTATGGATTCAACAGCAAATGCGCGACTACGGTTTTGATTTTCTTACTACTCCTATTTTTGTTGATAATGAAGCTGCTTTACAGATCACTTGGAATCCTGTACAGCATTAAAAAACAAAACACATTGAGATTAAGTATCATTTCATACGAGATTGTTATGAAAAGAGACTTATCGATATTGTTAAAATCCCCACTGGTCACCAACGTGCCGACCTTTTTACCAAAGCCTTTGATAAATCACGTTTTGGTTATCTACTTTTGGTCAATGGCATCAAGGTGAAACCCGAGTAACTCAACCATGGCCAACTATTTTTGTATTTACTTTTCTAAAAATCTAAAACTACAAAAAGATTTACAGTTTTATATTTTAGGGGAGTAAATTTCAAGAAAATACAAAATTATGTCTTTTATTTACCTTCTTTGTTTAAGGGGGAGAAAAATTCAGAAAAATGCAAAAACATTAGAAAAAAAAATGAGTTTCTTGGATAAGTTGAAGATGATGAAATTCACCGGTAAATCTGTCAGAAATGGTTAAAAGCATAGAAAGAAGATTGATAAGTAGCCTTGCTAATGATGTATCGGTAGGCTCACAATCAGTACAGACAGAACGCCAGGTGGGAACCATTCATTGGCATATGGTCTTGGTACCGAAATTTCGTTTGATAGAGTGCCGAGGTTCTGAGATATACGGTCTTTATGCTGGCTTATCATCTCGGTATCATGGTTGAATCTTTTGCCGAAAAATAACGGTGACGCAAGTCTAGAACTTCCATGATATCATACATACGTGTACATACTACATTCGACCATCAAATAAGTGATAAAAGTATCACATCCCCAAAATAAGTGATAAAATATCACAGCTTCATGCGGGAGCTAAGTTCGTCTCTTTGTCGGTACGATGGTACTAACATGTTCATGGACTTACTCCTGTGCCCTGCATGCATATGAAAATCAAGTTCCTCATCAATAAGTGATTAAATCAGAAAGGGCTTGTTTTCAATCAAAACAAGTGAGTATCTCACATCATTCATATACGTCAAAACAGATGATAAACAGTATACTCACAGGTAAGATTTTCTCTCGTGCATATCTTGATACGGGAATGTGTCGTGATGTGGTTGAACACCGGCTAGTAAGTATAAATCCATACCTTAATCATAACTCCTAATCATGATTACATCTGATAATTCTGAGCTTACATGGACCAGAATACCGATAACCATAGTTAAATACTTATCTGTTTAATTTTGAAAACCAAATATCGTTTTTGACAAAATTAAAATGCTGATATGATTCCTTTACCTTGAAACTCGAAAAAGATTGTTCAATAGATATATAGTTTATCTGTATATTTTGATTTTCAGTCTAGTTTACTTAGTTGCTTATGTAATTACGTTTTGAAAGTTAGCCAAAGCTGATACTCGAAAGTCTTCTACCAAGATACGCCAGAAAACCTTTTGTTTGATATCACAACTTCATAAAGTAATATCTTGCAACAAGTAACTCATCAAAAGAAACCCAAAATCTGGAACTCCTTTGAGTGTGTGTATCTCATACGAATGAACCTAGTCATTTGATTTGACTTGGTCACTTGATTTTCTCAAACTGCTGGAATTCATACGAGTGTGTGTATCTCGTTCAGGGAATACAATCATACGAAGAATTTATGATAAGTCTTTCTTATTTTATTCCCTGAGAAAGTTGTCTTCTAATAATATTTGTGTATTGAGTACAGATTGATACAAAAAGAACATAAACAAATGTCACACCCTCAATTTCCACTTGCGGAGTTTTACCGCGAGGCGTGTGAACAAACCAGAATCTGAAACACTAGTACGTCGAACGACTCTATATGATTTGATAATACGTTTTCCAAAAATCATTTGTTTAACCATTCGTCGTAGATTTTATATTGTCTTAGTTAGTTACCAATGTTTAGCGGAAGCATTAGTTTTTAAAGTTGAGCGGAAGCATAAAGTAAAGTAACGGAACGGGCGCCAACATAAACGCCAAAACCAAAGAAAACCCAAAACAATGTTTGTAAATGAGACTCGATAAAAGATGTCTTGATCAATGCAAGTGAGTGCACCTAGAGCTCCTAGCGTCCTGAGAAACATGTAAAGAAACAAGTGTCAACATTAAAGATGAGTGAGTTCACAGGTTTTTATAAATTCGTTTGTTCGGTTATGAGTTAGTTTCCCCCGTTATCCCTAACCCGGGATAACGATTTAGTTCCATTATTCCCAACCCGGAATAATACTGATAGTTCCATTATTCCTTACCTGGAATAATACCGATAGTTCCATTATTCCTAACCCGGAATAATAACGTTGTTGGTTCCATTATCCCTAACCTGGGATAATATTGCTGATGGTTCCATTATTCCTAACCCGGAATAATATTGTTGATTCGTAATTAACGTTCAATGTTAACATATATAGGTAGCTAGCCTAAAGTTATGTCACGTAAGTGTTCGCGATCGAAGCTGACTGTTGTGCCTCCGTGTTGCCAGGCCTATCACTGACCATGGCGAAGTTAGGCCAAATTATTCACCCGTTGACCATACCCGGTCGGTAGCGCGACTAGCTCGGATGGGGCTTGTCGGGCCCAGTAGTACTACTTATAATTTCCCCGCTATTTAAACCCAATACTAACGATCCGAGAGATTGTCGAGGACTTATGTGATATAGCTGCTTAATGACCATAACGTTACATTAACATTAACTTAGTTACCGAATAGTTATGTGACGTTGATTTCGTATAACGTAAAGAGATTGAGTTGAAGAGTGTATACATGTTTCTCCCCCTGTTGTTTAAACCCGGATAAAATTAGGGGCCGTGAACTCACCTTTTGTTGTGGTGTGTAACACAGAAGAATCAATTGATGGGACCGCTAATTGCGTCCTAATAAACCAATTGATTTCAAGTTAGCGTGTGAACACACCAATACAAATTCTACACATAATTTACGCACAAAGTGATACACACAATCAAAATTCCTAACATTCAAACATGCATGCAAATATCCTCATGTGAACATAGTAATCAAAACAATTTATCATGAACATAATCCAATCCATGCAACACTTTGGTGCACACATTCACAAGTTATCAAGTTTCAGCTTACATACTCATAATTCGGTTGTTTTCTAGGATTTTTATATAATAGTTTCCAACGTTCCAAAAATTCCAATTATTTTACAAAGGTGACAACTATACTGTAGAAATTAATATAAATTTTTCAAGTCCTAATACTTTACCAATTATCCATAAATATTAATATACTAGGCTGCAGTCAGATTCATCACTTTCTGACTGCAGTCCACGGAAGAATTTATTTAAAAATCACTGTTCGTCCAATTAACAAAATTCCAGTGGGAGTTGCCCGGAAATTTCCATACCTAGTTGCTGTACAAGTTTCATGATTCGACTCCCTACAGATTATTAAATCCAACTCGATAAACAACTAACAAAATTTCAGGATTTTCACAGCTTTAGTTACTGAACTTAATTGGCCACTTAAAAATATCAAACGACTTCAGAAAAATATGAATCTAGTGCCATTAGATTCGTTATTTAAAACTCTACGTTTTAGACTTCAGAAAATCCGTTTTTCGACAACTAATGACCGAGTTACAGCCAGTTGAAGTCGGCTGTAACCATCATTCAGCAGCCTGATTCAGCACTTTATCACAACTAACTCGCTTAAACCGTTTATATATTGAACGTATGCGATCAAGAACAGATTTTTCCAATCATATATCATTATATATATCATATCCATGCAAACCCTAATCATAATCTCTAGTTTTTATCGATCAAAACGCAGCCTATGTTACATGGTTTCCGAAAACACCAAGCTTTCAAACTAGCATAATCAATCCGAAAACAACACAATCACTACATTCAAACACATGTATCCGAATATGATCTTGTAACAATGATAAATCCTAACCTTTAATAACAAGATTAATGAGCCGAGACTTGGATGGGAATGGATTCGGCTTGAAGGGAGATCGCGACCGAGAAGGGAGGCTTGTTTGCGACCGAGAAGAGATGTAGGGGCAGATCGCGATCGAGATGATGAAGGAAAAGGCTGCCGTCGGCTGATTTCTCACTAGGGTTTTTGTGTTTTTGTTTTGTGAAGAAAGCATGCATGTGTGTTTGTATATATAGGCGCAAGGGATGTAAGGGAAAAGGGAAGGGTTGCGGTTGGGTATGTGCTCGCGGCCGAAGGGTTTGGGAGGGTTGGTTTGGGTTTAAGACTTGATCCCCAAGTTTGGTTCCTTGAATCGCAAGAAAAGAGGCCGGCTCGTGTCGCGGTTCGGCTCGATTCGTTTATATATTTATTATATATATATTTCGTAACTAAAACAAATCACGTAACCGAACATCACCTATTCACCAACTCACAAACGTTTATACACATAGCACGTAATTAATTTGACAAGTTCACTAAATTATCGTAACTATTTCGAGCGTGCAAATTCAAGTCTCCGAATTAATAACCGTGAAGTAGTGCGTTTAAGTTATCCGAAAAACCGGGATGTCACATTATCCCCATGTTGAAAGAATTTTCGTCCCGAAAATTGAGTAAACGCGGTTTAGAATGCAGCGTACATGTTTAGAGTGCCACGCACAAAGAGTTAGTTCGTTAACGATGGTACGCGAAGTTACAAGAAGTTCCCAAGTGCCATGCACAAAGATTCCCAAGTGCCGTGCACAAGGATTTAGTTAACAATGGTACACGAAAGTATGAGAAATTTCCAGGTTGTCACATCATCCCCATGTTGAAAGAATTTTCGTCCCGCAAATTTAGTTGTTGGTATCGTTAGTTTGCTGCTCAGCTGCAAAGAGGTGTGGGTATTTGCTTTTCATTTGGTCCTCTCTTTCCCACGTGAACTCCGGTCCACGCTTAGAGTCCCAACGAACCTTAACGATCGGAATCTTGCTATGCCTTCGAGTCTTGATCTCACGATCCATGATCTCGATAGGTTGTTCCATAAAGTGCAGTTGTTCATCCACTTGAATCTCATCCAATGGAATGACTAGAGTTTCATCTGATAGACACTTCTTCAGATTTGACACGTGAAACACGTTGTGAACTCCACTGAGTTCGGCAGGAAGGTCTAATTGATAAGCTACAGGTCCCATACGTTTCAAGATCACAAACGGACCTACGTACCGTGGGTTTAGTTTGCCCCGTTTTCCGAAGCGGATTACACCCTTCCAGGGTGACACCTTTAGTAGGACGCGGTCGCCTACTTGAAATTCGAGCGGTTTGCGTCGTTGATCAGCGTAGCTTTTCTGTCGATGTCGTGCCGCCGCCATGCGGTTTCTGATTTGTACAATCTTTTCAGTAGCCTCAAGTATCAACCAAGGGCCTGTAAGTTGGCTGTCACCGACTTCTGCCCAACAGACCGGTGATCTACATTTACGAGAATTCCACTAAAGGCAGGTGGATTTCCCAACTATTTCCAAAGTCTACTACGCATGCCCTAAGCATGTCTTCCAAGGTCTGTATGGTCCTTTCGCTTTGACCATCAGTCTGAGGGTGATAAGCAGTGCTCATATCTAAGCGTGTGCCCAACGCTTTCTGAAGTGACTGCCAGAAGTTGGACGTGAAGCGAGCATCTCTGTCTGAGATGATGGACGTTGGCACTCCGTGCCGAGTAACTACTTCCTTAATGTAGATGCGGGTCAACTTCTCCATCTTATCTGTTTCTTTAATAGCTAGGAAGTGTGCGGACTTAGTTAAACGATCCACAATCACCCAGATGGTATCGCAACCACCCAAAGTTCGCGGGAGTTTAGTGATGAAATCCATCGAGATCTGATCCCATTTCCACACTGGGATCTCAGGTTGTTGAAGTAGCCCCGATGGCTTTTGATACTCTACCTTGACTTTTGCACAAGTCAAACACTTACTCACGTAGGTGGCTATATCAGCTTTCATGTTGGGCCACCAATACGCAGCTTTAAGGTCTTGATACATCTTATCCGAACCAGGATGGACAGAGTATCGGGATTTGTGAGCTTCGTTCATGACTAGCTCTCTGAGGTTTCCGTAGAGAGGTACCCATATGCGATTCATGAAATACCGGGCTCCATTGGGTTTTACTTCCCAATCGCGTTCCATTTTTCCCACCGATTCGGCCTTGATGTTTTCTTCCTTAACTGCTTCTAACTGCGCGTCGCGTATCTGTTCGGGTAACCCCGAATGAATAGTGAGCTGTAGTGCTCGTACTCGACGAGGTTTCAAGTGTTCCTTCCTACTGAGGGCATCAGCTACCACGTTAGCTTTACCCGGGTGATACCGAATGGCACACTCATAATCGTTTAAGAGTTCGACCCAGCGACGCTGTCGCATGTTCAACTCCTTCTGATCAAAGATGTGTTGAAGGCTCTTGTGGTCTGTAAAGATTGTGCACTTCGTTCCATAGAGGTAGTGTCTCCAAATCTTAAGTGCAAACACTACTGCTCACAATTCCAGGTCATGCGTTGTGTAGTTTTTCTCGTGAACCTTCAGTTGTCGCGACGCATACGCGATGACCTTATCGCGTTGCATGAGTACGCATCCCAACCCCTGAATGGAAGCATCACAATATACTACAAAGTCATCTGTCCCTTCCGGCAAGGACAGAATGGGTGCACTGCAAAGTTTCTGTTTCAGCAATTGAAATGCCGCTTCCTGCTTGTCACCCCAAGCATACTTGATGCCTTTCTGGGTGAGGGTAGTAAGCGGTTGTGCGATCTTTGAAAATCCCTCGATGAAACGTCTGTAGTAACCAGCCAAACCCAAAAATTGGCGGATCTCCGTCGGTGTCCTGGGTGCTTCCCAGTTTTTGATAGCTTCTATCTTGGCAGGGTCGACATGGATACCCTTTTCATTTACGATATGCCCGAGAAACTGAACTTCCCGAATCTAGAAATCACACTTCGAAAGCTTGGCATATAGTTTCTCCTGTTGAAGTAATCCTAGCAGTAATCGTAGATGTTCAGCATGTTCTTCTTCACTTTTAGAGTAGATGAGTATGTCATCGATGAACACAATGACAAACTTGTCGAGGTATGGTTTACACACACGGTTCATGAGGTCATGAACACCGCGGGTGCGTTGGTGAGACCGAAGGGCATAACCAAGAACTCATAATGGCCATACCGAGTACGAAATGCCGTCTTAGCGATATCCTCCTCCCTGACGCGTAGCTGATGGTAACCGGACCGTAGATCAATCTTGGAGTAGTAGCTTGACCCTTGAAGTTGATCGAAGAGATCGTCGATGCGAGGTAACGGGTATCGGTTCTTGACAGTAACCTTGTTGAGTTCCCTGTAGTCGATGCACATGCGGAAGGTCCCGTCCTTCTTCTTGACAAAAAGGACTGGAGCTCCCCATGGCGAAGCGCTTGGTCAGATAAATCCCTTTTCTAACAGCTCCTGAAGTTGGGTAGACAGCTCCTGCAGCTCGGCTGGAGCTAGGCGGTATGGGGCTTTGGCGATAGGAGTTTCATGGTTCGCCAATTCGATTTCAAACTCCAATTGTCGATGGGGTGGAAGACCAGGTAATTCCTCTGGGAATACATCGGAAAAATCACGGACGACAGGGATGTCTTCTATACGTTTCTCGTCCTTAGGCTGTTCGGTAACCAGTGCGAGTAAAGCGAAGGAGTTCTTTCTCCGAAGATACTTCTGCGCTTGCATGTTAGAGATGATGTTTGTGACGGCGCCTGCCTTCTCGCCTTGCACCGTCAAGATTTCGTCGTTAGAGAGCGGAATACGGATAGATTTTTCGAAGCAGAGAACTTCAGCTCGGACGTCGGATAGCCAGTCCATTCCGACTACCACGTCAAAACTACCCAGGGTAGTTATCATCAGATCAATGGTAAAGGTGTGACCTGCGAGTTTGAGTTGACAGCCGGATACTATATGGGTCACATCTACGGATTTACCATCTGCTAGTTCTATGACATAAGTGGTCTCTAAGGGTTTAGGCGTGAGATTTAGGTTCTTCCTAAAAGACTCAGATATAAAGCTCCTATCCGCACCGTATCAAAAAGCACAGTAGCAAAATGTTCATTAAGGGGAAACTTACCGGTGACCACGTTCGAGTCGTTTCTGGCCTCTCCGCGGCCCAACGTAAATGCGCGACCTTTGGCACCTCCTGTGCCACCATTTCCATTATTGCTGTTGTTATTGTTGTTGTTGTGGTTATTGTGATTGTGGTTGTTCCCACCATTGTTGTTGTTGTTGTTGTTACGGAGCTGTGGGCAGTCTCTTTTGAAGTGGGCAGTGCTACCACACTGATAGCATCCCCGGTTAATACCCTGCTGACCCTGGGGTTGATTTTGATTTTGTCGGGACATGATTTCCCCGCGACAATCCTTTGCCGCATGCCCCACTTTGCCACATCGTTGGCAGCGATTCCCGGCACAAGGGCCGTGATGATGAAGATTACAGCGATTGCACTGCGGCTTTCGACCTACATAGCCGCTTGCGTTCTGGTTGTTGTTGTTGTTGGCGGGCTGATTTTGGTGACCCCGGTGGCTGTTGTAATGGTTGAACCGTTTCTGGTTCCCCTGTTGTGGCTGGGATGACGAAGACTGTCGAACAGACGAGTCTTCAAACTTTCTTTTATTATCAAGGGCAACTTCAGTTGTACCCCGAGCTGGCAACTTCTTTTGTTCCACCGCCTTATCGGTGAGTTTGTGCGCCAACCTGATTGCTTGATGTTCAGTTGCAGGGTTGCTAGCCATCACCATACCCTGAATCTCCGAGACCAGACCCCCAAGGTAGAACTCGAGTCGTTTCTCCACAGTGTTGGCCAGATCGGGACACAGAAATACCAAGTCGTGATGTTTCGCTGTGTATGCTTCGATTTCAGATCCCACCATCTTGTGGTTCCATAATGTTTGCTCCAACTGTTGAACTCTGTCTCGCGGACAGTACTCTTCTTTGATTAGGGCCTTAAACTCGGCCCAGGCCATTGCATTTGCAGCAATAAGTCCACGCGTTTGGACTTGTGCATTCCACCAAGTTAGTGCCCCATCTTCCACTGTTGAGGCTGCATACTTGACCTTGTTGGCCTCCAGACAGTTGCACATCTCAAATACCGATTCAGATTTTTCGATCCAGCGGACAAGTCCTATGGGTCCTTCTGCCCCCGAGAATTTGCTTGGTTTCGCGTCGAGGAACATCTTGTAGGGGTTAAAACCCCCTCCTGCCGGTTGGTTCTGAACACCCGCTAGAGCTGCGTTCACGTGCTCTTGAATCATTGCAGCTAGTTCTTCAGGCGTCATGTTAAGGTTTTCGCGTCGTCCAGTTGCCATTTAGATCTTCGAAAAACAACATAAACACACCCCGATAAGTCTATATATCCAATATAGTTATCCTACTTCGTACTTAAATAATTCTCAAGTTATGTCAGCTCAAATATATTAAATAGTCAAAAGAAGTACTTGATTAAATAAAGTTTCAACGTCTTACAAAGTGCCAACCAAACATATGAATTCACTATAAAGTCTCAAGTTTAAACACAAGTGGGAAAATAAATAGAGTGAAGGAAAGTAAATAAAATAAGCGAGACGTGTTAGTCGTCTACGTCTCCATCCCCCAAATCACTATCGTTGCCGTCATCCTGTGCGGCATTCCCGGCTTCTGCAGCTGGGTCCTCCTCCGGATCCTCCTCTGGATCCTCCTCTAGGTCCTCTTCCGGATCCTCCTCTACCGGCACTGGAGGGGCCGTGCTGGTGCAGGTGCTTGATTTTGCTCTAGCTCCTGAATTCTCCAACTATTTTCCAGGACTCTGTCTTCGAGCCAGTCGGCTCTTATCTGCTCAGCACGCAGATCTCTGGCTAAGGTGTTACGAGCTATCTTACTCGTATGTTGCTCTTCCTCGAACGAGTCGGTTTTACCTGTCAATTGTCGTATCATCCATCCCTGTGCTAGGATGGTTTCCTGCATTCTTTCTAATTGTTCTTGTTGTTTCTGTATCATATTTCTAAGTAGGTCATTCCCTACTTCTACCGAGTTAACCGGTTCAACCGGCACAGCGATGATTGGGCGTGATGACGACTCCTCCCCCAGAGCGAGCCTTTTCCTCGCAGCTGAGCGTGTTTCCACGCCATAAGATGGTAAGGGTTGCACCATAGGTGCCTTTCCTGGCGCCCTTGGGTGCGAAAGTTTGTCGGATGATGATGATGATGATGATGATGACATTGCCTGTTAGGTCGTGTAGTTAGTTACGAGTTGTTTTCATTTCTTATTACGAAGTCATAATCTACATACACAGTTGTGGTACATCACTTAATTAAGTTCAATGTTAACATATATAGGTAGCTAGCCTAAAGTTATGTCACGTAAGTGTTCGCGATCGAAGCTGACTGTTGTGCCTCCGTGTTGCCAGGCCTATCACTGACCATGGCGAAGTTAGGCCAAATTATTCACCCGTTGACCATACCCGGTCGGCTAGCGCGACTAGCTCGGATGGGGCTTGTCGGGCCCAGTAGTACTACTTATAATTTCCCCGCTATTTAAACCCAATACTAACGATCCGAGAGATTGTCGAGGACTTATGTGATATAGCTGCTTAATGACCATAACGTTACATTAACATTAACTTAGTTACCGAATAGTTATGTGACGTTGATTTCGTATAACGTAAAGAGATTGAGTTGAAGAGTGTATACATGTTTCTCCCCCTGTTGTTTAAACCCGGATAAAATTAGGGGCCGTGAACTCACCTTTAGTTGCTCGGTTAGTGTAACACAGAAGAATCAATTGATGGGACCGCTAATTGCGTCCTAATAAACCAATTGATTTCAAGTTAGCGTGTGAACACACCAATACAAATTCTACACATAATTTACGCACAAAGTGATACACACAATCAAAATTCCTAACATTCAAACATGCATGCAAATATCCTCATGTGAACATAGTAATCAAAACAATTTATCATGAACATAATCCAATCCATGCAACACTTTGGTGCACACATTCACAAGTTATCAAGTTTCAGCTTACATACTCATAATTCGGCTGTTTTCTAGGATTTTTATATAATAGTTCCAACGTTCCAAATATTCCAATTATTTTACAAAAGGTGACAACTATACTGTAGAAATTAATATAAATTTTTCAAGTCCTAATACTTTACCAATTATCCATAAATATTAATATACTAGGCTGCAGTCAGATTCATCACTTTCTGACTGCAGTCCACGGAAGAATTTATTTAAAAATCACTGTTCGTCCAATTAACAAAATTCCAGTGGGAGTTGCCCGGAAATTTCCATACCTAGTTGCTGTACAAGTTTCATGATTCGACTCCCTACAGATTATTAAATCCAACTCGATAAACAACTAACAAAATTTCAGGATTTTCACAGCTTTAGTTACTGAACTTAATTGGCCACTTAAAAATATCAAACGACTTCAGAAAAATATGAATCCAGTGCCATTAGATTCGTTATTTAAAACTCTACGTTTTAGACTTCAGAAAATCCGTTTTTCGACAACTAATGACCGAGTTACAGCCAGTTGAAGTCGGCTGTAACCATCATTCAGCAGCCTGATTCAGCACTTTATCACAACTAACTCGCTTAAACCGTTTATATATTGAACGTATGCGATCAAGAACAGATTTTTCCAATCATATATCATTATATATATCATATCCATGCAAACCCTAATCATAATCTCTAGTTTTTATCGATCAAAACGCAGCCTATGTTACATGGTTTCCGAAAACACCAAGCTTTCAAACTAGCATAATCAATCCGAAAACAACACAATCACTACATTCAAACACATGTATCCGAATATGATCTTGTAACAATGATAAATCCTAACCTTTAATAACAAGATTAATGAGCCGAGACTTGGATGGGAATGGATTCGGCTTGAAGGGAGATCGCGACCGAGAAGGGAGGCTTGTTTGCGACCGAGAAGAGATGTAGGGGCAGATCGCGATCGAGATGATGAAGGAAAAGGCTGCCGTCGGCTGATTTCTCACTAGGGTTTTTGTGTTTTTGTTTTGTGAAGAAAGCATTCATGTGTGTTTGTATATATAGGCGCAAGGGATGCAAGGGAAAAGGGAAGGGTTGCGGTTGGGTATGTGCTCGCGGCCGAAGGGTTTGGGTGGGTTGGTTTGGGTTTAAGACTTGATCCCCAAGTTTGGTTCCTTGAATCGCAAGAAAAGAGGCCAGCTCGTGTCGCGGTTCGGCTCGATTCGTTTATATATTTATTATATATATATTTCGTAACTAAAACAAATCACGTAACCGAACATCACCTATTCACCAACTCACAAACGTTTATACACATAGCACGTAATTAATTTGACAAGTTCACTAAATTATCGTAACTATTTCGAGCGTGCAAATTCAAGTCTCCGAATTAATAACCGTGAAGTAGTGCGTTTAAGTTATCCGAAAAACCGGGATGTCACAACAAAGACCAGCAACGAAGAAATCTGACAAGTCAGAAGAGGAAACAAGAAAGATTTGAAGTTTCTTAGAAGTTCGAAGACCTGATGCTCTAATCATTGGATAGCAGATCTATCAGTGGATAACAGATCTTCAGGGGGAGTTTTGTTGATACTCCAAACCATTCTATGTGAAGACCAAAGTCTGAAGACCAAAGACCGAAGACCAAAGACCAAGCAACATCCAAGGGGGAGTTTGTTGATACAATTTTGTGTCTGTCGCTTGTTCTTAATTACAATTGTAATTGTACGGTCTTTGCTCAAGTGTCTGTATAGGTTTGGTCATGTCGAATAGATCGAGATATCCTTCTATCTTGATCTAGTATGACATCTTAGCTTGTCTGTGTTAATCAGTTGCATGTGTGCATACTGATAAGTCTTGTGTACGTCAACTCTACACACGTTCTCCAGTAATAAGGATTCTGTGCGAACCAATAGATTTCGTACAAAACCAATCAAGGAGTATTTCGTACGAAACAGTGACTCGTACCAAAATTCTGGAAATGTGTCTCGTGTGAAATAGTGTGTTCAGTATACCTAGATTCGTGTTTCGTACGAATGTTTGGACAAACAATATATAAGAAGACGTGCACTTTTCAGTCAAGGTTACTGACTAAATCACGAGACTGACCAGACTGAAAGAACGAGCTAGCAAACTGATCTTTTGGTGAGATCTCTCTGTTAGCATTTCTGGTGAAGACGAAGACACAAGAACACAACAAGTTTGTTTTGAGTCATACGAGCATTGTGTGTATATGTTTGTACTTGTTCTCAATCATTAATCAAGATAGTGAATCTTTGGTTACCCCGTGTTCTTTACTTTGCTTTGGTTGCATGCACACTTGGATCGCACTTGTGTGTATGTTATATGAACATGGAACTGGTTTAACTTGATCCTCAGGTGGACCTACAATGATTCTTATTTTCGATTATGTTTGAGAATTTAGGAGGGCAAATATTTTTATTCAAATCTATGTAAAATAAAAAACAATCATTTTAAATTAATTTCAAATTGATAAAAAAACAATAGAAAATTTTCAAAATGACAAAAATGGGATAACTTGTATGAAAAAAAAAGAAATGATAGTACATCAATCGACAATCAGTGCACGCAAAAGAATTGTAAAGTTTAAAAGTCGATAACAGTCTCACATTTTCGGTGTGTCAGTAGGCTTTGCATACACTAGTAGCTTTGTGAAAACGATAGAATTTCAATGGAAAACATAGTTGAGGTGTAGTACTTAGTTTTTTCCTTCTTAAGTGCCTGTACGGTAATTACCGAGTGCTGAAAAACATAAAAACCAATTAGCATATGAACTTTCACTACTTTCTCAAAACATGACCAAGTTTCTCAAAACACTGCCGTAAATGATTGTGAGTTGGTTGAAATTATTACACCAAATTTGGCTGGCCAAGAAATTCAAGTCACAGAACCAAATGGTAAGAAAATTGTTTTAGAAAGACCATCAATTCTGTAACATCTGACGAAAATCGGGTTCAAAAACCCGCTCCGTTTTTAAATTCAAGTATATATTATAATCATCTGTTTCGAATTGATGTTAGTCGCTAATAGTTTTCATAATATTAATAATATAAATAATATAAATAATAATAAAGATAATAAATAATGATAATAAATAAAATATATAAATATACTACTTATTAAGTCCAAAAAAATAAAAAATAAATAAAGGGTGGACCGCGGATCGAACCCGGGTCTCCACCCAAACCAAGCACACAACACACCACTACACCACTCACCCACATTTGATGTATCTCCAAACCAAATACTATTTATATCAAAATAACTCTTGCAATCAAATTCAAAACACCCGCTCTGTAAAAGCCAAGCTTGAATCAAGCAATCACCAAATCCGTTTTCCTTTGCAATTAATCAGTCAAAATCGTTCTCTAATCGCATAATTGACTCAATCATCGAGTCAAGAGCATTCAAATCAATCGCACAATCATCTCGGCATTTAAAACTTTTGACCAAAACTCTTAAAACAGAAAATCAAATCAAACTAATGCCATACTCTATAAATAGGAGCTTTTTAACTCAATTAGAATGCACCTACACTCACTCTAAAACTCTCTACAATTTTATGTTCTTCAAACACTTCGCCGGAATCCGCTCGACCGCCGAAACTTCACCGGAATATCGAAGACAATCTTTGATCGGTATATCATCACACTTAAATATTTTTTATTCTTTTTATTTAATCTCAACAACATGTTTAAAAGTTTATTTGTTAATCAAACAAACCGGATTAAACGGATTCAGTTTATGTTTTTCTTTAAATGAAGAAGACGAGGTGAGTCAGTGTATTAATGAAATAAATATCTTATATCATTCGGGTTAGACACACAGCCCAATTGGTCGGGCTATGTGCAACACAAAGCAGAGGTCACGAGTTTGAAACCGGTTCAGTGTATCGTTCATATAATAAACCAAACCTTTTTAATTAAATAAAATTATGGTGAGCTGTAGTATGTATATAAGATTAATTAAAGTCCTATATTCTTCGGGTTAGACACACAACCCAATTGGTCGGGCTGTGTGCAACATGAAGCAGAGGTCACGAGTTCGAGTCCGGTTCCACGTACAGTCCCTGTAATATACCAAACATTTTTAATTGATCAAAATATAATTTAACCCAGTAAGTATATAAATGTAATTAAATCTTGATATATTCCAGGTTAGACACGTAGCTCAGTTGGTAGAGTTGCGTGCACGTAAACGAGAGGTCACAAGTTCGAATCTCACACGCTGCGTATAATCCGACCGGTCCGATTTAAGGGGGAAAACATATTTTTTTATTTAAACTTTTAATAAATTTTTATCAAAAAATATCATTTTAAGTAAATAAAATAGTAATAAATACAATAAAATTATCTAAAATATCTAATAAAGTGTGTAAGCAATAGATTAATTAAAAACACTAATTTTAACCCAAAAAAATATATACTTATCGAATTTATACGTGAATATTTAGGTTAGCCTTTCTCGTCGTTTGGTATCTTAAACGCTTAATCGTGGAAATCTTCATCAAATCATAAACGCACCCACTGTGAGTGAATTCTTACAACTCCCGCTTTTATTTATATTTTTGGGATGTATCATGTGTCACTTTTTGTTTTTCTCACTAACTCAAAACTCGTGCTATTACCATATGTGATCTAAGGTGCTATGTGATATTGTTACTTATTGTTATTTGTGTTTATATTTCTCATTACAGTCAAGCTCTCACATTAGGCCATTTGTTCCCCATTATTAACGGGTGGAGCGTCGCGTTGCCTAATACATTAGATCAGCTCCGTTTGATTGAGCCTTGATCTCACAGCACATCGCTTATCGTGCTCACATGTACTTTGCTAGTGGATTATATGGTTTGTGAATTATATTGCATATACGTTTCTCATATTTGGTTAATGCACGTTTTTTATTAAAGATAATAAACATATCATTTTTCTTAATGATTAAATGGGATTCACTCGCCAACTTATGTTGACCCAAAACCCGATTTTTACACATGATACAGGTGAAAATGTTTGAAGCATGGATCACGTTGAAAACCCAATCATGCCCCGACTACCATATCCGCTGCGGGTCAGGGCGTGACAGATTGGTATCAGAGCCTGTGACTATAGGGATATAGGATAGGTTATTAGACCCTTAGAGCCTATACTACAGTTAATTAGAATTTAATTGCTTACATGTTAAGTTGGTTACATGCAAACTTATGACATTTATTTGTTTTACATCTCTCTGACACACAATTACATACAAGCACTTTCATTATATGATCTTGTGTGACATTCAACGTGTTATAAATATTGTCAATATAACATGCATATATATACGCATATATTATCGTCTTAACGCACGTCTTGATTCTCACATATTTAAACATTTTTCTTGCTTTTCTTTTAAAAAATTTGTGATGTTTTTATTTTTCAATCTCATCAAAGTGAGTTCTACGACGGGCATGTGGTAACTGGAAGGGTACAAGTACCGGTAATCGAAACGTCCTGTCTAGGATTGGAATTCGTATAAGTCCAAAATGTGGACCAGTTTGCCTACCTAGGGACTAACTATAAGAGTACGAAGGACCTATTAGGCCAAAGCATGCCACACCAAATGTCGTGTGAACTAACCCCACTTTGAGTTGTCATTGTGTCTACACAAGGACACCTTCCTACCCTACACCTCGCAATCATGTTTTATGATTTTCATTCGGGTTGTGCAAGTGTTAACATGCCAAAACAAATGTGAACCCCGCGAAGCCCAGTAGTCATGGGGGCCCACATGACTACCTAGGCCAAGTATTGGGGACATATGGGGGCCCAAACATGAGCAAAGCCCAAGATATCCTATGGATATAATGGATTTATTTTTCTCATTTGTTTTGTGGATGTTTATTTCTAATGTGACACACATGACACCTATACGCCAAACTCATAATCTGGTTACGGATTTCCTATAGATGTCTTCTAGGCACTCTCGTGGAGGTAGGAGATCAAGAAGATCCGGCGAGCGCATGGCTGCTCAAATAGCCCAACAAATGGCCGCCGTGATTCCTGACATCGTAATTCAAGTTCAACAAGCTCTTGCCGCTAACCTTGTCAACCCAATCAACCAGGAAGGACAAAATGCTGCCAACCCTCTCACAAACACTACCAAGTGCACTTACAAGCATTTCAACTCATGTGACCCTCCAAAGTATGAGGGTACTGAAGGGGTCACTGCTCTCCTTCGATGGTTTGAAGAAATGGAGAGTACCTTTCTCAATTGTGACTGTCCCAATGACCGTAAGGTTCGTTATGCTACTGGTTGCCTATTTGGGGTAGCACTAACTTGGTGGAATGCTGAAAAGGGCAGAAGAGGCGCCGAAGCCGCAGTAGCCCTAACTTGGGAAGAATTGAGAGAACTCATGACATGACGTTTCTGCCAAGAAGCGAAATTAAGAAGCTTGAAGATGAGTTCTATTTTCTGAAATAAAAAGAGGGAGATCATATAACCTACAACAAAAGGTTTCTTGATTTGAACCAAATGGTTCCAAATTTGTTCACTCCTCTCTACCGCGTGATCGAGCACTACATTCGGGGTCTTCCTTCGAAGATTCAGGACTTTGTGATGAGTACTACGCCTGCAACTCTGGAAGCAGCAATGGAGTTAGCTACTGAACTCACCGAAAACCACATCAGAAATGGGGATTTCAAAGATGAGAAGAAGAAAGATAAAACACCAACCGAAACCCTTAACCCAACTCAAGCTGGATCCTCTTCTCTATTCGTTGGCAAGAGAAAGCGAAATGGGAAGAGCTTTGCTGTCACACAAACTAATCAGCCAACTCAACACAACCAACCATTGCAGCCGCTCCAATCATCCAAGTTGCTCCCTCTACCGCTCCATACAAGAAGCAATACACATGACCTCACCCGAAGTGCAATCGATGCCAATACCATCACCCTCTTGAGAACCCATGTCTCCATTGTACAGGTGTGGCCGAGTAGGCCATACAATTCAAACCTGTCGCTCACTTCAAAGACAAGCCCGCAACCAACCACAAGCCCAACCCAACAACCAAATAGTGGGTTAAGTTCCCTACCAACAACCTCTACTACTAGAACATGCTCAACCCATAGCCCAACCCTTTTACCAACCTAACTACCTTATGATGCCACCCGTCAGAGCTTATTTCAATTGCGGTGATCCAACTCACTTCCGCAACACCTGCCCGCGATTAGCGAACATCATCAACACGCAAGCCCAAGCTAATCCTATGAACCAAGCCAATCAAGCCAACCCGCTAACACGAGGTAGAGCTTTTAACATCAATGCCAACCAGGCTAGAGAGGATAATAACGTGGTCAATGGTACATTTCTCATAAACGATAGCTATGCTTCTTTTTGACACTGGCGCGGATAAGAGTTTTGTGTCCCTAGAGTTCTAATCTATTCTTGGCTTACCTCGCGTTAGTTTAACCGAATCGTTTACAGTGGAAGTAGCAGACGATGAACCTATTACGTTGGATTCTAATATTCGAGATTGTACTCTTACTCTTAATGATCATGATTTTCCTATCGATCTCATTCCCATGAAATTGGGAAGCTTTGATGTCATTATTGGTATGGATTGGCTCAGTCAGCATCATGCTGAGGTCGTATGTTATGAAAAATTCATTCGAATTCCACTCGCCGATGGCCAAACCCTTCGTATTTTTGGTGAAACCCCAACCAAGGGACTCAAGTTGGTGTCATGTCTTCAAGCCCGAAAGTATCTTCGCAAAGATTACATAGCATTCTTAGCCCACATCGTCAAGAAAGGAGGCAAGGAGAAGAAACTCGAAGATATTCCGATTGTTAGAGAATTTCCTCAAGTCTTTCCAGACGATGTTTCAGGACTTCCTCCTATGCGAGAAGTTGAATTTTGAATCGATCTTGTACCAGATGCCACTCCAGTTGCAAAATCTCCATATCGGTTAGCCCCATCTGAAATGCAAGAGTTAGCTAGTCAGCTGCAAGAGCTGACCGACAAAGATTCATACGCCCTAGCTCATCACCTTGGGGTTTGCCAGTTCTTTTCGTCAAGAAAAAAGATGGAACTTTCTAAATGTGTATCGACTATCGAGAGCTCAACAAACTGACCATCAAGAACGTTATCCTTTACCTCGCATTGATGACCTTCCAGATCAACTCCAGGGTGCCACCTGTTTCTCAAAAATCGATCTTCAATCTGGCTATCATCAGCTTAGAGTACGTGAAGAAGACATTCCAAAGACTGCCTTTCGAACTCGCTACGGTCACTACGAATTCATGGTCATGCCTTTTGGGTTGACCAATTCTCCCGTCGTTTTCATGGATCTAATGAATAGGGTGTGCAAACCCTACCTCGATCGTTTTGTCATCGTATTTATTGATGATATTCTTATTTATTATAAGACTAAGTTAGATCATGAGCGACATCTTCGACTTATTCTAACAATTTTGAAAATGGAAAAGCTTTACGCTAAGTTTTCAAAATGTGAATTCTGGTTAAAAGAAGTTCAATTCCTTGGTCAAATCGTCAACGACAAAGGAATTCATGCCGATCCTGCAAAGATCAAAGCAGTGCAAGAATGGCAGGCTCCACGTACTCCTACCGAAGTTAGATCATTCCTCGGCTTAACGGGTTATTATCGACGTTTTTTCGTCAATTTCTCCCGTATTGCCTTACCACTCACAGCCTTGACTCATAAGGGCAAGCCATTCGATTGGGGCCCCAAACAGGAAGAGGCTTTCCAAACTTTGAAGTAGAGACTTTGTGATGCACCTATCCTCACTCTCCCTGACGGTTGTGATGACTTTGTGGTCTATTATGACGCTTCAGGGCAAGGGCTTGGGCCCGTCTTAATGCAAAGGGGTAAGGTAATAGCCTACGCCTCATGGCAACTCAAAGTCCACGAGAAGAATTACATCACTCATGACCTTGAACTCGGAGCAGTCGTGTTCGCCCTAAAGATATGGAGACATTGTCTCTATGGTACAAAGTTTGAGATTTACACTGACCACAAGAGCCTTCAACATATCTTCAACCAAAAAGAGTTAAACATGAGACAACGACGATGGGTCAAACTCTTGAATGATTATGATTGCGAAATTCGTTATCATCCTAGTAAAGCCAATGTCGTAGTAGATGCTCTTAGTCGAAGAGAATATGCTAACTCCATTCACCTTTTGTGTTCTCAAATCGTAACTGACCTTCAAAGACGCATTCGCGAAGCTCAACATACCTTTGTCATGGAGAATGATTTGCGAAATGAATTATCTTGTGGAGCTGAAACCAAGTTAGAATCAAAGTCTGATGGCATTTTTTATTATCTGAACCGTATTTGGGTACCTAATCGTGACAATCTTCGTACATTTCTCATGAATGAGGCCCACAAAACACGATACTCCATACATCCGGGTGCTGATAAGATTTATCAAGATCTACGATATTCTTATGGGTAGCCTGGAATGAAGAAGGATATCGCCATTTTTGTCTCCAAGTGTCTCACATATTCGAAAGTTAAAGCTGAACATCAAAGACCCTCAGGATTACTCGTTCAACCCGAAATACCTATTTGGAAGTGGGAAAACATAACCATGGATTTTATTACCGGGTTACCTCGCACCTCCAGTGGGTATGACACGATTTGGGTTTTTGTCGATCGCCTTACTAAATCAGCTCATTTCATTATGATCCGCGAAGATTACAAAAACGAAAAGTTAGCTCATATTTACATCAATGAAATTGTACGTCGACACGGTGTGCCTTTAAGCATCATCTCGGATCGAGATTGGCGTTTTACTTCACGAACATGGCAAGCCGTGCAATCAGCGTTAGGTACTCGCTTAGATCTCAACATCGCTTTTCATCCTCAAACTGATGGGCAATCTGAGCGCACCATACAGACCCTTGAAGACATGCTATGATCATGTGTTATCGACTTCAAGGGAAATTGGGATACTCATCTACCATTGGTCGAATTTTCTTACAATAATAGTTATCACTCGAGCATTGGTATGGCTCCTTTTGAAGCGCTATACGGTCGTAAGTGTCGATCACCTGTATGTTGGCACGAAATCGGTGAAGCACAAATCACCGGACCGGAATTAATCCAAGAAACAACCGATAAGAATATACAAATCCGCAAAAATCTTCTAGCAACTAAGGGTCGTCAAAAGAGTTACGCTGACAAACGGCGAAAGCCACTAGAGTTTTGTGTTGGCGATCAAGTACTTTTGAAAGTATCACCATGGAAGGGAGTTGTTCAGTTTGGACAAAAACGCAAGCTAGCACCTCACTACGTTGGACCTTTTAGAATACTCGAGAGAGTGGGTCTTGTAGCTTACAAGCTTGACTTACCCGAAAAACTCAACAAGATTCATCCAAAGTTCCATGTCTCTAACTTGAAAAAGTGTCTTGTCGACGAAAACCTCCATATATCGTTAGAAGATATTCAGATTGATGAGTCGATGCATTTTGTAGAGCGACCTGTATAAATTATGGACTTCGGTGAGAACGTTTAAGACAAAGTCAAATTCCGATAGTCAGGGTACGTTGGGAGTCAAAACGAGGACCTGAGTTTACTTGGGAATGTGAAGACTCAATGCGCGAAAAATACTCTCATCTTTTCCAAGATAAACCTATTGCCACTTAAATTTCGGGACGTAATATCTAAGTAGGGGATACTGTAACATCTGACGAAAAACGGGTTCAAAAACCCGCTTCGTTTTGTAATTCAAGTATATATTATAATCATATGTTTCAAATTGATGTTAGTAGCTAATAGTTTTCGTAATTATTAATAATATAAATAATAATAAAGATAATAAATAATGATAATAAATAAAATATATAAATATACTACTTATTAAGTCTAAAAAAATAAAAAATAAATAAAGGGTGGACCGCGGATCGAACCCGGGTCTGCACCCACACCAAGCACACAACACACCACTACACCACTCACCCACATTTGATGTATCTCCAAACCAAATACTATTTATATCAAAATAACTCTTGCAATCAAATTCAAAGCACCCGCTCTATAAAAGCCAAGCTTGAATCAAGCAATCACCAAATCCGTTTTCCTTTGCAATTAATCAGTCAAAACCGTTCTCTAATCGCATAATTGACTCAATCATCGAGTCAAGAACATTCAAATCAATCGCACAATCATCTCGGCATTTAAAACTTATCGTGCTTGATCTCACAACACATCGCTTATCGTGCTCACATGTACTTTGCTAGTTCATTATATGGTTTGCGAATTATATTGCATATATGTTTCTCATATTTGGTTAATGCATGTTTTTATTAAAGATAATAAACATATCATTTTTCTTAATGATTAAATGGGATTCACTTGCCAACTTATGTTGACCCAAAACCCTATTTTTACACATGATACAGATGAACAGGTTTGAAGCATGGATCACGTAGGACATGGGCCTTAGAAGAAAATAAAACGTTACTTGCAAGCTTTGTTTGGAACATTTTGTGTTTGTATGAATTATGTGTTGTTGGAATGTTTCATTTAAATTTGAAAATAATAAATATGAAACTTTTATAATAGTAAATGTCATGAGCTTTGATGAAAACCCAATCATGCCCCAACTACCATATCCACTGCGGGTCAGGGTGTGATAAATTCGAACCTACCTGGTTAGATGAGTGTGACATTCTTGACAACAAGCCAATGGATTTTTCAACCATTGAAGGTGTAAAGGCACCTAAGTCAAAATCATTCCCTTAAAATATCTTCAAGCAGATGTTACAACATCTGTTGATAAAAAGTCAGAAAAAGGGAAGAAAAAAGAGAAAATATCAAATTTGTTTTGTGATTTTTCTGAAAAAAAAGAATCATGTCACTAAAAACTGTTTTCTTCTAAAATCTTATGATATAAACAAAACAAGTGTAATCATTGGTTCACCCCAATTGCACCATCTGTGGCAGAACAAACCACAAAACTCAAGAGTGTGTTTATCTCAAAAATTTTGAAGTCAAAAGAAATGAGTATAATTCTAAAACACTTAAGAGCTCAAGAAAAGAAAAGACTAAACAGACCTTTGTCCTTGTCCAAACATCTGTTACCAAAAAATTGCATATAACCTCTACTCCTAGAGAGGTTCAGGTAACAGATGCACCACCAACAAATAAATTTCCAAGAGGATATGGCCAACCTGCTTACAAGAGTGTACCACTTGGCTATGAGGTCTACAAAAGACCATCAAAACCAAGAGTTAACAGACATCCTCATGGTTATATCATTTGATAGGAAATGGTTTACAGCAGATGTTATCAAAATCTGTTCAAAACACTAACCATATTCCTGGACTTGAGGCTGGACTATATGTCAACCCATCGAAAGCCATCCTGGCTTTGGAAACTCACCTAAACTAAGGGAGCTTCTACTTGCCTTGATAGTTTATGGTATGTAGATAGTGGAGGCTCCAAGCACATGTCAGGATGTAGAGCCCTACTCAAAGATTTCATGGCACATGGAGGGGGTGATATATCCTTTGGTAACAATTCAAAATGGAAGGTGTTAGGGCCAGGGATAGTCCAGTTGGGAAACTCAAGTTTGAGCATGTCAATCTTATCGACAATCTGAAATTAAATCTTCTTAGTGTATCTCAAATGAGGGACAAAGGCTATGGGTCATTCTTCACTAAGAAAACTTTTCAGATTGTTGGGCCATAAGTGGTTAAATGTCACACCCCGGATTTCCAACCCGAAATCCATACACCAGTGGGCTCGGGTGGGGAGTATTGTGACGTAAGTTGATATCATCATTGTCAATTAAACATAGCACAACAGAAGTCTTGGAGTAAAATTTCCATTACAACCGAATGTTTGAAATATAAAATAATACAGGCTCGTAATAGAAGATCCACAGGCGGATCATAAAATGTACAAGAAAGAATATAAAACAGACTTTAGGGCAGATCTAAGGATTTGCAAGATCCTCTTACCACCACCGAGCAGCTTCCGACCTATTTCATATTGTACCTGCAACTTAGCCTTTGGACGATACGTCAGCTTACGCTGGTAAATACACCCAACTGACTCATTTTAAAAACTTTAAAATGATTTTTAGGTGCAAAACGGCACAAAATCTTTTATTAACTTGGGAAAGTTGACTTTGCAACCTTGTATCAGATTCACATGTTTGTCAATACATACATGGCCCATACAGAAACCAAGACATGATTAAATACACACCACTTAGAACTCACGAAGGAGTTATCCCCAACGTCTTGGGTAATTTGCATATGAGCGTCTATCAGGTGTATGCCTACACCCCGTGCTAAGGTCGTGGCCAATAGCTAATGTATTGAGCCGAGGATATCCAGGACATGGTAATTTAAGCCCCGATGTTTAATTTATCAAACAAAACTGATTAAAATGGAATATGCGGGTTTAAGTCGAGAGTATTACCTGAGCTAGTCTTTCTTTTAAATTTCAATAACTCAGCCGTATACAAAAGTACTAACGTGCAGATAGCATTTACGGGCAAGGCTCTAGTCTGGATTATGGCACATACTATCGGTCTTTATTTAAGTCATAGACTTAGACCGAGTAGTGTGCATGTAACTATCATCATAATCAGGGGCCACCAAGGTGTGCCTTTAAGGTGGATATTCAAAAGGCTTATGACACGGTAGATTGGAACTTTCTTGAACAGATTCTGATAGGTTTTGGGTTTGATCGGAAAATGGTGAAGTGGATAATGGTTTGTGTCACATCCACGTCTTTCTCATTGGCTATAAATGGTAATTTGTATGGGTATTTTAAAGGGCACCGGGGTTTACGAAAAGGAGACCCTATGTCTCCGTACCTTTTTACATTGGTTATGGAGGTTCTTACATTGATTTTGCAACAACATATTTCTTTGGCAACTGAGTTTAGGTTCCATAATAAGTGTGAAAATCAGCGAATAATTAATCTCTGTTTTGCTGATGATCTGTTTTTGTTTTCCCGGAGCGATCATAGATCAGCAAAAGTGATTTTGGAGGCGTTAGATTTATTTAAGAACATGTCAGGTATTGTTCCTAGTATGACTAAGAGTACAGTTTTCTTTGGTAATGTTCCGGACATAGTGAAAGACCGAATCAGAAGCATCATCCCATTTGATGAGGGTGTGTTGCCAGTTCGCTACCTTGGGGTTCCCCTTATATCTACCAGACTCATTTACAATGATTGTAAGAGACTTGTGGAAAATATGGATTCAAGAATTACCGATTGGAAAAATAAGAGTCTGTCGTTTGCTGGTAGACTTCAATTGATTCGGTCGGTCCTGTCTTCTACGCATATATATTGGGCGTCGGTTTTTATTTTACCAAAGCGCATCATTTATGACCTGGAAGAAAGAATGCGAAGGTTTTTGTGGGCTAAATGAAATAACATAAAGGGTAAAGCAAAGGTGAGTTGGAAAAAAGTTTGTGTTCCTAAACAGGAGGGTGGCTTGGGTATTCGAAGGATCGGGTGTATGAATAAAGCGCTTATGGTTGCGCATATATGGAGCCTTCTTACGCATAGAGAATCTCTTTGGGTTAAGTGGATTCATTCATATCGTATCCGAGATCGAAGTTTTTGGGACTTAACAATTCGAAATAACATAACGTGGAGCTAGAGGAAAATGTTACAGCTAAGGCCGATTATTCAACATCATGTATGGACTAAACTGGGAGATGGTAAAAAAACGCTAGTCTGGTTTGATAAATGGGATGAGATATGTCCTTTGAATTCTTTTATTACGCTACGTATGATATCGAATGCTGGTTTCTATTTGAACTCGACGGTTGCGGATGTGTGTGACCATGGGGAATGGGGATGGCCGGACGAGTGGGTGAACCGGTTTCCGGCTCTTCGACACATGCCGAGCATCATACTGAACCCGGGTTTTCATGATAGGGTTGTGTGGAGAACTAGATCAGGAAAGGAGATGAACTACAGTGCCGCTATAGGATGGGATGATTTTCGACTACATCATAATGAAGTCCCATGGGCGAGTATTATTTGGTTTCCCCAATCTATTCCTCGTCATTCTTTTTTTAATGTGGCTGCTTGTGAACAAAAAACTAAAAACGCAGGATGTAATGAGTCGATGGTCTTCGGCGGGTAGTACTAATTTTAACCTCATGTGTTGTTCGTTGTGCATGGTTGGTCTGGATTCCCATAAGCATCTTTTTTTCGAGTGTGTATATGTTGCTCAGATTTGGAATGGTATTCGAGATAAAGTAGGGATGGGATCGATACCTAACAAGTGGGAAAGGATCTTTGATCATTTGGTGCAAAATGCGAAGTCAAAGCATGCTACTCATGTTATTGGGAAGCTTGTTGTTGGTGTGGCAGCTTATTTCGTGTGGCAGGAACGAAACCAGAGACTTTTTTCTATCAAAAAAAGGAGTGCAGATCAACTCATTGAGGTTATTCTAACAACAGTTCGGATGAAGCTACATTTGATGAAATTCAAGAGCACGAGTCACACTAGAGCTCTTCTACAGGAATGGAGACTTCCTAGAGGGTTGCTGATATATGATGATGAATATGGCTAATGGTGTTGAAATGTGTTTTTTGTAACTGAGTGTTACGTGTCTTGTCGAGTGACGTGTTTTTAAATTGGAGTTTAGCGTCCGTAGAGTGATTGCTCGTTGTACTCTAGTATGGCATGTCATACTTGAGAACTGAGGTTGTTGTCTGCCTCACTTGTTTGTTTTTTGGTTGATTGATATAATATTTACCGGGGTAAACCCTTTACCCAAAAAAAGAGTAGTGTGCATGATCAAGACATATAACGCTTGATTAAACGATGATCGGATAGAATGTAGTTTAAACCCGACAAGTATTTTGACTTGCATAATATGGGTAAACAATTTAACATTCTGGATTTTGAAATTAAAAATGATAAGGTTAAACCCGTTTCGGTTAAATCCCGTAAACTAGTTACACATACTTAACCGTGCACATATTGGCGATATCGGGTAACCGGATAAGTCATGGACAAGTTCTATATGACATTATATTTTAAATAAGTTAAGATATCAGTAGGATATCAACTTGTATGCCCGTTAAGGTTCTAAAATGAAACTATGCCTCATAAGGGCATTTTGTTAATTCCATTCTGTATAAAAGGAATTTGAGTATAATTTAAGTTTAAAATCATGACTATTCTGGAAAAATATTTTATTTATAATATAATATCAGTAGGATATCAATTATATGTGTATCTTATCTTTTATGACCAAACTATGCTCCGAAGGGGCATTTTGGTCATTTTACACATATTTTATAAATTATTCGGGACGCAATTTCTAAGTAGGGGATACTGTAACATCTGACGAAAAACGGGTTCAAAAACCCGCTTCGTTTTGTAATTCAAGTATATATTATAATCATATGTTTCAAATTGATGTTAGTAGCTAATAGTTTTCGTAATATTAATAATATAAATAATAATAAAGATAATAAATAAAGATAATAAATAAAATATATAAATATACTACTTATTAAGTCTAAAAAATATAAAATAAATAAAGTGTGGACCGCGGATCGAACCGGGGTCTGCACCCACACCAAGCACACAACACACCACTACACCACTCACCCACATTTGATGTATCTCCAAACCAAATACTATTTATATCAAAATAACTCTTGCAATCAAATTCAAAGCACCCGCTCTATAAAAGCCAAGCTTGAATCAAGCAATCACCAAATCCGTTTTCCTTTGCAATTAATCAGTCAAAACCGTTCTCTAATCGCATAATTGACTCAATCATCGAGTCAAGAACATTCAAATCAATCGCACAATCATCTCGGCATTTAAAACTTATCGTGCTTGATCTCACAACACATCGCTTATCGTGCTCACATGTACTTTGCTAGTTCATTATATGGTTTGGAATTATATTGCATATATGTTTCTCATATTTGGTTAATGCATGTTTTTATTAAAGATAATAAACATATCATTTTTCTTAATGATTAAATGGGATTCACTTGCAAACTTATGTTGACCCAAAACCCTATTTTTACACATGATACAGATGAACAGGTTTGAAGCATGGATCACGTAGGACATGGGCCTTAGAAGAAAATAAAACGTTACTTGCAAGCTTTGTTTGGAACATTTTGTGTTTGTATGAATTATGTGTTGTTGGAATGTTTCATTTAAATTTGAAAATAATAAATATGAAACTTTTATAATAGTAAATGTCATGAGCTTTGATGAAAACCCAATCATGCCTAAACTACCATATCCACTGCGGGTCAGGGTGTGATAAATTCAAACCTACCTGGTTAGATGAGTGTGACATTCTTGACAACAAGCCAATGGATTTTTCAACCATTGAAGGTGTAAAGGCACCTAAGTCAAAATCATTCCCTTAAAATATCTTCAAGCAGATGTTACAACATCTGTTGATAAAAAGTCAGAAAAAGGGAAGAAAAAAGAGAAAATATCAAATTTGTTTTGTGATTTTTCTGAAAAAAAGAATCATGTCACTAAAAACTGTTTTCTTCAAAAGCTTATGATATAAACAAAACAAGTGTAATCATTGGTTCACCCAATTGCACCATCTGTGGCAGAACAAACCACAAAACTCAAGAGTGTGTTTATCTCAAAAATTTTGAAGTCAAAAGAAATGAGTATAATTCTAAAACACTTAAGAGCTCAAGAAATGAAAAGACTAAACAGACCTTTGTCCTTGTCCAAACATCTGTTACCAAAAAATTGCATATAACCTCTACTCCTAGAGAGGTTCAGGTAACAGATGCACCACCAACAAATAAATTTCCAAGAGGATATGGCCAACCTGCTTACAAGAGTGTACCACTTGGCTATGAGGTCTACAAAAGACCATCAAAACCAAGAGTTAACAGACATCCTCATGGTTATATCATTTGATAGGAAATGGTTACACAGCAGATGTTATCAAAAACTGTTCAAAACACTAACCATATTCCTGGACTTGAGGCTGGACTATATGTCAACCCATCGAAAGCCATCCTGGATTTGGAAACTCACCTAAACTAATTGTTTACTGATGTGCAGGGAGCTTCTACTTGCCTTGATAGTTTATGGTATGTAGATAGTGGAGGCTCCAAGCACATGTCAGGATGTAGAGCCCTACTCAAAGATTTCATGGCACATGGAGGGGGTGATATATCCTTGGGTAACAATTCAAAATGGAAGGTGTTAGGGTCAGGGATAGTCCAGTTGGGAAACTCAAGTTTGAGCATGTCAATCTTATCGACAATCTGAAATTTAATCTTCTTAGTGTATCTCAAATGAGGGACAAAGGCTATGGGTCATTCTTCACTAAGAAAACTTTTCAGATTGTTGGGCCATAAGTGGTTAAATGTCACACCCCGGATTTCCAACCCGAAATCCATACACCAGTGGGCTCGGGAGGGGAGTATTGTGACGTAAGTTGATATCATCATTGTCAATTAAACATAGCACAGCAGAAGTCTTGGAGTAAAATTACTATTACAACCGAATGTTTGAAAATATAAAATAATACAGGCTCGTAATAGAAGATCCACAGGCGGATCATAAAATGTACAAGAAAGAATATAAAACAGACTTTAGGGCAGATCTAAGGATTTGCAAGATCCTCTTATCACTACCGAGCAGCTTCCGGCCTATTTCATATTGTACCTGCAACTTAGCCTTTGATCATTAATGTTTTGCAAGGACATTAATATGTGTGACGACATAGGAAGCACTCAACCCTAGACGATTTAGTACCGATCCGCGATCGGCTGGACAACAAAAGCACTACATGTGGCCACACAAGGACCCGTGAGTGGGGCTCGCCCGTATCCGATAGATCTACCCCTCTTGTTCCGTGGTCAAAGATTAATGGTGCTTAAGAGAGACCCTTGTCTCATATAATCTAATATTCCATTCCATAGCTAAACCATACCATCGAAAACATGTATTTCCCCCCGCGAATTATAAAACTGAAAACATTTAAGAGAAAAGGGGGACATGAACTCACGGAGTCTTTGTGCCTCACACAAATGAGAATGGGCCTAACCCATTTGAGTCTGTAAACAGGACCAACCCGTCCCCTTATTTGTATACAGGACAACCCGGTCCTGTTGTAACTAGTACAATCCCGTCACTAGTCATGAGTGTCATGAAACTCATGCACGTTTCGAAAATACGTGTGTGTTTTGTAAAACCAATATATTTAACATAATCATTTCGTAAACCATTTGAGTTTGTTGAAATTCATTCGTATCATGGTTAGGAAACATAGTTTTCGTTCATCGAAAGTTTGTTTATTTTTGCAAAACTTGCATGTTTTTCCACCCCCGAAAACATTTATAAAAATGTACTGTAAAAAAAGGGGGGTTATGAACTCACCTTGATATCCTTGTGCAAAGCTAGCTTAATGTGATTCAATAGTGTCATTTCAACAACGTGACTTGCTAGCATGCAATCTAAGATATTCCTAAGACGGAATAACTTATATGTTTCTAAATATAACGTAGCTAAACTACGTGTCACCGAGCTCTACGGAATCGTTAGCCAATGATTCAATGGGAAAATGTTGTTGAATTTATGAAACGATAATGTTATACTCGATTAACCCCATTTAGCCGGTGATATTTACTAAGTCTTAGGAACACTTAGTTCCCACGGGTTTAAAATATAAATATATTTATGGAATAGTGTTAGTCGTTCCAAATGGTAGTACATGTATGTAAACAAGTTTTTATATAAAAAGAATACACCTTATAAACTCATATAGTGTGTTCACGTGTTTCCCGAATAGTTGTCATATACGTTGACAGATACTAATACGACTCGTCGTAGTGTTTCGTAAGATGTAGACGTATATATATGCAAGCGTAAATATATATATATATATATATATATATATATGTATGTATGTATGTATGTATGTATGTATGTATGTATGTATGCACGTAAACGTCGCGTATTCGTAATAGTATTCCCGCGTCTTCGTGAATAATTATCAAAATAATTATATAGTGTTATGCTTGTGAAATCGACCTCGTTGGTTTGTAATCAAATAACTTGGTTAGTAATATATGTGAAGGTCGTACGATAACATGTCGTATACCATTTAAACGTGTGAAATAAATATAAAAATAATTATATTTATTTTATAAATTCTTCGAGTTCTAGACGTTGGAAATAAATGTAAATAATTGTATTTGCTTTACAAACTCGTCGAAGACTAGACGTTGACATAAATATAAACAATTATATTCATTCTATAAAAGATCTCCGAGTTTTGGGCGTTTGAAATAAATACAAATAATTTTATTTATTCAATAAAAGTTTGAGTTCTAAACTTGCAATAAATATAAAGAATTATATTTATTTTATATAGATTCTCGAGTTTTGTTGACTTGTAAACCGTATTTTTTGACACGTTATAAACGCGTTTTTGTGAAATGTATAAATCGTTCGAAATGAGTATATACTTTTATATATATATATATATATATATATATATATATATATATATATATATATTATAAAGTTGATTGAGTCCCGATACGTTAAAGATCTCGACAATGCAAGTTGTCAATAAAACTTTCAAAACACAACAAATAAGCTAATAATAATACGTATAAAATTCTATCCAAACTTTAAAATGTCGAATACTCGTCGCGAACAAGTTTAATATATATATATATATAATATATTGTGTAACGAAGTCGGTTCGGTTTTTAATTCGGTATAAGCAAATTTTTAATAATACGAAATGTAGAAGTGCACTACCTTTACTAGTTCACTCGAAATATATATCGTTTCACTAATCATGTCGGTTTGTGCTCGGTTTTACATTATGATTAGATTAAAATAAACGATCTAATGTAATTTTACCAAGTCCCGCGTTCATCGATTAACGTGAGTTGACCAAGTTTGACCATAGTTGACCGCGTTGACCTTGGTTGACTGGGTTAGACCCAAACCTTCTCGTATCCCGAACCAAAAATGAATCGCCAAGCCTAAACCAAATCCGAAGCATCTTGAACCAACCTAAACCATAACATCCAAAGTTGACCCAAGCCGACCCGTTCCACGAAACCTGAACCGAAATAAATCTGACCCGAACCGAACCGTGACCTGAGGTTGATTAAGTTTGACTCGTATCCTGACTTGTTGAACCGAACTGAGACCCGAGACCTGAATTGACCATGTTGACCAAACCTGAACCGAAACACCCGAACCAACATCTGAAGTAAACCGAGCTTGAATCAAGTCCACGCAGCCACACCATCGACCACCGCCGTGACTGTCGTCGAGCACCACTGGTCCTCCATTCATTTTCACCATAGCAGCGCCCAACCCCTTCGATCCCGACGCGAAGCTCATACACCACCGACGCCGATTGCGGCGTTTCTGGCCGCTAGTGCGGCGGTTCCCCGTCGAGTCGCCATCGCGTCACCTGTGTGGTTTCCCGCACCTCCTCCGCCTTGAGTCACCACCCCAACCCCACACGACCACCTTCGTGGCCAGATGATGTGGCTGCTGCCGTTGTTTGCCGTTCGCCACCGCCTCTGAGTGGTGGTCGGCCGTTTGTCTAGAGAGAGAAGAGTGAGTAGGGGGAGAGAGAGAAAAAAAGTGTGGTGATTATGAAAAGTGTAAAAAAGTCTACAAATCTTTGATTGGTTTGAATAGATGTGAAAGGTACAAACTTTCATTATTTTATTGGTTTGACAATATCTTCAGTACTTAAGTTTGGGAGATCAGACAAGTAAATATCATGGTGAAGTGATTTCTCTCAAAGGCATGCTCAACAAATATATGACATTTAAAATAGTTTAATAAAAAAAGAAAAAAAATAAGAGCAGCTTATTAAAATAGATTTGGGGACTTGAAATTTCTAAACTTGTGTTGTCATCTTCTATAAGACAAAATCTTGTATCCTCTTTGGGAGCATTTTAATTTAGATCTATTAAATGTGCCTGTGTTGATAAAATCCATAAAAACATTTAACTAAATATTAAGGTAATTATTGGATTTTTGGCTAAACAATTATATATTATGTATGTTTGTGAGTCCAATGTATATATATGTACGTAGGTATACATATACATATGAAATAATTACATATACTTATTAGCATATATATATTTATATATATCCACAACTAAATTATAAACACGTTAAAGTATCATATAAGTCGAGTGTTCGTTGTCGCATTCTAATAATCTTTACAATATATAGACGCGTGTTAACTTGAAAAGATTGTATAAAATCGTTAATTATTAATTAAATGCACATTAGTAGGATAATTCATAGCATAAATCTAAATAACATACGCTAGTGCTCTAATTGAATTATCACCAACGTTCGCATTCGTTTGTTAAAGTTCCAACCTATTATAAAATTTACATAGTTCACCAACCTGGTGTAACATGAAGTCGAAAAAGAAAACGTTCCTGAACATTTTAGATGCCTTATTTAGTTAAATTGGGTCTAAAACGTCAATTATCATCATTGTAACATTTGTTATGCATTTGTTGATCGATCGAACAATACCGGTTGTCACAATTATCTTATCATAGTTGATAATTTTTCAAGGTTTACATGGACTTACTTCATGCACTCCAAAGATGAGACTGGAGGTATTTTGTAAAATTTTGTAAAATAAGTTGAAAAACAATTTGGCCTGCCAGTAAAAATCTATAGGAGTGACAATGGGATAGAGTTTAAAAATAAGGAGTTGGATGATTTCTATGTGTCAAAAGGGATTGTTAGGCAATACAGCATCCCAAGGACACCAGAACAAAATGGGGTGGTCGAAAGGAAAAATAGAACTTTGATTGAACCTTCTAGAACAATGCTTGCAGATTCCGGTTTACCCTTGAACTTTCGGGCAGAGACTATAAACACTGCTTGCTATGTACAGAATAGAGTTTTAATAATCACAGGCATCAAAAGACTACTTATGAAATTCTGTACTAGGTCAAACCTTCGATCTCCTATTTCAAAATATTTGGCTGCCCATGTTTTATTTTAAATTTAAAAGATTCAATTTCAAATTTGCAGCCAAAGTAGATTGTGGTTATTTTCTGGGATACTCAACCACTGCTAAAGTCTACGGAGTTTTTAGTTCTAGGACTAAGTGTGTAGAAGAGACCTTGAATGTAAAATTCAATTAACTTTCTTCATTAAAAATCCTAGCAAATCCTGCTAAACTGTTTAATTTAGAAAAAAAATACATTTGAAGATGTGTCTATCAAAACTAACAATGCAGGTACACCATAGTCTTCACATCAAGATTATGGATATGACATTGTGATTTTACAATACAAAGTCATTTCATCCACCAGAGCATCAGATGTTACTAACAACTGTGAAAACTTTGCCACTGCTGGATCAACAGTTGGTGATCCTCAAACCTCTGCAAGTTCATCTAGTCAAACCCCTGTTGACAAAAGTCCATTTTCTGTGAACAAAAGTCAATCTATCTTTACCCTTATTCCACCTATACCTCCACCTCCATTCCAAAAAATGTTGGCTCTTCAAAATTGCCAAAAAATGTTAGCTTAGATGATTCCCATCTGCAGCCTTCACCTCAAAATGCCATTGTTCCATGTAAGGGAGATCTAATCTACCTTAAAAGCAAGAACTGGTTGCTGCAAACTACGGTAGTGCAAGGTGAGTTGCTAGATGGTCTGAGTCCAGAGTTGTAGATACATACAAAAAGCAAGAAGAGCTTAGAAAGAAAGATCCTTCAGTTCCTAGGAAGCCAAATTATCAAAAAACAGGTGGTTATCCCTCAACAAACCCAAACACTCAAAAAGCATTTTTCAATCACCATCTTATCCACACTTACCTAAACTAAGCAAAAAGGCAAAAGAAGATGGCTGAAGATGATGAGCAGTTGTTTGAAGAACACAATGCCTGTATTGTTATATCTATCTATCTATCACTTTTCTTCTGAACATTCTGTACGAACAAAGTGAGTAATCTTAGGTTGCGGGGAGTTTGTAAATTACATGCATACGTGATTATATTTACAAAAGTATGTTCTTGAAAACAATCTTTCTATTGTTATGATTTCAAAGTTTACTTAATTCCACTACACTTTTTCATTGTTATCTATCATCTTACATTGATTTCATCTAAACAATCACATGAATATTAAACTTAGATCCTAACACACTACTTTCTGAAAAAGTCGTGTTTCATGCGTTTATTTTGAAAAGACTTAAACTGGTTTTTATTTCTTTATATTGTTTAAGCATTGGATCTCCTCTATGTATACACGAGTATTGAACTGGAGATTAGTGCTTAAACATTTATGCGTTATTTTTCTTGGTCTTTCGTGGATTACCTTTGCGTATATGTGAATATTGAAGTGGTGGTTAAGACCTAAACAATTTCAACTTGTTTTATTTTTCTTTGTTTTTCTTAAATACTGGACTTTCTCTGTGTATCGAAAGATCGACCTGATCGTTAGTGTTTGAGTATTATGAATTGCTTTTGCACGAGACTCAATCGATGAATTTTTAAAGGAATTATTCGTATCAGTGCATTACGTGATGAGAGGATACACCAAAACTTGTGGGGTCCATAGAGTATTTGTTGCTCTAAGAAACAACTTAATATGGGTAAACACTGTGAAAATGGATTGTATAAGCTTAAGTGGACAACAATACTGATAATCAACGTTAGCTGTTTGAGACTTAGTGTTTTTAAGATCAATGATGCAGCCGATATGTCTCAATATAACTGATATGATCCTCTTGCATGTTTTCTCACAAAAATATTACTTGTAAATATTACATTTCAGTATGTTTACATTTCTGCATTAATATTCAAAATCCAAAAAGATTTTCATTCAAGAATCTTCGAACGTGAGCCGGACCAGAGAGACTACTAAGAAATAGTTTGTTTGTGAGAACGTGTGATTGAGCATTAGAATCAAATCTGTAGACACAGAAATTCGTAAATGTCAAATCTAATAAATATTCAGAGCATCGTTCAACGGGGAGACTGCGATTTCACAAAGATGTTATCCAAAACATATTACAGAAGATTACAAATTTCTATTTATGTCTAAGGTGGAGACTGTTAGTGGAGTTTTGGTTTGGCCATAGAGTAGAAATCTCATAAGTGTATCGTATAAATATCTTGAGTGTGTGTATGTGTCCGGACAGAGTTTCATTAGGTGTCGATAGGTTTTGATGGTAATTAGTAGGAAAGTTGATTGGTTGCTTAAATATAAAATGGTGGATGATGATCAAAAAAAGACGAAGGATGATGCACACTAGGATGTTTTGTATACACATCATCCTTATGAGCGTAAGAAAATCATGCGTGAAGCTATATACGATGCATGTGCATGATGTGCATGGATGACATAGTGGTACGACATGAAGGGTTTATTATACACTAACATCAAAGTGCCGAAGTGGTGCGCTCCTGATTGGGAGTCATACGCTCATCATGAACGCAGGAGTAGTGCACTCTAATATCTCATGTCTATTTATACACATAAGTGGTGCGCATAACTTGTGATTCCGAGTTCGAGTGAGCCTTGGAATAGGAGTTTTTAGTAACGAAACTCTGTCCGGTTGTCGTCAACCCTTTATATTTACGTTACATGTACACAATTACATTTTCGTTTTATGAATTCCGCACGTTAAACGAAATTAAACGCAAAACTTGTGTACTTTGATGAACCGTTCCTGAAGTTTTAGGCACCCACTGTGGCGTTCCGTTACTATTGCTCCAAATGTTAAGGGAAGAACCAAGTGGCATCAACCATAGGGGGGTCGTGAGGCATGTCTCAATTTCATCCTTGAGGACAAGGATGATTTACAGTGGGTGTGATGATGTGTGCTCTACTCACGTTCAAGTTGGCATAAGCATGCATGCATACCTTGACTATTTCTTATATACATGTGTTAGTTTCTCTTCTTTATGTCTTTCATGTTTAGTAATTTCCTTATATTATGGTAGATAGTGGGATAAAAAAATTCCCATGATCAGAAAAATACATTAGCCTGACTCTTCTCTCTAAACTTCATTCTACTTTTCTTAAATTTTCTTGGCCAACGATTAATCGTTGGAATCAAGTGAATATCCTAAACTAGTATAAAGAAAAGAATAAAAACAGGGTTGGTGACTTTCGAATTTGTGACCTTTGGAATTTACCAATACAACGCTTTTGAATTTGTCATTGTGCGTTCACTCTAATTAATCTAATGGGTTCACTTAAAAAGAAAATTTATCGCCTTTACTAATAAAATTATAATTAAACTGACCCATACAAGGTGGGTCTGCCCCCAATGGAACTCTTATTGCATCTCAAATCTATACAAAAGCCGAACCATTTTTCTAACTACCCAATCCAACATTTTTGTGACATTGTATCCACCCCCATACAATCTCAAATCCCGAATTCAAACCACTATCACCTTTCTCCACTTTCGGCAACCAAGCATTCAAGCCTTGAATATTTGTAGTCTGCTGTAGAGGGTTGTTCAACATTCTAAGTCTTTGATTTACAACTGAAGACACTATTACAACCCAAGGAAAACATTCCAAATTTGGAAATATGATCAGTGACCGGTGCCATTAAGGCTAGACTTGTAGGAGTTAGTTTATTAAGGAGCATTGTTTTCCTTTTTCCTTTTTTTGTTAAAGGGAGGAGGTTTCTTTATCATTGATTTAATAAATCCTATTAATACTAGTTTAGTTATATGTTTATACCTATCAAATGGTGTGGGTACAAACTCATAAAGTAAGCAATTGTAAATTTTAAAGGTTCAAACCTATAAAATAAGCGATTTTAATCGTAGATTCTAGAAAAGTTATGTTACTAATTTTGAAAATGGTGTAAATCTATCATTTTTTTTCATACAATATGGGTTCCTACGTGTATCCTCTAATAGCGTAGTGAAAATTTTCTACAACTGCTAGGATGGCTGCTGTTGGAGCTTGCTTGAAATTCAATCATGTCCCTTGAGAACCCACATATGTCGATCAACTTACCAACTTGCTTGACTTGTTTAAGTAGCGATTATTTGGATTAGAAGGGACTAAAAGTCCTAATCATAAAATCATTTCTATATTTTGTAAGGAATCTAAGGTATCCCTTGTAATTTATAAAATCCAATTTTATTTTGTTACAATAACAACAGCAGCAGTAGTAGTAACACTTTATTATCAATTCGATTCGAAAGCGAATAAACACAATAGACTGATAAAACTATTCTCGCCAGTGATCTAGTTACGAGACTATTATATAAATTACCCAACCATTGCCGGTTTAGAATTGTACCTTGATGAATACCAAAAACTCGAACCATGGATGTGACAAACGGCTCCGCTAGTAAGTCTGATCACAAGTTCCAAGACACCACAAGATCCACACACGAAAACGAATCAGATCCAATTAACAAACACGAAACGAATCGTGGCGGCGACGGAGGCAGAGGAGCGGGCCGGCTGGCGGAGGCGGCGACCAGTGGTGCGTCGGTGGACGAAGGGCCAAGGCGGTGGTGGCCGGTTTGTAGGAAGAAGGTAGAGCGAGAGGGTTTTTGATTTCTTTTGTGTGTATTATGTTTTCGGTAAACTGTAATTAGGGTTTCAGGTCTAACCTCCATTTAAAGAGCCCTTAACTACACTTTGATCCATACACAATTGACTTTCCCTCCAAATAATTAGTGTTTAACTACTTACTCATTATTATTCGACCCCTTGACTTTGTTTTATTATTAAATAATAAAACTAGCTCTTACTAATTATTATCTGGTAAAAATGAATCATCTTATGTTGAATAACCATTATTGACCCCTATATTTATTGTATTTTTAATAAAATAACCTTTTGATTTACAATCTAAATAATAAATTAATATCCGTTTAAAGAGTTAAACCACACAAATTATTTATGTTTATTTATTTGTTTCGTAAACAATTAATTTTTTCTAGTATTTCACCGAATACTCGTTCTTTATAATTATTCCGCTTTTGTGATTCATAACTTTTAATAATTAAACATCATTCTTCATTCGTCATCCAAAGTATAACTCTTTGGATCGTACCTTAATAGTAACATTAAATAATCGATAACTGGACACCCAATTCCAACATCTTCACTTCACCGAAAGGAACCCAAACTCGAAGCTGCCAAAAGCCCCATGAAGTGATGATCCCAAAAAACATTCTTGAAGTCATCATCTTTGTTTCTCTGCTTCTAATTTTGGCCACTTCGTCACTACTATCAAGGTATCCTCCTTATTGTTAGGGTTCCGATGTGTAATTAAATTTTACACGAATTACAAATTCATTAAGTAATGAACAAGATTTGATCCTTCATATTGTTTGTCACTTGCTACATCTAATTATACCCCACAACACCACCAAACAAGTCTTTCAAGGCAATAGCGTAATTCTTATTCTTATTCTCCAAAATCAAAGTGGTAATCGAGTTTATCATCTTTTTTTGTGAATGGCACATGAGAGTATCAAGGATGTCGTGACGACTTAACTTATAAAAGTTAAGGGCGCAATCATTACTCTGTCATGCATTGGTTGTTTATGGATTTTGGTTATGTTTACTTAGCGCGCGAGTTAGTCGTTCTAGGTCGAGTCGTCACTTACAATCAATCATGACTCGATAACGAAGCCAATGAAATTTGATAAGGACACGTGGATACGCCGCTGATACTTTCTAAATATAAGTGTCCTTGTCAAACTATCAAAAGACTCGTTAGACTGGTCATGAGAGGTTCCGTGTATGTATTGTTTATGTCATTGATCATGGTTTGGATAACGATGTGGATGAAAGTTTGTTAGAAACATGGTGGATACGCCACTGGTAAATCCTATATATAAGTGTCTTTGTCAGGTTTATTAAAAGTGATGTTAAACTAATAATGAGAGATTTCGTGTTAGTTTAGTTTGGTGATTCAAATTCTAAGACATTGTGAGCTTAACATTATCAATGTGGCGTTTTTGAGAATGCTTTTAGAATTTTCGAAGTGACACGGGTTTCAGTTTAAGCATCATGAGTATACCTTATGACTCAGTTTGCAAACTCTCTTGTGTAACAAGTCATCTTCATGACATGGTCTTCTCTTAAGCCACAATGAGTCGCAGATACACCATTCTTGGGCTTCACTAGTAATGTTAGTGTCACCTATGATAGGCTATCACATACATTACCATTAACACTCTTCACTTTTGCATTTCTAGCATTAAAAGCAATCCTCTAATCGGGCATTCAACCCTACCAGGAATGCTACTGCCTCAATCAAAATCTAAATTTTACTGTTGATACATCTTAGCTTGAGCATAGTCTCGGCATCTTTAAGACTCGTATGTAACACTTGTTACCTAACACCCCTAAGAAACAATCCGATCCCAAGATTTAAGTTCCCAGTGTTATTACTAAATCTAACCAATACCACTTACGCTTATGAATAACTCTGCATACCATCCTACACCAGTGGTTCCCTACTAATTTTGGTATGAAATTCTTAAAAGTGTGGGAGACTGTAACATCCGCCAAAAAACAGATGCTAGAAAACCCGACTCGTTTTGTAAATAGGATGTGAAGTGTAATAAATAAAAAATGCGAATTTTATATCTTTATTATCTTCAATAATTTCGTATATTAATTTGATTAAAATTATAATTTTTGGGTTCAAAATATAAATATATAAATGATCCTAAGTTAGTACCGTTAGTATTTATAAAAGGATTTGATTAACTAGGCTAGTAAAATAAGTTAAAGGTAGTTAGGAAGAGGAGGGAGGGACTGCAAATGTCATTTACCCAAACTCCCACCCCTTGTTCCATGCGCTATCACGCGATCCGTAAAGCGATCCTACTCGCCCTAAACGAAAAAACCCATGCGCCACTTCCTCAATCTCTTTTTTTTGCAGTGACCCGACGAACACAACGAACCAACCCGGTAGAACTTTGGATGTTTCATGTCGTTTAACACTCAGCATGACTCCAAACGACATGTCTTGATGAAGACAGTAAATCCTTAGTCTCAAATTGTTTGATATCACTTTAAAACGATCAATTAACACCCAATTTAATCAACATCAAAACTCTATTAAATCCTTCAAGATCACAAATAACCATATTTTAAGAATTTCACAACGTTCACCACTCTCTAAACTCGTTCATAAGAATCACCAATCTGCGAATTCAAGTGAAGATCAAATCTAGGACTCGTATCTTGTTTTAATGATTTCTTCTTCAATACACAACTTTAAAGGTGATTCTTACGTCTAAATCTATTAATTTCTCCTTCAATACACAATCCATTCCTGTGACAAAGGGCATACGAATTCAGATTTGATTCTATGCTAGATTAGGGTTCTTGAATTTCACAATTTGGGGATTTTGACCTTAAGGACTTGTTTAGATGAAATTGATGTTGTGTTACTGCTTATGATCACATTAGATCAGTTTTTGTAAATTTTGGTAATTTTCTGGACATCATATCGATTTATTAGAAATATATTCATGTTTATATAATTTAGAAAATTATATAAAAGCACGAATTTATCAAAATAATTCATCACAATTATTGTTTCAGACTTTTAGAGAAAATTAATAAGTTAAAGTTTTTTATAATGAATATCTTAAATTTTTGTTGATTATTTTATAATAAAAGGGTTAATCAAATTATAAAATGTAATTATTTTTTTTTACAAATTTAACCATTATAAATAAAAATACTAGATTATTGAAATCGTCTAGTTTATAAATTTAAATCTATTGGATGAATTATATAACATTATATAAATATATAATGTCCTAAATATTTTCAAATTATTATTATTTCCAACATCATTATTAATTATTTAGGAATACAAATTAAAGATCTTGTAAAAAGTAGCAAATGTGTTAGAAGTGTAGGAAGAAACAGGGTGATGACATGTGGCATTAGTTAAAAACTAAGATTAAGGGTATTTGGGTAATTCCATGCAAAATTCAATTAATTTCAGAATACTAAGGTGATGCTTGTTTTTTAAGAGGTAAAATATATGTAGTCTAAGGACCACATTTGTAGACATCTGTAGAAGAAGAGATTGACTAAACCTGTGACAAATGGCAAATAACCGGTAATTCCGTACAAACCAATCATTATTTTTTTAGTGCACAATCTCATGTATTTTATCGTAATTTGATTATGTAACCGAGTCGTACGTCATATCATAAGTGTAGGACAAGTGAATCATGCCATAACATATATTGGTTTCCGTTACGACGTGAAACAAATCAAACTATGTCCTAAAAGTGTTGGTAGAAAGTGTTGGGCGTACAATTCGCGGTTGCACTATTCATCTCAGCAAAACCATTGAAACGAAACAGAACAATGAATAACGGCATACTAATGTTATAACTGAGTCCATATATACATGAAAACACTAATGTGGCAACACATCTTGCAATAATACATAACTTTCCGGTGCAACGCCTAAATTACAAAATTGTCCGTTTTGACTAAAAAGGTGACAATTTCAATTCGTCCGCAACATTAACTCGGTATTTTCCAGATTACAAAATTATAACAGAAAACACCTTAAAACAACATGAGGATATCAAAAATACATAAAAGACATCGTTTCCGGTCGTACGAGAAGCAGTGCACAACTTGACCCGAAAGCAATCGATTGTCGAACCAACAAGATTTCAATGGCGGATAGCCTCATACATTGATCCAGAGAGCTAGTTAAGCTTCATTTGGGATCCAAGATCCCTTCAACCATCTTGAGGTTACGGAAATACATCTTCTGGAAATATTCAGCGATAAATATATAAGTGTCGATATTGAGCGAATAATGAAACCGAAAGCGTTTCACCCACCCAAACTCAACATCTACTCGACTAGTGAACTAGTTAACCATATTTTGATGTTAGAAGTGTCCTAAATAAATGTCATAACACTTATGGTAAACAAAAACCAAAGCTTCCAGTACGAAACAATAATTTTCGAATACCAACCGGCATCGCACCAATGAGCGAACTAGTGGTATATTTACCATCCAAAAACTAATACCATCTAGTCAAGGGAACTAATTAACGTTACTTAATGTCCTAAACCCTAATTACTCTCTAATGATGCAAGACCAACCTCTAATTATCATACTTAATTTAAACACCTAAATATCTAATAAATTATCACATGTTATAAAATAATTTACACTTAACCCCCTATATGGGCCCACACCCACTTGATTTATGTTGAAAAATGAAGATTTGGGCATGGTAAAAAGATGTGATCTATACTTGGTTTGAAAGTTCATATAAATCATCATCATGCTTCATTACTTCATTTCACAAAAAAAATATAAGAAACCTCATCCACCGCTACATCCTACCACCACAATCCACCCTTTTTCCACCATTGAACACCACATTGTATTCCCTTTCAAGCCCTCACAAGATCATCTATGGAGTTTGCAAGCATGGGGGAGCATTAGAGCTTTCTTTGGAGCTAATCTTTTACCATATTTAAGCTCCTTATGATATTGGGTTTATGAAAGTACTTGTTGATCATCTTGAAAGTAAAGAAAAATCCAACTTAAAAACTCTAACCTCACCTTAATAATATACTAAATATAGTTTATTATGTGTTGATTATGTGTATTAGTGTTAACTAGTTAACATGATTATGTTAAAGTAAGTTGTTTAAAGTGTGTGATCTTGTATGATTAAAATTTTAAATGATGATTTAAACATGGTGATGTTTAAATTTAAACAAGATCATCAACCTCATGATCCATGAACTTTGCTACAACTTAAAAATGATTTATTACATATATGTGACTATCATAAAGAATAAACACCATGATTTTTGTTATGACCATCTTAAAAAGTTTAGTAAACAAAGTGGTTTAAATTGGAAATCTTGATTAGAAGATATAACAAAAATGATGTCTTAAATGTTTTAATAAATATGTGACGATCTCATTATTTTTAAGTAAGGTTGTTAAAAATATATATTTACAAAAAGTCCATGGAAATAAGGATAAAAAGTGTATAAATCATGCATACAGAAGTGGTATACTAAACTTGAGTTGATGATTGATTGTGATTATTGGTTTAAACATGATTAAGTACGTTTTTAAAACGTGGAAAACACCATAGTTTAGGGGAAACTATGGTCGAAATTTTCTAATAATCTAATCACGATTAAAGTATAATTAACGGGATAATTAATAGGGCTAAACACGATTAGTGACCTAAACCGTCATTAAGGAAGTTTTAATGACAAGAGTTAAACTCTAACCCTCCAAGGATTTAACAAATACTTACATATATTTTTACAAGTTAAAAATGAGTATTATATATATTTTTGGGAATAAAAAAAATATATACGTATACTTTGTCACCATAATTAATGTGTAGAAAATACATGTGTATGTATCTAGAAAGTCTAGGGTATACAACACAAAATAACCAAGCATAAATAACATGAACACATACACTTTTACACAATTCTTGAAACAATAATCAGACGAGCGGACTACGCGGGCAATAGTCGAGTTTATACAATACACCGTCTCGCCGTCGTTCAACGAACATATTGCCAACATGAAGAGCTACTACGACATTTGGGCGATTTTCGACGCGGAAATATATATATTAAACGACGACGACGACGTGTCTAAAAATAATATGTTTTAGACACTCAACGAATATATATATTAGCGATGACAAAATCCGGAAAGTTAGGATGTATAAAAATTACTAAGTGATTTTATAAAAGTATATAAACATACTTAAAAGTATAAACTTAGTAAAAATTTCCAAGTGCAAGATAATAAAAGTTATGGACTCACGAAATTAAGTTGGGCTAGGCCCATTATATAAAAGACACGGGCAAGGCCCAAATACACAAATCATATAATTTCATGGGCTAGCCCAACATATAATTTCATGGGCTAGGCCCGATCACATAATTACATGGGCTAGGCCCAATGACATAATTACATGGGCTAGGCCCAATCACATAAAGACATGGGCTAGGCCTAATGACATAAATTACATGGGCTAGGCCTAATCACATAAAGACATGGGCTAGGCCCAATGACATAAAGACATGGCTAGGTCCAATGACATAAATTTCATGGGCTAGGCCCAATCACATAAAGATATGGGCTAGGCCCAATGACATACATGACATGGGCTAGGCCCAATGACACGCGTGCAAGGCACGAGGACATGTGAAGGGCGAGCCTGTTCACACACGATCTAATAATGAATATATATATATATATATATGTGAAATATATGTATACAAATAATAATCGAACAAACGAACTACCAACACTATAATAAAATTAAGTTGTTCTAATGTGATAAATAACTACACAACAAGAATTCAAGATGAAAAACTTGTACGAGGTCCAACGAGACCTAGGTGTCTAAGGAAGTGAATACACATGTTGGTTACACACGTGTACGAACACTCAAATTCCAATAAGTATGACTTACGGAACACAAAACTTGAGTTCATGCCCCTCCTTTCAAATATTTCAAAGTTTTGTTTTTAAAACAATCAAGGGGAAATACATGTCATAACAAACGGTATGTTAGCTATGGGGTTAGATGATAACACGATCAATGTGTGTAACCAGGATGATGACAAGAGTAACCATTAATCACTTAGTGACCAAAGTGCAAAAGGTATAGATCTATCGAGCTTGAGGCGCGCTCCACTCTTGGTTTGTTAACCCTATAGGGTGCTTTTGTGATCCCAATTGATGTCAAGAGTTGTCTCAGTTTGGTTACTTACTTATGGCACATATGTCAGGGTACTAGCTACACACTGATAGATCCTTAAACTCCATGAATGCTAATAACATACTAAGATTTCATTACTGGATTACAAACAAGACATCTCATATGAAAACAATAACTACATGAACTAGCCAACTTTATGTTGACTTTTCAAACTTACATGTATTTCAGGACGCAAAACTTGAGCCGGTGAAAGACTACGGGAAGTGGTAATGAACCTGACAATGAATGCCATTTTGGAGGATTTGTCTCTTATATCCCAACCTCGTATGGGTATAAAGGGGTTAAAACCTCAACATGCTTTTATGATGAAAAAATTCTTTTGGTTTAAAGTGTAATGTAACCCTAAACCTATACTTTGGATAACATTGTGAACTTGTCTGAACCTTATAACTTGTTTTTGAGAACTTGGAAACTTTGGTTGCAACTTAACATAGATGGCATCATTGTTGATTTTTTTTTGTTTACACAATTGGTTGCAATGATTACCTCATAGTCACACGATTGCGCTTCCGCTACGACCAGGGTGTGACAAAACCTCCGAAGTCTACAAGAAGAAGGTTGTTTGTTTTTTTAACATATGTAGACTTATAAAATAAACTTGTACCGGTGTACAAACCATGGTGATGGGTGGTGGTGGTGATGGACTGTGGTGGGTGGCGGCTGCTGGACGGTGGTGGTGGTGGATGGTGGTGTTTAACCATCAACAGACCTTTGAAGATCTTAGAAGTGGTTGGGCCAAGTCTGCACCAAAAAGTGCCCGCACAGATGTTTTTTTAATAAAACATTTTCGAAAAAACAAACACTCTGTAGATGGCAATGTCTACGCGTAGTCTGCGTGGCGATGGTAATGTCTACGCGAGACAGAAGAGCCTGTGCAAATCTTTTTATAAAAACAAACACCACCTAATTAAAAGATAAAATCTCATGTAACCGCTTTAGGAGTAATTTTAGGAGATAAATTTTTTGTTTACATGATATCCTTATGATCAATAACTAATCTCTGGAGGGGTTTGGTCCTAGAAACCCTGCGCCGACGCAAGAGACCATACCATTCAGAATAAAAACAGGTTGCTTGTTAAACCTTGCGCACCTTGCACAATGGTGAGTCAGACCTGAATGCACAGTTCTTATTAGACCTAGCGTAAGGATAAAGAGCAAAAACATCTTAACTTCATTTAACATCCGTGCGCGCCACGCAAGGGTATAGTTAAACTTGAAGTAAGAGAGCTATCAAAACTCTTAAGTCTGGTGCACAGACATCTTCACACGCAAGTAACAAAGAACTAAGCTAAAAAAATCAAATCTGGTATAACTAACTAGACAGGTGGCATTAGTTCAATGCTCCATAGCCTTAGATCTTCTAGAAGCATTAAATGGCAATCGTGCAGGCCTCATTCGGTTATAACTAAATATGACATGGCAACATATGGGACGTCTATCTTGCACTCAAATGCCAGCTTAATCTTCATGAAGATCTAAAGCATATCACTGTCCACGTGGTTCTTCCCCAACGGTGGATCATTTCCTAATTCGTTTACATGGATGGAATTGAAACCACTAACAGTGAAAAAGATTCCATTATATTCCTGTTGCATCCTAACACCCAAATCTCTGGCTATAAATAGAAGACTTGAGGTATAAGCTATTCATTGACTCCTGAATACTTACACTTCATCCTCTACAAGATGTTATACTTGTTCTCACGCTGGAGTGTGGTCACGGAGAGGACCCCCTTCTCCCCATGACGAGGCTAACGACGGTTTTCAGTTTTGCAGTGATTCCGGAAGAAGTTCTTCACATCGACGATCAAACAGGAGATCAACCTTCACATGCGTAAACTATGTCCACGTACTTAGATCTATCAGTTCGGCGTTTCTTCATTAGCGCCATCCGATTTCTCATTTTTTAATCTTCGTCTCTTATTTGTTTCTTACAACCTTTAGTTTTCATGGTTGATGGTCCGTCGAGTATTCCACGAGGTCCTCGGGCCGAGGTCATGAACCCAGTTCATGTTTTCTCGGGTCGACGCACAAGTGGAGGAAGGATTCTCCAAGGATGCTGATGTTCGTCACGATTCCGGTCGTGTGAACATTCAAGTACCTCTGAGGGTTCAAGCTGAATTTCCTTTTGTTCAAATCACGTCAATATTACCACCTGGTGAGACTCCGATGTCCTAGTTTGTCAAATCTCAGACCGCTCTAAATGTTGTTTATGCGCAACTCTGTGCACAAACTAATGCATTGGCTGCACCAGTGCAATTGCCAACGACTCACGTGCATGCATCACCTGCACCATGAGTGTTGAGTTACGATTCACCAACCAGAGATCGTGTAGCATCACATGTCTCTGCAAGAGAGACAGAAGAGTATTATCAGTCCAAGCCGAGATATGAGTCGAATACCCAGAGGCGAGACTCGATCCATTCTTGTCTGGGCCCGCGTCCATCTTCAGGGCGGGACACCCAGCGCGAAGAATATGACGAAGGTGACAGTGCTAGCGTGTTTAAGCAATTGCCAATGGATCGTGTTGCGTACAAGCCTAAGTCACATGCCATATACAATCAAGAGGCTGAACAAGATTATAATCGAATCTATAGACCGTCTGAAGCAGCAGGGCAATCCAAGTTTGTGAAGGAAATTGCTTTGGCTCCGCTTGAGAGCGCAAAGTTACCTTCCAACATGGGAATATTTAATGGTATGACAGATCCAGATAATCACATGCGCTTATTTACCAGCGCATGACTTATTGGGGGATGGATGTTGCCTATGTGGTGTCATTTGTTTGTTCAAACCCTCACAAGCGCTGCGCGCTTATGGTTTGACGATCTGCCAACAGTTATACTTACTTCCTGGAATGATCTTAAGGAAAAGTTCTTAACTCACTTCAGACAGCAGCATCGATATGTCAGAGACTCTTCAGATGTTATGAACATCTGGCGCAGAGATGATGAAAGTTTGGAAGATTTCATTACTCGTTATAACAAAGAGGTCCTTGAGATCGGTGATGTGAATGAATACCTGATTCGCACACAATTCAAATACGTCGTTTGGTGTGATGAGATGATAAAGGTTTTATCGTGAAGTGTAGGTCTCCTAAAAAGTTAGGAAAAACTTATGGCGGAAGCCAAAGTTTATGCTCAAACTGAGTGCAATTTGAGTTCCAAAAGACCTCCCATGCCTCAAAATTGTCCGCAGGATATGAGAAGAAGTATTGGTAAGAAAAGCAAGAAGAATTGGAAAGAGTCGAACCAGAACTTCCTTATTCGCCAATTGATGCACGTGTAACAATAAACAAAATTACTACTCAAAGGGCGATAAAGCAAGAAAATCAAGACAGATATTGGACACCACTAACAAAGACTCCAGAGGAACTACTCAGCACCGAGAATCATCAGTTTAAACAGCCACAATCAATGAAAAATAAAAAAGGTTAGGATCCAAACCTTTTCTGTGATTATTACAAGGATACTGGGCATACTACTGATAATTGAATAAGCTTGCACACCGAGATAGAGAAGGCATTGAAGAGTGGGAAGCTCACCTACCTGCTTCAAAATGTGCGCAAAGAAGTTCGTCAAATTACTCGCGGTGAAGAAGGCCTAAGTAATAAAAGATGAAGCAAGATTTTGTTAATATGGTGCATAGTGGCCCAGCACGCAAGCGTTGTCTTCAGAAAGGTCATATGACATATTAGTGCAAGCAGCAAGTAATTTTCCCATAGTTCCTGGTGGTCCTCAAGAAGAAAGACCGGTAGTGATAACTGCATTTTTGGCCATTATCGCACCGATTATACGTTTATTGATCCGGGAAGTTCTATAGATATCATTTTTAGCAGTGTTTTAAGCAGTTAGACCCAAAGGATAAGACGCGGTTAGAACTGGTTGATATCCCATTAACTGGTTTCTGTAATGAAGTCATTTTTCCTCTCGGGCAGATCTCTTTCCCGGTCACTCTTTCAGATGGGAAACAGTCGCGCATGGTTTCGGTTAATTTTATGGTTATGCCTGCAACATCTCGGCCCTTGTGCACAAAGGAATTTCAATATGATTACTTCAATTCCTCATGCGGCATGTGGTTTTCAACATAAACTAGTGTGGCAATTATGTATTCAAAGAAAGAAGTTATGACCATAGATGAGGAACCATTGGTGAAAGTGGGAAACCATCTCCGGTTGGTGAACCAGAAAAATGGGTGCTTAACAACAAATACCCAGAGCAAACGGTGTTGCTAGGTCCCGCCATGACTCCCATAGTCAGGGCACAACTTACACAACTTCTTTTTTGCAATATGGATATTTTTGCTTGGTCACCAGCAGACATGACAGGGGTACCCAGGGACATCGTGGAGCATGCGCTACAGACGTTTCCATTTTTGGAACTAGTTGTGTAGAAGAAGCGCTATTTTGGTACAGAGAAAACTCGCGCAATGGATGAACAAGTTTCCGAGCTTCTCCAAGCTGGTATTCTGAGAGAGGTGCACTATTAAACTTGGGTAGCAAATCCAGTTATGGTCCAAAAACACAACGGTGGATGGCGCATGTGTGTTGATTTAAAAATCTGAATAAAGCGTTCCCGAAAGACTGTTATTCTTTACCGGAGATCGACAAGAAAGTGGATTCTCTCGCTTCTTTTTGTTGGAAATGTTTGCTAGATTGCTACAAGGCTATCATCAGATCCAAATGAAAAAAGAAGACGAGGATAAAACAGCGTTCCGCACGAACAAAGGGATCTTTTGTTATACAAAAATGCCCTTTAGGTTGTGCAATGTGGGAGCTACTTATCGACGCTTAATGGATCACGTCTTTGGTGATAACACAGGCGTGACTATTGAAGTATACATTGATGACCTTGTCAGTATGAGTCCAGATGAAGAAATGATGTTGACAAATATTCGAAAAAATTTAGTGTCCCAGCACAAGGTTAACCAGAAATTGAATCCCAAAAAATTTTCATTAGGGATGGAAGAAGGGAAATTTCTGTGTTTTATCATTACACGAGACGACTTTAAGGTCAACCCAAAGAAAGTCGAAGCAATCCAGCATATGCCTTCACCATCAACCATTAAAGAAATGCAACAGTTGGCTGGTCGACTGGCTGCGCTGAACCGATTCCTGGTGAATCACGCGACAAAAACTTTCCATTCATCAGTACCTTACGAAATTGTGTAAAACAGAAAAAGTTCCAATGGACTCCAGATCCAGAGAGAGCTTTTCAGCAAATGGAGGAATGCTTGATTTAATTACCTACTCTCACCACTCCACAAAAAGACGAACCCTTGATTTTGTATCTTTCCGCTTCAGACATCGCGGTTGGCGCAGTCTTGTTAGTGGAACGCGCTGGGGTTCAAGCTATGATTTCTTACGTCAGCAAAATGTTAACCGATAAGGAAACACGATACTCGATGATGGAAAAACTTCTGTTAGCATTGGTTCATGCATCGCGTCGGTTGCGCAGGTATTTCTCTGGCCATGTGATCACAGCTCTTACAAACTACCATCTGGGTCAAAGTCTTGTCTAAACCTGACATCTCTGGCCAGTTAGCAAAGTGGGCGATCAAATTGGGGGGGGGGGACAATATTGTTTATAAACCGCGACCAGCTATCATGGGCCAGATATTAGCCGACTTTATCACTGAGGTTCCGAGAAACAAGGCTCAAGAGTGTGAGCTTGTTCAAAATCCAACAACTATCTCGGGCGAGTGTGTATGGACCCTACACACGATGGTGCGTCCAATGATGATATGCCACGGGCTGGTCTTCATTTAGCAAAAACAATGAAGCTAAATATGAAGTGTTTCTCATGGGCCTTCGTTTAGCAATCAAAATGGGCGCTAAGAATCTAGAGGCACACGTAGATTCCCTTTTGGTAGCCGGGCAAATCAATGGCCTTTATGATGTAAAAGGTGAGACAATGGCCCTGTTTCTTGAACAGGCGAAGTCTTTGATTAGCAAATTTCAAACTTTTAAAGTAATTCACTCAATCACAGTGAAAACAAACATGCGGATGCGCTTAGTAAATTGGCGGCAACCAGTTTCAAACACTTTGCAAAAGAAGTGCACATCAAAGTGCTGAAAAACCCTTCCGTGCCGTTACGGCAAGTTAATGTGGTAGAGATGGGAAATCCCTCTTGGATGTCTCCAATCATCATGTTCTTACAATCTGGGGTACTCCCAAACAACAAAGTGGAGGCAAAGAAAGTCCAAAACAAAGCGCTAAATTACGATATGGCAGAGGGAATACTTTTTCGGAAGTCATATCTTGGACCACTCCTCTGCTGTATCGACCTACAAGATGCACAACACTTGATCCGCGAGATTCATGAAGGGTTATGTGGAATTCATGCTGGCCTCGCATGGTAGTAGCAAAAATCATGAATGTCGGGTATTGTTGGCCAGGCATGTATTTAGACGCAGTCGAGACATTGAGGAAGTGCGTATCATGTCAACAACACGATCCCAAAACACTACGCCCAAAAAATCCTTTAATCCTAGTGACAACAGCATGGCCTTTTCAGCAATGGGCAATTGAGATGGTGGGACCTTTTCCCGATGCCCTAGGTGCTGTAAATTTTATAATCATAGTCGTTGATTATTTCACCAAGTGGGTAGAGGCCAAGCCACTCGATTCAACCACTATGGGTGGTTCGTAAATTTTTATGGGAACACATTATCAGCCGTTTTGGTCTACCTTTGCGCATAGTCGGCGATAATGGCCCCAATTTTGCCTCCGAAGATTTACAATAGTGGATGAGCGAGATGCATATTGAGCATTTGTTTACTTCGGTCGCGCACTCTCAAGGCAACGGACCAAGTTGAGAGTATCAACAAAAATATTGTTGAAGGAATCAAGGCAAGGTTGGGAACGACGCGGAGAGGCTGGGCTGATGAGTTACCAAATATCCTTTGGGCTCATCGGACTATGCCAAAAACTTCCACAGGCGAAACACCGTTTAGCCCTGTTTATGGAACTGAGGCAGTGATCCCAGCTGAGATTGGTCTCCCATCACCCGCATGATCACTATGAAAACACAGAAGAATGACGAAGCGCGCAGACTTGATTTGGACCACCTTGAGGAAAGACAAGAAAACACCGCAATCAATGAGGTCAAATACAAATCAAAGCTTGAAAATTATTATAATGCGCGAGTCCGCATATGTACTTTTCTTCCTGGAGATTTTGTTTTAAGAGATAATGAAGCATCAAATGCCAGCATCCAAGGAAGCTCGCGCCTAAATGGGAAGGCCCATATGTAATTTTTTTCTTGGAGATTTTGTTTTAAGAGATAACTTACAGATATCTCATGGTCAATGTAATCTTATTGACTTTGTACTACATGGCCCTTGCGCCTTATCTTTAATATAAAAAAGTTGTTACTTACATTGCAATGATTACTTATTATGCTTTGTTACAAATGCGTGAAACCACTTTGGGTATACGCACAAACATTACGGTATAATACAAGTCTCATGAACAAAGCCTACCTCAGGGTCATCTGCAAACCATTGCAAGCAGATGGGGTTGTGACTAATTCATACGTGAGCTTATTACCAACTTTATTGCTTTAGCTACACAAAGTAGTTATTTTCACGCAGATATTGTAACTCAAAACATATGCGATGGGTTATTATTTGGAACATGCCCATATCGGGTCAAAAAGTACACCAACATAGTTACATAACCACAAAGACAAATATGTGAAGCTTGTACGGTTTACAAAAGTGGGATTACAAAAAAATGATAGTTTCTCCCCTTACATATGTTCTAAACACAACATGCGGCAGGAAATCAGATACTATTCTTCTGCCTCTTCAACTTCTGTGGCTTTGTCCCGAAAGATGTCTTTCAAGCGCTCAATAAAATCATCATGTTGCAGCGCTTCACTTACCAGATCCATCACAGGTAGTTGTAGACGGTCATACTCCTGCTTCGCCTTAGTAAAGGCAGTGCTAGTATTGACCCCATGGGTGGCGGAGCGGCTGGTATCCCAGGCTACATCTAAAGCACGAGTTACGTGATGAGCACATTTTGCGTAACCTTGGGCATAACCATCATGGTGCGCTGTGACCATCAGCTTGGCCACGACGCTGTCTAGCTATTACTGAATTGAGAATGGATGTTCAAACAGTTGATCAAAACAATAAAAGTTTGATTACGTTCATAACCCCATGCTGTTGTGTCCAGAGCGTTTTCGTTCGTTAACGGCTCAACCATATTTTCTGCCGTAACGCGTGCCGCTTCAGAATCCTCTAGCTTCTGCTCTGCAAGCTTGGCACGTCTTTTGTTTGAGCCTATCTTCAATTCATAGAGTTACATCTTTTCTTGATCCTCTCGATGTTTGTGGTGCAGCTCAACCTTTTCAACATTAGCCGCTTGGAGATCTTTCTTCATCACTTCAAGGGCCACCCTAGTCTCCTCCTGATTATGCAACAACAATGTAAGTTCTTCTATCTCCTGATTTTGTAAGATTAGAGTGGTAGAAATTTCTACCTCCATTGTTCGCTGCGCTCTCCATGAGATTTAGCCACGTCTGAGGTAGCTATGGCTTCTTCTTTCTCCTTGTTCAAGTGCTCTATTTCAGCGCGCAGGCTCACAGCCTCGTTCCTCAGAGATATCTTCTCATTGTTGTCCCTCTCACAGGCTTCTTTCCACAACTTTCGTTTCTTAGCAAGCATGGTATTGGCAGCTTCTGTTTTCTTTTTCTACCCCATCACCGACCACTCCTCCGTTTTCTGTGCGTCGGCAAATTTAGCCTTTTCGGCTTCACTCTTGTCTTTGCACGGCCATTTACGCCCGCTCAAGCACCATCTCTTTCTTCAAAACATCAAATTTTCTTGATCTTTATGCATACTATGCCACTCATGGATTATATTGTGGGTATTGGAGGCGGAACTGGTTGCTAATTGTAAATAAGCGCGATAAGTTTGTTTGTAGCTTTGTTCACCACGCGCTTTCACCTTCACTAGCGGAAAAGCACCCTTAAACCACTCAACCACATTGCTAGTGGCTAAACTTTTCGCCTTGTTTCAACTTCCGGATTGGTGTATAAATATCATCAGCACGTTTCTCCGAGTAGGATCAATAGTAATAGTCACCTGGCCATTTGGATGAATTGGAGATATTTGGTTAGATAGGAGCTCCCCAAGTCCTTTGGCATCGCCCTCTGGCACTTGTTCGGCTGAATGAGTTTCTCAGGGAGCGGTATCCTTAGGTATATCGTCAAAAGGTGGTTCCTGGGTTTCCTCTTCAACCGCAGATTTTCCCTCCGGCACAACTGTCTCTTCAACAAATACGCTTGCCTCCGCATCCTTAGCACTCGACTCACCACCCCTTGCACTCTGCGCCTACGCAGTATTATAAGTGGATGATGGCATTTGTGCAGTCTCTGTGGGCACGGTAGGAATGGATGGTGTAAAGATTGGGATTTCATCTTTCATTGTGTAACAAATGGCCGAAATGGTTAAACAAGACTTGTAAAATATCAAGCGAAAGGTTAACGTTTTACCTGGAGAAAATTTTGCTGCAAGAGCGTCAAGATTAGCGCGCTTCCCTATGGTTTTCTTTCGTGCAATATTCTTGGGCGGTTGCGCAACGATATCATCTTTCGGGAGAGTTCTTTTTTCAGACTTCCTCTTCAATGGTTCCGGACTTGAATCCAAGTCAATCGGGTCATCAGGGTTCGCTGATGGTATCTCCACAGCATCCTGAGGCTCGGATTCTGGGTTTCCTCAAGCTTATAGGCGCAAGGCCTTCTAAGGAATCAGACACCACTACATAGTCAACCCAAGTGTCAGGCACAGGGCACGTACCTTTTGGAGGATCCGCCTTGGTTAGTACAGGCTTTTAGGTGCACTAGCACTAGGCCCTGCACGCCTTTTCTTCTTAGAATCTGGGCCAATGCCCAGGTTCAGCAACACACCTACATCATTGTGCAGCATACACTAAGCAAACCAAAGGATGTGTAAGTAACGAATGGATAGCACTTACCACTACCAAATGGAGGAGCTGTTAGATCTTCATCTCGGGCAACTCAATATTCCTAAGTATATGGGAATACCACGTCGGTTCTTCCGGCTTTAGCGGAACATTTTTCATCCGCCCATTCTCTCTTTGATACGCTGCAATATACAGCGCAACCCCTGCAAAAAGCGCGGGCTTAAGTAATGGTTTGCAAGAAGTGATAACACAATAATTGGACTTACTCTTGTCCCCTTCCATGTACACCGGTTTCTCGCGGCGATCGGAATTCCACAGTAAACTCATTCCTGCGGCAATCAAAGCTCTCTCCTGTAGTTAAACGGCCGGGATCTCTTTGATGCCCGGGGACCATGATTTACGGTCGGGAATAAAGATGGTTTCCACTGAAATATGTTCTGCGCTGCGGAAGTGCATCTTCGGGGGATGACTCCGGCTTTGATATAGAAAAATTTATGTTTCCAATCATGATAAGATTTGGGCAATGTATGTAGGATTTTCTTTGCTTGAATGCTGTGATATCCCGGGTTTTTCGGATAACTTAAACGCGACACTTGTCGAATAATGTATATGCTAAGTATTAAACGTGTACGAGTTAAATGAATACGTGATGTGTGTTGTGTGATTGTTTTAGTTATAGAGTAAGTATGGTAGATATGTACATGAACTGAACCGAACCACGACACGAACCACGACACGAACCAACCTTGATTCATTGTGACTCTAGGAGTTAACAAAGTTTTAAGGTTTAAACTCAAGTCTTCGGCCGAGAACAAGATCAAGCCCAAAACCGCAAACTTATTGTATTCAAGCCATTCTCGGCCGTGTGTGCAACCCAAACCGAGATCAAACCTAAACTTTAAACGCTAACCACTCGGCCGCAAGATCAAACCAAACCAAGTTCTTGGCCGCGAGATCAAGCCCAAACCCAAACCAAACCAACCCAAGTTTCCTCGGCCACGGATGCTTATCCAAACCGTAACCCTTATCATCTTTTGCGCATATATAGATACAGACTCTCAATGCATGTTTCATTCTAAAACACAAACCCTAAGAAGAAAACTGCCGTCGGCAGCCCCTTCCTCCTTCCAACCGATCGAGATCAGCTCCTTTGTTCACCTTTTCAATTGCAAACAAACAGCCCTACACTTCCTTGGTCGCGGCAGTCCTCACTGATCACTTTCCTCGATCACAAACAATCTACTTCATCATCACCTCTCGGCCGCAAGCATTGTTGATCACCGGTTCCTTAACATACTCACGGTTCGATTACCTTATCATTAAAAGTCTAGAATTTATCATATGTTGCTAGATCATAGTCGGGTATATGTGTATTGATTTTGTTGTTCTCGGATTTGCATGATTGAATGAGATGGATGATTGTATTGTTTCGGATTGTTAATACTAGATTTAAAGTTGGAATGTTGTTTGAAAGCTGAATATATAGGCTGTGTTTTGGTTGTAAAAACTAGAAGTAAGAACTATGGTTTGCATGGATAGGTTATTAGTATTAACCTATGATTAGAAATCAGTTCTTGATCGCCTAGGTTAATCGCATGAACGGGTTATACGAGTTTATGATAAAGATATGCTGAAAACAGTCTGCTGAATAATAGTTACAGCCGACTTCATCTGGCTGTAACTCGGTCATTAGTAGTCGAAAGACGGATTTCTGATGTCTACAACGTAGAGATTTGAATAAGGAATCTAATGGCGCTGGATTTATAATTTTCTGAAGTGGTTTGATATTTTTAAAGGGCCAAATAAGTTCAGTAACTAAAGCTGTGAAAATCCTGAAATTTTGTTAGTCGTTTATCGAGTTGGATTTTAAAATCAGTAGGGAGTTGAGTCATGATTTTTGTACAGAAACTAGGTATGGAAATTTCCGGGCAACTCCAACTGGAATTTTGTTAATTGGACGATCAGTGATTTTTAAATAAATTCTTCCGTGGACTGCAGTCAGAAAGCGGTAAATCTGACTGCAGCTTAGTAGATTAATATTTATGGTTAATTGGTAAAGATTTAGGACTTGGAAAAATTATATAAATTTCTATGGTATAAATTTCACCTACTGTAAAAATATTGGAATTTTTGGAATGTTAGAACTATTTTATAAAAATCCTAGAAAACAGCTGAATTATGAGTGCTAAGCTGAAATTGGAAAACTTGTGATTTTGTGCACCAAATTGTGGCATGAATTGGTTTATGTTTATGATAAGTTGTTTGATCACTAGGTTCACATGAGAATACTTGCATGCATGTTTGAGTGTTAGATATGTTGTTTGTGTGTATCACTTTGTGCGTAAATTTCGTGTAAAATTTGTATTGGTGTGTTCACACACTGACTTGAAATTAATTGGTTTGTTAGGACGCAACTAGCGGTCCCATCTCTTATAACTTTTTTGCTACACTAACCGAGCAAATAAAGGTGAGTTCACGGCCCCTAACTTTATCCGGTTTTTAAACAACAGGGGGAGAAACATGTATACGCTCTCAAACTCAATCTCTTTACGTTATACGAATTTAACGTCACATAACTATTCGGTAACTAAGTTAATGTTAATGTAATGTTATGGTCACTAAGCAGCTTTATCACTTAAGTCCTCGTCAATCTCTCGGATCGTTAGTATTGGGTTTAATAGGGGGGAATTATAAGTAGTACTACTGGGCCCGACAAGCCCCATCCGAGCTAGTCGCGCTAGCCGACCGGGTATGGTCAACGGGTGAATAATTTGGCCTAACTTCGCCATGGTCATGTGATAGGCCTGGCAAAACGGAGGCACAACAGTCAGCTTCGATCGCGAACTCTTACGTGACATGACTTTAGGCTAGCTACCTATATATATTAACATTGAACTTAACTACGAATCAACTGTATTATCCCGGGTTGGGGATAATGGAAACAACAACTTAATATTCCGGGTTTGGAATATTGGAAACAACAACTTAATATTCCGGGTTTGGAATATTGGAAACAACAACATAATATTCCGGGTTTGGAATATTGGAAGCAACAACTTATTATTCCGGGTTGGAATAATGGAACCAATACGTTATCCCGGGTTAGGGATAACGGAGAAAACAAACTATAACCGAACAAACAAATTTATGAAAACCTGTGAACTCACTCATCTTTAATGTTGACACTTGTTTCTTTACATGTTTCTCAGGACGCTAGGAGCTCTAGGTGCACGTACATGCATTGAACAAGACATCTTTTATCGAGTCTTATTTATTAATATTGTTTTGGGATTTTTCATTTGTTTTGGCGTTTGTGTTGGCGCCCGCTTCACTACTTATTTTATGCTTCCGCTCAAACTTTAAAAACCGATGCTTCTGTTAAATATTGGTAATATAAAATCTACAACAAGTGATTTTGGAAAACGTATTATCAAATCATATAGAGTCGTTCGACGTACTAGTGTTTCAGATTCTGGGTTGTTCACACGCCTAGCGGTAAAACTCCGCAAGTGGAAATTGAGGGTGTGACAGATTGGTATCAGAGCCACTAGCTATAGAGAACCAGGTTTGCATTAGAAGTAGACCTAAGCTATAGCTGATATCACGACACTAGACTTAGTTTGGCACCGAATTATTATATCTTGTTATGTAATATACCACAACTGTGTTTGGTAGATTATGCCTTCATAATAAGAAATGAAAACAACTCATAACTAACTACACGACCTAACAGGCAATGTCATCATCCTCATCGTCATCATCATCCGACAGACTTACGCCACCAAGGGCGCAGGAAAGGCACCAATGGTGGAACCCATACCACCTTATGGCGTGGAGACACGCTCAGCGGCGAGGAAAAGGCTCGCTCTGGGGGAGGAGTCGTCGTTACGCCCAACCATTGCTGTACCGGTTGAACCGGTTAATCCTGTAGAAATAGGAATTGACATGCTTAGAATCCTGGTGCATACACAACAAAAACAGTTAGAAAGAATGCAGGAAACCATCCTAGCACAAGGGTGGATGATTCGACAACTTACAGGAAAGACCGACTCGCTCGAGGAAGAGCATCGTACGAGCAAGATAGCTCGTAACACCATAGCTAGAGATCTGCGTGCTGAGCAGATAAGGGCCGACTGGCTTGAGGACAGAGTCCTGGAAAATAGTTGGAACATTCAGGAGCTACAAAACCAAGCACTTGCACCAGCACCGGCCCCTCCAGAGCCGGTAGAAGAGGATCCAGAGGAGGACCCTGAGGAGGATCCAGAGGAGGATCCGGAGGAGGACCCAGCTGAAGAAGCTGGAAATGCCGCACAGGATGACGGCAACGACAGTGACTTGGGGGATGGAGACGTAGACGACTGACACGTCTCGTTTATTTTATTTGTTTTCCTTCAGTTTATTTATTTTCCCACTTGTGTTTAAACTTGAGACTTTATAGTGAATTCGTATGTTTGATTTGCACTTTTGTAAGACGTTGAAATTTCAGTTAATCAAGTATTTCTTTGACTATTTAATATATTGAGTTGACTTAACTTAATAATTATTAAAGTACGAAGTAGGATAACTATATTGGATATATAGACTTATCGGGGTGTGTTTGTGTTGTGTTTCGAAGAGCTAAATGGCAACTGGAAGACGTGGAAACCTTAACTTGACTCCCGAAGAGCTAGCTGCCATGATTCAAGAGCACGTGAACGCAGCTTTAGCGGGTGTTCAGAACCAACCGGCAGGTAACCATTATTAAATTTTCGCGTGAAAATCTAATAGTGAGGCTAGTAAAATTCCTTCCTGACTTCCTGTTCTCTGTCAGCAGGAGGGGGCTTTAACCCCTATAAGATGTTCCTTGACGCAAAGCCAAGCAAATTCTCGGGGGCGGAAGGACCCATTGGACTGGTCCGCTGGATCGAAAAGTCTGAATCCGTTTTTGAAATGTGCAACTGCCTAGAGGCCAACAAGGTCAAATACGTAGCCTCAACACTGGAAGATGGGGCACTGACATGGTGGAATGCACAAGTCCAAACACGTGGACTTATAGCTGCGAATGCAATGGCATGGGCCGAGTTCAAGGCCCTAATTAAAGAGGATTACTGTCCACGAGACAGAGTGCAACAGTTAGAGCAAGCTCTATGGAACCACAAGATGGTGGGATCGGAAATTGAAGCTTACACCGCAAAACACCATGACTTAGTATTTCTGTGTCCCGAATTGGCCAACACGGTGGAGAAAAGACTCGAGTTCTATCTCGGGGGTCTGGTTCCGGAAATTCAGGGTATGGTAATGTCTAGTAACCCTGTAACTGAACATCAAGCAATCCGATTGGCTCACAAACTCACCGATAAGGCGGTGGAACAAAAGAAACTGCCAGCACGGGTACAACTGAAGTTGCCCCGGATAACAAAAGAAAGTTTGAAGACTCCACTATTCGACAGTCTTCGTCATCTCATCCGTAGCAAGGGAACCAGAAGCGGTTCAATCATTTCAACAGCCACCGGGGTCACCAAAATCAGCCCGCCAACAACAACAACAACACCCGAACGCAAGCGGCTATGCAGGTCGAAAGCCGCAGTGCAACCGCTGTAATCTCCACCATAACGGCCCTTGTGCCGGGAACCGCTGCCAACGATGTGGCAAGGTGGGACATGCGGCAAAGGATTGTCGTGGAGAAATCATGTCCCGACAAAATCAAAATCAGCCCCAGGGTCAGCAGCAGGGTATAAACCAGGGATGCTATCAGTGTGGTAGTACTGCACACTTCAGAAGAGACTGCCCACAGTTGCGTAACAACAACAATAATGGTGGAAACAACCACAACCACAATAACCACAACAACAATAATAACAACAACAATGGGAACGGTGGCACAGGAGGTGCTAAAGGTCGCGCATTTACATTGGGCCGCGAAGAGGCCAGAAACGACTCAAACGTGGTCACCGGTAAGTTTCCCCTTAATGAACATTTTGCTTCTGTGCTTTTTGATACGGGTGCGGATAGGAGCTTTATATCTGAGTCTTTTAGGAAGAACCTAAATCTCACGCTTAAACCATTAGAGACCCCTTATATTATAGAATTAGCCGATGGTAAATCTGTAGATGTGACCCAAATCGTATCCGGCTGTCAACTCAAACTCGCGGGCCACACTTTTACCATTGATCTGATGACAACTACCCTGGGTAGTTTTGACGTGGTAGTCGGAATGGACTGGCTATCCAACGTCCGGGCTGAAGTTCTCTGCTTCGAAAAATCTATCCGTATTCCGCTCTCTAACGACGAAATCCTGACGGTACAAGGCAATAAGGCAAGCGCCGTCACCAACATCATCTCTTACATGCAAGCGCAGAAGTATCTTCGGAGAAAGAACTCCTTCGCTTTACTCGCACTAATTACCGAACAGCCTAAGGACGAGAAACGTATAGAAGACATCCCTGTCGTCCGTGATTTTTCCGATGTATTCCCAGAAGAACTACCTGGTCTTCCACCACATCGGCAATTGGAGTTTGAAATCGAATTGGCAAGCAATGCAACTCCTATTGCCAAGGCTCCATACCGCCTAGCTCCAGCCGAGCTGCAGGAGCTATCTACCCAACTTCAGGAGCTATTAGAAAAAGGATTTATCCGACCAAGCGTTTCGCCATGGGGAGCTCCAGTCCTGTTTGTCAAGAAGAAGGACGGGACTTTCCGCATGTGCATCGACTACAGGGAACTCAACAAGGTTACTGTCAAGAACCGATACCCGTTACCTCGCATCGACGATCTATTCGACCAACTTCAAGGGTCAAGTTACTACTCTAAGATTGATTTACGGTCCGGTTACCACCAGCTACGCGTCAGGGAGGAAGATATCGCCAAGACGGCATTTCGCACTCGGTATGGCCATTACGAGTTCTTGGTCATGCCCTTCGGTCTCACCAACGCACCTGCGGTGTTCATGGATCTCATGAACCGCGTGTGTAAGCCATACCTCGACAAGTTTGTCATTGTGTTCATCGATGACATACTCATCTACTCCAAAAGTGAAGGAGAACATGCTGAACATCTACGATTACTGCTAGGATTACTCCAATAGGAAAAGCTATACGCCAAGCTTTCGAAGTGTGATTTCTGGATTCGGGAAGTTCAGTTTCTCGGGCATATCGTGAATGAAAGGGGTATCCACGTAGACCCTGCCAAGATTGAAGCCATCAAAAACTGGGAAGCACCTAAGACACCGACGGAGATCCGCCAATTTTTGGGATTGGCTGGCTACTACAGACGTTTCATCGAGGGATTCTCAAAGATCGCACAACCGCTCACTACCCTCACCCAGAAAGGCATCAAGTATGCTTGGGGTGACAAGCAAGAAGCAGCATTTCAATTGCTGAAGCAGAAACTTTGCAGTGCACCCATTCTGTCCTTGCCGGAAGGGACAGATGACTTTGTAGTGTATTGTGATGCTTCCATTCAGGGATTGGGATGCGTACTCATGCAACGCGATAAGGTCATCGCGTATGCGTCGCGACAACTGAAGGTTCACGAGAAAAACTATACGACGCATGACCTGGAATTGGGAGCAGTAGTGTTTGCACTTAAGATTTGGAGACACTACCTCTACGGAACGAAGTGCACAATCTTTACGGACCACAAGAGCCTCCAACACATCTTTGATCAGAAGGAGTTAAACATGCGACAGCGTCGTTGGGTCGAACTCTTGAACGATTATGAGTGTGCCATTCGGTACCACCCGGGTAAAGCTAACGTGGTAGCTGATGCCCTCAGTAGGAAGGAACACTTGAAACCTCGTCGTGTACGAGCCTTACAACTCACTATTCATTCGGGGCTACCCGATCAAATACGCGACGCCCAGTTAGAAGCAGTTAAGGAGGAAAACATCAAAGCCGAATCAGTGGGAAAACTGGAGCGCAATTGGGAAGTAAAGCCCAATGGAGCCCGGTATTTTATGAATCGCATATGGGTACCTCTCTACGGAAATCTCAGAGAGCTGGTCATGGATGAAGCTCACAAATCCCGATACTCGGTTCATCCGGGTTCGGATAAGATGTATCAAGACCTTAAAGCTGCGTATTGGTGGCCCAACATGAAAGCCGATATAGCCACCTACGTGAGTAAATGTTTGACTTGTGCAAAAGTCAAGGTGGAGTATCAAAAGCCATCGGGGCTACTCCAACAACCTGAGATCCCAGTGTGGAAATGGGATCAGATCTCAATGGATTTCATCACTAAACTCCCGCGAACCTTGGGTGGTTGCGATACCATCTGGGTGATCGTGGATCGTTTAACTAAGTCCGCACACTTCCTAGCTATTAAAGAAACATATAAGATGGAGAAGTTGACTCGCATCTACATTAAGGAAGTAGTTTCTCGGCACGGAGTGCCAACGTCCATTATCTCAGACAGAGATGCTCGCTTCACGTCAAACTTCTGGCAGTCACTCCAGAAAGCGTTGGGAACACGTCTGGATATGAGCACAGCTTATCACCCTCAGACTGATGGTCAAAGTGAAAGGACCATACAAACCTTGGAAGACATGCTTAGGGCATGCGTAGTGGACTTCGGAAATAGTTGGGAAATCCACCTGCCTCTAGTAGAATTCTCATATAACAACAGCTATCATACGAGTATTTCGGCAGCACCGTTTGAGGCATTATACGGTCGTAAATGTAGATCACCGGTCTGCTGGGCAGAAGTCGGTGACAGTCAACTCACAGGCCCTGAGTTAATACTTGAGGCTACTGAAAAGATTGTACAAATCAGAAACCGCATGGCGGCGGCACGAGATCGACAGAAAAGCTACGCTGATCAACGACGCAAACCGCTCGAATTTCAAGTAGGCGACCGCGTCCTACAAAAGGTGTCACCCTGGAAGGGTGTAATCCGCTTTGGAAAACGGGGCAAACTTAACCCATGGTACGTAGGCCCGTTTGTAATCTTGAAACGTATTGGACCCGTAGCTATCAATTAGACCTTCCTGCCGAACTCAGTGGAGTTCACAACGTATTTCACGTGTCAAATCTGAAGAAGTGTCTATCAGATGAAACTCTAGTCATTCCATTGGATGAGATCCAAGTGGATGAACGACTACACTTTGTGGAACAGCCTATCGAGATCATGGATCGTGAGATCAAGACTCGAAGGCACAGCAAAATTCCGATCGTTAAGGTTCGTTGGGACTCTAAGCGTGGACCGGAGTTCACGTGGGAAAGAGAGGACCAAATGAAAAGCAAATACCCGCACCTCTTCGCAACTGAGCAGCAAACTATCGATACCAGTAACTAAATTTTCGGGACGAAAATTCTTTCAACATGGGGATGATGTGACAACCTGGAAATATCTCATACTTTCGTGTACTATTGTTGACTAAATTCTAGTGCATGGCACTTGGAAATCTTTGTGTATGGCACTTGGGAACTTCTTGTAAACGAACTAACTCTTTGTGCGTGGCACTCTAAACATGTACGCTACATGCTAAACCGCGTTTACTCAATTTTTGGGACGAAAATTCTTTCAACATGGGGATAATGTGATATCCCGGGTTTTTCGGATAACTTAAACGCGACACTTGTCGAATAATGTATATGCTAAGTATTAAACGTGTACGAGTTAAATGAATACGTGATGTGTGTTGTGTGCTTGTTTTAGTTATAGAGTAAGTATGGTAGATATGTACACGAACTGAACTGAACCACGACACGAACCAACCTTGATTCATTGTGACTCTAGGAGTTAACAAAGTTTTAAGGTTTAAACTCAAGTCTTCGGCCGAGAACAAGATCAAGCCCAAAACCGCAAACTTATTGTATTCAAGCCATTCTCGGCCGTGTGCAACCCAAACCGAGATCAAACCTAAACTTTAAACGCTAACCACTCGGCCGCAAGATCAAACCAAACCAAGTTCTTGGCCGCGAGATCAAGCCCAAACCCAAACCAAACCAACCCAAGTTTCCTCGGCCACGGATGCTTATCCAAACCGTAACCCTTATCATCTTTTGCGCATATATAGATACAAACTCTCAATGCATGTTTCATTCTAAAACACAAACCCTAAGAAGAAAACTGCCGTCGGCAGCCCCTTCCTCCTTCCAACCGATCGAGATCAGCTCCTTTGTTCACCTTTTCAATTGCAAACAAACAGCCCTACACTTCCTTGGTTTGCGGCAGTCCTCACTGATCACTTTCCTCGATCACAAACAATCTACTTCATCATCACCTCTCGGCCGCAAGCATTGTTGATCACCGGTTCCTTAACATACTCACGGTTCGATTACCTTATCATTAAAAGTCTAGAATTTATCATATGTTGCTAGATCATAGTCGGGTATATGTGTATTGATTTTGTTGTTCTCGGATTTGCATGATTGAATGAGATGGATGATTGTATTGTTTCGGATTGTTAATACTAGATTTAAAGTTGGAATGTTGTTTGAAAGCTGAATATATAGGCTGTGTTTTGGTTGTAAAAACTAGAAGTAAGAACTAGGGTTTGCATGGATAGGTTATTAGTATTAACCTATGATTAGAAATCAGTTCTTGATCGCCTAGGTTAATCGCATGAACGGGTTATACGAGTTTATGATAAAGATATGCTGAAAACAGTCTGCTGAATAATAGTTACAGCCGACTTCATCTGGCTGTAACTCGGTCATTAGTAGTCGAAAAACGGATTTTCTGATGTCTACAACGTAGAGATTTGAATAAGGAATCTAATGGCGCTGGATTTATAATTTTCTGAAGTGGTTTGATATTTTTAAAGGGCCAAATAAGTTCAGTAACTAAAGCTGTGAAAATCCTGAAATTTTGTTAGTCGTTTATCGAGTTGGATTTTAAAATCAGTAGGGAGTTGAGTCATGAGTTTTTGTACAGAAACTAGGTATGGAAATTTCCGGGCAACTCCAACTGGAATTTTGTTAATTGGACGATCAGTGATTTTTAAATAAATTCTTCCGTGGACTGCAGTCAGAAAGCGGTAAATCTGACTGCAGCCTAGTATATTAATATTTATGGTTAATTGGTAAAGATTTAGGACTTGGAAAAATTATATAAATTTCTATGGTATAAATGTCACCTACTGTAAAAATATTGGAATTTTTGGAATGTTAAACTATTTTATAAAAATCCTAGAAAACAGCTGAATTATGAGTGCTAAGCTGAAATTGGAAAACTTGTGATTTTGTGCACCAAATTGTGGCATGAATTGGTTTATGTTTATGATAAGTTGTTTGATCACTAGGTTCACATGAGAATACTTGCATGCATGTTTGAGTGTTAGATATGTTGTTTGTGTGTATCACTTTGTGCGTAAATTTCGTGTAAAATTTGTATTGGTGTGTTCACACACTGACTTGAAATTAATTGGTTTGTTAGGACGCAACTAGCGGTCCCATCTCTTATAACTTCTTTGCTACACTAACCGAGCAAATAAAGGTGAGTTCACGGCCCCTAACTTTATCCGGTTTTTAAACAACAGGGGGAGAACATGTATACGCTCTCAAACTCAATCTCTTTACGTTATACGAATTTAACGTCACATAACTATTCGGTAAGTAAGTTAATGTTAATGTAATGTTATGGTCACTAAGCAGCTTTATCACTTAAGTCCTCGTCAATCTCTCGGATCGTTAGTATTGGGTTTAATAGAGGGGGAATTATAAGTAGTACTACTGGGCCCGACAAGCCCCATCCGAGCTAGTCGCGCTAGCCGACCGGGTATGGTCAACGGGTGAATAATTTGGCCTAACTTCGCCATGGTCATGTGATAGGCCTGGCAAAACGGAGGCACAACAGTCAGCTTCGATCGCGAACTCTTACGTGACATGACTTTAGGCTAGCTACCTATATATATTAACATTGAACTTAACTACGAATCAACTGTATTATCCCGGGTTGGGGATAATGGAAACAACAACTTAATATTCCGAGTTTGGAATATTGGAAACAACAACTTAATATTCCGGGTTTGGAATATTGGAAACAACAACATAATATTCCGGGTTTGGAATATTGGAAGCAACAACTTATTATTCCGGGTTGGAATAATGGAACCAATACGTTATCCCGGGTTAGGGATAACGGAGAAAACAAACTATAACCGAACAAACGAATTTATGAAAACCTGTGAACTCACTCATCTTTAATGTTGACACTTGTTTCTTTACATGTTTCTCAGGACGCTAGGAGCTCTAGGTGCACGTACATGCATTGAACAAGACATCTTTTATCGAGTCTTATTTATTAATATTGTTTTGGGATTTTTCATTTGTTTTGGCGTTTGTGTTGGCGCCCGCTTCACTACTTATTTTATGCTTCCGCTCAAACTTTAAAAACTGATGCTTCTGTTAAATATTGGTAATATAAAATCTACAACAAGTGATTTTGGAAAACGTATTATCAAATCATATAGAGTCGTTCAACGTACTAGTGTTTCAGATTCTGGTTTGTTCACACGCCTCGCGGTAAAATTCCGCAAGTGGAAATTGAGGGTGTGACAAATGCGGTGTTGGAACGAGTAAAACCCTATGAGCTTTGAAGTTGGTAAAAAAACTAGGAACCGGTTTACGGTTGGATGAATATCCATCATCCGACATACAAACTCGCAATGCTTTATCCTAACTATCACTTTGGGATTCAACTGGGAAATGTGGAATTTATAATGATCGAGGACGTCTAAGAAAAATTTTGTTACCGGCAACCTAAAGTTCCCATCGGCAAAATGATCAAAAAACATGGTTATATAGCCTGGTGGGGCATTTGCAGCAGTGTCACCTTCGACGGGGTACCGGGCAACCCATTTCTCTAGAAAGCGGAAACCTGCGACAAGTTTCTTGAAGCTATTCTCCGACCATTTTAATACTGGCAGCAACTCGTCGTCTCTTCGCCGGCGGCACCTTTAGGTCTATCTTCGGTCATCTTTTTCGATTAACATGTAAAGCTGTAAATAAGAGGGTTTTGGAGATGAGAATTTTGGAGGGGATGTAATGAGATGGGGAAGTGGGTAAATGTCAATAGCCGAATTGAGTATTTATACTCATCGCATTTAATGCAATGGGGAAATGTGACGCTCCCAACCACCCGGGGACGAAGCCACAGATGACACGTGGAGGTCAAGTGGGAGTATGACAGGTGCCACGCGCACGTGGCTGTTACTTTTCTGCGATTCATTAAATGACAAAGCATCTGACACTGTTGATAGCTTGCCACACAGCAGTCATACATCACTTTCATCCCGATTTCTCTCAACAACTTGCCTACCAGCCTGTCAGCTTTATGAAAATTCAAATTTCTAAAACCTTATCCTGAGCAGTGGTTTTCCTTCACCAGAGGTTTTCTTTTGTTTCTTCATCATAGAGGTATGTAACGACTTACACCCTTTATAAACAATACGCATATGTGATTTTTATTATAGTCTAGTGCTCCACCTACTTGCTAGTTGCACAGAGGAGCAACACTAGACTGGGGGACTTGGAAGGGTATGGTCCTAGAAACCCTGCGCTAGCGCAGGAGACCAAACCATCAGCATAACACAAGGTTGCTTGATAAACCTTGCGCACCTTGCACTATGGTGAGTTAGACCTGAAAGCACAGTTCTTATTAAACCTCCCGCAAGGATAAAGAGCAAAAACATCTAAACTTCATTTAACATCCTTGCGCGGAACCGCGCAAGGGTATAGTTAAGCTTGAAGTATGAGAGCTATCAAAACTCTTAAGTCTAGTGCACAGACATCTTCACGCACAGGTAACAAAGAACTAAGCTAAAGGAATCTTTTCTGTTATACCTATCTAGAGAGGTGGCATTAGATCAAGGCTCCACAACCTTAGATCTTCTAGAAGCATTAAATGGAAATCGTGCAGGCCTCATTCGGTTATAACCAAATATGACGTAGCAACATCTGGGACGTCTATCTTGCACTCAAATGTCAGCTTAATCTTCATGAAGATCTAAAGCATATCATTGTCCACGTGGTTCTTCCCCAACTGTGGATCATTTCCTAATTCGTGTGCATGGATGGAGATGTAACCACTAACGGTGAAAAAGATTCCGTTATATTTCCATTACATCCTGACACCCAAATCTCTGGCTATAAATAGAAGACTTGAGGTACAAGCTATTCATTTTCTCCTAAATACTTACACTTCATCCTCTACAAGTCACTGTACTTATTTTCACGCCGGAGTGTGGTCACAGAGAGGACCCCCTACTCCTCGTGGCGAGGCTAACGACGGTTTTCAGTTTTACAGTTATTTCGGACGAAGTTCTTCACATCGACGGCTTATCACAAGCACCCCACCCCATACGACTTGTTGGGGGGCCGTTCGCCTTTTGAAAGGAGATCAACCTTCACATGTAGAAACCATGTACACATACCTTGATCTATTTTGATAGATCTCGGTCGGTGTTTCTTCAATCTCCATCATCTTCATTGACATTATGTGAGGTGTTTTACACCTGTAATTCCAGTAGATCTTCTTGGTATGGTGTTTTATACCTGCATTTGAGTAGGTGTTCTTCGTATGGTGTTTTACAACTACATTTAGACCTGCATTCATGGTGTTTTACACCTGCATTCCACTAGATGTTCTCCGTATAGTGTTTTAAACATGCATTCCAGTAAACTACATATCATGCTATACGTAATTTTGTTTTCTCTATATAAGTATAGCAATATGGTACTCGTATTAAAGATAAATAAACTCGTTATTATTGTGTTATTTTTTAAAACAAAGTTACGTATAAAAAGTTATTAACGTTCAAAAAAGATGAGTGGAACTTGCATGTGCATTGAGGTTGATGACAGTTTCTTTATTTAAACAACAAAATCTAAAAGACACTATTAGCCCTGATCTAGCCATATTAGTAAAAAAAAACATAATTTAACTTTTAAGCGCTTTTTTATTTCAACCATTAACTAAAAGATTAAGGGCTTAAAATACTTTTTTACACTTCTCACAAAACCACCATCTTTTTACACTAACCCCACCCTAGAAATACATAAGAACATTTATTATTTTGTGAATGTATTTAAAATATTACTCATACAAAATGGTTGTAACCATCTAGTGGTAAAATTAATTAGGTTGTTAAATATTATTTATTTAGAATTAGTATTCACCAAAAAGGGTTATAGTAACTTATATATTTTTATGTTATTATTTCCTAGATAATTTCTATCAAAAAGCATATTTATTTACATAGGCATGTTTTAGACTTAGATAATTATTGGTTAGCAGTTGATAAATTGAATGTTAAAATTCATTATCTCTAAAATGCAAGACTTACAAAAGTGATAACATAATTAATATGATTATTAATCAAAGTAACTTTTATTTAAAAATATTATTCAATATATATATATATATATATATATATATATATATATATATATATATATATATATATATTAGGAAACTTTATACATAATATTGCTTTTACATAAAGGTCTCTAAACCAAGAGCTAAAATCATTTGTTTTGCTATGTTGTTTCCGTTTTTTAGAATATTTTGTTAGGTAATTTTAGGGTAATTTTATCTTTTGGATTTATGCACTTTCTTGTCTGGGCATTCTCGTGGATAAATCTTCACAAACTGTGAGTAAATCTTTATTCTTTTTTTACAATTAAACTTCATGTGTCAAGTATAATCTCTTATTCATTTTCTTGGTTATCAAAGCATGCAAATCATTGTGTAGTTATGTGTTATTTGATTTATTTGTTTATTTAATATATGTGCAAATATTATTTAATTCGTAAGTGCCTCACTTATTCATAGGCTCACTAACACCCGGTTGACCTTCAATTATAATTTATGGTATGTGGGTATCGCCTCACTTATTTATAAGTTGACCATTTCCCAATGACATAGGATGTGAGTATCGCCTCACTTATTTATAGACTGACCCTTTTCTCATGATTATCTATAGAATGAAGGTACCGTCATCATTTAGTCATGCCCTTTGGAGTTCGTGACTTAAGTATTGGTTATTTTATTAGTTGTTGGATGCTTATTATGTGGTATTTTTGTTTAATACATGAGTTGCATGTTTACTTTTAGAAATAAAATAATTTTCTATCTATAGAATGAAGGTATGGTCATCATTTTGTCACGCCATTTGAGTTTGTGACTTAAGTATTGGTTATTTTATTTGTTGTTGGATGCTTATTATGTGGTATTTTTTGTTAATACATGAGATACATGTTTACTCACTAGCTCATTGTAGTTGACCCAACAACCTTTTTACACGTGATATAGGAAATGAGAATTGAAGAAAGCTTGGGTCAAGATCACCTAGGGATTTACCTTTAGAAGTTAATAAAGAGATTTATTTATGTTATTCTTTTGGATAGTTATTGATTAATTTGAAGTTAAAAGTAAGGTGTGACAACTTAAATTGATAACATCTTTAATTGTGAAATATTTAATAGCGTCCTAAGCTTTTGACAATTATCATGTCCCGATCGATAATCCGATGCGAGTCGGGTGTGATATCTACCGTTTTGTTCCCTATATTTGCCTAATTTGTTGTTTATTCCTAACTTACACAAAACCCTGGTTTCGGTTCCCCTTATTTCTCTAATACGAGGGGAGAGCAACCAGTGGCGGATCCAACCCTGTTTGTGGGTTCATATGAACCCACTCGGTTTGGAAAAAACGGAAAAAATTAGTGAGAACTTTGTATGATTTGAAAAAAAAATAGTGAGAATCTATTAAAACCAACCCATGGAAAGAAATTTCTGGATTCACCACTGAACAACAACGATGTTTATGTGTGCGACTTTCCATGTCATAATGTACTCACTCTCATGACTAAACTCCCTTTACCTGATACGGTTGGTCATCCCTGCAGCCAAATTCTTAGGTCTATATGACTTCTCAATGTCCAGTTATAATTTTCATCGTCATTCGTGTTCTATTATATTAATCAAAGTTATTAGTTTCCATTTATCAGATTTTGTTTCGGACAAAATCTTTTGCAGCTTTTGTATATAGATGTAAAGTTACAATAGTTATCCAAGAGAAAACAAATCCTATGAGCAAGAATTCAAATGTGTATATTTTCTATTGGAAAACTATTATTTTAATTTTCTCTGATGATGGAGGAGAATGTCGAAAGCTCATTCATGGATAGCAGAGGTGAAAATATATTTTTTAGTTCATAAATCTCAACACACACCTACATTTACAACCCTCCACATACACCCTAACGTCAAAAGGTGTCATTGGAAACGTCTCACCTTGCTCCATTATGTTGGACTCTTACTAAACTACTGGCCTCATGAATCTTAATTTGTCATGAATGGTACTCCTACATAACTCACAAACTCCATTTTCATATTGATTACGTCAAGTCTCCTAACTACAATAAACTTACATGATTTGGTTGCTTTTTTTTAATCTTTGTCTTCACCCTTACTCGACATCCAAGACTACAAAACTCCAACGAAAACATGCACATTCTAATTTTCTAGATGCAATCGCCTATCCTATTTTTTTCGAGATGCCAAGTTTGTCAGGAACATAATTCTTGTTTGCTTGTAAAAAAATTGACAACTCGAATTTTCCCTTCACGATCCATTATACCTTGTAATTGCGAAAAATTAATAAATGTGATTATGAATTCAAATGGGTTATATAAATGAGTGTTATGTGTAACTGATGGATGCAATATTACTATTCTTATTACGAGCCGCACACCATATCTATACATGCATATGAATATTGCATATAATTGATAAGATGCAAAATTATCCTAGCTGCACACCCATAAGATCTCGCACACTCCCTTGACCGAGAACCTAATTAATTCAACCCCAAAACCCATGTTCACACCTGGCCCATTAGAAACCACACACCCCTCCTTGTTCAGACATCGGATCATGCACATGTGTGAGAGTGTGTGGAATCTTTTGCTTGGTATTTATACCCCATGGTGCAAAACCCTAGAGAATGTTTCCAAACATTCTGTGGCGGCTCTCACTCTCATTCATCCACGCTCTCTCTTACTAACTTTCCCTCTTTAGAAATTCTTTTCTTTTTGAAGATTTGCAACATCAGCAACGTTTTCTTTGGAAACTTTCTTTTTCCTTTAATGAAGATCTCTTCTAATTCGTACACACTTCTTTGTTTTACCAATACAGGTTAGTATGATCTTAGTAAAAAAATTGTGTTTCTTCATTTATTTCACTAGCTAACATATATGTAAATGATAATGTTCATACTTGACTATAATGAACCTGAATGATGTTAGAATTTCGTATGTTTGCAAGATGCTGAAGATTTTTGGCTAGTTGGGTATTAGATCTAAAAGTATTGTTGTTCTTGGGGTATTGGATATAATAGGGCTGTATGATGTTGGTATAGCGGTGATCTTGTGCGATATAGTATTTATAGATTCTGAATAGGGTGGTGTTAGTAATGATTTATGATGACTGGTGATGAAGTTGATTGAATAGGTGTTGTACAATGTGGTATTTGATGACTGATGTTCATAAATAAGTTCAAATTATTATTGATAATGATTACCTGATGATTGTGTGATGATGAATGAATAGACCTGTTTGAGTATGATTAATATGATAGTTGGGTCCAATGTAAAAGATGTGACTTTTGTATGTATGTTCTGATCGTGTAAACAAGCATAGACTACGGCAGAACACCGTGGTCTACGATAGGATTTATTTCACACCGCACACTCATGAAACATACAGTTTAGAGTGCATGTTGTACAACCTTACGAAACACCTCGCACACTAGGTGGTTGCACACCCTTGTAAACCATACACTTTTGGTAACAACCACCTGATACGCAATGTACAACTGCACATTATGAGGAAGCCCACACTGTATTGGGCCACACTCATATGGTAGGCCGCACACTTAAACAGTTCACTCGTTGGGCTCTTTTATGGATCCATGTATATAGCCCACATGTTTGTTTACCTGATACGTGATAACTTGTGTGCTACTTGTTAGATATATGTAGAAAATACATGAATTACTTGCATATAGACCTAATTAGCATTGATAAACATAATGGGCGTGGTTGACCGACGTAACACAAGTAATTTAATCTGCCGAGCTAAGCAAAGGTAAGTTCACATATTTACTAAAAACATGTATTACCGGTGGTTGGGAATGAACCTCACTTTCCCTAGTTTGGGATTGCCGAGTATTCGTATTCCTAGGATGAAATACTGTTAAAACCTATTTATATCATACTAAACGCAACTCTATCACGAAGTCCCCACTTAATATATCGATTAATCGCCTGGCCTGGCGAACATGATATTAGTTGATAGCGCTATTAGGTTTCACTAACCTCACACCGTGCTGGGGAGGATGCATGTGAACTAGTATGCCTTGGCAACCGTTAATGATGATAGACATTGACAAATGGGGCAACAACGATTCAACAGTCGCAAGTGTCGGTATTACACAGTTAGTAGCTTACAGATGGTAGCTCCCCATAACATGATTATAAATGAGTAATTTAACAACAAACGTTTTTGGAATTAAAACTGGAAAAACGTGAACTCGCCAACTTTATGTTGACACCCTACTGCATGTTTTGAAGGTCCTTAGGTACAACTTGGGAGCTTGCATCGGAGGAGTGTAGTGGTTGCATTGAACCTTGGTTGGGTTCCTAATAAAGTCCATGAACTTTTAAACTATTGTTTGGATTATTAAACCTTACGCTTCCGCTGTTAACTTATTTGTTGTTTCTAAACTGTGAACTTTAGTCACTAATCGTACTGGTAATTGATGAACTTGCTTTACTATATTTAATGTTCAATATGATTGGTGGCATTATCCTCATTAATCACACGCCTAATGGTAATACTCCGCACGTGGAAGTTGAGGGTGTTGGTGTGACAAAAGATCACAACTTATCCACATATCAAGATCATATAGAAACTCCATATTCATTGCGTACCTAGTTTACATCTTCAACTTTTCTTCATGTCATTCTAAATCCAACAAATAACCCCACTAGTAAGGAACTAAACCCCCTTAATTCTCATGAACATGAACGTTCTATAATAGTTATTCCTACTATTCACTTTCAAAGCGATTCAGATTCACTTCATAAACCTACAATCAACGATATGGTTTCTCTCTCATGGATTCTATCTAAGACAACCCTCTAGAAAAACCAACCATTAACAAACCTTTCATCTAGGTATTTTACCTATGGGCCTAAGTGTTTAGGTTCATGATGGGCTTAACTCACCATTACGGGGTTAATTACAATTTGTAGCCCTAAGGTTATTTACCAGATAATTAGATTGATCACAAAAGATAAACACCTAGCAAACTGTCACAAAATGTGCATCTACATGGCCAATGGCAGTGGAGCTAGGCCGAACAAGCCCCGTTACCCTTATCCAGGTTTCCTTAAACAAGCCCCATATCAAAACCCATAGGCTTTGGATTTTATTTGATTAATAATTAATTATTAATTTCAAATACTCTAGGCAAATAACAAAATCAATAACTAGCCAATATATTTACCTAATTTAATTAGTATCTTAATTTAATAATCAATCCCGTCTAATAAACAAAATAAGTAAACAACACCTATTTAATATCCATTGTACAATGTGTTAATTATTACAGTTTCCCAAATAATAACAATCAACACCAAGATTTGATAATTCACCAATTATTATCACCACTTCACGCATTTTTTGTTGGATTGTTTAATACTTAAACAATCCCGTACATAGTTGTTGCTCTCGGTGTAATCCTTAGATTGCACCTGATAGTAATGTTGTTGAATGTCATTATTTGGACATACTATTTCAACATCACACCAACAAAGGTTTTTTCTTGTTATTCTTTGATAGCTTGGGAATATTGTCTCTAAAGTGGTTTGGATGACCGCATTTGTAGCATTTTTTGTCATCTTAAGAAAACTTCTTATTCTTGTTTAAATCTTTCTTCTCATTATGATACTTCCTTCTACATTTTCCTCTTTTCTTGAAGAATTTATTGAATTATTAAATCGTCATAGCTTATTCTTCTCCATCACAACTTTTTGCTTTAACATTATCATCTTCACTTGATAATATTACTTTTTTGCCTTAAGTGTAAGAGATTGTTCTTCTCTTTCTTGGGGTTTGAGATCTCATATGTTTCCATGCTCACTTCATGGACTTTAAGATTACCAATAAATTCATCCATTTGAAAAGTGTTTGAGATCTTTTGATACTTCTATTGTGGGTATCTTAGCTCTCCACTTTGGATGCAAAGCCCTATAAAATTTAATGCATAACTCTTGTTAGAATAAGTAGCATTAATAACTTTTAGACTAGTAATAATAACGATAAACCTAGCATAACCCTCATAATCTTTTCATTTTCACAAATATTGAATTGTTCATATTGTTGTACAAGTAATTCAATCTTGTCGTCCATAACTTGAGGGCTACCTTGATGGGTTATAACAAGTGTTTCCAAATATTATTTTCCGTTTAACACATTAAAACTCCTTTATATTCATGTTTAGGCAAAACATTATAAATAATAGATATTGCTTCAAAATTATTTGAAATCAATTTTTAATCTTCACTTGACCACAAGAATACAAGAGTGAAAACTTTCACTTTGGTTTGATCATATTCCCTAGTTGGGACAAGATCTCGGCCACATTCCCATTCACTAATTTCCTAAAGATCTATATCTTTAGCTTTTACATAAGTTTCAAAACATTGTTTTCAACTAGTCGACGTGAATTATATGTGATCATCTCCATCCATGTACCTATACGTGATACGTTTAATTTATGTTTTTATACAACTAGTTGATGTGAGATTTCCCGGGTATCAGACTTTTGTAGGTTGGCTTTAATATACAGAGTAAATTTCATTTTTGGTCTTAGAGGTTTGCTAACAAAACCCATTATGCTCCAATAGTTTAAAATGACTTCTTTTCCAACCGACTACTTTTTTTTTCCAATTAACCCTCTGTCACTAACTCCATCCAAAAATAATTATTAATTAGAAGGGCTTTTTCATCTTTTAACTAATAATGACTAGTAATGTAAATTTGTTAATATAGAGAACCATTTTAGTAATTTACTTAACTTAATATTAAAAATGAATGTTAGTGAAACTTTTGTCTTTTTATTTAAATCACTTTGTCCCTCTTTCTTAGTTCACATCCCTATCCACCACTATATGCCGCTATCACCCCTTCCTGCCACACCCACCCCCACCTTTCTTTTTTACTCTTTACCTCTCTTTCCCTCTATCTTTGTCGGTCTCTCCCCGTCTCTATCTTCTCTCTCTCTCTCTCTTTCTTTCTCTCTCTCTCTCTCACATACACATGATCTCACAACTGTCGACCACCAGAGCACAACAATTTCAGAGCACTACGGCAAAACATCACTGCAACACTGATTATGGACATCAGACCCTAACCTCTTCCCATCAGCAACTGTATCACGCCCCCATATCTGTTTCGGTTAGTTCATCCACTCAGCCCACTTCCACTTCCTAGATTGAAACCTCCACCCCTACCCACTGTTAGAAATTCCCTTCTACTACCCAAGCAGAAACCCCTTTTTCACTCCAGATGGAATCGTTGAAGAAAAAACGTTTCCACGTCATGATGTGAAAACCCTTAGAAAATTTGTGCTAAAACACCTCTGTCTTTGTAGAAACCTAGAGGGGGTGAATAGGTTTTCTTAGAAATTTCTTTGTTAAACACTTGTTTTAGTTAATTTATCACTTGTTAACAACCTAACAACTTGTAAACATTAAACAACAATATATGCAAGTATTCAAAAACTTTAGAGAATGAATAACAAAATTGATTTATAGAGGTTTGAGAGATGCTAACTAATCTCTCTATGTCCTCTCCCCAATCATTTGATCAAGAGTTTTCCCATTAGTTGTCTCTTACATCGGGTAAGGATACCTGTTATATAATCGTCTCAACATACCAATCTAGTGATCACCTTGTACAAACGTCTCAGTCTTTCAAAAGAGTCTTTCAAAAGAGCTGATCACCTTCTACGTCTCGATAATCTTTAGTAGTAGTGATCACCACTATCTTAAATCACTAAACAACCTTAGTGATGACCCTTAGAAATATCTTATAACAATAGCTAAACAGCTCACAATACAAATCTCACACACAAGAATGAGTATTTGTAAGTCCCGAAAACCGATCTATAAATATCGCATGTAGCTTGATTGGTGGCGGAATCACGCAATCAAGCTTGATTCAAAACAAAAGAAATAAGATGAAATAGGAAGATTCAATGATGATTAACTTGCATACAAAAGCTTTGTATAATACAAGTTAATGATAGTAACCAATGAACCATCAAACCCTAATACATCTTTTACTATATATAGCAAAGGTTTAGTCCACCATTACCCTAAAACCGTAGGCCCATAAGCCTTCCCAAGCTCATTCCAATACAAGCAAATAAATAAAACATATAAACTAGCCCAAACATGTAAAATGACTAATGCATAAACCTTACGGGTATAACAATCTCCCCCTAGGTTACTGCATTAGGGCCATTTTCAGCTTGAGGATCCACCACCTGCACTTCCTCTAATTAATGGACTAGCATCCACATACAACCTGCTTCTGATCACGTTTGCCACTGCACTTGTCCATGACTTTGCACAAACTTCATACTTATCGTTTGTACGAATCTGATGCTGCTCTAAGACCTTGATGTCTTCTTCATGAAAGCTTATAAGATCCAACGTATCTGCCAAACAGAAGGAGCTTTCCTTTGTTACGATTACTGCTTCAGCCATTCTTGGATCATATGCCCAAAATTGGAAGTTCTTGAGCACAGCTTTCGGATACTTTGGTGCACCAGGAATGATCTTTTCTTTGTCGTTCGGAGGCCACATCATGTTCCTAATCATTCGTTTGGTGTGAGGATCACGAACTCCAGGACTCTTATTTAAATATGATTCAATAGTTTTCATAGTTGTAAAATTATTCTTCACTTCCTTTCCAGCCTGTCGCGGAATGCCTAACCTTTCCCTCGCTTATTTGGATCAGAATCATAATATGGAGCACGTAGTAAGTTTTTCAAGTCAATCTTTGTCCAAGACTCAAATTATGACTACTTCGAGTAGTATTCTCTATGTCCACTTTCATGAGTAATCAACCACATATCTTTGTTACGATCGAACCTCCAGCTTGCGACCATCGATTTGTTTATGATTTTATCATAAATACTCGATCCCAGCTCCATAATATATCGGTCACACATTTTGTTGAATCCTTTAATTGGAAGTTTTCATCAAGAGGGTTCACATCCTGTTTCTTCATGATTAGCATTTGTTTGTTGCTTGGTTTCTTTGGTTGCAGCTTTCTTTTCTTCTTTTGTGCGGATGCTAGATATGTAGCTAATCCTACTTCCCGCTCTACATCAGCTACGACTTTCTATTTTGAAGTTCAATCATGATGAGCTACATTCATAGGATCATCATCTTTGTTAGCAAATTCACTACCAAACTTCTTCTATAACTTTTCCTTTAAGTTAAACACCACCGACATCAATAGAGTCACATCGCCTTGTAGTTGTTCAATTGTTTGATCTTTGTTGGATACTTGAGCTTGTAGAGATGATATCTGAGCATCTTTTAATGCAGAGTCTTGCTCCAAGATAATCACCCTTTGTTGTAGTTTCCCAACATCCACATCTGCGTCTTCATCGATGTCTGACTACTCAATAAACTTCAACTTGTCTGAAGTAATATGCATTGCTGCTTCATCGTGCTCAGTAAAACCTCCACTAGAGCTACCCGCTTCAAATCACACTCCGCTTGAGCTTTCAAGCTGTGATCCAGCAGTTGATTCAATGTTGAAGAAGTCTGTAATTACCGTATCTTGAGCTGTAGTAATGACTTCAGGAGCAGCTTACATAATGGTATCAGGCTCAACACTGGAAGTTGTGGGTTTAGGGTCAACAGTGAGTTCTGGTTCGGTTCTTTGTTTCTTTGAGATTCCTTTTGAACACATTCTTCATGAGTAGGAACAACCTCAGGAGGAGGGTTCCCGACGTTGCCCTGTAACAAGTAGTGCTTGAAGATTGTCATCGGAAATCAAATTCAAGTCTCTGATGGTCTCCTCTGCTTTCTCAGATTCCATCTGATATAGCTCAATCTTAGCATCTTCTTCATCTATCACCAAATCTTCAACCTCCTGGCTTCTTTCCAACTCCCATAAATGAAGGGTTATGCGGAATTCATGCCGGTCCACGCATGGTGGTAGCAAAGATCATGAACGCCGGTTACTATTGGCCTTGCATGCACCTAGATGCGGTTGAAACACTCCGAAAGTGCGCATCATGCCACCGCCATGCTCCGAAGACATTGCGCCCCAAGAATCCTTTGATCCTTGTCACAACAGCTTGGCCTTTCCAGCAATGGGCAATCGACATGATGGGACCTTTCCCAGATGCCCAAGGCGCGGTGAAGTTCATAATCGTCGCAGTCGATTACTTCACCAAATGGGTCGAAGCTAAACCCCTTGCATCCACACAGCAACTTTAATTTGAAAATTCTTTTGGGAGCACATTATATGTCGTTTCGGATTAACCTTGCGCATAGTCAGTGACAATGGCCCCAACTTTGCAGCTGAAGAGCTATAACAATGGATGAAAGAAATGCACATCGAACACGTTTTCACTTCGGTCGCGCATCCCCAAGGAAACGGCCAAGTGGAAAGCATTAACAAAAGTATCGTCCAAGGGATCAAAACGAGATTGGGTACTGCGCGAAGAGGCTGGGTAGATGAGTTGCCAAGCATTCTTTGGGCTCACCGAACCATGCCAAAAACCAGCACAGGCGAAACTCCTTTCAGCCTTATGTATAGAATAGAGGCAGTAATTCCTGCAGAGATAGGCCTCCCATCACCACGCATGTTAGCTGTGGAAAAGCAAAACAATGAAGACGAGCGCATACTTGACTTGGACTTACTAGAAGAAAGGCGCGAAAACGTCACCATCAATGAAGCAAAGTACAAGTCCAAGCTTAAGAAATACTACAACGCGCGAGTCCGTATATGTACTTTCTTACCTGGTGACTTTGTTCTACGCGACAATGAATCTTCTAACGCTGAACATCCTGGAAAACTCACACAAAAAATGGGAAGGTCCTTACATTATTTATGAAGTCCTAGGGAAAGGCGCTTAAACCCTTAAGTGTTTAGATGGCACAGACATACCTAGGACATGGAATGCGCAACAGCTAAGGCGGTACTACATGTAAATTTACAAGTTCATTATCTTTTGTCTACTCTTTATATGGCTCTTAGAATCATTATGCAATAAAGACAAGAGTTACATGATTGATTTTATCTTAATGTTTCGTTACAAATGCGCGAAACCACTTTGTGTCTACGCGAAAACAACTTGGTATATAATGACTCTTGAACCCTAAGTCACTACCTATGACACGCGCATGGGAGCTGATGTTCATACACGAGTTCGTTACCGGTTTCATTCGCTATACCTACGCAAAGTTGGCCTTTTTCACGCAAATATTGTAACAAGGAAGAAACATTTCATTAAAGATAAAAATATGTAGAAAACCGTGCAATGCGCGGCACAACCAAAGATCCTACAAAGATATTTCATTAAGGATCCTACATTAGTCTTCATCAATAGCGGCCTCGGCTTCTTCCGGAAATATATCCTTCAAGCGATCCACGAAGTCATCGTGGGTGAGCGCCTCGCTCACCAATTCCAACGTTGGGATATCAAGATGGTCATACCCTTGATGTGCCCTTTCGAAAGCAGCTCTGGTATTGACTCCATGATTGGAAGCATGGCTGGAATCCCATGGAACGTTCAATGTATGCCCATTATGGCGCGTAACAACCACTAGCTTGGCCATCGCACCATCTACAACATGTTGTTGCATCCATAGCATGTTGTTGGTCAGCGACTCCACCAACGACTCAGAGATGGCGCGGGCATCTTCGGAATCCTCCAATTTTTCTCACCCGCCTCCACCTTCGCTTTGGCCAATCGCCGCCTGCACTGAAGCTCAGCCTTTTCCACCAAGGCTGCTTGAAGGTCTTTCTTGGCGCTCTCCAGAGCAGCGCAAGCTTAGCATCATAATTGATTAATATAAAAATGAGTGAGCACAAAGACAAGGGGTTACCTCCTTCTGCTCACTGTGTGGGCGTTGCACACTAGCCTCTGCAGCCACAGCAGCTGCCGCCTCTTTCTCCTTCTTCTCTCGCTCCACATCAGCGCGCAACCGGGCTAGTTCATCCCTCAAGGATTTGTTTTCCCTGTTTCTTCCCAAGACTCTTTCAACAACCTGCACTCATCCGCAAGTTTGGCATCCGAGGCATCGGCCCGTCTTTTGCACCCCAGCGTGGCCCATTCTTTAGCTCGCTGATGGTCGGCGTAGGCAGTCTCCTTTGCCTGCACCGTAACTTCACGCGCAGCCATTTCGGCTTGCTCTTTACCCAAGACCGCTTGGGCAGCCTCAAGATCTTTCTTTTGTTTTAGCAAGCCCCGCCATTCACGAACTATCTTGTAAGGCACAGAGGCGGACCTTGCAGCTGGCTGGAGGTACGTGTGGTACGTGGTTTCTTGTTCTTGTTCAGCAAGAACACGTACCTCCGCTGGAGGGAAAGCTCCCTTAAAAAAACTCACGGCATGCCGGCCAGTGAGAAAAGTCTTCTCCTTTCTCTAACTTCCACACAGGGGTGTGGAGTTCTTCGACTTGAGCGGAGGAGTATGACCTGTAATAATAATAATCCCCCGGAGTTTCATCCGGGCGGATTGGAGACTCTTCGGCGGAAGGGTTTCTACCAGAACATCTCGCTCCACCACTGGCTGCTAGCTCCTCAAAATGTGCCCCTTGTGGAGCACCGGTACGTGCACCCTGACGGAGGCCATTCCCACCGGCTCCGCCTCACCAACTAAAACCGCGCCACTAGTTAGCGCTCGTTCTTCCACCACCACCACGGGGTCTTCAAACTCCACCCGCGATTCCTCAACAACAACCACGGGCCGTTCCAGCACCACCCGCGCTTCCCATTCCATCTGCGCGAGTTCTTCCACCGCCAAAGAACCTGCGTTAGTACCCTTACCAGAACCTTCCACCATAATAGGGAGGGTCTCTGCCATAATCTCATCCGGCCCCCAGAATTGCTTCGACAAGCGGATGACCCCAGACTTCACTAAAAAGAATTTTTCCTTCCAATCATGGAAGGACTTGGGGGAGAGAGCAAAATTTTCCGTGCTTGCGCATGGTGCTGAAAAGAATAAAACCCCAACGAACATTGGAGTTGGTAAAAAATACGGAAGCGGTCGACGGTTGGAATAGACCCCGTCGACCGACACAAAAACTCAAAATGCTTTATCCTCACTATTCCCATCAGACTCAATTGTGACTGGTGAAGCCGTAAAATTGCAAATTTACAAGAAAAAAATTCGTAACAGGCAACCGGAAGTTGCCCTCAGCAAAAATCTCTTGGAAAAGGGTGATATAGCCGGCTGGAGCATCGGCGGCTGTCTCACCTTCCTTCGGAAACCGGGTACCCCATCTCGGTGGGAACTTCATACTAGAAACCAGGCGGTCAAAAACAGGCCGGTTCATCTTGCATGCCGACAGCGAGGTCGAAAGCCTCAACGCTAGAGGCAAACTCGGGACCTCTAGACGCCATAACCAGAAAAAAAGTTTGAAAAAAATTTTGAAGAGAAAAAACTAAAGAAATCTCAAAGAATTTGAAGTGAGAGCGTTGAACGATGAAGAAGACCCTAAACGGATGCACCTATTTATAGTTCTCGCATTAAATGCGGTTGGAGAACGTGATACACGGGTGCAATAACAGCCAACCAGAAAAAGACGCGTGGTAGGAAAGTTGCCAGCGATGGTTAGCATGCGCGCGTGGCCGCCACTCTCTTTGTCAATTCATTAATGAATGGCAGGCGAAACGGCTGAGTGCACGCAACAGCTGTCAGATGTCCTTTCAAATCTCACTTTTTTCTCACCAACCACCCTACAACGACAGATTGGCAGAGTTTTGAATTTCAAGATCTTGATTACAAACCGTTTCCTTCACACAAACATTTTCCCCCAACCCTTGTCAAATGTTTGCCATTACAATAACGGCGTATGCAACAATTCTTTTAGTCCAACACTCCTCCTAATTACCAACACGCGCATAGGAGCAGCACTGGACTGGGGGGCCTTGGAGGGGTATGGTCCCAAAAACCATGCGCCTATGCATAGAACCATACCCTCAACATCATAACCACAAGGATAACCTTGCGCACAATGTGCAATGGTGCGCCTTCCTTAGCACAACTTGGTCATATAATGAACCTTGCGCACTCAGTGCAACGGTAAATTAGACCAACACCAATAGGTCACAATGAACCTTGCGCACTCAACGCAATGGTAAATTAGACCAACACCAATAAATCACACAATGAGCCTTGTGTACTTGGCACAATGGTAAGTTACACTTACACGTGCAGGCTACTAGACCCTATGCGGAGCATACAACCCTTTAGTCATAAATCCTAGAACCTTGCATGGACAAGACAAACATGAGAGCACCTCATAGTCTTGTGGACAAAAGGATTTATCCCTACTACTCTGTGCTGGCGGGAAAATGCTGACAGCCTCACAAAAGGGGTGAGCACTAAGAGGCGTTGACCATACTCAAGGGTATAGAGTGGCAGAGTTGTGACGAATGGTTGCTTGGCAGGTTGCGTCTGACAATGTCAATTGAACAGTGACACAAACACCAGATTGTGCACCAACCATATCTACGCTAGTGACTGTTCCACCCTCTCTACTTTCAGGCTGGTAGCAGGTCTGACACCAGAGATGTCTGTCCTTACTGTCTGTACACGTGGCACCATTCAGCGCCCAACAGACCACACCTCCTGACCGAAAGCATTAGTTCCCCTGTAGGGGATATTTAATGTCTGACCTAGAAGGACAAAAAGGATGTCTCTGGTCACTTGGGACGGGACCAAGGCCCATCAGCCCATCTCTCGAGCCCATTAACCTTCGGCTATAAAATAAGTATCAGGCCACCAGGTAAAACCATGAGTTATAACTTACAACCTCTTGCAATCACATTTCCAAGCATTCTCGCTTATTACTTGCAAAGTCCCATACTTATTCTCACACCGGAGTGTGGGCACGGAGAAAACCACCCTTTTCCACGTGACGAGGCTAACGACGCTATTCGTTTTGCAGATTAGCCTGAGTGAGATCACCTCGAGAGAGCAGAGAAGAGCTAACCCCCGTATGCAGAAACATCTTGGTTGTAACATATATATCCCAGATATCCGTGGGTTCAACCGGTGCTTCTTCAGTTTTGGTACAGATACAATCGGTCCAAACTTTCCATGTTTTTCTAACTGAATTCTTCCCAAAAACCTATGCTTCTTTGACGAATCTCTACTTTTGCATACTACATCAAAAATCATGGACCCACAGGCTTTTAAGTTCAGAAAGCTGGTACTTTGATGAGATCTGGGTACTTTTCGTCGATGATCATTTCTAGAAATCAAGGATAGAGCATAAGCTTCTTCTTCTTCTCGGATTCTCTAACATCTTCTTCATATTATCAAAAATGAATGCTGAGAAGTTGTAATCCCATTCGTTTACTAGTGCAACCATAGCAGTTGTTTAGGTTTGTTTTAACAGATCCAAACCACCTTTGTTCTCTGAAAAGCATAATAATATGACGTGCATCAACAGTCTCCAACAAGGTGGAAAGAGCTTCTTTAGTGCCATTGGATGAATCACCCTCGTAGCTCATCTTTGTTAAAGCCTTGATAATCCTGTCTCAATCAAAATTTGTCAGATCATTCGATTTATCTCCAAAATTTAGTACTTCTCGAATTATTTCTTCCGTGACAATGATCTCCTTTCCTTGTACTTTAGCTTCGATCAAATCTCCTCCCTTCTTGACTTTGGCAGATAACCAAAAGTCCTGTATGGTGTCTTGGCATATCACTCGGTTGATCTTCAATGAGTGAGTGAGTTTGAAGTTATTCAGGCCAACGATCATAGAATGGAAGTTTTCGTAGTGCTCTGCTGGAGGATCTGACAGATACGCGGCCTGGTTGTGAAATGTTTCCACTTCCAATTTGAGTTCATCTACGATTTTTTGAGCCATTTCTACACTTGAAACAACCATGCCAAGTTTTATCATTTAAAAAATATCTTAGTTAACTAGTTGACAGGTCAACAAAAGTTAAACTAGTCAACAGGTCAACAAGTCAAATGGGTCAGACTGAAAAGGTCAAGGGGTCAAACAGGTCAAAAAGGGTCAAAGGGGGTCAAAAGCAGTTTGAACTGGTCAAACTTGATTCGAAAGGTCAAAGGGTTCAAAAAGGATTTCAGATGGACCCCTTGTCAGTCATCCGAAATTGTTTGACATTTGGATGGATTCTTGTCAGATTTCGGATGGTTATCCGAAATCCTTGATGTTTTCGAAATTCATCTGAATTGAATATTGAAGATTCGAAACCCATCCGAAATGTATCCGATAGCATAGGAACCTGCAAACCTTAGTAATTCGAATAGGGTGTCCAAGACAGTCCAAAACGTATCTGAAATGCTAAAATGTTAGAAATGAGATTCAAATGATTCGAAATGCCATTTTATTCTGTTTTGAATTAGGCCTATCCGGAACAGTGGGTCTGGCCCAATTTTATCCGAAATGATTGGCCCAGTTCAAAATGGGTGGGCCCAATTCGAATCAGTTGGCCCATTCGAAACACTGATTCATTAGAAATGCTGTGGGCCCACCCATTGCCTTTTTCTTAATAGTAACATCTTTTCAAAATCAACAATCCCACCAACCGAGCAACCTTTTGAACACAAACAAAAAAAACAATAAAACAATAAAATAATATAAGATGAGGGGAATTGCTACGGGATCAAACCGTTCTTGGACTGATTAAGTAACACTTTTCAGCACTTGCCTAATCAGACTGGTCCACACGATTGCAAATATACTTGTCCAGTTAAACTTATCACTTCAATCTTCAATTTTCAACCTCATGACTTGATTTGTTTTAAGTATACTATAACACCAATGTGTCCCACATCATACATACCCCCGTAATCAAGGTAAGCAGAACGATTCATCATAGCGGGTGGGTATACTGAGTTCATCCTTGGTTTCTACAACGTCAGACTTATTGGTGTGTAGGTTAGTACATTGTACATCAAAGTGACCAATAAGATGTCTGACGAGGGTTAGGCAAATACCTTATACGGTATGTATTATTTTTGAAGGACCCGAAATTTTCTCGTGATGAGATTTCCTTCCTTTTAAGGTTTTGGCCCTTCTTTGGCTCTTTTTAAGGATATACTAACTGTGCATGGGTCTGCATGTAATCTAGATGAGAAGGGTAGTCTTGATATCCCATATACTCAACAGTATACAAACCCGAAACCTCAGATGTTGGCTATCTATCAACGTAGGATTTAAGACCATGAAATCATATGCCGATGATATATTACCCACTTGATGTATAGCTTGTTATATGTTTCTCACTTGGTGTTTTTTTGCCTTTTGAGCGATAGGCCTATCAACATATGGCAGTGGATCCTCGCCTTTTCAGCTTCGATACCTTACATGTGTTAATCAAATTCTTTAGCACAAAAATTTGTTTCACTTCTCAGCAAATAGTTCTCCCCCTAGATTTGTGCAAAAGTAGAATGCCTTATGCTCAAATTTAGTTATTTCATTCCAAAAATCTATATAAAATTTTTATTTATTTATTTATTTTTTAAGTACCATTGCTCAGTCGGTGAAATGCATGATCTTTAAAAGGTCCACAAGCTCCTTGAATCTTGAGTTGCTGACAGGTTTTGTAAAAAGATCCGTCGTATTTGCATCAGTATGGGTATGTTCAAGTGTAATCAGTCCTCTATCATAGCACTCTCGAATGAAATGAACTTTGATATTAATGTGCTTGGTTTTGGAGTGAAAGACATGGTTTTTAATAATCTGGATAGCGGCATCATTATCACAATAGATAGTAGTGTTTAGATAAGTCAAATCGTAATCCTGGAGCTGGTGTTGCATCCAAATAACCTGGGAGAAGCAAGTGGATGCTGCAACATATTCTGCTTCAGCAGTTGACAGTGACATGATTTGTTGCTTCTTGCATTGCCACGAAATGAGTATGTCTCCCAAGTATTGGCATCTACCGATGTAGATTACATATCCATGTCTGTCCTTCCAAGATTACTATCAGAAAAAGCAAACAATAACGTTCCAAGTATTGGCATCTAGCCAAAATGAGTATGTCTCCCATGTGTTAATGGTTCCTGATCTGCTTCGAGTTTGAACACCAACAGTTACAGGACCAATAACATTCTCAATAAGGTGGCTTCTCTGAACATGTGTAGTACTGCTGCAGTAGGACCCTGCAAGTTTGACTACAGATTTGAAAAACCTTCTAATACTATCACAGTTTGCTCCCCCGCATTTGATGCAGCAGCAGCAATGTTGATCTGGTGGATCTACAGTGTAGTCAAATGGAATCGGCTCCGGAAACAATGAAGCTCCTTGAAGATTGGGATCAGAGGGGCCCGTGATTATTTGCTGTGTGGGGGCTTCAATGTTGGGAATAGGAAACGGCTCCTGAAGAGGTGAAGTATGATGCAGTGCCATAGCAACTTCGTGAAATCCTGGTGGATCCATCAGTAAGTTTCTTGAAAGCATCTTTTAGAGGCACGACGTCATCCTCAATGGGAATAGGTATTACTGTACTTGAGACATCTGCAGTAACAATCACATCAGATAGAATATTAAATGACTTAAATAAGGAGGAATTATCATATAACCAATCAGGTCCAATTCGTGCATCTTTGGGATTTTCTTCTAGTCAATCCACGTTGTATGTCTCCACGATCTGCCTCTTGATCTTGTTATACACTCGAAATGAGGTGTTTTTAGCATAGCCAATAAAATAGCATGGATCTCATCTCGCTTCAAATTTACCTTTGGCATCCATGGTAGGAGAACATAAGGACAACCAAAAGTGTAGAAATGTTTTACAGAGGGTCTTTGTCCTTCAACTATTTCATAAGGTGTCTTCATGTGACATTTGTTGATTAGCGCATGATTTTGAATATAGCAGGCAGTGTTCGATTACATGTTTCATAAGGTGCTTCTACCCAAAATATCAGTGGAAGGCAAGAATCTATCAGCATCGTTCGATCAGCTTTAATGAGAGTTCGATTACGTCTTTCAGCAACTCCCTTTTGTTGAGGAGTTCGAGCTGCACTGTATTGACGATCAATTCCTTTCAGGGCACATAAATTATTTAGCTCAACATTCTTAAACTCCGTCCATCGAATAATTTTCACTCGCTCGTTGGCCTGGTTTTCCATGAGAGTGGCAAATTTCTTTATCAAACCTGTTTTCTCACTCTTTTGTTCCAAGACAAACACCCAAGTGAAGCGAGAGAAATCATCAGTGATGACCAAGAAATAAGCCTTTCCTCCAATGCTTAGTACATTGACAGGACAAAAGAGATCCATGTGAAGCAATTCTTGAAGTTTAGACGTTCTGTGCACGAGCTTGGACTTGTGAGACTTACGATGCTGTTTCCCACGAGCACATGATTCACATTTTTCGATCTACATGAAATCCTTGATGGGAAAGTTTCTGACTAAACCTCCTTTTACTAATCGATTAAGATTCTTCATGTTCAGATGACCCAGCCGACGATGCCACAACATTGCATCATGTTCGGAAATTTATGAGAACAAACATATAACCCTATCAGTAGGGGCCTTATTCATAACAATGACGTAAGCATTTCCCTAGCGTACAACTTCAATAAAGAGCCAATATTCAGGTATAACAATCCAAGGCTTCAAAACAATGCATCCACTTTTGGAAAAGAGAACCTCTAAACCTTTGTCACACATTTGTGAGTTGTGTTTGAGTTCAGGAACATAATTGACATCTGAGAAGCTGGACCCCGTTTATGACTGTACCTTTCATTGTCATTCTTCTAATTTCCCTCCTACAAAGTTGACAAATCCACTGTCGAAGATTTTGATGTCTTTCAACTGGGAGATGTCTCCTGTCATATGTCTGGAACAACCACTATCAACAAACCAAAGTCTGAAACAGCCCTCCATAGTCGTTCCTGCACACATAACGGGATTAGTGAGAAACTGGAACCCAGACCATTATTGATCTGGGTCGATCATCACTCTTCGTTTATGAAACCTCACGAAAGATCATATGACTTTCATTAGATTTGGAGGTTTGAGAGGATTAGTATTTGACATTTGTGAACACTAAGACTGAGATCTAGTAAGAAATTTGGGTTTCCGGACTTGAGAGTCAGTGTTGTTGTTTGAAACAATTTTGGTTGATGTTGCTTTTAATTTCATAGACTGATTTTGGAAACAATTTCTGTTTGAAAGCTTTTGATTAATCTTCTTTGCTAGATTCCAGTCTCCATTAGAGGGCTTGGCTTGAGTGAATTGATGCCCATAGCGTCGATAATGCGAAGCCATTCGATGTTAGGTGTTCCTAGTATACTAAGGCATGAGAAGACGATAAACACAATTTCTAGCTATGTGCCCCGAAATTCCACAATTAAAAAGTTTTTTCGAGAAAAAGACATTTAGTTCCGCTTGTGTTATTCTAGGGAGCTGATTGGCTCTCTTCTTTCCACTAGGTGTTGATTTCTTATGTGCGTGTCTACTGTTAGACGAAACATGCTCATAATCATCAGCACAAGAGTGAGTATCGATAATTTGCCCTTCAACTTAGGTTCAGTTCGCTTTTGAGGTGGGTTTTTCTTTTGTTTTTCTTTAATAGCATCTTAGGAAATTTCCTCTTGAGTTTTCTTTTTGTGTTGTTTTCTTTTTTTCCATGATCGCATTTTCTTTAAAGGAGCGGATACTCTAGGCTTAGTTTCATTAGAAACCTTTCTTCAGAAACTGAGTTTTCGGAATCAACTGAATTAGTTTCTTTAGGAACCGTTTCATCAGACATAAAGCTCTCAGGATCAGCTGATTCTTGTTTGCCAGATGATGAGCAATTTTTGTCAACAACAATTTAACTATCAATCTCTAATTCAGATTTTGTAGTCATTTTAGAATCCTAAGAAACACATTGCTCATTATCTGAAACATCCAAATTATCAGCAACATTTAAATGTGGCTCATCATCCACTATTAATTGCCCCTCAACTATCACTGACTCTGCACATGCACTAAAAAAGTTAATATTGTCTATAGAATCAGAAGTTGATGCATTATCTTGAGACTTCTCGGATGGAGTTTTCATCGACTCCTTTTCTTGTTCTAAATTATCAACTGATTTATTTGAACAATCTTGAACCTTGTTTTTAACAAAACTCAAGGGTTTTTGGAAATCAGTGGGTCTTCCATTCTTTGGTTTGAAAGGTTACCATGGAGTATAATCGCTTGGTTTACCATACATCATTTTATCATAATTTTATAGCTCTTGTTCAGTAACCTGCTTATAACCCAACCCTTTGCACCCTTGTTTTCCTTGAATGCAAGTTGCACATTGCATAAATTATGAACGGTGTCGCTGGAAGTATCAAACTTCTTTAAGTTCAACTCATTTTGTTGATACTTTCCAGTGAGAAGTTCCAGCTCAACTCTCACAGAGACGCATTCCAAAGTTTTTACATTTAATCTATTCTATAATCATGGACCCAACATTTCTGTTGATTTATGTCCAAGCGGAGCTGAGCTATGTCTTCTTTAGTGTGCCAATCTTTTCATAGAGAATCTTATTGTTCTTTCGAAGACTTATGCACTTAGAGATGGCACTGTTGTAATATTTCATTAGAGCAAAATTGTGTGCTCTCATCTGTGCAATTTTATTTCTACAATGTATGGAACATAAAAGAGAGCTTACCATTTCAGAGAGTGATTTTGGTTCCTCAGTTTGCGCCATTAAGGATTGATGATTGACATATGCAACTTTAGAGATCTTGAGCTGTTCCACATGTGCTGCAACATCTACCCAACTGAAACCGCATTGCTCTTGAGCCATCAAAGCTTTTCCTGCTCCAGTATCTCCTTGACTTGTTGAAGTTGAAGTTTGAGAAGGCGTAACATGAACCATGGATCTCTCCGTATTTCGAGCAGCAGCTGCTTGAGAAGCCTCATATCCTATTGGTGTTTTTTACAATCCCTTGCAAAGTGTCCCGACTCAAGACATTTGTAACATCTCAGTTTTCCTCTCAATGATCCAGTGCCAAGATTCGACATAGGACGACGACCGTATCTTTTCTGGAACTTTTCAGCTTTAAATGCCGCCATTGCCAAGTTCCAAGATGCATCCAATTCTTCTATATCTTCTTCGAACACTTGATGGATTTCAGTTGCTAGAATGAATGGAGGTAAAAGATCACCTGCTAAGAAATTTGTGAAAGGGGATCGGCTCTCCTCTTATGAGCACTGGATCGATTGACTCAGCTAACAGAGGCGAAATTCATTGCTAGCGAGTTGGACAAACAAACAATCATGTATGCTGCTTAAACGCCTTCGATTCGTATTAATAAATTTGAAGGTTACAGACGAGTAAACAACTAGACCGGGCTTCGCCGTAGTCACACACCAACAGGTTACAACACAACACTCAAGCTCCACTATTTATAGGCCAACATGGCTCGCACAAGGGGTGAGTGTGTAGGTAGGCTCATGTGAGTGGTGCCTCGTACGAGTGACAAAATGTCACTTGTACGAGCCACTATGGTCACCCGTACGAGTCATACCAAATATATACAAATGACATTCTAAGCCCTTGTCACTCGTACGAGCCATAATAGTCACTCATACGAGCCACTACAATACATAAAATATGACATTTTCTAAGCCCTATTTACACAACTGACATATCCTAGACGTAGGCAATAGAAATTATGCACCAACAAACTCCCCTTTGGATGTTGTCGTAACGTTGGATAGTATTCAAAAAACAAATTCTTCAAAAGTACTTGACATGTGATTGATGCGCCGTATGTCTATCTGTAAGAGTCTCATGATCGGCAGCCGGCTAAGAAAATCTAACACTTCTCTATATGTTACGTTCTCTGGAATGTTCTCATCTAATAAACAACAGACGTTGTGGAATGGTGAGAACGAAGACTTCTTGATCTGCAAACACAAAAATTTCAAACACATAGAAAAATTTTCAAATCTTACATACTCGTACGACTCACCATTCGTACGAGTCAGATAATCACAAAGACATAGATTTAAGTGTGAACAAAACCCTTATAATTAGTACTTAACAGTTTTTAGGATTTGAATAGACTTGCTCGTATGAGTGGTGCATCGTACGAGTCAAAGAGATATATATTATGACATTTAAGGACAAGCTCGTATAAACGATCACTCGTACGAGTGATGATAATAATCTGACATTTAAAAAGCTTGCTCGTACGAGCCAGTTCATTTCACTTGTTTATTTTTCTGATTTTTGTGAAATTATCTGTTTTTACGACCCACTCAGTTGACCAAGTCCAAGTTAATGACCTTGGTTAACCGATTTCCTACCAAGTCCAAGTTAATGACCTGGGTGGACCATTGTTTGACCAAAACAGATTTCTTTTAAAGATTTAAAGTTTCAAGTTAATGAACTTTTTGACGTTTCATGATATCTTCAGCTATCCTCCAGCAACTGTCGCTTTGACTTGGACTAACGGTGTTTTCATCATCGGTAGACTAAAATCTAAGATAGATTGCTAAAAATAAACTGAAAATCTTTTTAGGTTTTTTTGAAAGAAAGAATGAGTAAATAAAGACATATTTACACATTTTGTGAGTTTTGTGTTAGAGGATTACATCAGTTATTTAGACAAATCACTAGTACTGTTGATCTTAGTAATAACTTTAAGGTCTTAAACATATTTACCTAGATTGCCAATATACTTATCCACTTAAACCTCTACACGTTTCTCAATTGTTTTAAGATATGTTAGGTAATATTTAGGAATATGAAGTAACTGTATTTCCCATCTAAGCATATACTCCCGCATCGAGATTCCCAGAATTTCATCTCACAGGTGAATATATTTATGACATCCCGGCTTTTCAGGTATCTTAAACGCGCTACTATATTGTTATTCATAACTATGCTGATTTAATTTGGAGAATTAAATTACGCACTCGCAATAACTACGCTAACTTTAGTATTTAGGGAATACACAATGTTTGGAAATCCTAACGGGTTGTATCTGAATTTCGTGCTACATGTTATTAGACATTTATGAATAATTGTCGAGTCGTATTATGTGTAGTTATTTATCAGATTATAATGATCGGTTAGTAAATTCTATTTATAAGCCAAACTGAACCAAGCTTGTGAAACGTTTCGACTTCGCGACCAAGCAAACCCAAACCGCCACCCACACCCCCTTGCGAACACAACCCAACCTGCCACCCCTCCCTTGCGGCCCAAGGGCAAGCCCAAACCGCCCCTTGCCCCTTATGTATACGTATGTATGCATGGGGTGTTCAAAAAAAAAAACTCAAAACCCTAATCCCCTAGAAGTGTGTGACGGCAGCCCCCCCTCTCTCGGTCACGCAAACCCTACAACTCTCGGATCGATCCCAAGCTTGTCCCGGTTCGCAAGTTGTCTTCGTTTAAGGTTAGGGTTTTTCGATTTTGTTATGATTCATGTGATGATCTTCCGTAGGATTAATATGATTATGTGCTCGTATGATTGTTGTTATGAAAAGTGTTGTGGTGTATGATTAGTTCGGATGAATATGCAAATCTTTGCGGTTGTGATGATATGTTTAAGTATTAAAATTGTAGGCTGCGTTTTATCCATAAAGATCATGATATATATTTAGGGTTTGCATGAATATTGATATATTAGATGATATTTGACAAGTTAACCTGCTGTTAATCAATACAACTAAGCGTCATGGCCGTTTACACATGTTTTAATGCGATAAAGTCGAAAACAGTAAGCTGATTGACATTTACAGCCAACTTCAGTTGGCTGTAACCTGATCATCATTTATTGAAAAGTGGATTTTATGAAGTCTAAAACGTGTATTTTTGAAAAACACTTCAAATGGCGTAGGATTCATATTTTTCTGAGGTTGTTTGCTATTTTTAAATGGTCATTTAGTGCAGCAGCTGAAGCTGCGTAAATTCTGCAGAATTTGCAGGTTGTTTATCGAGTCGGATCTCATAGTCTGTATGGGGTTAGGTCACGAAATCTGTACAGTAACTAGAGACGGGAGTTTCCGAAAATCTCCCACTGGAATTTGGTTTATCGGATGAACGATGATTTTTAAATGATTTTTCTCGTGGACTGCAGTCAGAAAGCGACGAATCTGACTGCAGCCTAGTATATAAATGTTTTTAAATAATTGGTAAAGATTTAGTATTTGAAAATTTTACACAAAATTCTACAGTCTAATTGACACCTCCTGTTAAAAAAATTGGAATTTTTGGAATGTTGGAACTATTTTATAAAAATTCTCGAAAACAGCCCAGTTATGAGTGTACAAGCTGAAACATGATAACTTACGTTTGTGTGTATCTAAATGTTGTATGAGTTATCCTGTGTTTATGAAAAGTTGGTTTGATCGTTATTTTGTATGGTGATAATTTGCATACATGATTATGGTTTCGAATTGGTTATTACGTGTGCCGTACTGTGTGTTAGTTATGCGTAGGGTTTTGTGTAAGTGTGTTCACACACTAACTTTGAATCGGTTGACATATTAGGACGCGATTAGCGGTTCCATCATTAGCTTCTTTTGCGATTATTTAACGAGAAATTTAAGGTGAGTTCATGGCCCCTATTTTATCCGGTTTTGAACAACAGGGGAGAAACATGTATACGCTCTACAACTCAATCTTTTACGTTATGCGAAATTAACACCGTTAACTATTCGGTAACTAAGTTAATGTTAATGTATGTTATGGTCACTAAGTAGCTTTATCACGGAAGTCCTCAATCAGCTCTCGGATCGTTAGTGTTGGGTTAGATAGCGGGAAAATTATAGTAGTACTACTGGGTCCGACAAGCCCCACCCGAGCTAGTCGCGCTAGCCGACCAGGAATGGTCAAGGGGTGATTAATTTGGCCTAACTTTCGCCATGGTCAGTTATAGACCTGGCAACACAGAGGCAACAACATTCAGCTTCGATCGCGAACTCTTACGTGACATAACTTTAGGCTCGCTACCTACATGTTAACATTGAACTTATTTACGAACCAACCTTATTATTCCAGGTTAGGAATAATGGAACTATGTCGTTATCCCGGGTTAGGGATAACGGGGGAATTCAATCTTTTAAACCGAACTTATAAAAACCTGTGAACTCACTCTTCTTTAATGTTGACACTTGTTTCTTTGCATGTTTCTCAGGACTCTAGGAGCGCTAGGTGCACTCACTTGCATTTGATCAAGGCATTTTTATCGAGTCTTTATTTACGGTTATTTTTGGGATTTTGGTTTTGGCGTTTATGTTGGCGCCCGTTACTTTATTTTAATGCTTCCGCTAAACTTGGAAACCTTGAAATTTTGAAAATGACTATGCATGTTTACAACAAATGTTTTTGGAAAACGTTTAAATAAATCATATAGAGTCGTTCGACATTGCTAGTGTCTGAGATTCTGGTTTGATCACACGCCTCGCGATATCAAAGTTGTCTACCCAACTTCAAGAATTGTTGGAAAAAGGATTTATCCGACCCAGTACTTCGCCATGGGGAGCTCCGGTCCTTTTTGTCAATAAGAAGGACGGGACCTTCCGCATGTGCATCGACTACAGGGAACTCAATAAGGTTACCGTCAAGAACCGATACCATTACCTTGCATCGACGATCTTTTCGACCAGCTTCAGGGGTCAAGCTACTACTCCAAGATTGATCTACGGTCCGGTTATCACTAGCTACGCGTAAGGAAGGAGGATATCTCCAAGACGGCATTTCACACTCGGTATGGCCATTACGAGTTCTTGGTCATGCCCTTCGGTCTCACCAATGCACCCGCGGTGTTCATGGACCTCATGAACCGCGTGTGTTAGCCGTATCTCGACAAGTTTGCCATCGTGTTCATCGATGATATACCCATCTACTCTAAGGATGAAGAAGAACATGCTGAGCATCAGCGGTTATTGCTGGAACTACTTCAACAGGAGAAACTATATGCCAAGTTTTCGAAGTGTATTTCTAGATTCGGGAAGTTCAGTTCCTCGGGCATATCGTGAATGAAAAGGGTATACACGTTGATCCCGCCAAGATCGATGCTATCAAGAACTGGGAAGCACCTAGGACACCGACAGAGATCCTCCAATTTTTGGGTTTGGCTGGTTACTACAGACGTTTCATCGAGGGATTTTCCAAGATCGCACAACCGCTTACCACTCTCACTTAGAAGGGCACCAAGTATGCTTGGGGTGACAAACAGGAAGCAGCATTTCAATTACTGAAGCAGAAGCTTTGCAGTGCGCCCATTTTGTCCTTGCCAGAGGGGACAAATGATTTTGTGGTATATTGTGATGCTTCCATTCAGGGATTGGGATGTGTGCTCATGCAACGTGAAAAGGTAATCGCGTATGCATCCCGACAGTTGAAGGTCAACGAGAAGAACTACACGACACATGACTTGGAATTGGGAGCAGTTGTGTTTGCACTTAAGATTGGAGACACTACCTATATGGAACAAGGTGCACAATCTACTCGGATCACAAGAGCCTCCAGCATATTTTTGACCAGAAGGAGTTGAACATGCGACAGCGTCGCTTGGTCGAACTCCTGAACGATTATGAATGTGCCATTCGGTATCACCCAGGTAAAGCTAACGTGGTAACTGATGCCCTCAGTCGGAAGGAGCACTTGAAACCTCGTCGGGTACGAGCACTATAGTTCACAATTCATTCTGGGTTACCCTAACAGATACGCACGCGCAGCTAGAAGTAGTTAAGGAAGAGAACATCAAGGCCGAATCTGTGGGAAAGATGGAACTCGATTGGGAAGTGAAACCCAATGGTACCCGGTATTTCACGAATCTTATATGGGTACCTCTCTACGGAAACCTCAAGAAGCTAGTTATGGACGAAGCTCACAAATCCCGATATTCTGTCCATCCTAGTTCGGATAAGATGTATCAAGACCTTAAAGCCGCGTACTGGTGGCCCAACATGAAAGCGGATATAGCCACCTATGTGAGCAAGTGTTTGACTTGTGCGAAAACCAAGGTGGAATACCAGAAGCCATCAGGGCTACTTCAACAACCTGAGATCCCAGTGTGGAAATGGGATCAGATCTCGATGGACTTTATCACTAAACTCCCGCGAACTCTGGGTGGTTGCGATAGCATCTGGGTGATCATGGATCGTCTAACTATGTCTGCACACTTCCTAGCGACCAAAGAAATAGATAAGATGGATAAGTTGACTCGCATCTACATTAAAGAAGTAGTTTCTCGGCACGGGGTGCCAACGTCCATCGTTTCAGACAGAGATGCTCGTTTCACGTCCAACTTTTGGCGGTCACTTCAGAAAGTGTTGGGTACACGCTTAGATATGAGCACAGCTTACCACCCTCAGACGGATGGTCAAAGTGAATGGACCATTGAGACCTTGGAGACATGCTTAGGGCATGCATGGTAGACTTCGGGAACAGTTGGGAAATCCATCTGCCTTTAGTGGAATTCTCATATAACAACAGTTACCATACGAGTATTCAGGCAGTACCGTTTGAAGCATTGTACGGTCGCAAATGTAGATCACCGGTCTGTTGGGCGAAGTCTGTGACAGTCAACTCACAGGTCCTGAGTTGATACTTGAGGCTACTGAAAAGATTGTGCAAATCATAAACCGCATGGCAGCGGCACGGGATCGACAGAAAAGTTACGCTGATCAACAAAGCAAACCGCTCGAATTTCAAGTAAATGACCGCGTCCTACTGAAAGTGTCACCCTGGAAGGGTGTAATTCGTTTTGGGAAACGAGGCAAACTAAATCCACGGTACGTAGGCCCATTTGTGATTTCGATGCGTATCGGGCCCGTAGCTTATCAGTTAGACCTTCCTGCCGAACTAAGTGGAGTTCACAACGTTTTTCACGTGTCCAATCTGAAGAAGTGTCTATCAGATGAGACCCTAGTAATTCCATTGGACGAGATTCAAGTGGATGAGCAACTGCATTTTGTGGAACAACCATCGAGATCATGGACCATGAGATCAAGACCCGAAGGCAGAGCAAGATACCGGTCGTCAAGCTTTGTTGGAACTCTAAGCGTGGACCGGAGTTCACGTGGGAAAGAGAGGACCAAATGAAAAGAAAATATCCACACCTTTTTGCAGCTGAGCAGCAATCTGACGTTACCGCCAACTGAATTTCGGGACGAAATTCTTTCAACACGGGGATGATATGACAGCCTGGGATTTACTTGTTCCATTCTAACAAACTGAATCTTTGTGCGTTGCATTCTAAACCGCGTTTACTCAATTTTCGGGACGAAAATTCTTTCAACATGGGGATAATATGACATCCCGGCTTTTCAGGTATCTTAAACGCGCTACTTTATTGTTATTCATTACTACGCTGATTTAATTCGGAGAATTAAATTACGCGCTCGCAATAACTACGCTAACTTTAGTATTTAGGGAATACACCATGTTTGGAAATCCTAACGGGTTGTATCTGAATTTCGTGCTACATGTTATTAGACGTTTATGAATAAATTGTCGAGTCGTATTATGTGTAGCTATTTATCAGATTATAATGATCGGTTAGTAAATTCTATTTATAAGCCGAACCGAACCAAGCATATGAAACGTTTCGACTTCACGACCAAGCAAACCCAACCCGCCACCCACACCCCCTTGCGAACACAACCCAACCCGCCACCCCACCCTTGCGGCCCAAGGGAAAGCCCAAACCGCCCCCTTGCCCTTATGTATACGTATGTATGCATGGGGTGTTCAAAAAAAAAAAACTCAAAACCCTAATCCCCTAGAAGTGTGCGACGGCAGCCCCCCCTCTCTCGGTCGCGCAAACCCTACAACTCTCGGATCGATCCCAAGCTTGTCCCGGTTCGCAAGTGTCTTCGTTTAAGGTTAGGGTTTTTTGATTTTGTTACGATTCATGTGATGATCTTCCATAGGATTAATTATGATTATGTGCTCGTATGATTGTTGTTATGAAAAGTGTTGTGGTGTATGATTAGTTCGGATGAATATGCGAATCTTTGCGATTGTGATGATATGTTTCAGTATTAAAATCGTAGGCTGCGTTTTATCTATAAAGATCATGATATATATTTATGTTTGCATGAATATTGATATATTAGATGATATTTGACAAGTTAACCTGCTGTTAATCAATACAACTAAGCGTGATGGCCGTTTACACATGTTCTAATGCGATAAAGTCGAAAACAGTAAGCTGATTTGCATTTACAGCCAACTTCAGTTGGCTGTAACCTGATTATTATTTATCGAAAAGTGTATTTTATGAAGCCTAAAACGTGTATTTTTGAAAAACGCTTCAAATGGCGCCAGATTCATATTTTTCTGAGGTTGGTTGCTATTTTTAAATGGTCATTTAGGGTAGAAGCTGAAGCTGCGTAAATTCTGTAGAATTTGCTGGTTGTTTATCGAGTCGTATCTTATAGTCTTTATGGGGTTAGGTCACGAAATCCATACAGTAACTGGAGACGGCAGTTTCCGAAAATCTCCCACTAGAATTTCGTTAATCGGATGAACGATGATTTTTAAATGATTTTTCTCGTGGACTGCAGTCAGAAAACGACGAATCTGATTGCAGCCTAGTATAAATGTTTATAAAGAATTTGTAAGGATTTAGGATTTGAAAATTTTCCACATAATTTTACAGCCTAATTGACACCTCCTGTAAACAAATTAGATTTTTTGGAACGCTGGAACTATTTTATAAAAATTCTCGAAAACCTCCAGTTATGAGTGTACTAGCTGAAACATGATAACTTGCGTTTGTGTGTATCTAAGTGTTGTATGAGTTATCCTATGTTTGTGACAAGTTGGTTTGATCGTTATTTTTGTATGGTGATACTTTGCATGCATGATTATGGTTTCGAATTGGTTATTACGTGTGCCGTACTGTGTGTTAGTTATGCGTAGGGTTTTGTGTCAGTGTGTTCACACACTAACTTTGAATCGGTTGACATGTTAGGACGCGATTAGCGGTTCCATCATTTGCTTCTTTTGCGTTTATCTAACCGAGCAATTTAAGTGAGTTCACGGCCCCTATTTTTTCCGGTTTTGAACAACAGGGGAGAAACATGTATACGCTCTACAACTCAATCTTTTACGTTATGTGAAATTAACACCGTTAACTATTCGGTAACTAAGTTAATGTTAATGTATGTTATGGTCACTAAGTAGCTTTATCACGGAAGTCCTCAACCAACTCTCGGATCGTTAGTATTGGGTTAGATAGCGGGGAAATTATAGTAGTACTACTAGGCCCGACAAGCCGCACCCGAGCTAGTCGCGCTAGCCGACCGGGAATGGTCAACGAGTGATTGATTTGGCCTAACTTTCACCATGGTCAGTGATAGACCTGGCAACACAGAGGCAACAACAGTCAGCTTCGATCGTGAACTCTTACGTGACGTAACTTTAGGCTCGCTACCTACATGTTAGCAATGAACTTATTTACGAACCAACCTTATTATTCCAGGTTAGGAATAATGGAACTATGTCGTTATCCCGGGTTAGGGATAACGGGGGAAAACTATCTTTTAAACCGAACTTGTGAACTTATAAAAACATGTGAACTCACTCTTCTTTAATGTTGACACTTGTTTCTTTGCATGTTTCTCAGGACGCTAGGAGCGCTAGGTGCACTCACTTGCATTTGATCAAGGCATTTTTATCGAGTCTTTATTTACGAATAATTTTTGGGATTTTGGTTTTCGCGTTTATGTTGGCACCCGTTACTTTATTTTAATGCTTCCGCTAAACTTTGAAACCTTGAAATTTTGAAAATGACTATGCATGTTTACAACAAATGTTTTTGGAAAATGTTTAAATAAATCATATAGAGTCGTTCGACATTGCTAGTGTCTGAGATTCTGGTTTGATCACATGCCTCGCGGTAATACTCCGCAAGTGGAAATTGAGGGTGTGAAATATCCAACTGATTCTATAAATGGGGTGAAATACGAGACCTTGAGAGATCAGGTTATTATTTCCATACAAAAAAAGAGATGAAGGCTCGACTTTAGGTGGTGTTCCATTTAGCAATCTTTTGAACTGCAGATGTCATAAATTTTATGACATACTCATTTTTTGTGCAGCTTTTTGGAGGTGAATAATGCGTAAAGTATTATACAAGTTCTATGTCATTGCCGACGCAAAATCAGAAGAATTCGGATAATACCCTAGATATCCATTAAATATAAAGACCTAGTATCTCAGAATCTGGCATTCTCTCAAACGAAATTTCGGAGTACTAAGTGCATATATCCAGGAGATGTCGACCCACAGATTACTCAGTTTTTCTTTTAGGTTTATATCTTGAAGAACAATTTACTGAACGAGTGAAGTCTATTGGCACATCATCAGTAAGACTATTTAATTACCCGTTTAAACATTCCATATCTTTAGCATATTGTGATAGTCTACTGATGTAATATGATTACCTCTTTTTCACAAAAACTCTTTTTGTCCTTTTTTATGTTTTTGTATTTTCACAACTTTTCTGCCCCTAAAATCAAAAACATATTTTTGGTTTTTAGTTTTTAAGGAAGAAAGAAAAATAAGTACATAAAAACAACCTCAAATTCGATAAGAATCACGTTAAGTCCTCGTTATCCTCAAATTCAACCTCATCTGTATCTCCTATTATCAGATTTTAAACCATTTAATTTTAAAAGATTTTTAAATCTTGATCGATCAAATGCTTTGGTGTAAAAATCTGCTTTTTGGTCATCAGTGTGGGTTTTTTCAATTTTAACCAACTTTTTCTCGTAACAATCACAGATAAAGTGGTGGCGAATTTTAATATGTTTAGCGCTTGAGTGTTGAACTGGGTTTTTTGTGATATCAATAGTCGCCTAGTTATCTACATATATGGGTGTGTCAAGAAATTGTAGTCCGAAGTCTCTCATCTGCTGTTGTATCCAGAGTATCTGGGAACAACAGCTGGATGGTGAAATGTATTCAGCTTCACACGTAGAGGGAGTGACCGCGGTCTGATTCTTGCATTGCCTCGTTACCAAACGGGTTCCGAAGAACTGATAAGCAGCCGTTGTAGATTTGGCATTTAGCTTGAAGTCGTCATGTCGAGGATACCACAAGCCGGTGCTTGGACATCCTTTCAGGTAACACATGATTCGTTTGACGACTAACGTGTGTGAATCTCTTGGATTAGACTGATATCGGGCGCACATGCATATTGGATACATGATATCAGGTCTTGAAGCTGTAAGATACATCAAGGATCCGATCATGGAGCAATGTAATGTTTCATCTACTTTGACTCCATGAGCGTCTGGACAAATGCCGTGGTTTGGGGCTAATGGAGTTGATGTTGGCATAGTTCCTGTCATGTCAAATTTCTCTAACACATCATGGACATACTTCGTCTGATGAATGGAGATACCATCAGGCAATTGTTCAACCTGAAGTCCTAAGAAGAACTTCATCCCCCCATAGCACTCATTTCGAACTTTCTCTTCACGACTTCTTCAAAGTCTTTACACGGCTAATCATTTGTCGATCCGAAGATGATATCATCCACATAGATTTGTACGATAATCAGATGTCTATCCACTTCCTTAGTAAAGAGGGTACTGCCTACCGTGCCTCTTGAGAAACTGCGTCCCAGGAGATGTTTGGAGAGCGTCTCGTACCAGGCTCTCGGGGCCTGGTGCACTCTGTATAACGCTTTGTTCAACAGATAGACCTTATCCTTATGTATCGGATCGACAAGCCCTGGTGGTTGGCCAACGTACACCTCCTCGTTTACTTTTCCATAAAGGAATGCATACTTCACATCCAATTGGTACACCTTGAAACCTTTCCAAGAATCAAAGGCCAAGAAAATGCGAATAGATTCAAGACGAGCGACATGGGAGTAGACTTCATTATAGTCTATCCCTTCCTGCTGATGGAAGCCTTAGACCACGAGCCGAGTTTTGTTTCTGACCACAATACCTCTGTCATCTCTCTTGCACTGTGAGACCCATCGAGTATTAATATTTTTATGATGATCCGGTATGTCAACAAGCTTCCAGCTCTTCCTGCTTTACATCCACCCAGCTTTCTTCTTTCAACGTGTCTTTCTAGTATCCTATTTCAACCTGCGAAACAAAACAACTGTTAGAAAGTCTGGTTTGTAGTGGGCAATATTTGTATAAAAGCAACTTAGATCCATATTGATCCGATTTCGAGTTTACACTATGGTTTGTAAGTTGCCAATAATATTCTCTGACGGATGGTAAGATAGTGTCCTTGGCATCTTCGGTCAGAACACCTAATTGACTTTGCAAATTCGTGACCTCTTCATCAACAACCAGTTCAGAAGATGTAGCTTCATCTTTGACATTTGATTCATCAGCATGAGTATTTAGAAAGCTTTGAATTTGCTCGGATGCTTCATCGGAACTGGTTCCTCCATCCTTAAAAGTCGGTTCACGATTAGAGTCGGTATTGTTTGGTTGATGGGCAGATGATTCGGTAGTATTCAAGACTGGTACTGATACTAAATCTTGTAGAGTATTGCTCGAACCTAGTTCAGAAGTGTTAGAGACAGGAAGTGATGGGGAAATCACCAACGGTCTTGAAACTTGCTCTTGATTAGAGATTTGATGCTGTTGAAAAACCATAACAAGTTCTTCTTCTGATGGTACTTCTGGCAGGTCAAATGAATTCCATAACCCGTCGTAGTTGAACAACCATGGATCCCCAGGTTTCTACGTAGGCATTGTATATCTTTGACAATCAACATGTTGTGCAAGAATAACCTGGTTAAGACTTGGCAAGAAGACTCGCTTTTGTGGACTAGCAAAACCGACGAAAATCCTTCAAAGGATTTGGCTCCAAATTTACCGTCCGGGTCCAAACAGTACATGGCGATCCAAAAGGTTCCAAAAACACAAGGTTCGGCTTTCGATGGTTTAGTAAATCAAAACATGTTGTTGTGAGGCTTGACTGTCAACACACGGTTAAGAGTATAACACGCTGATGCGACTACTTCGCTCTACAAACTAATTGAAGTTTTGAATCAGCGAGCATTGTTCTAGCAGTCTCAATCAGTGTTCGATTCTTACTTTCAGCTATTCCATTTTTTTGAGGAGTATATGGAGCGTTGAATTCGTGAAGAATTCCCTTTTCATTGCAGAATTCGAACATCCTCTTGTTTTTGAACTCATTTCCATTATCACTGCGGATTTTCCTGATTGGCAAGTGATATAGATTTTCTAGCTTCCTAAAGAGAATCATAAGACTTTCAAACGTTTCATCTTTACTTTCCAGGAAGAAAACCAATGAGAATCTTGAAAATCATCTGTCATGACCTGGCAATATAGATCTCCAGAAATACTTTTCACCTTCACTGGCCCAAAGAGATCCATATGAAGCCTTTCTAGTGGTAGCTTGATAGAGTTAAGCAGCTTTCTTGGGTGTGATTTCTTATGTTGTTTCCCCTTCTTACAGCTTAGACAATCATCAGATAAATGAAAACTATTCAGATTAACACCCTCCACTAGGTCGTTGTGCATCAAATAGTGTATTTGCCCCATCTTTCGATGCCCTAAGATAGACTCTTTCTTGGTAGCTTTAGAAACAAAGCATTGAACCTTCTTAGACGTAATGGATGTGACGCCCATTTCTAAGACATAAAGATCATTTTCACGTGGAGCGCGCATGAGATCCACTCCTCAGGAATCTTGAATCCCGGTTTGAGAATTAAGCATTCCTTTTCATTGAAGTGTGTTGTGAATTTCTTGTCACAGATTTGCGAAATGCCCAGTAGGTTCTTCTCTAGCTCCGCAATGTAGTTCACCTTGTCAAAAGATACCACTCCATTCGTGAGAATACCTTCACCCACTATTCTTCCACCCTGTGTCCCCGCAAACCCAACGTAACCTCCCTGGATAGCTTTTACATCGTATAACAACGCAAGCATCCCTGTCATGTGTCGGGAAGCTCCACTGTCGATAATCCACTTTGACATGATTTACCTCGGGAGATCCTACACACATGTGGAAGAAACTATTTAAATAGAGAAACCCAAGCATGCTTAGTCTTGGGTGGGTTTGAAATATCAAACTTTAGAACTTTGATCTTGACATTTTGTTTGTTTTCTGCTTTAGGTGGAAAAGTTGTTTGCATTTCTACTGAAGATGGTTTGACTTTTGCTACCCAAATTTGTGTTTTTAGAATTGCCTTTTTAGAATAGAATTTTGAATCCTTTTGACGAGTCTTGGTAGATGTTTCACCAACCTCAAATTTTGAATGATGTTGAATCATTGATGTTACATTTTAATTGGATTCATTGTTTCTTTTCAGAATTTGTTTGGTACAAACTTGGGTGCTTTTTGCTTCACATCTTTTGTAGATCTGCTTGAGTTGGAAACATGTTTTGGATTTCTTTGAGAACATTGTCATGCAATATGCCCAACATTGTTACATTTGTAGCACGTCCTGGTGTCATTTCTAACAATGAGATCCAAATCCTATTTTCTACTCTCCTTTTCCTTTCTGAATCCAGCATTGGATTGTTTACCAATGATTTCTTTTTCCTGTTTAGTGATTGTCCCATACACAAAATTAATTTTCTTTACAAAATTCAACTTTTCAAACTTCTTGTTCTTTCTTTGCTTTTGAAAACCCAAACCTGCTCTCCTGTTTTCAGGATAATCTCTGTCCCTCTGATGGTAGTGTTTGTTGACACATTTTGATTTAGAATAAAATGATGCATCTCGTTTTTCAAAATTCGAACGACTGACCTCAACAAGCTTGAACAACTTATCAACTCGATCAAGATTAACATTCTGAATTGGGAAATCCTCATCGGAATATAGTTTACCAGATCCTTTCATTTTGTACACGACTACATTTGGATCATTGTTTAAACTATTATCTGATGATACAACATTCAGTTCAGATTTGTCAGACTCATCTTTCAAAACATTTTCATCCATAGTTTTAATCACGTCAGATTCATATTCATTTTTTGGTTGGTGTATGTTACATCAATGTTCGCGGCACCTCGTTTGTCTTTTCAGTTTTCAATTTTAAATTGAGTGCCTTTTCCACCCCTGATGGTTTCTTACTTGCATAACTATTCCATAAGGGCGGTGGAACACGATCGTAACTTACACATTTGTGCTCCTCATTTTTAGTGTATTCCTTGCTTTCAATTTTTCGTAGAATGTGATCAATGACGTACGAACTTGTAGAAAAACTAATTAACAACTTGTTAATTTGTTCTGTTTGATTTTCATTTTTTCAAGTTCACTTTTTAGCTCAGTAGTTGTATTTAAATGAATATTGATGGCCATTTGTTTGTCCATTACAATCGCCTTGAGCATCGAAAGTGTCCTGTTATTTTCTCTGATCACTTGTTCAAAGTGTTTAATTGTTTTACTTAATTTGTCATAAGCTTCTTTTTTTGAATTATAGTCACATGATAAATTATCTGTATGACATTTCAGCTCTTTGTATCTCGTTTCTTTTTCAAGACACTCAATGCATGGCTCTTTGCACTTCATGCAAGGTGTTTATTTACTTGACTCATTTACTTACACAGTTACTGATTTGATTCTAGCTTCCTGAGCTTCCTTAGTAACTACCTTATTCGTGTTAGCCATTAGAGCTTTGTCGGCTATGTCAATCCGATTCTTCAAAGTTAACTCTTTGGACACATCAATCATCTTTTCTACTTCAAGCTTTTTCTCTTCTTCACAAGGTGGTCGATAGCTAGAGTCGAAATAACCTGTAAGTTTTAAGAATGTCATTAGGCAAAAGATGTTTAAATGCACTATTTAATAGTTCCTCTTCCTATGATGACGTGTTGTAATATTCTTCAGGAGCTTGGTCAAATGATGCCTCAGTAAATTCTTCTTCTACCTATTCTGGTTCTTCGAAGATCTCAGCTACCAATGCAAGGCTTCCATTCTTTGAAATGTATTTATTCCAGTTGAACCCTTCATCTTCTTGGGTAACAACCAAAGCCTTATCCTTTGAGTTTGAAGGACCATCTTCGATTTGCACTAACCGTGTCTGAGGTGGTTGGGGTCGATGATAGATGGCTCTTTTGTAATAATCATCTTCAAATGGATTCTGCTTTCCTTTGACTTCTCTGTTTGGACACTCTCTCTTGAAATGTCCTTTTTCTCTGCACTTGAAGCATGTAACTTTAGCTTTGTCAAAACCAAGTTTCCCATCAAGACCTCCCAAACTGTCTCTTCCCATGATTTCCATAAAGTGTTGAGCTCTACGGACTATCGACGCCATACACAATTTAATATCAATCAGCTCCAACTCAACCGGATCAATCTCTTCATAGTCTTCTTTGGTCGTCTCAGGATTCCCAATCCTTCTGGCTGCCAGACTTTCATATGATTTGAGAACTGACGCAAGCAAGGCCATGTGTTGGTTGGTTGTGTGCTCATTGAAATCATGTGCGTTCTTGCGATTCACAGCAATGTTGCATTGAAGAATTCGCTGGTTCGGATTAGGTGGAGTGTTTTGACTGTTTTGAGGATTACTTGAGCTTTGTGTAGATTGAGGAGCTTGAGGATAAAATGACTGAAACCCTTTGGACTTGTTTGATGGTGGACTTGTAGCATTGTTGGCGCTGAAGGCGGTTTGAACCTTTTGACTTTGTATGTGACCGGCAGAACTACTTTTGTAGTATAGGTTCACATCTTGCTGCATATGAGCGCCTTTGTTCTTTGCCATTTTCTACATTTCTAGCTCGTGACCTTCTATTTTTTCTATAAATCTTGGCAATGTGAAATTACTGTATTTTGTGCCCTTTTTCAGAATAGTTAGATAGGTCATCTACTCTCCTTCTGGTAAAGAATCAGCCAGTTTATCAACCAGTTCTTCGTTGGTTTTAAAGATCTCCATTCGCTTCATTGAACCAACAAATGACAATAATGGTTGATCAACTGTTTTACTGTCTCTCCTTTTATCAGATTGAAAAGATCGAACTCCTTGCTCAGCAGCGCTTTTCTTCCTTTACGAAGTTGAGAACTTCCTTCAAACTTGAGTCGTAAAGCATTCCACAGTGACTGAGCGTCATCATCATGTTGTAGAAGTGCCATGATATCTTCTTTTACTGTCTGTTGAAGTATGTTCATCATCTTCTTTTTGTGATAAACTTTTCTCTCTCCATATCCGCCAGCTGAGCCAATATCTTCTCAAGACCATTCTCACCGATAGGTGCTGTGTACTTTGACTCGATGGCAAACCAACACGTGAAATGATTAGCCTGTACCCAGTTTATGAATCTTTCACTCCAATTGTCATAATCTTCCAAGTTCATGAGCTTCGAAGGTTTCGTTATGGTTCCCATTTCATTCTCTAGATTTATGTTCGGCGCTGCGGTAGTTGTAACAGCTGAAGTAGCAAAGGCGTTGTAAAACTCTTCTTCCGTTTTATATACAAAAATTTCAGAAACACAAACTTTCAAAAAACACTGATTAGATTCACAAAAATACAAAATTTAAGAAAAACTTCTTAAAATGTCCTTCGTGCGAATGACCAGCTACTCGTATAACTCGGGTGGTTCGTGGGAGCGAGATACTCATGCGAATCAGTGGTTCGTGCGAGCTGGATATTCGTGCGAGTGAGTTTTTCGTGCTAATCACTCACTCGTGCGAGTGACAGTTTTGTAACTTGTAGATTTTAAGAGAACTTGTTTTCTTGTTCGTACAAGTGTCTAATTTGTATAGATGGCTGTTCGTACGGGTTGTCTCTCTACTCGTACGGGTTAGCTCAGGTCACCAAACGAATGATTTCTGTAATTTTCGACATGATTTAGCTCGGTTTTAGATCTGTAAGTTTCAAGGATTTGTTAATATTGATTTTAACGTGTGATACGAAAATCCTAGTCCAATTCATCCATGAATTCGTCTAGATATGAGATCTATATGAAAAGAGTAGATGTAGAAAATCTTCAATGGTTGAATCTGGATTTGCAACTGCTGAAACTTTTGGTTGTCTACTAAAACCTGATGTTTGTCCTCAAATCAGACCTCAAGGCCGTGATACCACTTGTGAGAGGGGATCGGCTCTCCTCTTATGAGCACCGGACCGATTCGACTCAGCTAATAGAGGCAAGATTCATTGCTAGCGAGTTGGACAAACAAACAATCAAGTATGCTGTTTAAACGCCTTCAATTCGTATTAACAAACGTGAAGGTTACAGACAAGTAAACAACTAGACAGGGCTTCGCCGTAGTCACACAACAACAGGTTACAATACAACACTTAAGCTCCACTATTTATAGGCTAACATGGCTCGTGCAAGGAGCGAGTGTGTGTAGGTAGGCTCGTGAGAGTGGTGCCTCGTACGAGTGACAAAATGTCATTCGTACGAGCCACTATGGTCACTCGTACGAGTCATACCAAATATATACAAATGACATTCTAAGCCCTTGTCACTCGTACGAGCCACAACAGTCACTCATACGAGCCACTACAATACATAAAATATGACATTTTCTAAGCCCTATTTACACAACTAACACATCCTAGACGTAGGTAATAGACATTATGAACCAACAAAAACATTCAAGCTATTAAGCATAGAAGCAGCAAGGGCTAATTTTTATTCATTTTGTTAGGTCAGAAAGGCTAGGTTTTCTGTAGAAGGTGTGGATGGGACACTGTAAGATGATGAAGGGCTCACTGGACTGAAAACCACATTGGCATGCTGAGGATATTGCTGTGCTGTAGCGGGTGTCGAAGAGGTGTTAGGAAGAGGCATGTCGTACACATAGTTGGTCTTCTAAGCTTGTAACTGAGCTTGTGTTATCGGACTGAAGACAACATTCGGGTTAATGTTAGACACTCCATGAACAGGACTGAAAACAATTTTAGGATGACTCTTTATGGCTTCTATCCTTAATGCGTCGACGTGTATCCCATTCTCGTTCATTACACGACCGAGAAATTGTACCTCGCGAATCCAAAATTTGCATTTTGAGAATTTCGCATATAGTCTTAATAGCCCAATATAGTTCTCAAATGTTATTCATGTTCTTCCTCGGTTTGTGAGTATTTTAATGTGTCATCAATAAATACTATTATGAACTTGTTGGGGTAAGGTTTGCATACTCGGTTCATCAAATCCATAATTACGGTAGGCGCATTTGTTAAGCCAAAAAGGCATAACAAGGAATATATAGTGACCGTAGCAAGTCCTAAATGTCGTTTTAGGAATACCTTCCTCTTGGATTCTTAGTTAATGATAACCGGATATCAAGTCAATCTTGGTGTAGAAGCTCGAGTCTTGTAATTAGTCGTATAAATCGTCAATCCTTGGTAATGGTGCTAATTCTTAATGGTGAGTTTCTTCAACTCTCGATAATCTACGCACATCCAAAAGCTTCCATTCTTCTTCTCGACAAAAGGCACCAGAGCTCCCCATGGCGAGGAACTCGTTCTAACGAATCCTTTGTCTAAGAAATTTGAAGTTGTGTAGATAGTCTTTGCATTTATGACGGAGTTAATCAGTATGGAGGCTTTGCTACTGGTGCTACTCCTGGCACCAAATGAATACGAAAGTTGGCATGTCATTGCAGAGTTAATCCAGACAAGTCTGATGGAAAGACTTCGAGGGAATTCCTTCACAACGGTTATTTCCTCCAATTTTGGCTCCTTAGTTTCCTTGTCGACTATGTGAGCTAGAAAGGCTATGCAACCTTTCTGTAGGCACTTCTGTTTTTCATGCAATTAATGATTCTTAAGGGCATCTCATGCTTCTCTCCATGTACTACACGTGTTTCTTCGTCTGGAAGGGGGATGCGAATAGTTTTCTCAGGACAACCTACTTTTGCTCGGTTATTCGTCAACAAGTCTATGCCAAAAGCTACATCGTAACAACCCAGATAAACGAGTAAAAGATCGATATTAAATTCCTTTTCTCCATGTCCCAAAGTGCATCCTTTTATACCGTCCCCTAACATGACTAATTTACCATTGGCAAATCCTATAGAATGAGGGAACATCTATCTTACTTGACTTTGGTCATGTATATTTTTAATTCTATGGAAATGAACTAAAATCAGCACAGGTATAAAACAAGATGGATGCAAGATGTTAGTTGATAGGAAACATGTCGGTGACCTTTTAATGATTCCTCATGACTCATGGATCAAAATAGTACATCTCGGATCTTTGGCATTGATTTCGGACCATCTCGGATTACTATTTCGAATTACATCTTGGATACCTCATTTCGAATTACATCTCGGATATCTCATTTCGGACGGATTCCTATCTCGGATAGCAATTCGCATTACCATCTCGAATCACCATCTCAGATAGCAATTCGGATTACCATCTCGAACAATTCTTTCGAATTAAGTACTGTTCCGAGTTGAATTCTAAAAGGTGGAAAGTTAACCGGCTGAGTAATAAACATTTTGGTACACAGAAATTGATCCGTAAACAATATTACAAACCGAGTGCACGGTTAGAATCGTGTAATTTTAGGTCAAAAAAGTTTTGGACATTATACATCATTGGATTCGTATCGACGAGACGAGTCTAACGCTAATTCCCCATTAGCTAACTTGATAACGTATCTAATTTACAAGACTCTAATTCGAGTAGATTCTTAACACCTAAAGACACTAGCTAAGCTCGGTGTTGGTATCAAAAGAATTGACACGTAATCATTGTAGATTAGAACGTACGCATGACCACATCAGGATCTTGTGGGGTATCCATAGTTTCCGCTCACTCACACTTTAATTCACTTGTCTGATTCATTCTTAAGACATTCATGCTTGAAGTAGCCTTCGTGCCACACTTAACCTCCTTATTTTTGGTTGAGTCTTACTAACTTATTGGTTTCTGTTTTGTGTCTTGATTCACCACACTTCTACTTTGGCACTTTTGCAAGTGTCCTGATGAGGATATTTTCACTTAACACATTTAGGATTCAGTAAGTTATCAACGTATTTCTTGGTACTAGCATCAATTATGGATGCAATTGCCTTCGTTTCTATCATCCTGGGAGTTCCCTTTCGTTTGTTACTCACTCTCGATCCTGGCTTAAGGGGTGAGTATTTTCGCTTCCCGTGGGTAGAAGATTCCACATGCGTTTCCTTCCTTTCTACACCTTTCTTTAGTAATTTCCCATTCTCACCGCATCCTTGGTGAGACTAACTACGAGAGTTACTGTTTGATTGATGAAGGTAGTGTGGGATGATGTGGTCATCTTTTGGTTGTTAGAGGCTAAACCCCAAATGTAGCGCTCAATGCGTTTGTTTTCAGGTGTTCCCCAGTATGGAACAACCCCTAAGAGATCATGAAAGAGTCGAGTGTAACCAACAACGTTGCTGCAATCATGATCAAGTTTTAGTATCCCATTTCTACCCTTGGAATTCAAGTCAGCGAGCAATACTCTTCTTGCATAAGATTCTTGAGTTCTTTCCATGATAACCTCTTCGAAGTATCACTCATTAAAGTTTCTACTTGAGGATTTCAACAAGTTAATGCTGCATTCAGCAGGAGACTCTTTGTTTACCTAATCGTTTACTCAAGAGTGCATTTACTAGCATTGCTAACCGACTCTGTTTTCTTTATTTAGCAAACCTAACCTACCGCACCTCTCGCACCAATGAGGTCTCGCGGCTTACAGTCCGGGAAAGCCTTAGTGTTGGTGCATAATGTCTATTGCCTACGTCTAGGATATATCTGTGATGTTTATAAAGTTTACAAGTTAATGTTTAATTGAGAAAATGTAAAATATTATATGTTTGTTCACTGTGATTCGCACGAAACAGAAGCATGTTTCGTACGAGTGAGTCACTCATACAAAATACCATTCCATACGAAACATAGATGTTTGTTTTGCACGCACTTCGGTACGAGTCATGTCGACCTATCTTGTTTGTCATGTCTACCTCTCTAGCAATGAATTCCGCCTCTGCTAGTTGAGCGAGATCAGGTCGATTGCTCATTTCGGGAGCTTGATCCCCGTTCACAAGTGGTATCAGAGCCATGAGATCTGATCTACATATAGACAACAAGTAGTTACTGTTCAGACTTGGATATATCTTCATCTTCATCAGTTTTCTAACCTTTGCTGGATTTTGGAAAAATTTCCGAAGAATTTATGGACAAAATGGACTAGGATTTTAGTAATACAAGTTAATCTTTGTGTGAAATAAGATTTCAAAGCAAAATGATTAAGTGAAGAAGTTTTGTACAAAGCAAGTGAATCGTATGAATGTCATGAACTTCAAATTTCAAGTTTTGATCAAATGAATGTTTGGTATGAAACATAGGTTTTTGTACGAAACAAAGAGAAAATTTTAAAATGTTCAAAATTTGTTGATTAAGTGAATGTTTTTGTAGAAACATAGGTTTTTATATGAATCATGTTGGAATCGGTATGCCAAGATCACATATAAATTGATGTGGCTAGTAAGTTATGATCCAAGTCGGGTCATACCCAATAACAAGCTAGACAAACACCTATGATATTTATTTATGATATGATCAAACAAATAAATATTAACACTTAGAATATTTAGAAATTGGTTTTCTAAATAATTGCACTTGAGAAACTAATAAATTATATGGATAATTTATTTTCAGAGAATATTTTATATTGTTATTTAATGGGTTAAGCAACATTATAAATAATTGTGATATGTTGCATAAGTCTTATAACATGTAATGTTATAATTTTATAAAAGGGTTATAAAATAAACATAAGACTTATTTTATAAAAATTGAAATCTTGGGTGACAAAAGCAAGGCCATATGTCCGTCCCCTTGGGGTCTTCCCAAGGTGGTCTTCCACCAATGAAATGTCATGCAATCTTCTTACATATCTCATGTAATCTTCCATAATCCAAGATAAGATCTTGAAGAAGATATATGGAGATTTGATGATCATTCTCTCACATACTTTTCATATTATAATTCAAGTTGCAAGAACTCTTGTGAAGGCTCTCAAATTTTCGGCCAAACATAGTGTTTGTCCAAGAGTTTTTCAAGTGAGTTCATAAGTGTAGAAATCCTAGCAATCTTGTGGTGTTTGTTGGAAAGCTTGGGGTATACAAGCTTGAGGTCTTCTACTTAGAAGATTACCATTCAAGAAGTATCATCTTCTTCACCTACTTGTTCTTTGGAAGGTAGTATTCTAAAGACCCTATGGTTGTATTTTGATAGCATGCATGTTCATATATGGATCCGGGTTTTGGTTTTACAGATAAAATGGGTTTTATATCTTGTAAGTAACATGTTTTAAATAAATATTCCGCTGCATTTTTATTTTATACGGATAAAATAACCTTGATAAACATGTTCAAAACCACAACAGTGGTATCAGAGCCGCTTATATGAATGCATGCTTCATAAGATTTAAAATTTCGGGATTTTGGGTTTGTGGAAACCCTATGACCGAAAAAATTTGATCATGGTTCTCCTTTTGTTTTTCAAGATGTTTATTATACATGCATAAAAGTATCTTGAAAAATTATATCATTTGGATGATTTGTTTTGTTTGGACAAAAACCCATCTTCTCGGTTTTTCCCTTGGCCGAAAATTGGGTTACAAAAAGGAAACCATTTTTGCTCTTGATTAAATATATATGTGGATATATATTTTGGTGTTCATAACCTAAGCATGACCTTGTGTTTGAATATGTTGAATGATTGTGTTTGTGATTTATTTGATTATTTCAATGGGGTTGTAATAATTAATTATCTTTGTTGTTCCATTTGAAGATATGTAATTTATTTATTTCCATTTGGTATGTAAGTAAATAGATTAGTTTCATTTCTTTTACTAGAAAAATGTATTAGGATACTTTATTGTTAAAGAAGATGCACACACAAAATGCGTTTTTGGTTAAGGCAAATTTTGGGCCTAAAGAACCTCATGGTTCTTAAGGGGATTTTAGCCCAATAATCAAAACACATTTTTAAAGCGCAAAGGAGTTTGAAGCTGAATTTAAAGTTCATTTGGAAGCCCAAAGAAAGTGGAGAAATCACAACACAAAAGGAAGACTTGAAGCATTTGGATGCGGGTTCAAGTGGGAGTTCAACGACACATTTTTTGTGTCAATATTCACCCTTTAGGAAGGACCTTTTGGCACACTTGTTTCGGCTAACAAGTGTTGTAAAAAATAGTTGGTTATGTTATGCACCTATTTTTTGTGTGTTATGCTTGTATAGTTGTTTTATTTATGGTTGTTTAGATGATATTTGGATATGCATGCTTAACAACTTATAATCCATAACAAGCTTAAAATTGGTTCTTTAAAAATCATTAAAGTAGTTATAAAATGGTTTTATTAAAAAATAATGATTTTATAATAAAATGGGTTTTATTAAAAGAACCTTAAAAATTGGTTTTCATAAAGGTACCATGAATTTGAATGCATGCAAATGTATGGTACATAAAGTTTTCTAAAACTAGAATTTTTTGAAAACATAAAATCCCTTTATAAAAAACAAGTCAAACACCATCCTTTTATACAACACTCGAATCACTTGGGAATTCTTTGTGGGATAAACGTCACCTAACCACATTTGAAGGAACTTGTGAATTGGAGGTAGGCTTACAATATTTGTGGGATAAAGGTCACCTAACCACTTGTATGTGTAAACTTACATGTGTGTGTAAGTAGGACGATTTGATTTGGAAACCATGTTCTTAGGGTCACCGAAGCATGGCGTACAAAGGTGTTGATGGGATTAAACATGCCAACTAAACATTAAGATGTTTAACCGAATCCCATATGGCTAGAAATTGCAAAGGGTTGCAATTGTCAAACGTTGACTACCTTGTTAATTTAAATAATGGGATAAAGGTCACCTAACTAATATTTAAATGTAACGTTGGATTCTAGATTTTAATTATTAATTGTCTATGTGACCCAAAAGGGTATTAATAATTAAAATTTAATAATATCGAAAATACTAAAAAAAATTAAACTTTGTTAAAATTTTGAAGATTGCCGCTAACAATGCAAATACAATTAACCAAACCGTCCGTAACCTATCACTAAGAACCATCCTTGAAAAGGATCGTCTCAACCATAACAATTTCCTGGATTGGTATCGAAACTTGAGAATGGTTCTCAAGCAAGAAAAGATATCTTATGTGTTGGACGATCCTATTCCCGATGAACCTAACGTGGAAGATGAGGAGGCCTATAATGATTGGATTAAGTATACCGAGGACTCCATGCAAGCTTCTTGCCTCATGTTGGGAACTATGTTCCCGAGATTCAAAAGGATTTTGAACATCATGGGGCATACGACATGATTACCCGATTGAAGGAAATGTTCCTTCAACAAGCAAGGGTAGAACGCTTCGAAACGGTTCGGGCGCTTCATGCATGTCGTATGGAGGAAACCCATTCGGTCTCATCTTATGTCCTGAAGATGAAAAGCCACATTGATCGCCTCGAAAGGCTTAATTGTCCCGTCTCTAAAGAGTTGGCTACGGATTTGATCCTCAACTCTTTAACAAAGAAGTTTGAGACTTTCGTCATGAATTATAACATGAAAGGATGGGACAAGAGCATTGGTGAGCTTCATGCAATGCTCAAAACTGCCAAGGCAGGCATGGGTAAAAGGGCTTTACCCGTTCTAATGATCAATGAGGGAGGCAACAAGAAGAGGCCCCACCCCGACTCCAAGGCAAGTTTTGCCAAAAGGAAGGGCCACGCGAAAGGGAAGGGAAAAGGAAAGGTTAAAGCGGAACCCACGAAACCGAAAGAAAAGAAGCAAAAGGTTGCTTCGACTGACCCATGCTTTGAGTGTGGAGAGATAGGACATTGGAAAAGAAAATGTCCAACCTATCTCAAGGAGTTGAAAAACAAGAGGGATACGGGGCAAACCTCAGGTACAATCTTTATGATACTTATTGACCTTAATGTTATTTCTTCAAACACATGGGTATTGGATACCAGGTGTGGAACTCATATCTGCAATTTGTTGCAGGGGTTCAAAAGAAATAGACATTACAAGAAGGGAGACATTAGTCTCCTCATGGGCAATGGAGCAAAGGTTCAAGTTGAAGCCCGAGGAGACTATGTTTTGAAACTTCCAAGTTGTTTGGAAATCATCTTCAAAAATGTTTTGTATGCTCCTAGTTTGACTAGAACATTATTCAGTTTCCCTCTTGCTACAATATGGTTATAATTTAAAGTTTGTAAACGATGACATTTATGTTTTGATGAATGACATGTTTTACTTTAAAGCTATGCATTCAAATGGTATTTATGAATTGGTTCATGATAATACATTTGATAGTTCAATGTACCAAGCAACCACCAAGAAACTCATATTAGATTTGAGTGATTCCTATCTTTGGCATTGTCGCCTTGGACATATAAACAAAAATCGCATGCAAACACTTCGAAAGAATTGTCTTTTGGAAACAAATGGAGATGATTCATTTGATGTATGTGAATCTTGTTTACAAGGCAAAATGACTAAGGCACCCTTCAATGGCACCTTTGAAAGGGCAAAAGACTTATTAGGTATCATACATTCGGATGTATGTGGTCCTTTTAAGCCAATGACTAGGAATGGTGAAAGATACTTCATTAGTTTTACCGACGACTATAGTCGTTATGGTTATGTGTACTTGATAAGACACAAAGATGAAGCATTTGAAATGTTCAAAGATTTCAAAAGTGAAGTAGAAAATCAACTCAAGAAAACAATCAAAGTCCTTCATACTGATAGAGGAGGTGAATACCTTAGTGATGCTTTTCAAGATCATCTAAGGAGTTGTGGGATTATCTCACAACTTACTCCACTGGAACACCACAACATAATGGTGTGTCTAAAAGGAGGAATCGAACTCTATTGGATATGGTTCGATCTATGATGGCTAGAAGCACATTGCCTCTATCATTTTGGGGTTACGCTTTGCTCTCCGCGGCCCGTATACTGAATATGGCCCCAACCAAGAAAGTGGATAAGACACCTTTTGAAATATGGCATGGAAAGGCTCCATCATTATCATATTTGAAGGTATGGGGTTGTGAAGCTTATGTGAAGCAATACACCCCAAACAAATTGGAAGTACGATCCACTAAGTGTATCTTTTTAGGATATCCTAAAGATGATATAGGATATTACTTTTACGATCCAACAGAGCAAAATGTATTTGTTGCTCGAAAGGGTAAGTTCATGGAGGCTAAGTTCCTTATGGAAGGAACTAGTAGTAGAACAGTGGAACTTGTGACATCCCGGGTTTTTCGGACAACTTAAACGTAATACTTGTCGAGTGAATTATATGCTATGTATTAAATGTGTACGAATTAGTGAATACGTGATGTGCGATTATGTGATTGTGTTAGTTATAAAATAATCATGGCAAATATGTACACGAACCGAACCGCGACACGAACCAACCTTAAACTCCTTGTGACTTTAGGAGTGAACCGAGTTCTAACCCAAACCTTAAACTATTCGGCCGCAAGATCAAACCGAACCAACCCAAGTCCTCGGCCACGAGAACAAGCCCAAACCGCAAACCCATTGCGAGATCAATTGTGAGAACAAAGATCAAACCCAAACCGACCCACCCAAGCCCTCGGCCGCGAGACACCAAACCGTAACCTTGTTGTCTCCTTGCGCTATATATACACACACTCATGCATGCTCTTTCACAACTCCAAAACCCTAGTAGCAAAACAGCCGTCGGCTGCCTTACTCTTGTTCCATTGATCGCGAGCAGCCGATCCTTCATCCCTTCAATCGCAAACAGCCGATCTCTTCCACTTGTTCACTTCCTCGATCACAAAACAGCCTACTACTTCTTCTCAGTCGCGAACAACCTCCTTTCTCGGTCACGGATCTTCTCGGTTGCAAGCATCTTTGATCACCAGTTCCTTATCTTACTCACGGTTCGTTTACCTTATCGTTAAAAGATTAGAATTTATCATATGTTACAAGATCATATTCGGAATACATGTGTTTTGATTTTGTTGTTTTTGGATTGAATGATTGAATGAAACGGTTGTGTTGTTTTCGGATTGTTAAGGCTAGGTTGCAAGTAATGTTTGTTTGAAATCTGAAAAGTATAGGCTGAGTTTGTTTGTAAAAACTAGAGATGTTGGTTAGGGTTTGCATGGATATGTTAGATGTATTGATCTATGATTAGGAAACCGGTTCTTGATCGCCTAGGTTAATCATATGAACGGTTTATGCGAGTTTATGGTAACAATATGCTGAAACAGTTTGCTGAGTAATAGTTACAGCCGACTTCATCTGGCTGTAACTCGGTCATTAGTTGTCGAAAAACGGATTTTCTGATGTCTAGAACGTAGAGATTTGAATAACGAATCTAATGGCACTGGATTCATAATTTTCTGAAATTGTTTGATATTTTTAAATGGCCAAATAAGTTCAGCAACTAAAGCTGTGAAAATCCTGAAATTTTGTTAGTTGTTTATCGAGTTGGATTTTAAAATCAGTAGGGAGTTGGGTCATGAATTTTGTACAGCAACTAGGTATGGAAATTTCCGGGCAACTCCAACTGGAATTTTGTTAATTGGACGATCGGTGATTTTTAAATAAATTCTTCCATGGACTGCAGTCAGAAAGTGATAAATCTGACTGCAGCCTAGTATATTAATATTTATGGTTTAATGGTAAAGATTTAGGACTTGGAAAATTTATATAAATTTCTACATTATAAATGGCACCTGCTGTAAAAACATTGGAATTTTTGGAACGTTGGAACTATTTTATAAAAATCCTAGAAAACAGCTGAATTATGAGTGTTAAGCTGAAATTTGATAACTTGTGATTGTGTGCACCAAATTGTTTCATGGATTGGATTATGTTCATGATAAGTTGTTTTGATCACTAGGTTCACATGAGGATACTTGCATGCATGTTTGAGTGTTAGATATGTTGTTTGGTGTATCACTTTGTGCGTAAATTAAGTGTAGAATTTGTATTGGTGTGTTCACACACTGACGTGAAATCAATTGGTTTGTTAGGACGCAATTAGCGGTCCCATCCTTTACGACTTCTTTGCTACACTAACCGAGCAACAAAAGGTGAGTTCACGGCCCCTAACTTTATCGGTTTTTTAAACAACAGGGGGAGAAACATGTATACACTCTTCAAACTCAATCTCTTTACGTTATACGAAATTAACGCCACATAACTATTCGGTAACTAAGTTGATGTTAATGTAATGTTATGGTCACTAAGTAGCTATATCACTTAAGTCCTCGTCAATCTCTCGGATCGTTAGTATTGGGTTTTAATAGCGGGTGAATTATAAGTAGTACTACTGGGCCCGACAAGCCCCATCCGAGCTAGTCGCGCTAGCCGACCGGGTATGGTCAACGGGTGAATAATTTGGCCTAACTTCGCCATGGTCAGTGATAGGCCTGGCAACATGGAGGCACAACAGTCAGCTTCGATCGCGAACTCTTACGTGACATAACTTTAGGCTAGCTACCTATATATGTTAACATTGAACTTAATTACGAAACAACTATATTATCCCGGGTTGGGGATAATGGAAACAACAACTTATTATTCCGGGTTTGGAATAATGGAAACAACAACTTATTATTCCGGGTTTGGAATAATGGAACCAACATCATTATTATTCCAGGATGGGAATAATGGAACTAAATCGTTATCCCGGGTTAGGGATAACGGGGGAAAACAAACTCATAACCGAACAAACGAATTTATGAAAACCTGTGAACTCACTCATCTTTAATGTTGACACTTGTTTCTTTACATGTTTCTCAGGACGCTAGGAGCTCTAGGTGCACTCACATGCATTGAACAAGACATCTTTTATCGAGTCTCAATTACTAATATTGTTTTGGGGTTTTTCATTTGTTTTGGCGTTTGTGTTGGCGCCCGCTTCACTATTTATTTTATGCTTCCGCTCAACCACTTAAACTAATGCTTCTGCTAAACTTTAGTAATTAACTAAGACAATCTAAAATCTACGACAATTGGTTAATCAAATGATTTTTGGAAAACGTATTATCAAATCCTATAGAGTCGTTCGACGTACTAGTGTTTCAGATTCTGGTTTGTTCACACGCCTGCGTAAACCGCAAGTGGAAATTGAGGGTGTGACAGATTGGTATCAGAGCCACTAGCTATAGAGAACCAGGTTTGCATTAGAAGTAGACCTAAACTATAGCTGATTTCACGACACTAGACTTAGTTTGGCACCGAACTATTATATCTTGTTATGCGATGTACCACAACTGTGTTTATGTGGATTATGACTTAATAATAAGAAATGAAAACAACTCGTAACTAACTACACGACCTAACAGGCAATGTCATCATCATCATCGTCATCATCATCCGACAAACTTACGCCACCAAGAGCGCCAGGAAAGGCACCTATGGTGGAACCCTTACCATCTTATGGCGTGGAGACACGCTCAGCTGCGAGGAAAAGGCTCGCTCTGGGGGAGGAGTCGTCGTCACGCCCAACCATTGCTGTGCCGGTTGAACCGGTTAACCCTGTAGAAGTAGGAATTGACCTACTTAGAATCATGATACATAAACCACAAGCACAGTTAGAAAGAATGCAGGAAACCATCCTAGCACAAGGATGGATGATCCGACAACTGACAGGTAAAACCGACTCGCTCGAGGAAGAGCATCATACGAGTAAGATAGCTCGTAACACCTTAGCCAGGGATCTGCGTGCTGAGCAGATAAGAGCCGACTGGCTCGAGGACAGTGTCCTGGAAAATAGTTGGAACATTCAGGAGCTACAGCAAAATCAAGCACCTGCACCAGCACCGGCCCCTCCACCTGAACCATCTCGCTTATTTTATTTACTTTCCTCCAGTCTATTTATTTTCCCACTTGTGTTTAAATTTGAGACTTTATAGTGAATTCATATGTTTGATTTGCACTTTGTAAGACGTTGAAAATTTCAGTTAATCAAGTATTTCTTTTGACTATTTAATATATTAAGTTGACATAACTTGATAATTATTAAAGTACGAAGTAGGATAACTATATTGGATATATAGACTTATCGGGGTGTGTTTGTGTTGTGTTTCGAAGATCTAAATGGCAACTGGACGACGTGGAAACCTTAACTTAACGCCCGAAGAGCTAGCTGCCATGATTCGAGAGCACGTGAACGCAGCTTTAGCGGGTGTTCAGAACCAACCGGCAGGTAACCATTATTAAATTTTCGTGTGAAAATCTAATAGTTGGGCTAGTAGAATTCCTCGCTGACTACCTATTCTCTGTCAGCAGGAGGGGGCTTTAACCCCTACAAGATGTTCCTCGACGCGAAACCAAGCAAATTCTCGGGGGCGGAAGGACCCATTGGACTGGTCCGCTGGATCGAAAAATCTGAATCCGTATTTGAAATGTGCAACTGTCTAGAGGCCAACAAGGTCAAATACGCAGCCTCAACACTGAAGATGGGGCACTGACATGGTGGAATGCACAAGTCCAAACACGTGGACTTATAGCTGTCGAATGCAATGGCCTGGGCCGAGTTCAAGGCCCTAATCAAAGAGGAGTACTGCCCACGAGACAGAGTGCAACAGTTAGAGCAAGCCTTATGGAACCACAAGATGGTGGGATCTGAAATCGAAGCTTACACCGCAAAACATCATGACTTGGTATTTCTATGTCCCGATTTGGCCAACACTGTGGAGAAAAGACTCGAGTTCTATCTTGGGGGTCTGGTTCCGGAGATTCAGGGTATGGTAATGGCTAGTAACCCTGTAACTGAACATCAAGCAATCCGATTGGCGCATAAACTCACCGATAAAGCGGTGGAACAAAAGAAGTTGCCAGCAAGGGGTACAACTGAAGTTGCCCCTGATAACAAAAGAAAGTTTGAAGACTCAACTGTTCGACAGTCTTCGTCATCTCATCCGCAACAGGGGAACCAGAAACGGTTCAGTCATTACAACAGCCACCGGGGTCACCAAAATCAACCCGCCAACAACAACAACAACCAGAATGCAGGCGGCTATGCAGGTCGAAAGCCGCAGTGCAACCGCTGTAATCTCCATCATAACGGCCCTTGTGCCGGAAATCGCTGCCAACGATGTGGCAAGATGGGACATGCGGCAAAGGATTGTCGTGGGGAAATCATGTCCCGACAGAATCAAAATCAACCCAGGGTCAGCAGCAGGGTATTAACCGGGGATGCTATCAGTGTGGTAGCACTGCTCACTTCAAAAGAGACTGTCCACAGCTGCGTAACAACAACAACAATGGGGGGAAAACAAACCACAATAACCACAACAACAATAATAACAACAACAATAATGGAAACGGTGGCACAGGAGGTGCCAAAGGTCGCGCCTTCACATTGGGCCGCGGAGAGGCCAGAAACGACTCGAACGTGGTCACCGGTAAGTTTCCCCTTAATGAACATTTTGCTACTGTGCTTTTTGATACGGGTGCGGATAGGAGCTTTATATCTGAGTCTTTTAGGAGGAACCTAAATCTCACGCCTAAACCATTAGAGACCCCTTATGTTATAGAATTAGCTGATGGTAATTCTGTAGATGTGACCCATATAGTATCCGGCTGTCAACTCAAACTCGCGGGTCACACTTTTACCATTGATCTGATGACAACTACCCTGGGTAGTTTTGACGTGGTAGTCGGAATGGACTGGCTATCAGACGTCCGGGCTGAAGTTCTCTGCTTCGAAAAATATATTCGTATTCCGCTCTCTAACGACGAAATCCTGACGGTACAAGGCGATAAGGCAAGCGCCGTCACCAACATCATCTCTTACATGCAAGCGCAGAAGTATCTTCGGAGGAAGAACTCCTTCGCTTTACTCGCACTGATTACCGAACAGCCTAAGGACGAGAAACGCATAGAAGACATCCCTGTCATCCGTGATTTTTCCGATGTATTCCCAGAAGAACTACCTGGTCTTCCACCCCATCGACAATTGGAGTTTGAAATCCAATTGGCGAACCATGCAACTCCTATCGCCAAGGCTCCATACCGCCTAGCTCCAGCCGAGCTGCAGGAGCTGTCTACCCAACTTCAGGAGCTATTAGAAAAAGGATTTATCCGACCAAGCGTTTCGCCATGGGGAGTCCAGTCCTTTTTGTCAAGAAGAAGGACGGGACTTTCCGCATGTGCATCGACTACAGGGAACTCAACAAGGTTACTGTCAAGAACCGATACCCATTACCTCGCATCGACGATCTCTTCGACCAACTTCAAGGGTCAAGTTACTACCTAAGATTGATTTACGGTCCGGTTACCACCAGCTACGCGTCAGGGAGGAGGACATCGCTAAGACGGCATTTCGTACTCGGTATGGCCATTATGAGTTCTTGGTCATGCCCTTCGGTCTCACCAACGCACCTGCGGTGTTCATGGACCTCATGAACCGCGTGTGTAAACCATACCTCGACAAATTTGTCATTGTGTTCATCGATGACATACTCATCTACTCCAAAAGTGAAGAAGAACATGCTGAACATCTATGATTACTGCTAGGATTACTCCAACAGGAAAAGCTATATGCCAAGCTTTCGAAGTGTGATTTCTGGATTCGGGAAGTTTAGTTTCTCGGGCATATCGTGAATGAAAAGGGTATCCACGTGGACCCTGCCAAGATTGAAGCCATCAAAAACTGGGAAGCACCCAAGACACCGACGGAGATCCCCAATTTTTGGGATTGGCTGGTTACTACAGACGTTTCATCGAGGATTTTCAAGATCGCACAACCGCTTACTACCCTCACCCAGAAAGGTATCAAGTATGCTTGGGGTGACAAGCAAGAAGCAGCATTTCAATTGCTGAAACAGAAACTTTGCAGTGCACCCATTCTGTCCTTGCCGGAAGGGACAGATGACTTTGTGGTATATTGTGATGCTTCCATTCAGGGATTGGGATGCGTACTCATGCAACGCGATAAGGTCATCGCGTATGCGTCGCGACAACTGAAGGTTCACGAGATAAACTACACGACGCATGACCTGGAATTGGGAGCAGTAGTGTTTGCACTTAAGATTTGGAGACACTACCTCTATGGAACGAAGTGCATAATCTTTACGGACCACAAGAGCCTCCAACACATCTTTGATCAGAAGGAGTTGAACATGCGACAGCGTCGCTTGGTCGAACTCTTGAGCGATTATGAGTGTGCCATTCGGTATCACCCGGGTAAAGCTAACGTGGTAGTGATGCCCTCAGTAGGAAGGAACACTTGAAACCTCGCCGTGTACGAGCATTACAACTCACTATTCATTCGGGGCTACCCGAACAAATACGCGATGCCCAGTTAGAAGCAGTTAAGGAGGAAAACATCAAAGCCGAATCGGTGGGAAAAATGGAACGCGATTGGGAAGTAAAACCCAATGGAGCCCGGTATTTCATGAATCGCATATGGGTACCTCTCTACGGAAACCTCAGAGAGCTAGTCATGGACGAAGCTCACAAATCCCGATACTCTGTCCATCCGGGTTCGGATAAGATGTATCAAGACCTTAAAGCTGCGTATTGGTGGCCCAACATGAAAGCCGATATAGCCACCTACGTGAGCAAGTGTTTGACTTGTGCAAAAGTCAAGGTAGAGTATCAAAAGCCATCGGGGCTACTCCAACAACCTGAGATCCCAGTGTGGAAATGGGATCAGATTTCAATAGATTTCATCACTAAACTCCCGCGAACTTTGGGTGGTTGCGATACCATCTGGGTAATTGTGGATCGTTTAACTAAGTCTGCACACTTCCTAGCTATTAAAGAAACAGATAAGATGGAGAAGTTGACTCGCATCTACATTAAGGAAGTAGTTTCTCGGCACGGAGTGCCAACATCCATCATCTCAGACAGAGATGCTCGCTTCACGTCCAACTTCTGGCAGTCACTCCAGAAAGCGTTGGGAACACGCTTGGATATGAGCACAGCCTATCACCCTCAGACTGATGGTCAAAGCGAAAGGACCATACAGACCTTGGAAGACATGCTTAGAGCATGCGTAGTAGACTTCGGAAATAGTTGGGAAATTCACCTGCCTTTAGTGGAATTCTCATATAACAACAGTTATCATACGAGTATTTCGGCAGCACCGTTTGAGGCACTATACGGTCGTAAATGTAGATCACCGGTCTGTTGGGCAGAAGTCGGTGACAGTCAACTCACAGGCCCTGAGTTAATACTTCAGGCTACTGAAAAGATTGTACAAATCAGAAACCGCATGGCGGCGGCACGAGATCGACAGAAAAGCTACGCTGATCAACGACGCAAACCGCTCGAATTTCAAGTAGGCGACCGCGTTCTACTAAAGGTGTCACCCTGGAAGGGTGTAATCCGCTTTGGAAAACGGGGCAAACTTAACCCACGGTACGTAGGCCCGTTTGTAATCTTGAAACGTATTGGACCCGTAGCTTATCAATTAGACCTTCCTGCCGAACTCAGTGGAGTTCACAACGTATTTCACGTGTCAAATCTGAAGAAGTGTCTATCAGATGAAACTCTAGTCATTCCATTGGATGAGATCCAAGTGGATGAACAACTACACTTCGTGGAACAGCCTATCGAGATCATGGATCGTGAGATCAAGACTCGAAGGCACAGCAAGATTCCGATCGTTAAGGTTCGTTGGGACTCTAAGCGTGGACCGGAGTTCACGTGGGAAAGAGAGGACCAAATGAAAAGCAAATACCCACACCTCTTCGCAACTGAGCAGCAAACTAACGATACCAGTAACTAAATTTTCGGGACGAAAATTCTTTCAACATGGGGATGATGTGACAACCTGGAAATTTCTCATACTTTTGCGTACTATTGCTAACTAAGTCCTTGTGCATGGCACTTGGGAATCTTTGTGCATGGCACTTGGGAACTTCTTGTAACTTCGCGTACTATCATAAACGAACTAACTCTTTATGCGTGGCACTCTAAACATGTACGCTACATTCTAAACCGCGTTTATCAATTTTCGGGACGAAAATTCTTTCAACATGGGGATAATGTGACATCCCGGGTTTTTCGGACAACTTAAACGTAATACTTGTCGAGTGAATTATATGCTATGTATTAAATGTGTACGAATTAGTGAATACGTGATGTGCGATTATGTGATTGTGTTAGTTATAAAATAATCATGGCAAATATGTACACGAACCGAACCGCGACACGAACCAACCTTAAACTCCTTGTGACTTTAGGAGTGAACCGAGTTCTAACCCAAACCTTAAACTATTCGGCCGCAAGATCAAACCGAACCAACCCAAGTCCTCGGCCACGAGAACAAGCCCAAACCGCAAACCCATTGCGAGATCAATTGTGAGAACAAAGATCAAACCCAAACCGACCCACCCAAGCCCTCGGCCGCGAGACACCAAACCGTAACCTTGTTGTCTCCTTGCGCTATATATACACACACTCATGCATGCTCTTTCACAACTCCAAAACCCTAGTAGCAAAACAGCCGTCGGCTGCCTTACTCTTGTTCCATTGATCGCGAGCAGCCGATCCTTCATCCCTTCAATCGCAAACAGCCCATCTCTTCCACTTGTTCACTTCCTCGATCACAAAACAGCCTACTACTTCTTCTCAGTCGCGAACAACCTCCTTTCTCGGTCAGGATCTTCTCGGTTGCAAGCATCTTTGATCACCAGTTCCTTATCTTACTCACGGTTCGTTTACCTTATCGTTAAAAGATTAGAATTTATCATATGTTACAAGATCATATTCGGAATACATGTGTTTTGATTTTGTTGTTTTTGGATTGAATGATTGAATGAAACGGTTGTGTTGTTTTGCGGATTGTTAAGGCTAGGTTGCAAGTAATGTTTGTTTGAAATCTGAAAAGTATAGGCTGAGTCTGTTTGTAAAAACTAGAGATGTTGGTTAGGGTTTGCATGGATATGTTAGATGTATTGATCTATGATTAGGAAACCGGTTCTTGATCGCCTAGGTTAATCATATGAACGGTTTATGCGAGTTTATGGTAACAATATGCTGAAACAGTTTGCTGAGTAATAGTTACAGCCGACTTCATCTGGCTGTAACTCGGTCATTAGTTGTTGAAAAACGGATTTTCTGATGTCTAGAACGTAGAGATTTGAATAACGAATCTAATGGCACTGGATTCATAATTTTCTGAAATTGTTTGATATTTTTAAATGGCCAAATAAGTTCAGCAACTAAAGCTGTGAAAATCCTGAAATTTTGTTAGTTGTTTATCGAGTTGGATTTTAAAATCAGTAGGGAGTTGAGTCATGAATTTTGTACAGCAACTAGGTATGGAAATTTCCGGGCAACTCCAACTGGAATTTTGTTAATTGGACGATCGGTGATTTTTAAATAAATTCTTCCATGGACTGCAGTCAGAAAGTGATAAATCTGACTGCAGCCTAGTATATTAATATTTATGGTTAAATGGTAAAGATTTAGGACTTGGAAAATTTATATAAATTTCTACATTATAAATGGCACCTGCGGTAAAAACATTGGAATTTTTGGAACGTTGGAACTATTTTATAAAAATCCTAGAAAACAGCTGAAATTTGATAACTTGTGATTGTGTGCACCAAATTGTTTCATGGATTGGATTATGTTCATGATAAGTTGTTTTGATCACTAGGTTCACATGAGGATACTTGCATGCATGTTTGAGTGTTAGATATGTTGTTTGCGTGTATCACTTTGTGCGTAAATTAAGTGTAGAATTTGTATTGGTGTGTTCACACACTGACGTGAAATCAATTGGTTTGTTAGGACGCAATTAGCGGTCCCATCCTTTACGACTTCTTTGCTACACTAACCGAGCAACAAAAGGTGAGTTCACGGCCCCTAACTTTTTCCGGTTTTTTAAACAACAGGGGGAGAAACATGTATACACTCTTCAAACTCAATCTCTTTACGTTATACGAAATTAACGCCACATAACTATTCGGTAACTAAGTTGATGTTAATGTAATGTTATGGTCACTAAGTAGCTATATCACTTAAGTCCTCGTCAATCTCTCGGATCGTTAGTATTGGGTTTTAATAGCGGGGGAATTATAAGTAGTACTACTGGGCCCGACAAGCCCCATCCGAGCTAGTCGCGCTAGCCGACCGGGTATGGTCAACGGGTGAATAATTTGGCCTAACTTCGCCATGGTCAGTGATAGGCCTGGCAACACGGAGGCACAACAGTCAGCTTCGATCGCGAACTCTTACGTGACATAACTTTAGGCTAGCTATCTATATATGTTAACATTGAACTTAATTACGAAACAACTATATTATCCCGGGTTGGGGATAATGGAAACAACAACTTATTATTCCGGGTTTGGAATAATGGAAACAACAACTTATTATTCCGGGTTTGGAATAATGGAACCAACATCGTTATTATTCCAGGATGGGAATAATGGAACTAAATCGTTATCCCGGGTTAGGGATAACGGGGGAAAACAAACTCATAACCGAACAAACGAATTTATGAAAACCTGTGAACTCACTCATCTTTAATGTTACACTTGTTTCTGTACATGTTTCTCAGGACGCTAGGAGCTCTAGGTGCACTCACATGCATTGAACAAGACATCTTTTAGTCTCAATTACTAATATTGTTTTGGGGTTTTTCATTTGTTTTGGCGTTTGTGTTGGCGCCCGCTTCACTATTTATTTTATGCTTCCGCTCAACCACTTAAACTAATGCTTCCGCTAAACTTTAGTAATTAACTAAGACAATCTAAAATCTACGACAATTGGTTAATCAAATGAATTTTGGAAAACGTATTATCAAATCCTATAGAGTCGTTCGACGTACTAGTGTTTCAGATTCTGGTTTGTTCACACGCCTCGCGGTAAAACTCCGCAAGTGGAAATTGAGGGTGTGACAGAACTTGATGAGGATCAAGAACCACAAGCCGATACATGTTTGGTTGATACTAGCACTCAACAAGAGGTTGTTGAAGAGGATCAAATGGTTGATCAAAACACACAAAACATTTGCAGATCTGGTAGAATTAGTAATCCACCCGAAAGATATGGATTTTTCATGGATGGATGCTACGTGGTAGATTCGGATGAACCAACCACATACCATGATGCAATGTCACAATCCGATTGTGACAAATGGCTTGAAGCCATGAACGTGAGATGCAATCCATGTATGACAACCAAGTATGGAAATTGGTTGTACCACCTCTTAACTCCAAAGTAGTTGGAAGTAAGTGGGTTTTCAAGAAGAAAACTGATATGCATGGTAACTTGGATACTTATAAAGCGAGACTTGTAGCAAAAGGTTTCATTCAAACTCAAGGGGTTGATTATGATGAGACCTTCTCGCCCTTTGCGATGCTAAAGTCAATTAGGATATTATTTGCCATAGCTGCATACTACGATTATGAGATTTGGCAACTGGATGTCAAAACGGCTTTCCTCAATGGATATCTTAATGAAGATGTCTATATGGTTCAGTCTGAAGGTTTTGTCGATCTAAAACATCCTAACAAAGTATGCAAGTTAAAGAAATCAATATATGGATTGAAACAAGCATCTAGAAGTTGGAATCATCGTTTTGATGAAGAAATTAGGAATTTTGGATTCATCAAGAAAGCTGATGAAGCTTGTGTGTATAAGAAGGCTAGTGGGAGCATCATCACTTTCCTAGTACTGTATGTCGATGACATTTTACTATTTGGAAATGATATTCCAACCATGGAAGGTGTTTAAAACCTGGCTTAGAAGTTGTTTTTCCATTAAGGATCTTGGTGAAGCCGCCTATATTTTGGGAATAAAGATCTATAGGGATAGATCAAGGCGCTTGATAGGTTTGAACCAAAGTGCATACATTGACAAAGTCTTGAAAAGGTTCAAAATGGAGAACTCTAAGAAAGGTTTGGTACCTATTCAAAAGGGAACGATATTGAATGCGTCTCAATGTCCAAGCTCAGAGGATGAGCAAGAGAGAATGAAAGAAGTCCCATATGCGTCTGCTATAGGATCCATCATGTATGCAATGATATGCACTAGACCGGACGTGTCATGTGCCTTAAGCATGACAAGTAGATACCAGCAAAATCCAGGTAACAGTCATTGGATGACTGTTAAAAGCATATTGAAATACCTTAGAAGGACTAAGGATATGTTTCTAATATATGGATCTGGTGAAGAGGAACTCGTTGTAAAGGGTTACACGGATGCGAGTTTCCAAACTAACCGAGATGGTTCTCGATCACAATCTAGGTATGTCTTCATTTTGAATGGAGCTGCAGTCTCTTGGAAGAGCTCGAAGCAGGATGTTGTAGCATTGTCCACTACAGAATCAAAATACATCGCCGCTTCATTAGCAGCACAAGAAGCTGCATGGTTGAAGAAATTCATCACCGACCTAGGGGTAGTCCCTACCATTCAAGATCACCTAGAAATCTTTTGTGAAAAACGAGGGTGCAATTGCACAAATTAAGGAACCTCGTGTACATCAAAAGACTAGGCACATTAAGCGGATAAACAAGTACATAAGGGATGAAGTTTAAAAAGGAAAGATATGTATTCGCAAAGTTCACACTGATCAAATCATTGCGGATCCACTCACGAAGCTCCTTGAACGGCCAAAGCATGAGGGTCATACTTGTGCCTTAGGACTTCGATATTCTAGTAATTGGATTTGATCTATTTAGTATTTGGATATCGGAACAATTGTTATTATGACTCATTTAATGATTATGGCATTTTGAGTTATGTTCCATTTTAGCATGTTTAAATCCATGACTAAGTTAATTATTCTAAATGTCCGTAGTCGATCATATTTGTGGGAACAAATATGAAGGTAAGACTATTATGAACTCGGATTGGTGGATATTCATTAGGTATGAATATAGGGCAAAGTGTTGCTGCCAAAGTTTATAGATATTTGTGGGATACAAATATTGGACTGACCCGCTCTCAAATATTACTACATGGAATCTTTGAGATTGATCATAAGTAAATTTGAGTAAAGGCGAATATCATTGTATCCTCTGACCTGAGATACATATTGGGTCTTGATATTCACCAAATATTGTATTTTGACTTGGTTCTTTGCTGTCAATAATATGGCAGTACATAAGGCTAAGCTCAAGTGTGGTACGAGGTGATTTTGAGAGACGTAGTCAAGATGGGATTTGTTCCTCTTATTCGTTGAGATAAGATGTCTAAGGCCTGCTAAAGTTATATCAACAGAGAATGATCATACTATGTCTCTGGATTTGACATGACATCTGTAACGAAAGGATAAATGATAGTTTCACCTAAATCATGTTCAAGTAAGGGACTTGAAGGGGATGATGTTATTGAATGGCACTTTATCATATGTATTAGGGTAGTAAACCGTTGTTAGGCGGTATTTGCTACTTGCATCAATCTTCTATGTATCTTGTGCAAGTGGGAGATTGTTGGAATCGGTATGCCCAAGACACATATTAAATTGATGTGGCTAGTACGTTATGATCCAAGTCGGGTCATACCCAATAACAAGCTAGACAAACACCTATGATATTTATTTATGATATGATCAAACAAATAAGTATTAACAATTAGAATATTTAGAAATTGGTTTTCTAAATAATTGCACTTGAGAAACTAATAAATTATATGGATAATTTATTTTGAGAGAATATTTTATATTATTATTTAATGGGTTAAGTAACATTATAAATAATTGTGATATGTTGCATAAGTCTTATAACATGTAATGTTATAATTTTATAAAAGGGTTATAAAATAAACATATGACTTATTTTATAAAAATTAAAATCTTGGGTGACGAAAACAAGGCCATATGTCCGTCCCCTTGGGGTCTTCCCAAGGTGGTCTTCCACCAATGAAATGTCATGAAATCTTCTTACATATCTCATGTAATCTTCCATAATCCAAGATAAGATCTTGAAGAAGATATATGGAGATTTGATGATCATTCTCTCACATACTTTTCATATTATAATTCAAGTTGCAAGAACTCTTGTGAAGGCTCTCAAATTTTCGGCCAAACATAGTGTTTGTCCAAGAGTTTTTCAAGTGAGTTCATAAGTGTAGAAATCCTAGCAATCTTGTGGTATTTGTTGGAAAGCTTGGGGTATACAAGCTTGAGGTCTTCTACTTAGAAGATTACCGATTCAAGAAGTATCATCTTCTTCACCTACTTGTTCTTTGGAAGGTAGTATTCTAAACACCCTATGGTTGTATTTTGATAGCATGCATGTTCATATATGGATCTGGGTTTTGGTTTTACATAAAAAATGGGTTTTATATCTTGTAAGTAACATGTTTTAAATAAATATTCTGCTGACTTTTTATTTTATACGAATAAAATAACTTTGATAAACATGTTCAAAACCATAACAAAACAAGAGATAGAAAATTTGAAAGTTAAAACTTTTGATTAATATAGTGTTTTCGTACGAAACAGAGGGTTTAGTACGAATCAGTGAAGAAAGTTTTTGAATGTTTGGAATTTTTTAACGGTTGATTGTTATTTTCTTGTACAAGGCAAGATATTCAGATTTTCTCTAGTGCATAACATATGCTTCAATCCCAGAGATACCAGCGTATCGAAGTATCTTGGATTTTCTTACAAGGATTAGGGTGACGAAAGCGATAACTGATAGACACACGACATATCTGTCACATGTGGAATATTTCTGGAATGATGCGGAGTATAGTATTGACGACAATGCCATTATTTCAGCAGTAAAGATTAACGATGTTGATATTCAAGTGAAGATTACTGAAGAGTTGATTCGGAAAGTGTTGGAGTTCAAGGATAATAAAGACGATCCAACATGCTTTACTGAATACATGGTTAAAGGATGTTTTTACAGGATGGGATATACAGGATTTGTGAATTCTGCTCCGTACAAGAAAGGAAATCTAAGTGCGTTGTCCAGATATCTTGCACACGTTATTATTCATGGTTTGGGTCACAGGAAGGGTGGTTTTGATGACTTGGTGGATTATTAGATGTTCATGATTAATGCGGCTAGTGCTGAATCTTCCTTATAACTTTTCAAAAGTTATATTTACTCAGATAATCCAAAATATTCAGAAGGATAGATTTTTGCAGTATCCAAGGTAATGATGTTAGACTATTTACATCATGATTTTAGGAAGTCTCCAGACGATGTTCTTAAACTTGAGCATATAGATGTTCAATCATTAGAAAGATGAACGTGCATTTGAAGTCTACTCCCGTTGCTAAACCGATGTTTGGTGCTATTCTGAATAAAGATTATATTTCTCCCGCACCTGGAAAGTGGAGGAAGGATGATAGTGGTGACGATGAAGAGGAAGTTAAATCATTATCGTTGTTTATGGAGAATAGAAGTCCATGGTTTGTAAAAGACGGAGAAAAGGGTGGAAAAGCTACATACAAAGGGAGAAAGAAAAAAAATGCGTCTACTGCTGAAAGTTCAGGGTTGAGGGATGAACCTGAGGTTGAAGAAACAGTTGAAAAGATAGCTGAAGACATAGAACGTCAGGCTTTTGGAGTGACAAGGCAGCTGAGGAAGTACTATCATCTAGTACTGATTTAGAAGATAGAAGAGCAGGAGAGAAGAAAAGAGCAGAGAAATTAGCAAAGAAACGTCAAGATGAGCTGAAACGCAAAGCTGAAGAACGAAAGAGAAAAGCAACAGGCGAAGACGATACAACTTATGTTCCGTTTGAATCTGATCCTGAATAAGCGTTTCATACTCCGCTCAAGAAAAGGCAAAGAAGGATGAAACGATCTTCAGCTCGTATATCACCGATTGTTAATCCAACAGAAGCTGGTGCTGAACAGAATACTTAAGAAAATGTGGAGGAACCAGTGCAAAATATTCCATATCCACCACATCATATGCATCCAGAACCACATCAGCAACAAGTTGAACCAGAGATATATTTTCAACAACCACCAGTTCATGAGCCAGAACAAGAACAACGACAACCAACACCGCAACAACCTGAATCAGAACCTGTTCAACAACCTATGCCTGATCCAGATCCAGTCCAGCAATCAGCACCACAACAGTCGGCTCAACAAAAATCTCAACCATCTCATGCTCAACAATCTCGTGCTACATCACAACCATTTGACTCACAAGCATTTTTTGAAAAGATTGGTTTAGACGATCTACCAGGAGGAGATGAGTTTCGTTTTGATGATCCTAGAGTTGATGATTTGCAGAAACAGGTGACAATGAATGTTGTGCGCATAGCTGAGTGGCAAGAACAGATAAACTTGTTAATAGCTGAGAAGTTTGAAATGCTTGAAAGAATTGGAGGATTAATTGTTGATAAGCAGCAATTAGAAGCAATGATGGCGAGTATTATTTCAAATGAAAGATTACGTCAGCGAATGACTGAATACGAGGAAGAGCATTTGAGAAATAATTGAAGGATGGATGTGTTTGGGAAGATTCTGGAAAAGAAGTTTGGTTTGGTACATCTGCTGTTATTGATGAAATAGAACGGGCAGAAGCAAGGGAAAAAGTAGCAGAACGAGAACGGTTGGCTAAACAACAATCTGATGCGTTAGGGAAAGGAAAAGGTAAGATTGTCGAGGATTCCGTGACTGATGAAGCTGTGCCAGAAGCTGAATCTGGGCCAGTACAATGTTGGGATATTATAGTATATGAAGAACCGAAGAATTTTATTCTGATAGGAAAACCTATTGATGTGGATATAGCGTTTCTTGATATTTCACAAAGACATGGAGATTGGTTGATGAAGAAAAAGACAGTAACTAAACAGCTGAAGAAACAGAATAGGAGGGAGAAGTAGAGGATGCTGAAGATGTTGATGTTGATGATAAAGATCCTAGTAGTTCAGATGATGATAATGATGATGATAATGTTGGAGGATCGGGTATTCGTGTAATAGATTCAAATGTTAATGAAGTAGTTGATCATTCCGAGTATTTTGATGATTCTGTGAACCAAACTACTGAAGAAGAAAGAATGAACAAAGCTGATGAGTCGATAAATGCTCAGCAGGCAGGAATTTTCACAGAGAATGTTACATCTTCTGTTCTTGTCGTGCAAAAGCCATTTGTATTATATCTTGAGCTTGATTTTGAGGAAAGGGAGTTTGTTTATAGTTATTCGAAAGAAGAGATAGCAGAAATGCTCGGTATTAGCGAAGAAAAGTTCGATTTTGATATTGAAGACGAACTGAATGAGATACATGTTTTCGAACCGAATGGGTATGTTTTTAAAGATATAGAGGATGCAAACGTATATGATAACGTTGTGGTGGAAAGTGATTCTAATGAAGATGCTAATGATGCCGTTCAGGGTACAGAAGGTTTCCCAATGTTTATCGATTTATTTACAGAGGAAAGCTCAGATGTGTTGCAAAGGAAAGTATCAAAAGCTGTAAAAGAAGGAACTATTCCTGAGAAGATGTCTACATCTGAAATTATTGAACAAAAGAAGAAATGGTTTTGGGAGAGTTCAGCAGAGCGAAATTTAAGAGACCCCTAGCATTTTTCACCAGAGATGTTGATATTTCTTTAGGGGATATTTTGAGTTGGGGTTGGATTGAAGAACTTAACGTTTATGTGATTAAAAGAGAATTTGGGATTCAATACTTCTGATATCTGAGTGACATAAAGGAACTTGTGCAAACAAAGATGATAAACCTAAAGATGAAGTTTCATGACCAAAAGCTGTGGAGATTGATCAAGTTTGAAGCTAAGCACGGTTTGTACACTGTAAACCGCATTATCCACGTCGTATTGTTAAAGTAGATCCAGTGACAAAGGAGAAAGATATTATTTTGATTGTAAAGAAACCACGGGTGATGAAAAACATGTCGCTGATCAAAATGGAGAAAGATTTTTATACGATCTTCAAGTGGTGGCATTATGATTCGAATACAAGAGAGGCTGTTATATGTGTACGCCCAGATAATGGTTCGTGGAAGATTACAGAGGAATTAATCCAAGCCATAATAGCACACAAAAGAATATATGGGCTGTGGCGAGGCATTCGAGTACTAGACCCCATGTGGCTAGTAAATTGTTCGAAGAAAGACATAGAATGTTTATTCTATAGTAAGATAAGTTTCGAAGAAAAGGATCAGGAGCAAGCACTTCAATTTCAAAAGATCGTGAATGTGTGCTTTACAAATGATATTCATTTTGGATCGAATTGGAAAACAAATCGGAGAAAGATTGAGAAGAAGGAAGCGAAGAAAACAGAAGAAAAAGAAGCTCGGATTGTTGAACATTCAAGAATAGCATCATTAAGGAGCTTTCAGTTTTTGAAGTGACGTCCTCTGACTGATCAAACGCCAATTGCTTCTGAGGAACGTCGAAAGCCGGTAAAGAGGTTCTTTGGGCGTTAAAGTCAATCAAATTGAAGATTTTGAAGATTATCCAGACTGCGGCAAAATCCAAGGGGGGTTTGTTGGTGCATAATGTCTATTGCCTACGTCTAGGATATATCTGTAATGTTTATAAAGTTTATAGGTTAATGTTCAATTGAGAAAATGTAAAATATTATATGTTTGTTCACTGTGATTCGCACGAAATAGAAGCATCTTTCGTACGAGTGAGTCACTCGTACGAAATACCATTTCGTACGAAACATACAGGTTTGTTTTGCACGCACTTCGGTACGAGTCATGTCGACCTATAAATAGGGAAGTTTTGTGTTAGAGCTAGTAACTGATTGTCAATTGATACAGTGAAGCACTGTCAGTTTGTTTACTTGCGTCTGTAATTTGAACGTCATTAATACATCAGAAGCAATTAAATAGTAAGTACTATCTTGTTTGTCATGTCTACCTCTCTAGCAATGAATTCCGCCTCTGCTAGTTGAGCGAGATCAGGTCGATTGCTCATTCCGGGAGCTCGATCCCCGTTCACAAGTGGTATCAGAGCCATGAGATCTGATCTACAGATAGACAACAAGTAGTTACTGTTCAGACTTGGATATATCTTCATCTTCATCAGTTTTCTAACCTTTGCTGGATTTTGGACAAATTTCGGACGACTTTATGGACAAAATGGACTAGGATTTTAGTAATTCAAGTTAATCTTCAATCTAATCAATCCATACCATAATTCGGACTTAAAATTGAACTAAATCATGTTGAAATCTATAAAATTTGATCAGTTTGAAGTTTGAATTATTTTCGTACAAGTTTCGCACGAAATTAAGCTGTTTTGATTTTGGTACGAACCAACTTAAAATTTCATACGGATCAGTTAAAATTTTATAAAATCTTAAAATTTTTTAGAATTTCAACTTGTTTCGTACAAAATGATTTGATTCGTACAAAATTCATCTGCACAAAAAATTTACTCAGTTAAAAACACATGTTTCATGCAAAAATGACTTGATTCGTACGAAATCATAGTTTTGTGAAGAAAATTTGAAGCGTACTAAAATCTGTTTCGTGCAAAATAGTTGTTTCGTACGAAACATTTTGTCCGCACAAAAAGTTTTCTAATCTGATCAGTTTGTTTTCGAGAAGTGTGTTCTAACTTTTTATAGGAAAAATGTCTATGGAATTGTACAATGCGTTCGCCACATCGGTTTTACTACTGCAGCAGCTCAAAACATCAATTTAGAGAATGAAATGGGGACAATGACGAAACCTCCAAACCTTATGAATCTAGAAGACTTTGATAGTTGGAGCGAGAGGTTTATGAACTGGGTTCAAGCTAACCATTTTACTTGCTGGTTTGCAATCAAGGCAAAATACATCGCACTAGTTGGCGAAAATGGGCTTGAAAAGACCCTTGCTCAATTCTCTAATGTTGAACGAGAAAGATTTATCAACGAAAAGAAAATGATGAACACTTCAACAATCGATTAAAGAAGACATCTTAGCTTTACTACAACATGATGATGATGCGTAATCTTTGTGGAATGCTCTTCGACTCAAATTTCAAGGCAGTGCTCAACTCCGTAAAAGCAAAAGGTCATTATTAAGCAAAGAATTTGACGTATTCACATTGATCAAAGAGAAAACGGTTAAGCAGCTGATTGAGCGATACTGTCATCTGGTGGTTCATATGAAGAGAATGGAAATTGTGAAGACAAATGAAGAGCTTGTTGATAAGCTAGCTGATTCTCTGCCACAAGGTGAATGGTCAACTTACTTAACCATCTTGAAGAATGGAGTTGAATACAGCAATTTCTCGCTGCCTCGTTTTATCGAGAGATTGGAAGGTCATGAATTAGAGATGCAAAAGATGGCTAAAAACAAGACGGTTCAAGTGCAACAAGATGTTAATCTTTATTTCAAAAACAGTTCTGCTGCTTAAATCCAAGCGCTAAATATTCAAACTGCTTTCAGTGCATATAGTTCACCAAGCACACCTCCAACTCAGTCAAGTGGTTTCCAGTCATACCCAACAGTTGATCCGAATACACCTTCAAGTCAACAATCTTCTTTCGGATCAAATCAATCTCAGAACAATCAAACCACTCCATCATCCAATGCAAGTCAAAGAGTGTTGCAATGAAATATTGTCGTTGACTTTCAGAATGCGGAAAATTTTGATGAAAAGACAGCAAAAAACATATGTCTCTACTTGCTTCAGTTCTTGAGTCATATGACAGTCTTGTTGCTGGAAAGATTGGTAATTCTGAAATGAAACGTGAAGACTACGATCAAATTGATCCAGTCGAAATGGAGTTGATAGATATAAAATAGTGTAAGGCTTCAATTGTTCGACGAGCACATAGATTTATGGAAATCACTGGTAAAGAAAATTTGGGAGGTTTGGATGGGAAACTTGGATTTGATAAATCAAAAGTTACTTGTTTTAAGTGTCGGAGAAAGGTCACTTTAAAAGAGAATGTCCAAAGCGAGAGGTTCAAGGGAATCATAATCCTTTCACCGATGACTATTACAAAAGAGCGATCTATCACCGACCACAACCAAGAACAAGAATCGTGCCGATTGAAGACAAGCAACCTTAAACTAAAGATAAGGCTTTGGTTGTTACACAAGAAGACGAAGGGTTTAATTTGAAAGTTTATTTCGAAAGGAGAAAGTTTGGCATTGGTGGCTGAAATTATTGATGAACCAGAAGAAGAATCGGAGGCATCTTTTGATGAAGGACCTGAGGATGACGATTATTACTATCATACTTCATCAGAGGAAGAGGAGCTTTTGAATGGTCCATTCAAACATCTTTTGCCTAATGATGTTTTAAAAACTTTTGCCGGATATTTCGCACCTACCCAACATTCAACAAATGAAGAGCAAAAGAAACCGGTTGAAGATGTCAAAGTGGATGAGAAAAAGGAATTGCTGAAAGAAGACATCATTAAAGCGTGCATGGCGAATGGAAATGAGGTAAACAAGTCATCTGAGAATGAAAAATCTTGTTCAAAGTGTAATGAACCATGTGGTGAGTGTCTTGTAAAGGACAAAAGATTTGCTGAATTGCAAAGTTTAGTAGACAATTTGTCAAGCAATTACAAATCTACAAAGGAAGCTTATGACAAATTGAGTGCGTCTGTTAAACAATATAATAAAGCACTCAGAGAAAATGATGCAACACTTATGACGCTCAAAGCAACAGTGATGGATAAACAAATGGCAATTAATATTCATCTAAATACTATTGCTGAGCTCAAAAGTGAGCTTGAAAAAATGAGAATTGAAACCGAACGAGTTAACAAACTGTTAATTAGTTATTCCACAAGCTCATATGTCATAGATCACATTTTATCAAAAATCAAAAATACTGAGGAATCTTAAAATGGTGAAATAAAAAGTGGTAGTTATGATCGAGTTCCTCTACCCATGTGGAACAGTTATGCATGCAAAAATCCATTTGGGGTGGAAAAGGCGCTAAATCTGACATTGAAAACCGAACAGAAGCCTGAGGATATCGATGTAACTTACACTAAAAATGATGGTGCCCATGTGGAACAGTTATGCATGCAAAAATCCATCTGGGGTGGAAAAGGCGCTAAATCTAACATTGAAAACCGAACAGAAGCCTGAGGATATCGATGTAACTTACACTAAAAATGATGGTGAATGTGTTTCTGAAGTAGTAAAGAATGTGGTTGACAAAGTGTTAAAAAATGAATCTGAAGAGGCTGAGTCTGAAAAATCTGAGAAGTCAAAGTCTGATGATATATCAGAAAATAGTTTTAATGTTGATCCCAATGTCATAGTTTATAAAATGAAAGGGTCTGATAAACTATTTTCGGATGAGGATTTTCCATTCAAGAATGTAATAAAGGATTGTGTAGATAAAATGTTCAAGCTGATGGAGGTAAGTCATGATGATTTAGATAAACATAATTTTCTATTCTAAATCAAAAACTGACAACCACCCTACTATCGGAAAAATTGAGATTATCCGGAAAACAAGCGTGCAGGGTTGGGTTTTCAGAAGCAACATAAAACCAACAGGTCCCAAAAATTGAATTTTACAAAGAAAGTCAATTTTGTGTTTGGGACAACAACCGAGAAAGAAAAAGAGATCATCGAAACTCAATCAAATGATGGTTTTCTTAAAGAAAAACAAAAGCAGAAACAGGTTTGGATACCTCTGTTAAAGGACAGCAGGACATGCTATAAATGCAAGAAAGTTGGACATATCACACGATATTGTTTACAAGAAAGTTTAAAACCAGTTTCTTCTCCGAAAAAGTTCACTAAGGATGAAAAGAAAAAAGCACCCATGTTTATGCCAAACAAATTCTTAAAAAAAAGACTGAATCTCATCAAAATGTTAAACCAATTATTCAACCTCAATCTAAGTTTGAAATTGGTGAAACATCACACAAAATTCAACAAAAAGATTCAAAATTTTATGTTAACAGGGCTAAACTGTCACACCCTCAATTTCCACGTGCGGAGTTTTACCGCGAGGCGTGTGAACAAACCAGAATCTGAAACACTAGTACATCGAACAACTGTATATGATTTGATAATACGTTTTCCAAAATCACTTGTTGTAGATTTTATGTTACCAATATTTAGCAGAAGCATCAGTTTCTAAAGTTTGAGCGGAAGCATAGATAAGTAGTGAAGCGGGCGCCAACACAAACGCCAAACAAATGAAAAATCCCAAAACATTATTAATAAATAAGACTCGATAAAAAATGTCTTGTTCAATGCATGTGCGTGCACCTAGAGCTCCTAGCGTCCTGAGAAACATGTAAAGAAACAAGTGTCAACATTAAAGATGAGTGAGTTCACAGGTTTTCATAAATTCGTTTGTTCAGTTATAGTTTGTTTTCTCCGTCATCCCTAACCCGGGATAACGTATTGGTTCCATTATTCCAACCCGGAATAATATGTTGTTGCTTCCAATATTCCAACCCGGAATATTAAGTTGTTGTTTCCAATATTCCAACCCGGAATATTAAGTTGTTATTTCCAATATTCCAAACCCGGAATATTAAGTTGTTGTTTCCAATATTCCAAACCCGGAATATTAAGTTGATTAGTAATTAAGTTCAATGTTAATATATATAGGTAGCTAGCCTAAAGTCATGTCATGTAAGTGTTCGCGATCGAAGCTGACTGTTGTGCCTCCATTTTGCCAGGCCTATCACATGACCATGGCGATGTTAGGCCAATTATTCATCCGTTGACCATACCCGGTCGGCTAGCGCGACTAGCTCGGATGGGGCTCGTCGGGCCCGGTAGTACTACTTATAATTCCCCCGCTATTTAACCCAAATACTAACGATCCGAGAGATTGTCGAGGACTTAAGTGATAAAGCTGCTTAGTGACCATAACATTACATTAACATTAACTTAGTTACCGTATAGTTATGTGACGTTAAATTCGTATAACGTAAAGAGATTGAGTTTGAGAGTGTATACATGTTTCTCCCCCTGTTGTTTAAAAACCGGATAAAGTTAGGGGCCGTGAACTCACCTTTTGTTGCTCGGTTAGTGTAGCAATAGAAGTTATAAGAGATGGGACCGCTAGTTGCGTCCTAACAAACCAATTAATCCCAAGTCAGTGTGTGAACACACCAATACAATTTCTACACGTAATTTACGCACAAAGTGATACACACAAACAACATATCTAACACTCAAACATGCATGCAAGTATCCTCATGTGATCATAGTAATCAAACAGCTTATCATGAACATATTCCAATCCATACAACACTTTGGTGCACACAATCACAAGTTATCAATTTTCTGCTTAACACTCATTATTCAGCTGTTTTCTAGGATTTTTATAAAATAGTTCCAGCATACCAAAAGTTCCAATATTTTTACAGTAGGTGACATTTATACCATAGAAATTTATATAAATTTTCCAAGTCCTAAATCTTTACCAATTAACCATAAATATTAATAAACTAAGCTGCAGTCAGATTTACCCCTTTCTGACTGCAGTCCATGGAAGAATTTATTTAAAAATCACTGATCATCCAATTAACAAAATTCCAGTTGGAGTTGCCCGGAAATTTCCATACCTAGTTGCTGTACAAAAATCATGACTCAACTCCCTACTGATTTTAAAATCCAACTTGATAAACAACTAACAAAATTTCAGGATTTTCACAGTTTTAGTTACTGAACTTATTTGTTCCTTTAGAAATATCAAACGACTTCAGAAAATTATGAATCCAACGCCATTAGATTCCTTATTCAAATCTCTACGTTCTAGACATCAGAAAATCCGTTTTTCGACAACTAACGACCGAGTTACAGCCAGACGAAGTCGGCTGTAACTATTACTCAGCAACTATTTTCAGCATACAATTACTACAACTTGCATAAACCGTTCCTATTGATCAACCTAAGCGAGCAAGAACCGATTTTTAATCATAGTTTACTACTAATAACTTATCCATGCAAACCCTAGTTCTTACTTCTAGTTTTTACAAACAAAACACACTTGCAACTTATGATATCCGCAAACAATTATGCATATAAACAACAATCAATTCAGCCGATTTTTATTCAACATATAAGATCCGAAACAACTAATCATTCAAGCATATATATATCCGAAACAACTAATCATTCAAGCATATAAATATATCCGAACATGATCTTGTAATCAGAGATAACCCTAACCTTGGTTAACTAGGTAAACAAGCCGAGGTTTGGACAAGATTTATCCGACTTTTCCAGAAAGATCGCGACCAAGAGAGGTGAACTGATCTGCTGCTGCGACCGAGGCTGACAGGAACTGGACGAAGAGGCTGCTCGTGATCAATGAGACAAGAGTGAGGCAGTTTGCGGTCGAAGAAGATGCAAGACTTGGCTGCTGCTTGCTGCGACCGAGAGGATGGTGAGGGTAAGGCAGCCGACGGCTGTTTGTTTGTTAGGGTTTTGGAATTGTGAAGGGGCATGCATAGGTGCGTGTATATATGGCGCAAAGGAGATGAGGGTTACGGTTAGGATTAAGCTTGTGGCCGAGGGACTTGGGTTGGGTCGGTTTGGGTTTTACGCAATGGGTTTGGGGTTTGGTTTGCACACGGGTTAGTTTGGTTTGATCTTGCGGTTTTTGGGCTTGTTCTCGGTTTAGGCTTGTGGTTTGGGTTGCATACGGCCGAGAATGGCTTAAGGTTTAAGATCTAAATCTCGCGGCCGAAGACTTGGGTTTTAGGTTTCCTAGTTTCATAAAAAGTTTGGTTTGTGTTTGTGTCGCGGTTCGGTTCGTGTGCATATTTATTATACATACATATATTGTATAACTAAAATAATTCACATAAACACACATCACGTATTCATTAACTCATACGCGTTCATACACATAGCACGTAATTAGTTTGACAAGTATTACGTTTGAGTTATCCGAAAAACCCGGGATATCACATAAACCACAAACACAGAAATGGGTTGCTAAAATTGTTAAAACCAAATCATCCAAGGTTGAACTTAAACCTGATGTTCCAAAAAAAATTAAACTTAAAAGGATTGAAAAGAACAAAGTGAGTCCAAAGTTCGACATTCCAAACCCACCCAAGACCAAATAGGCTTGGGTCTCTTTGTTTAAATGAATTTTGTTAATCATGTGTGCAGGGGCTCCAACGTTCGATATAGTCAAAATGGATCATGGATAGCGGAGCGTCTCGTCACATGACAGGAATGCTTGCGCTGCTCAATGATGTTAGAGCTATTGGAGGAGGATATGTAGGATTTGCTGGAATGCAGGGAGGTAGGATTGTCGGAGAAGGGATTCTCTCGAACGGAGTTGTATCGTTTGATAAAGTGAACTATATTGCTGAACTTGAGAATAATCTACTTAGTATCTCGCAAATTTGTGACAAGAAGTTCATGACACATTTCAATGATAAAGAATGTCTAATTCTAAAACCCGGTTTCAAGATTCCAGAAGAATGGATTCTGATGCGAGCTCCGCGAGAAAATGATTTATATGTTCTTGACATGAGCATCGCTTCTACCACGTCAAAGAAAGTTCAATGCTTTGTTTCCAAAGCTACCGAGAAAATGATTTATATCTTTCGAAGAATTTTCCTGTACATAACGACTTAGTGGAGGGTGTCAATTTGAAAAGTTTTCATCTATCAGATGATTGTTTTAGATGCAAAAAGGGGAAGCAGCATAAGAAATCACACCCGAGAAAGCTGTTGAATTCGATAAAGCTACCACTAGAAAGACTACACGCAGATCTCTTTGGACCAGTTAATGTCGAAAGTATTTCTAGAGATCTATACTGTCTTGTCGTTACAGATGATTATTCTCGATTTTCATGGGTGTTCTTTCTGGAGAGTAAGGATGAAATGTTTGAAACTCTTACGATTCTTTTCAGAAAGCTCGAGAATTTATATCATTTGCCCATTAAGAGAATTCATAGTGATAATGGAATGGAGTTCAAGAACAAGAAGATGCAAGAGTTCTGCAATGAAAAGGGATTCTTCATGAATTCAGCGCCCCCTATACTCCACAACAAAATGGAGTAGCTGAATGAAAGAATCGCAAGTTGATAGAAACTGCTAGAACAATGTTAGCTGATTCGAAATTACCAATCAGTTTTTGGAGTGAAGCAGTAGCATCAGCATGCTATACCCTAAATCATGTGTTGACAGTTAAGCCTCACAAAAAGACATGTTTCGAGTTACTGAATCAATGAAAGCCTACCTTAGCATTCTTGGAACCTTTTTGGATCACCGTGTACCGTTTTGGACCCGGCCGGTAAATTTGGAGCCAAATCTTTGGAAGGTTTCTTTGTTGGTTACGCTACTCCTCAAAAACGTGTTTTCTTGCCGAGTCTGAACCAGGTAGTTCTAGCGCAGCATGTAGATTGTCAAAGATATACAACGCCTACGCAGAAGCCTGGGGATCCGTGGCTGTTTAACTATGATGGATCGTGGGATTCGTTTGATCTACCAGATGTGCCAACTGAAGAAGAACTTGTTATGTTATTTCAACAACATCAGTTATCTATTCAAGAACAAGTTCCTCGTCCTTTGGTGATTTCTACATCACTACCAGTTAACACGTCTGATATTGGTCAAAGCTCTTCTGTTCTAAATCCGGTTCCTGCTCCAAATGTCAATGCTGCTGAATCTTCTGGCCAGTCAAATGTAGATGCTGACTCTGATCGGGAACCAACTTTCAATGATGGAGGATCCAGTTCTAATGAAGGATCTGAACAGATTGAAGGCTTTCTGAACCAATAGGCTGATCAGTCTAATGCTAGGAATAAAGCTTCTTCATCTGTACCGGCTGTCGATGAAATTCTGACAAATTTGCAACCACAAGTAGATGTTCTAACTGAAGTGATGCCTTGGACACTTTCATATCATCCGTCTGAGAACATTATAGGCGGCTTACAATCGGGAATGCAAACTCGCAATCAGATTAATAAAGATCTAAGCTGTTTCTATACTAGTATTGCTCCACTTCGAGTCCGATTTTCTCATAGTTGTTTCGTTTCTTAGGTTGAACCGCGAAGCTGGAAAGACGCGTTAAAAGAAGAAAGTTGGGTGGATGCAATGCAAGAAGAGTTACTCCAATTCCAGAAACTTGGAGTCTGGATGCTTGTTGACCTGCCAGATCATCACAAAAAGATTAACACAAGATGGGTCTTCAAGTGTAAAAGAGATAATAGAGGAGTCGTCGTGCGCAACAAAGCTCGATTTGTGGTTCAAGGTTTTCATCAGCAAGAAGGGATAGATTATACTGAAGTCTATGCCCCAGTTGCACGTCTTGAAGCAATTTGCATATTCTTGGCCTTTGCCTCGTGGAAAGGGTTCAAGGTGTACCAATTGGATGTCAAATATGCTTTCCTTTACGGAAAAGTGAAAGAGGAGGTGTACATCGGCCAACCACCGGGGTTTGTTGATCCAGTGCACAAAGATAAAGTCTACCTCTTGATGAAGCCTTATATGGTCTTCATCAAGACCCAAGAGCTTGGTATGAAAAATTATCGAGTCATCTTCTGGACAATGGCTTTATCAGGGGAACAGTAGATTCAACCCTCTTCATAAAGGAAGTCGATGGGCCTCTAATTATCGTACAGATATATGTGGATGATATTATCTTTGGATCGACAAATGACAAGCTGTGTAAAGACTTTGAAGAAGTCATGAAGTGCAAATTTGAAATGAGCGCAATGGGGAGATGAAGTTCTTTCTAGGACTTCAGCTTGACCAGTTGCCTGATGGTATTTTCATTCATCATACAAAATATGTTCATGACATATTGGAGAAATTCAATATGACAGGAGCTAAACCAACATCGACCCCGTTAGCTCCAAATCACAGCATTTGTCCAGATCTTACCGGAGAAAAAGTTGATGAAACTTTATATCGCTCCATGATCGGATCCTTGATGTATCTTACGGCTTCTCGACCAGATATCATGTATCCAACGTGCATGTGCTCCCGTTATCAGTCTAATCCAAAAGAGTCACACTTGCTTGTCGTTAAACGCATAATGAGATATCTGAAGGGTTTTCCAAGCACCGGCTTGTGGTACCCTAGACATGATGATTTTAATCTTGCAGGTTACTCGGATTCTGATTTCGGATGCTGCAAACTGAATACAAAGTCTACAACGGCCGGCTGCCAGTTCTTCAGAACTCGTTTGTAACGTGGCAATGCAAGAAACAAACCGCGGTCGCTCTCCTCTACCTGTGAGGCTGAATACGTTTCGGCATCCAGTTGTTGTGCTCAGATTCTCTGGATACAGCAACAGATGAGAGATTTCGGTTTGCAATTTCTTGATACGCCTATATATGTAGATAATCAGGCCGCGATCGATATCACCAAAAACTCATGTCAACACTCTCATACTAAACATATCAAGATTCGACACCACTTTATCCATGATTGCTATGAGAAAAAGTTGGTACGAATTGAGAAAATCCACAGTGATGACCAAAAAGCAGATATTTATACTAAAACTTTTGATAAAACAAAGTTTAAAAACTTGTTAAAGCTAAATGGTTTAAAAAACATGATCTCAGGGGATGTGTTTGAGGTTGAATTTGAGGATGATGACGACTTGATGTGAATTTGTCATCGGTTAAACGTTTTTTGTACATTCTTTCTTATAACTTCTTAAAAATCCAAAAATATGTTTTTGATTTTACGGGAGAATGTTTGAGGAAAATACAAAAACATTAAAAAAGACAAAAAGAGTTTTGTGTATAAAGAATGATCATAGTAAACAAAAAATAACAGTCACTGTATGCTAAAGAATTGTATTGTTTTAAAGTAATTAAACAAGTCTTACTATGGATATGCCAATAGACTTTACTCGTTCAGTAAATTGTATTTGAGATATATACTTAAAACACAAAACTGATTAACTTGTGGGTTAACATCTCTCGGATATATGGACTTAGTACTCCGAAATTTCGTTTGAGAGAATGCCAGATTTTGCGATACTAGGTCTTTATATTTGATTGATATCTGTGGTATTATTCCAGTTCTTCTGATTTTGTGGAAGCAATGGCCTAGAACTCATATGATACTTTCGCATTATTTCCCCAAAAGCTGCATAAAAAATGATTATGTCTTAGGCAATTATGACATTTGCAGTACAAAAGATTCCTTCATGGAACACCACCTAAAGATGAGCCTTCATCTCTTTGTCTGTACGGTAGTACTAACCTGGGCTCTCAAGGTCTCGCATTTACCCTATTTACACCACCTAAATATATCAATTCGATATATTCACCTGTAAAATGACATTCTGGGAATCTCGATACGGGAGTATATTCTGAGATGGGAAACACAGTTATTTCATGTCTCTAATAATACTTTAACATATCTTGAAACAATTGAGAAATGAGAAAAAGTTTAAATGGACAAATATATTGGCAATCTAGGTAAATTTGTTTAAAAGCTTAAAGGGTGTTTCTAGACCAATGGTACTGATGACTTATATGAATGCTTGAAATGATCCTCTAAAACACAAAATTCACAAAAATTTTGTTATTCATTGAAAAATTTCTTAAAAACTCAAAATGATTTTCAGTTTTCTTAGCTTGATAGTTTTATTTGTGTTTACCGATGATAAAAACACTGATGGTTGGATTCATAGCAACATCTTGCTGAGGAAAGCTTGGAATCATGGGTTGGGAGCTAATTTTTCGCAAAAAGTTTACTCAAATGTCAAGAAAGTTCATTAATTTGAAAATTTGCATGTTAAAATAAATTTGTTTGGTCAAACATGGTCAACCAAGGTCATTAACTTGGACTTGGAAGTTAAATTGGAAACCAGGGCCATTAACTTGGACTTGGTTAGCCAAGTGGATTTTTGAAACAGATAAAATTACTGAAAAATAAATGAAAAATACAAAATAAAATTGAAATTGAAAAGTTTAAGTTTAAGTTTTTTAGTTTTGAATTGTACAAAATCAAAATTCATGCGAAACGAGACGTTTTTGTACGAAACAAGGGTTAACATTTTGTGCGATTCATACTGATTTCGTACGAAACAGAGTGAGTATAAATACTCTTTGTCTCGGACAGAAATGAAGTTTCTGTTCTTTGTGCACTGTTGAGCGACTCAGAGTGTTTTTGTGCGATTCGACTAAAAAAACTTCATTTGTTAGTTCTTGTGCTTGTTATTCACATTGTTGAGGTTGATTTGCACACCTCTTTCAATAGGCAAGGTAATTTCATCATGATCTCATTGTTATAATGTCAAAATTTCGTACGATTCGGACTAAAACTTAGATCTAGGGAAATTGGACAGGTAAAACTTAAAATTGATCACAAAATCGTTAAATCGGCTCTAATAACCTGAAAATCAACTATCAATTTGCTAAAAACAACAAGTTTTAGGTTTGGATTATACTTTGACGAATTTTGGGACGACGATGATTTGGTACGACTGAACTATTTCGTATGAAATAAGATTCAAAGCAAAATGATTAAGTGAAGAATTTTTGTACGAAGCAAGTGAAACGTATGAATGTCATGAACTTCAAATTTCAAGTTTTGATCAAATGAATGTTTGGTATGAAACATAGGTTTTTGTACGAAACAGAGAGAAATTTTTAAAATGTTCAAAATTTGTCGATTAAGTGAATGTTTTTGTAAGAAACATAGGTTTTTGTATGAAACAAGAGATAGAAAATTTGAAAGTTAAAACTTTTGATCAATATAGTTTTCTCGTACGAAACAGAGGGTTTAGTACAAATCAGTGAAGAAAGTTTTTGAATGTCTGAAACTTTTTAACGGTTGATTGTTATTTTCTTGTACAGGGCAAGAGATTCGGATTTTGTCCAGTGCATAACATATGCTGTATCAAAGATGCTTCAATCCCAAAGATAGCAGCGTATCGAAGTATCTTGGATTTTCTTACAAGGATTAGAGTGACGAAAGCGATAACTGATAGACACACGGCATATCTGTCAGCTGTGGAATATTTCTAGAATCTTGTGGAGTATAGTATTGATGACAATGCCATTATTTCAGTAGTAAAGATTAACGATGTTGATATTCAAGTGAAGATTGCTAAAGAGTTGATTTGGAAAGTGTTGGAGTTCAAGGATAATAAAGACGATCCAATAGGCTTTACTGAATACATGGTTAAAGGATGTTTTTACAGGATGGGATATTTAGGATTTGTGAATTCTGCTCTGTACAAGAAAGGAAATCTAAGTGCACCGTTCAGATATCTTGCACACGTTATTATTCATGGTTTGGGTCACAGGAAGGGGGGTTTTCATGACTGGTGGATTATCAGATGTGCATGATTACTGCGCTAGTGCTGAATCTTCCTTATAACTATTCAAAATTTATATTTACTCGTATGATCCAAAATATTCAGAAGGAAAGATTTTTGCAGTATCCAAGGTTTATACAGATGATGTTAGACTATTTACATCCTGATTTGAGGAAGTCTCCAGATGATGTTTTTAGACTTGAGCATATGGATGTTCAATCATTACGAAAGATGAACGTGCATTTGAAGTCTACTCCCGTTGCTAAACCGATATTTGGTGCTATTCTGAATAAAGATTATATTTCTCCCGCACCTGGAAAGTGGAGGAAGGACGATAGTGGTGACGATGAAGAGGAAGTTAAATCATTATCGTTGTTTATGGCGAAGAGAAGTCCATGGTTTGTAAAAGACGGAGAAAAGGGGGGAAAAGCTACATACTAAGGGAGAAAGAAAAAAACTGCGTCTACTGTTGAAAGTTCAGGGTTGAGGGATGAACCTGAGGTTGAAGAAACGGTTGAATAGATGGCTGAAGACATAGAACGTCAGGCTTTTGGAGCTGACAAGGCAGCAGAGGAAGTACTATTTTCTAGTGCTGATTCAGAAGATAGAAGAGCAGGAGAGATGAAAAGAGCAGAGAAATTAGCAAAGAAACGTCAAGATGAGCTGAAACGCAAAGCTGAAGAATGAAAGAGAAAAGCGACAGGCGAAGATGACACAACTTATGTTCCATTTGAATCTGATCCTGAATCAGCGTTTCATATTCCGGTCAAGAAAATGCAAAGAAGGATGAAACGATCTGCAGCTCGTATATTTCCGATTGTTAACCCAATAAAAGTTGGTGCTGAACAGAATACTGAAGAAAATGTGGAGGAAGTAGTGCAAAATATTCCATCTCCACCACATCATATGCATCCAGAACCAGATCAGCAACAAGTTAAACCAAAGATATCTTTTCAACAACCACTAGTTCATGAGCCAGAACAAGAACAACAACAACCAACACTGCAACAATCTGAATCAGAACCTGTTCAACAATCTATGCCTGATACAGATCCAGTCCAGCAATCAGCACCACAACAGTCGGCTCAACAAAAATCTCAACCATCTCATGCTCAACAATCTCGTCCTACATCACAGTCGTTTAACTCACAAGCATTTTTTGACGAGATTGGTTTAGACGATCTACTAGGAGGAGATGAGTTTCATTTTGATGATCCTAGAGTTGATGATTTGTAGAAACATGTGACAATGAATGTTGTGCGCATAGCTGAGTTGCAAGAACAGATAAACTTGTTAACAGCTGAGAAGTTTGACATGCTTGAAAGAATTGGAGGATTAATTGTTGATAAGCAGCAACTAGAAGCAATGATGGCGAGTATTATTTCTGAAAATGAAAGATTACATCTACGAATGACTGAATACGAGGAAGAGCGTTTGAGAAATAATCAAAGGATGGATGTGTTTGGGAAGATTCTGGAAAAGAAGTTTAGTTTGAGTACCTCTGCTGCGATTGATGAAATAGAACGTGCAGAAGCAAGGGAAGAAGTAGAAGAACGAGAACGGTTGGCTAAACAACAATCTGATGCGTTAGGGAAAGGAAAATGTAAGATTGTGGAGGATTTCGTGACTGATGAATCTGTGCCAGAAGATGAATCTGGGCCAGTACAATGTTGGGATATTGTAGTATATGAAGAAGCGAAGAATTTTATTCTGATATGAAATCCTATTGATGTGGATATAGCGTTTCTTGATATTTCACAAAGACATCGAGATTGGTTAATGAAGAAAAAGACAGTAAAGAAACGGCTGAAGAAACAGAACAGGATGGAGAAGTAGAGGATGCTGAAGATGTTGATGTTGATGATAAAGATCCTAGTAGTTCAGATGATGATAATGTTTGAGGATCGGGTATTCGTGTAATAGATTCAAATGTTAATGAACTAGTTGATCTTTCCGAGTATTTTGATGATTCTGCGAACCAAACTACTGAAGAAGAAAGAATGAACAAAGCTGATGAGTCGATAGATGCTCAACAGGCAGGAATTTTCACAGAGAATGTTACGTCATCTATTCCTGTAGTGCAAAAGCCATTTGTATTATATCTTGAGCATGATATTAAGGAAGGGGAGTTTATTCATAGTTATTCGAAAGAAGAGATAGCAGAAATGCTCGGTATTAACAAAGAGAAGTTCGATTTTGATTTTGAAGACGAACTGAATGAGATAGATGTGTTCGAACCGAATGGTTATGTTTTTGAAGATATAGAGGATGCAAATGTATATGATAACGTTGTCGTGGAAAGTAATTCTGATGAAGATGCTAATGATGCCGTTCAGGGTACAGAAGATTTCCTGAGGTGTTGCAAAGAAAGCTTAGAGGTGTTGCAAAGAAAAGTATCGGAAGATGTAAAAGAAGAAACATTTCCTGAGAAGATGTCTACATCTGAAATTATTGAACAAAATAAGAAATGGTTTCGGGATAGTTCAGCAGAGTGAAAGTTTAAGAGACCCCTAGCATTTTTCACCAGAGATCTTGCTGATATTTCTTTAGGGGATATTTTGAGTTGGGGTTGGATTGAAGAGCTAAATGTTTATGTGATTAAAAGAGAATTTGGGATTCAATACTTCCGATATCTGAGTGACATCAAAACACTGCCTTATTGGGACATAAAGGAACTTGTGCAAACAAAGATGATAAGCCTAAAGATGAAGTTCCATGACCAAAAGCTGTGGAGATTGATCAAGTTTGAAGCTAAGCATGGTTTTGTTCACTGGAAACCGCATTATCCACGTCGTATTGTTAAAGTAGATCCGGTGACAAAGGAGAAAGATATTAGTTTGATTGTAAAGAAACCACTGGTGATGAAAAACATGCCGCTGATCAAAATGGAGATAGATTTTTATACAATCTTCAAGTGGTGGCATTATGATTGGAATACAGGAGAGGTTGTTATATGTGTACACCCATATAAAGATACGTGGAAGATTACAGAGGAATTAACCGAAGCCGTCATAGCACACAAAAGAATATATGGGCTGTGGCGAGGCATTCGAGTACTAGACCCCATGTGGCTAGTAAATTGTTCGAAGAAAGAAATAGAATGTTTATTCTATAGTAAGATAAGTTTCGAAGAAAATGATCAGGAGCAAGCACTTCAATATAAAAAAATCATGAATGTGTGCTTTACAAATGATATTCATTCTGGATCGAATTGGAAAACAAATTGGAGAAAGATTGAGAAGAAGGAAGCGAAGAAAACGGAAGAAAAATAAGCTCGGATTGTTGAACGTTCAAGAATAGCATCATTAAGGAGCTTCCAGTTTTTGAAGCGACGTCCTCTGACTGATCAAACACCAATTGCTTCCGAGGAACGTCGAAAGCCAGTAAAGAGGTTCTTTGGGCATTAAAGTCAAATCAAATTGAAGATTATCCAGACTGCGGCAACACCCAAGGGGGAGTTTGTTGGTGCATAATGTCTATTGCCTACGTCTAGGATATATCTGTAATGTTTATAAAGTTAATGTTTAATTGAGAAAAAGTAAAATATTATATTTTTGTTCACTGTGATTTGCATGAAACAGAAGCATGTTTCGTACGAGTGAGTCACTCGTATGAAATACCATTTCGTACAAAACATAGATGTTTGTTTTTGCACGCACTTCGGTACGAGTCATGTCGACCTATAAATAGGGAAGTGTTGTGTTAGAGCTAGTAACTGATTTTCAATTGATATGGCGAAGCTCTGTCAGTTTGTTTACTTGCGTCTTTAATTTGAACGTCATTAATACATCAGAAGCAGTTAAACAGTAAGTACTATCTTGTTTGTCATGTCTACCTCTCTAGCAATGAATTCCGCCTCTTCTAGTTGAGCGAGATCAGGTCGATTGCTCATTTCGGGAGCTCGATCCCCGTTCACACTTAGAATTTAAAACCTAGTACGATCGCATCTTCAGGTGTAGCGCTGCCATTCATTCCCAATCTATTGGGATCTGAACCATTTGAACTACCGGTACAACCAGTTTCGTCACTAGTGTCGACTAAGTTACCCTCGTGTCGTGCGATTTCAACAATCGTATGTCCTTCCATAAGAACTCTAGTTCGGCTTGCCCAACAAGTCATGGATTAACTAACCCCTTTAGGGTGTAGACCTTCCTTTTGGCACCATGTTTCTTCTTAATACCCATGATTAAAAGAAGCTACACATATATTTGGATAAATATAGTCTACCATGCGCCTAAGAATAAAGAATGCCATCGGTCATGGAAACCTCAAGATTTCATTGTTCATACATGTTTAAAACAATGATAACGTGAACAACAACAATCCAAAATTCGCAGTACCTCTTGCGTGTATCGGCCATATGTCTAAGTGGAAAGGAAATAACTCGTTGAGGAGGAGAAACCAAACGGTAGTCTCCAACCTTGTAGCATGTATTCCATACTTCGTGGACCTCGATCGTCCAAAGTAGGAAAAAAATCCTCTGCCACACCAACCCGTCTGATGAATACGTTGACATCCCTTGAGCTCCACGAGCTCCTGCTAGATTGTTATAATTCCATAGATATCGAATAGAATGCAATGAGGGTGTTACGCATTGCTCATGCCATACCATCCTTGAATAAGACAAATGTCAAATGAAGCAGTTTAATGTAAGATTTTTCCAATAAATAAGATGAGTTGCCATAGACACCATGGAACCAACCTATGTACAGAACTCTAGTTGAGGAAATATCCTCCCTGGGTGGCCAACCAGTTTTTTTTGTTTAGATGACTAGTCTCAATCGACTCGTGATACAGATTGAATGTTAGATGCGAACAAATACGTGTGGTGTTTTTGTATCATAGGGTGTTATAGCAACCACCCCGGTTAGTGTCCCACTAGACAGAAACTCGAACAACTTAACAATTTCGAATGGGTAGTGATCATTAGTTTGACCCGCAGAGCCCACCAGGATTCTCAACCAATGTAAGTTATTATTACGTGGCCCCTGTAATAATAAATTGTCTTGCATGGTCACCCTAGTGTTCTACCATTCAAAGACAACGATCAGTCAGAGAAAGGTCGCTATTGTCTACATACTTTCAACATAGAAGGGACCTTCGTTATGGTCCACATGCTATCATTCGTTGACATTACTCGCGAAAGAGCACGCTGTTATACAAATTTAGAAATAGAGAGAATTTGCAACAATAACAACTGGTGGGGCACCTTCAAGATGAGTACTTCACCTTCCTTGTCTAGACAAGAGTGTTGTTATTAATGATTAATATGGGTCACAGGTACGTTGCCCCGCTAATAGAGTTGTCGTCCAAGGCTACCACCTCCGCCTCTTCGTCTGTACCAGAGCCAGACATCTCCGCATCCGCGGGAAAAGCAACCACCTTATGCGGAATTGATATTAAGGTCTCACTTAGGAACCACATTCGCCATAAGCTCTGCAATAGATGTGAGGTCGGTATTCTCTTTGTGCGAGTCAAGGATAATGATAACATCCGTAGTCGAAGGTATTTGGTTCTTGGCAAAATATTTTGTAGAACACATATATATACAATCACATAAAATCCCATCTAGCCAAGATTTATTTCTTTTGCAACGTGTCCATGACACATAGTCTTATAACATAATGTGTCTATTTCTCATAAACTAATCATGTATTGATTCTTTTTCGTTACTTATGGCTAAGCTCGTGTGATAGATCCTCGTGTTATCGTGTCAGAATGAAAACCTTTTGTAATTTTTATCATATTTCTGAAAATATTTCTTTTGTGATGTTATAAAATTTGTTTTCATATGAGAGTCCTTAGTGATTGTAAACCAAACTTTAATAAAAGTTTTTTCCTGGTTCATACAATCAAAGCTCAAATACCAATCTGTCACACCCTGGTCATAGCGGAAGCACAATCATGTGATTATGAGGTAATCATTGCATCAAATCATGTTAACAAAAATAAATCAACAACGATGCTATATGTGTTAAGTTGCAACAAAAGTTTACAAGTTCCCAAACCAAGTTACAAGGTTCAGACACGTTCACAATGTTATCCAAAGTATAGTTTTTGAGTTGCATTACACTTTAAACCAAAAGATTGTTTTCATCATAAAAGCATGTTGAGGTTTTGACCCTTTTATACCCATACGAGGTTGGGATATAAGAGACAAATCCTCCAAAAGGCATTCGTTGTTATGTTCATTCCCACTTCTCGTAGTCTTTCACTGGCTCAAGTTTTGCGTCCTGAAATAAATGTAAATTTGAAAAGTCAACATAAAGTTGGTGAGTTCATGTAGTTATTGTTTTCGTATGAGATGCCTTGTTTGTAATCCAGCAATGAAATCTTAGTATGTTATTAGCATTCACGGAATTTAAGGATCTATGAGTGTGTAGCTAGCACCCTGACATATGTGCCCTAAGCAAGCAAACAAACCATGACAACTCTTGACATCAATTGAGATTACAAAAGCACTCCTAAAAGGTTAACAAACCAGGAGTTGAGCACGTCTCAAACTCGATAGATCTATACCTTTTGCACCTTGGTCACTAAGTGATTAATGGTCACTGTTGTCATCATCCTACTTACGCACATTGATCGTGTTATCATCTAACCCCATAGCTAACATACAGTTTGTTATGACATGTATTTCCCCTCGATAGTTTTAAAAAAAACTTTGAAATAACTTAAAGGAGGGACATGAACTCACACTTTTGCGTTCCGTAAGTCGTACATATCGAATTTGGGTGTCCATACTTGTGTGTAACCTACATGTGTATTAACTTCATTAGACACCTAGGTCCCGTTGGACCTTGTACCAGTTGTTCATCTTGAATTCATGTATGTCATTGGGCCTAGCCCATGTCTTTATGTAATTGGGCCTAGCCCATGTCTTTATGTAATTGGGCCTAGCCCATGTAATTTATATCATTGGGCCTAGCCCATGTCTTTATGTGATTGGGCCTAGCCCATGTAATTTAAGTCATTGGGCCTAGCCCATGTCTTTATGTGATTGGGTCTAGCCCATGTAATTTATATCATTGGGCCTAGCCCATGAATTTGTGTGACTGGCCTAGCCCATGTAATTTATATCATTCGGCCTAGCCCATGAATTTGTGTGACTGGGCCTAGCCCTAGAAATTATATGTTTGGGTCTTGCCCATGTATTTTATGCCTTTGGGCTTAGCCCATGTTATCATATGTTTTGTGTAATTGGGCCTTGCCCATGTCTTACACTTGGTGATTTTACTAAGTATAGATTTTGAAGTATGTTTATACACTTTTATCAAAATCACTTAGTAATTTTTATACATCTTAACTTTCTGGATTTTGTCATCAATAAATACATATATTCGTATGTGTCTAAAATATATCATTTTTATACATGCGTCGTTTTCGTTTTATATATATATATTTTCGCCTCGAAAATCGCCCAACATCGTAGTAGCTGTTCATGTTGGCGATTTGTTCGTTGATCGACGACGCGATGGTGTATTGTGTAAATTCGACCATTGTCTGCATTAATCTGTTCGTCCACTTATTGTTTCAAGTGTATTGTAAAAGTGTATGTGTTCATGTTATTTACGCTTGATAATTCTTCAAGTGTTTGAGGTGTTTGTATAAGTTGGGTATTTTGTGGTGTATACCCTAAACTTTCTAGATACATACACATGTATTTACACATAAAATTTTGATGACAATATATATATATATAATATATATATATATATGTTATTACTCCCACAAGTATATATTTATGTAATAAATACTTATTTTTAATTTGTAAATTATATATGTACACTTGTTAAACTCTTGGAAAGTTAGGATTTAAACCTTGTCATTAAAACTTCCTTAATGACGGTTTAGGTCACTAATCGTGTTTAGTCCAGTTAATCACCCCGTTAATTACTCTTTATACGCAATTAGATTTTTAGGTGAAACTATGGCGTTTTCCACGTTCCAAAAACGTATTTAAATCATGTTTAAACCCATAATCAAGATCAATCTTCAACTCAAGTTAACATATCACTTTGTATGCTTCATTTCTAAACTTTTTCATCCTCATTTCCATGATCCTTCGTAAACATATATTTAACTAGTTTACTTAAAATAATTTATATCTCACATATTTATTAAAACATTTAAGACACCATTTTTGTTATATCTTCAAATCAAGTTATCCACTCTAAACCACTTTGTTTACTACACTTTTTAAGATGATCATAACTTAGGTCATGGTGTTTATTCTTTGTAAAAATCACACATATGTAGTAAATCATTTTTAAGTTTTAGTAATCTTCATGGATCATGAGGTTGATGATCTTGTTTAGATTTAAACATCATCATGTTTAAATCATCATTATTTTTATTCATACAAGATCATCCACTTTAAACATCCTACTTTAACATAATCAACATAATCATGCTAACTAGTTAACACTAATACACATAATAAACTATATTTAGTAGATTATTAAGGTGATATTAGAGTTTTTAAGTTGGATTTTTCTTTATATTCAAGATGATCAACAAGTACTTTCATAAACTATACATCATAAGAAGCTAAATAAGATGAAAGATTATCTTACAAAGTTGCACAAGATTAAGTGTGATTAAGAAGAAGATGAAGCTCCAAAGAAAGCTCCAATGATCTCTTATGCTTGCAACCCCTTAGATGATCTTCTAAAGTGTGTAAAAAGTGGTGTTTAATGGTGGAAAAATGGTGGTGATGGTAGCCGTGAGAGGAAGAGACCAGAGGGATGCTTGTTTTAATTTTTTTTTTTGAAGTGATAATAATAATGTGAAGTATAGTTATGATTGTTATATAATCTCACCAAGTCAAGATCATATCTTTTTATCATGTCTAAATCTTCATTTTTAACATATTTTCAACATGTGTTAATTTGTAAGATATTTATGTGATTAAACTTAAGTATGAAGATTAGGGATCGATCTTGCATCATTAGTGAGTAATTAGGGTTTAGGGTGTCAACTAATATTAACTAGTCCCCTTGACTAATTAGTATTAGTTTTGGATGGCAAAAACACCACTAGTTTGCTCATCGGTACGATTTTTTATTAATATTCAACTTTATTGTTTCGTACCGGGACCTTTGGTTTTCGACCACCATAAGTGCCATATCATTTATTTAGAGCACTTCCGACATAGAAATTCGATTAACTAGTTCACTAGTCGAGTATATGTTGAGTTTGGATTGCCGAAACACTTCTCGTTGAATTATTCGCTCAATACGGCACTTATATATTTGTCGTCGAACATTTCCGGGAGTTGTGCTTCTGTGACCTCAAGATAGTTGAAGGGATTTCGGTAAGCTTAACTAGCTCTCTAGATTAACGTATGAGGCTATCGACAATTGAAATCTTTGTCGGTTCGACAATCGGTCGCTTTCCGGTCAAGTTGTGTACTGCTTGTTACGACCGGAAACCATGTCTTTTATGTATTTCCGCTATTCTCATACTGTTTTAGGGTGTTTATCATTTTTGTGTTGTAATTTTGGAATCTGAAAAAAACCGAATTAATGTTGCGGACCAACTGAAACTGTAACCTTTTTAGTTGAAACAGACAATTTTGTGATATAGGCATTATACCGAAAAGTTATGTATTATTGCAAGATGTGTTCCCACATTAGTGTTTTCATGTATATATGGACTCATTTATGGCTTTAGCATGACGTTATTCATTGTTCTATTTCGTTTTAGGGTTTTGTTGACATGAATAGTGCAACCGCGAATAGTGCGCCCAACACTTTTAAGGCATAGTTTGATTCATTTCACGTCGTAACAGAAACCAGTATATGTTATGATCTGATTTAGTTGTCCTAATACTTGTGATATGACGTACGCTTCAGTTACGTAATCAGATTACGATAAAATGCATGAGATTATGTACTAAAAATAGTGATTACTTTGTACGAAATTACCGGTTATTTGCCATTTGTCACAATTGCACTTTCCAAGATGATACCTTTAATATAACTTATCTCTAATTGGAATCCAAAAGGCTTCCTCCTCTTATCAGCATAACTCTTTTGTTTGTCACTAGCTGCTTTGAGTCTATCACGGATCTAAATGATCTTGTTTGTAGTTTCTAGAACTATCTCGGGTCTAGACAGTTGGCTCTCTCCAATTTATGCCCAACAAACAGGTCTTCTACACTTTTTTTTCATATAAAGCCTCAAATAGAGCAGCTTTTATCCTCGTGTGATGGCCATTGTTGTAGGAGAATTCAATATGAGTTAAATGATCATCCCTATTATCACCTAGATCAACCACACATGCTTTTAGCATGTCTTTCAAAGTATGGATCGTACGCTCACTATGACCATCTGTCTGCGGATGGTAAGCCGTACTAAAAATTTGGCGAGTGCATAGTGCTTGTTGGAAACTTCTCAAAATGTGGGATATGTACCGAGTATCATGATCAGATACTATAGACAACGGTACTCCATGCAGAGATACTATGTTGTCAACATATAATTTAGCCAATTGATCTGAATTGTATGTTTCATTAATTGGTAGAAAATGGGTTGACTTAGTTAGTCTATCGACTATCACCCATATGGTATCATTGCCACGACTTGTCTTTGATAACTTGGTAATCAAATCCATTGTTACCATTCCCATTTATAAGGGGTATTTCTAGTGGTTGTAGCAAACTTGACGGCTTGGTGCTCGGCTTTCACTTATGAACACGTCAGACACTTAGCTACATGGGTGGCTATAGTCTTTTTCATGCCTATCCACCAATAGTTCCTCTTTAGATCCTAATATATCTTGTCTCCACCAAGATGTATAGCATATCTCGATTTACATGATTCTTCAAGAATCAACTCTGTGAGTCCTCCAAAGATTGGGACCCAGATTCTATTATCAAATCTCAAAATTCCATCATTACCAGGTGTTAAGTGTTTCACACGTCCACCTAGTTCTTTCTTTGGAGCATTTGCCTCTAACAAGGCTTGCTTTTGAGCATCCGCTAACTTCTCATTCAAGCTGGTTCATGGCTTAAGTCTTTTAGTATGAAATCTAATTGGCTTAATTCTTTATTTTCTACTAAGAGCATCAGCTACAACATTTTCCTTACTTGGATGAAAACGAATCTCACATTCGTAATCATTCAGGGTTTCTATCCATTGACGTTGACGCATATTATAATCCTTTTGATTAAACTTGTCATTTACCCACGCGATGCGGCGGGAGTGGCGATTTACAACAGGATACTCGTTTACCGTTAGTTTATCGGTCGTCTCGTGATATATTGTATAGTACTTAAGTTAGTTTTCTTATTTGTGATATGTTGGCACCTGTTTTTCTGTTACTTTATCAATTCTTTGGTGATATACTTTTCCTCATTTTTTAGTTGTAGCTTCTGTCACACCCCGACCCGCAGCGGAAAAAGGTGATGGGGGCATGATTGGGTTATCATCAAAGCTCATGACATTTATTATAACGTTTCATATTCATTAATACATTTTAATGGGAAATATACAATCATAATTACATCATGTCCTAAACATCAATCTAGGCTTCATTGTTTTCTTCTAAGGCATTTCCTATGTTTTCTTTGCTTCATCCTGTTCACCTGTATCATGTGTAAAAATGGTTTTTGGATCAACAAAAAGTTGGCGAGTGAATCCTATGAAAAACATTTGAACAAGTTTATTCAATTGATTATAAAATAAAGTGCACAATCACACATGATTAAAAATAGATGTAAACTTATTCACCAATCATTTAATATTAAATAATGCACACATGAACAATAATGGATCGTTTTGAGGCACGCGTTGCTCAACTCGTCTCTCCCACGAGGAACTGATGGGCCTAATGAATGATTTGCATATACTTGACAATATGAAATACATAACTACAAACAATATAAACTAAATAATACACACACGAACAATAATGGATTTGTTTTGAGGCACGCGTTGCTCAACTCGTCTCCCACGAGGAACTGATGGGCCTAATGAATGAATTGCATATAACTTGACAATATGAAATACATAACTACAAACAATATATACAATCTAAGTTTAGATCACAATATGGTATGGCACAAGTTTAAATAAACGAGTTAATTTTGGTGACACATGACACACCCCAAAACGTGTAATTAAAAAGGGGAGTTGTAAGATTCACTCACATTGGGTGCGTTCGGTTGATGATGTTGAATGCGCACGAAGTTGGTTTTAACCACGAGTGAAACTAACCTAGATAATGGCATAATGGTTCGGTAAGTAAACGGATTTTATTAAGCCATTTTAGTAGGATGATTGGATATATTTTTGTGAGTTTAAGGCTATTTTCTAACCTTAAAAACGTTATGTTTAAGTATTTTTAATTGATTTTTAAATAAAATAAATAAATAAAAATAATAAAAAATGTTGACTTTTTGCGACCGTTGACCGTTGACTTGTTGACCTGTCAGACTGTGTAATTGTGTGCGCCGGGTGAGGCTCGAACCCGAGACCTCCCGTTCGCGTGCACGCAGCTCAACCAACTGAGCTACGTGTCTAACCTGAAATATTTCTATTTTTAATTATATTTATATACTAATTGAGTTAAACCGAAAATCATTTATTTTTAAAAACGATTTTATTGTATCGAACCGGTGTTCTCCACAGGTCTCGAACCCGGGACCTGTGGTTTAGGTTAACACACAAGTCCACCGCTGGACTGTGTGTCTAACCCGGTAAATATTCTGATTTTTATTATACTTATATACAAACTAAATAATTTCATTTCTGTTTTATATAAAAAGTTTGATAATTGCCCGAACCGGTGCGGTAGTCCGGACTCGAACTCGTGACGTGTGATTAAACCTTCACACAATCCACCACTGGACTGTGTGTCTATCTTGGTTATTATTCCGGTTTTTATTAAACTTAACATCTATAAGTAGTGACTCCGGTTCGATTAAAAAAAGTAACATTTTTATTAAGGCGAGTGTGCGTGGGACAAGATTCGAACTCGAGACGTAAGCGTGTTTTATTTGCACACAGTCCACCGCTGGACTGTGTGTCTAACCCGAGATATATCTTGATTTTAATTATACTTATACAATACGAATCTTCGTCTTCTTCGTCAGACTTAACCAGAAACGGAAGTCCGACTGGTTCGAAGATTTAATCAAGTTCGTTAGTGTCTGCGCTTAATTACATGTTCGATTAATAAAAAGAATAAGAGGTTAAGTGTAAGGTATACCGAACTGGATTCCTTTGTTTCGCCGGCGAAACTCTGGTGACAGCAAGCTATTCCGGCGACGTGTGTCCTGCGGCAGAGAGTCTTCAACGAGCTTGAGATGAATGGGGGTGGCTTCGGTATGAGCTCTGGGGGTTCAGTAAGGCTCAGAGGTGAAAGGCTCGGTTTTCCGGCGAGTTGCAGAAATTCTCCGGCGAGTGAATTTTTGTCGGGAAAGAGTGTGATTGTGAGCGAAAAAGCTAACAGAGGTTAGAGGGGGTATTTATAGGGCAGGACATCGATGAATTTGGTCCGATTTCCGTCTTGATTCGTCGGTTAAAGATTTTCCGGCAGTTATAACTTGTGTCGCGGACTCAGACGTCGGTTATAACCGATGTAGTAGTTAAGGCTTCGGTTAAAACTGAAGTAACCGTCCAATCTCGACGAAATCGTCGGGATTTCCGACGACTGCGATTGGGCGCGTCGGTTTTGAATTCGAGAATTATAATATGTATTAATTGTTTCCATTAATTAACAAGAAACACAAGTGGCGCAGTGGTTGGATAGATGAGTGTTAAAGCTTTGCTTGACCGTTTGACCCGGCTGACCCGGGTTCGAAACCCGGCAGCCTTGTTTTATTTTTTAACCACTATTTTTAATACTTTTTCAAATATAAATTATATATTCCAATATACTTATTAATTATGTATCGTTTAAAATTAATTTGGGCATTAAATACGCAACGAAATTTTTAACTGATTGTTCGGTTAATAAACGGAGCGGGTTTGGTAAATCCGGTTTTTGACGGATGTTACAGTATCCCCTGCTTTTTAGAAACTTCGTCCCGAAATTTAAGTAGCGACATATTTGTCTAAAAAGGATGGTCTTTAGTTTGACAGTTACATGCTTAGAAAAGAGTAAGAGTTTAAGTTTTTGTTTGAGGCGGTAACGTCTCTTGTAAGGGTTAAGTCCCCTGTTACAGGAATCACTTTTTGTTGCCTACGGTAAAAATATTGATAAGCAGAGTTGATTCACTAAATATGATATCATGCGTAAGAGTTTTGATATGTTTGGAAGGATAGGGTTATATCCTAAAACAAAATTTCTAATACTACAACCTACATGGAACTTCTCATAACCGTCTAACAATGCCTCTGATCCTTTGACAAGAATACTTATATATAGGAAGTACCAGCGGCGTATCCACCATATTCTTGTCAAATTTTCATTGGTTTTATCAGTAAGTTATGATTGGTTCTATGATGTGATTCTAGAACATAAATAAACGCCATAACCAATGTACCAAGAAATTACTAAATCCTACATAGAACTTCTCATAACCGCCTGATAATGCCTCCGATCCTTTGACAAGAATACTTATATATAAGAAGTACCAGCGGCGTATCCACCATATTCTTGTCAAATTTTCATTGGTTTTATCAGTGAGTTATGATTGGTTCTATGATGTAACTCTAGAACATAAATAAACACAACAACCAATATTTGAGTCCACATTCTGATAGCATACATGTTTGAATGGTGACAGTTCCTCTCTCCCTTGTTATGATGGAGAGGTTAATTTATGTAGAACTAGAACACAATCCAATTTCTTTAAATGGCGAGATGATATGAATGTAACACAAATTTCAACCAAGACAATACTAAATCCTACATGGAACTTCTCATAACCGCCTGATAATGCCTCTGATCCTTTGGCAAGAATACTTATATATAGGAAGTACCAGCGGCGTATCCACCATACTCTTGTCAAATTTTCGTTGGTTTTATCCGCAAGTTATGATTAGTTACCAGGAAATTACTAAATCCTACATAGAACTTCTCATAACCGCCTGACAATGCCTCTGATCCTTTGACAAGAATACTTATATATAGGAAGTACCAGCGGCGTATCCACCATACTCTTGTCAAATTTTCGTTGGTTTTATCCGCAAGTTATGATTAGTTACCAGGAAATTACTAAATCCTACATAGAACTTCTCATAACCGCCTGACAATGCCTCTGATCCTTTGACAAGAATACTTATATATAGGAAGTACCAGCGGCGTATCAACCATATTCTTGTCAAATTTTCATTGGTTTTATCAGTGAGTTATGATTGGTTCTATGATGTAACTCTAGAACATAAATAAACACAACAACCAATATTTGAGTCCACATTCTGATAGTATCCATGTTTAATGATGACAACACCTCTCTCGTTTGTTGTGATGGAGAGGTTAGTTATTGTGGAAGTGAGACATAGCTCAACTTCTTTAAATGATGAAATTGAAATACACTGAAATGTATGATGAACAAACTTTGACCAAAACATACTAAATCCTACATGGAACCTCTCATAACCGCCTGATAATGCCTCCGATCCTTTGACAAGAATACTTATATATAGGAAGTACCAGCGGCGTATCCACCATATTCTTGTCAAATTTTCATTGACTTTATCCACAAGTTATGATTAGTTCTATGTGACTCTACAATAAACACAACAACCAAAAGATCGTATTGCATGTACTGAAAATGAAAAATGTCTGTGCGATCAAGGCTCAATCAAAAGGAACCGATCGTATTGCATGTATTGAAAATGAAAAATGTCTGTGCGATCAAGGCTCAATCAAACGGAGCCGATCGTATTGCATGTACTGAAAATAATAACTTTAATCTAAACAATAATCACACAAACAGTTTATACATGGAACCTCTCATAACCGCCTGATAATGCCTCCGATCCTTTGACAAGAATACTTATATATAGGAAGTACCAGCGGCGTATCCACCATATTCTTGTCAAATTCTCATTGGCTTTATCCTTAAGTTATGATTAGTTCTATGTGACTCTACAACAAACACAACAACCAAAAGATCGTATTGCATGTACTGAAAATGAAAAATGTCTGTGCGATCAAGGCTCAATCAAACGGAGCCGATCGTATTGCATGTACTGAAAATGAAAAATGTCTGTGCGATCAAGGCTCAATCAAACGGAGCCGATCGTATTGCATGTACTGAAAATAATAACTTTAATCTAAACAATAATCACACAAACAGTTTATACATGGAACCTCTTATAACCGCCTGATAATGCCTCCGATCCTTTGACAAGAATACTTATATATAGGAAGTACCAGCGGTGTATCCACCATATTCTTGTCAAATTCTCATTGGCTTTATCCTTAAGTTATGATTGGTTCTATGTGCTTCTAAAACATAAAGAAAAACATAAAACTAAACGATTGGAGTTGAATCTTGATTTTCGGTGAAAGGGACTAGTTGGGTGGTTTCGTTTGGGCCGTCATTATCTTCAACAGGGTTGGCGTTGATGTTGAAGACTCTTCCTCTTGCTGGTGGCCTAGTGATTGGGTTTTCTTGATTTACTTGGTTAACTAGGTTTGATTGAGCTTGAGCGTTTATGATGTTAACCAATCGAGGGCACGTGTTTCTAAAGTGGGTAGGGTCGCCACAATTGAAACAAGCTCGAACATAAGGAAACATGGGGTATTGAGGTTGTTGATAGGTTTGGATCATGTTTTGAGTAGGGGGTGTGGTTTGGTTTTGAGGGGTGCGGCAAACCTTGCTCAAATGACCATAGCGTCCACAATTTGCACATAGTCGACAAGGTAAGGTAAGGGGATAGTGATAAAAACAGGTGTTACATCGAGGGTGAGGTCCAAGGTTTGGTTTCTTATTTGGGTAAGTTGAGTTGGGTGCTACTTGAGTGATTGGGATAGCTTGGATGGGTATGGCGTGTGAAATTGGTTGATTACGTTGGATAGTAGCGAAAAGTTGCCCGTCTCTTTTTCACTTAGAAATGGGTGGAGAAGGGGATTCGGTTTGGGTGGAGTTTGAAGTTTCAGTTGATGCTTTATCCTTCTTCTTCTCCTCCTTGAAGTCTTTGTTCCGGATTCGGTTCTCGGTGAGCTCTGTAGCTAACTCCATTGCTACTTCCAAAGTTGCAGGCGTGGTACTTATTACAGAGTCTTGAATCTTTGACGGAAGACCTCGAATGTAGTGCTCGATCAAACAGTAGAGGGGAGTGAACAAGTTGGGAACCATTTTATTTAACTCGAGAAATCTTTTGTTGTAAGTGGTGTGGTCGCCTTCCTTTTGCTTCAACGAATAGAACTCATCTTCTAATTTCTTGATTTCGCTCCTTGGGCAAAACCGTCTTGTCATGATTTCCTTCAACTCTTCCCAAGTCAAAGTCATAGCATCGTCAACGCCTCGTTTGGCCTTCTCTGTATTCCACCAAGTAAGTGATATTCCATATAAACGACCGGTAGCATATCGCACTTTGCGATCATCAGGGCAATCGCAATTTAGAAAAGTGTTCTCCATTTCTTCAAACCAATGGAGGAGAGCGGTGACACCTTTAGTCCCTTCGTATTTTGGAGGGTCGCATGATTTGAAATGCTTGTAGGTGCATTTAGTGGTATTTGGGGGAGGGTTGATAACGTGTTGATCTTCTTGATTGACAGGATTAGCGGTAAGTGCTTGTTGGACTTGGATTACAATGTTGGGTATTACGGCAGCCATTTGTTGAGCGATTAGGGCAGCCATGCGCTCGTGGGCTTTTCCTGCTCTCATCTTCCTACGGGCGAGGCTAGAAGACATCTACAAGGAACACGTATCATGAGTATGAGTTGGATGTTTTTGGGATCATGGGTCGTGCTTAGGAATGAACATTCATAAAATAAATATAGAAAAATAAATCTACTACATCCATAGGATGTCTTGGTCTTTGCTCGTCATTAGGCCTTGCATGCCGCCATACTTCACCTTCGTAATCATCTGGGCCCCCATGAATACCGGGTTTTTCATATGGTTCGCATGTGTTAGCCTGGTTACGTGCACTAAAACCCGGAGAAAATCGAGAAATATGTATATAACGTATGATATTCGGAATGTGTCCAGGTGTAGACACGGTGACACCTCAAAGTGGGGTTAGTTCGAACGACGTTTGGTGTGGCATGCTTTGGCCTAATAGGTCCTTCGTACTCTCATCGTTAGTCCCCAGGTAGGCAAACTGGTCCGTTATATTGGATTTATACGAATGCCAACCTAGACAGGACGTTCCGACTACCGGTACTTGTACCCTTCCAGTTACTACATGCCCGTCGCAGAACTTACTTTGATGAGATTTGAAAATTGCGAAAAATCTTTGAATAACAAAAGTATGAAGATGATTTGGATATATGAACATTAAAATATGTATGATGAATGTGTATGTAAGTATGTATGTTTGACTGTAAGTATAAACAAATATGAAACAAATAAATATCATAAGTTTGCATGTAACCACCTAATCAATTAAAATTTAGGCAACTATAGTATAGGCTCTAAGGGTCTAATAACCTATCCTATATCCTATAGTCATGGCTCTGATACTAATCTGTCACACCCCGACCCGCAGCGGAAAAAAGGTGATCGGGGCATGATTGGGTTATCATCAAAGCTCATGACATTTATTATAACGTTTCATATTCATTAATACATTTTAATGGGAAATATACAATCATAATTACATCATGTCCTAAACATCAATCTAGGCTTCATTGTTTTCTTCTAAGGCATTTCCTATGTTTTCCTTGCTTCATCCTGTTCACCTGTATCATGTGTAAAAATGGTTTTTGGATCAACAAAAAGTTGGCGAGTGAATCCTATGAAAAACATTTGAACAAGTTTATTCAATTGATTATAAAATAAAGTGCACAATCACACATGATTAAAAATAGATGTAAACTTATTCACCAATCATTTAATATTAAATAATGCACACATGAACAATAATGGATTGTTTTGAGGCACGCGTTGCTCAACTCGTCTCTCCCACGAGGAACTGATGGGCCTAATGAATGATTTGCATATACTTGACAATATGAAATACATAACTACAAACAATATAAACTAAATAATACACACACGAACAATAATGGATTTGTTTTGAGGCACGCGTTGCTCAACTCGTCTCCCACGAGGAACTGATGGGCCTAATGAATGAATTGCATATAAATTGACAATAATGAAATACATAACTACAAACAATTATACAATCTAAGTTTAGATCACAATATGGTACGGCACAAGTTTAAATAAACGAGTTAATTTTAGTGACACATGACACACCCTAAAACGTGTAATTAAAAAGGGGAGTTGTAAGATTCACTCACATTGGGTGCGTTCGGTTGATGATGTTGAATGCGCACGAATTTGGTTTTAACCACGAGTGAAATAACCTAGATAATGGCATAATGGTTCGGTAAGTAAACGGATTTTATTAAGTCCATTTTAGTAGGATGTTGGATATATTTTTGTGAGTTTAAGGCTATTTTCTAACCTTAAAAATGTTATTTTTAAGTATTTTTAATTGATTTTTAAATAAAATAAATAAATAAAAATAATAAAAAAAATGTTGACTTTTTCGACCGTTGACCGTTTGACTGTTGACCTGTCGATGTGTAGTATGTGTGCGCTGGGTGAGGCTCGAACCCGAGACCTCCCGTTCGCGTGCACGCAGCTCTACCAACTGAGCTACGTGTCTAACCCGAATTATTTTGTTTTTAATTATATTTATATATTAACTGAATTAAACAGAAAATCATTTATTTTTAAAAACGATTTTAATCTACGACCGGTGCGCTCCACAGGTCTCGAACCCGGGACCTGTGGTTTAGGTTAACACACAGTCCACCGCTGGACTGTGTGTCTAACTTGGTAAATACTCTGATTTTTATTATACTTATATACAAACTAAATAATTTCATTTCTGTTTTATATAAAAAGTTTGATAATTGCCCGAACCGGTGCGGTAGTCCGGACTCGAACTCGTGACGTGTGATTAAACGTTCACACAGTCCACCACTGGACTGTGTGTCTATCTTGGTTATTATTCCGGTTTTTATTAAACTTAACATCTATAAGCGGTGACTCCGGTTCGGTTAAAAAAAGGAACATTTTTATTAAGGAGTATGCGTGGGAAAAGATTCGAACTCGAGACGTAAGCATGTTTTATTTGCACACAGTCCACCGCTGGACTGTGTGTCTAACCCGAGATATATCTTGATTTTAATTATACTTATACAATACGAATCTTCGTCTTTTGTCGTCAGACTTAACCAGAAACGGAAGTCCGACTGGTTCGAAGATTTAATCAAGTTCGTTAGTGTCTGCGCTTAATTACATGTGCGATTAATAAAAGGAATAAGAGGTTAAGTGTAAGGTATACCGAATGGATTCCTCTGTTTCGCCGGCGAAACTCCGGTGACAGCAAGCTATTCCGGCGACGTGTGTCCTGCGGCAGAGAGTCTTCAACGAGCTTAAGATGAATGGGGGTGGCTTCGGTATGAGCTCTGGGGGTTCAGTAAGGCTCAGAGGTGAAAGGCTCGGTTTTCCAGCGAGTTGCAGAAATTCTCCGGCGAGTGAATTTTTGTCGGGAAAGAGTGTGATTGTGAGCGAAAAAGCTAACAAGGTTAGAGGGGTATTTATAGGGCAGGACATCAATGAATTTGGTCCGATTTCCGTCTTTATTCATCGGTTAAAGATTTTCCGGCGGTTATAACTTGTGTCGCGGACTCAGACGTCGGTTATAACCGATGTAGTAGTTAAGGCTTCGGTTAAAACTGAAGTAACTGTCCAATCTCAGCAAAATCGTCGGATTTCTGACGACTGCGATTGGGCGCGTCAGTTTTGAATTCGAGAATTATAATATGTATTAATTGTTTCCATTAATTAACAAGAAACACAAGTGGCGCAGTGGTTGGATAGATGAGTGTTAAGGCTTTGCTTGACCGGTTTGACCCGCTGACCCGGGTTCGAAACCCGGCAGCCTTGTTTTATTTTTTAACCACTATTTTTAATACTTTTTCAAATATAAATTATATATTCCAATATACTTATTAATTATGTATCGTTTAAAATTAATTTGGGCATTAAATACGCAACGAAATTTTTAACTGATTGTTCGGTTAATAAACGGAGCGGGTTTAGTAAATCCGGTTTTTGACGGATGTTACAGCTTAGGCGTGATCGATATACAAGAAGAGTACAAAACAAGGAAGTAGATGTAATTAAAAACAAGAAGAGTACAATACAAGCTAGTAGCTTGACAAAACACCAAAAAAAAATACGGGGTGTCTCTTGTATCCCTTCCTGTTTTACCAATACATCCGTTCGCTCATGAATTTCTTGTATCTTCTCCTCTACTATACCAGATTTTGACATATAAAAAAAAAATGTTAGACGCTTACAGGTATTTTAAAAAAGTAATTTCTTGAAGCAATTAAGGCACAAAATCTACTAACTTACCTTCATTTTGATACGAATGCGGTTCATTAATCATGCAACACTTCATGTTAGACAACATTTGATGTGTAAAATCCATGTTGTTTAAAATATTTGGCGAGATGTACAAACACCTTCGTATTTTGTCTTGAAATCCCTTTTGATAACACAACATAAAGTTGCCACGTGAAAATACAAAATCCGGTTTATAAATACCAACGTGCGGAATTGTTTAACCTTGAGCTTTATTAATTGTCATGGAAAAGCTTAGTCGAATTGGAAACTGTTTCCTTGTCAGCTTGAATGGGAACATGCCATCGTCAGAAAGGGTTAAAGGGATTCTTGGCAAAAATACTCTTTACCGGCATGTTGACCGACTGCAATTTCTGCATCATAACATTTCGCATGAAGCCTTTACATATCAACCACGTGCCATTACACAGGCTATGTGATGGATCGTATTCCGTAAAAATATTATTGGGCATCCAATTTTTAAAAGAAGCTAATGAGGCGATATACCACTAACATTTAGCAAGTCTAAGCACCCGATCGGATAGAAGTTGTGCTGATCATCTTCAGCTTCATCAAAACTGTAATACACTTTTTCCTCCCCTTGAAAAATGACAATCATTTGATTATTAATCTCGTCAACACTCTCATTTTTAGTGGACAATATTGCTCTACAGATTATATAATATGAAGAATATACATTATCTTCAATTGATGGAAAGATGGAATTGATCAATTCTTTTATAGAGTTTTCTCTATTGTTGCAATGAATTGTCATGTCATCGGGTATGCGGATATAGTTTCCTTCGATTGGTTCTTCAGTTCCATCGCCGACTCTTAAAAGAAATTCAGAAAACCATGGATCTTTCAATGCTCTCATATTTTTGGTCAACCGCATACGTTTAGTCAAAGGCCAAAGAGGTGAATTCGTAGGCTGGAGTCTACAATCTGTGCTCGAGTGCCACGTTTAATAACCGGCAACCCTGTCTGAAGTCACCTCCCGTAGCCATTATCTTCCCACCAAATGGGAGACTAACACCTACAATGTCCTGCAATGTACGATCAACGGCCTCTATCGTCTGTCGTTTAGCCATCGATGCTTCATCCCATATGATTATTTTGGCAGACCGAATTAGTTTAGTGGCCCCACTTTGATATTGCACATTGAATTATTTTCAAGATTAATAGGAATCTTGGATCTCGAGTGAGCCGTTCTACCTCCTGGCATATTATTAGCCGCAACACTTGATGAAGTTGTTGCGAGTGCAATAAGACCACGTAACCGAATTTCAGCAAGCAAGGCATTGTACAAAAATGTTTTTCCAGTTCCACCCCAGACCATCAATAGAGAAGACGCGTGGAAGATCATTATCAACATGCATCATGATCTCATCGTTTTTTGGTCCGGATTAAGTGAATCTTTGGAACTCAAGTGTTTAGGTTCCAAAACTATCCTATAGTCCTCTTATAACTCACGATAACCTACATCCTGTAAGTTAACATCATCTGTTATCTTAGGAAGGTCGAATTCATTGATATTTTTACCCATGGATTGTAGAGAGACACTAATTTCGGTAAGAACCATATTTTGAACTCGTTCAATACTTTGATAGTGTAACCGATGATCTTTACAAAGTGAATAAAAGTGGTCATTCCATAACTTTCGAATATCTCCAAGTTGGCAAATAATTATTATGTTCGCGAATAATCTTCTAAGAGCATTGGGAAACTGGAATATAGTGGCTTCTTCGAGATATTGTGATAGATATTCATCGTTTTCTATTAAGCCTAACTCAAGAGCTACTTTTCGAAATGTCTCACACCTTTGACCATTAACTGTGCAAAGATGTTCAAAAGAAGTAGGCCCTTTGACATTTGACAGAAGTAGGCATAAGTAGTACCTTTCTCCTTCGTCTGGATTAGAGGAAATGATACGACCTCTTTGTTTTTTACCGAAACGACGATTCCAACAGCATGTGCTTCCATTCAAAGTGAAGTGTTTTGGAAAATCCTTATACAAATATACCCTTGCTGTTTCATCGATTCTATTTTTCTCAAAAAGTGCTGTTAGCATGGTTCTCTTATCCCTTTCCCTATCAACAATATTAGACATTATCTCATCATCTCTAAATATAACCATCTAATTATTTAGTAGATGAAGTTGTAAGGCTAGAATAGAAGGAAATATTTGAGAAAGAGATAAGGAAAAAATGCGCTACATAGCCTCTGGGGCGATATATAGTGTGCATCCTGAAATCTCTTTATCTCATTAATAACAACCCCTTGCTCACTTTGATCAACTTGAATAACCTGTTTGTCATGTCCTTTTATAAACATATCCAAAAAGATGTTTCTAGATTTTATAGTTGAGCAAAATTCAACATTGATGTGGCAGTTAAGCATCATCAAAAGCCTTGGGTTATATGGGACCACCCATCTATTATTAAGTGTTTTTCCTCGTACGTCCACTTCTATTCTAGTGTCTCTCCTTTGATACAACAGATATGCATCTTCTCCTTGTGTTGTCTCTTCAATAAATTGTCTAGGATAGCAAAAATGACAAATTTTAGGATCACCCTGCATACAAGGACTGCTTAATCGTAAACCACCGCAAGGGCCGTGAATCATGTGCTTCAAAACAATCTCATGCAATTTGGGATGTCTTAGTTTGTTAGGAATCTCAGCGCACACAACCTTATCATCATGGTCCGCGTTATTGATTTTGTGTTGCGGGTACATGATAAGGAGAAAATTAATGTGCGACAAACCACGCTTTTGAAATTCGATGACATAAATGTATGCCTTAACTTCCCTGAGGATATGTTTCTTGAAGAGTTGTTTCTTAAGATCTTCTAATTTAGCCCGGACACTCTTGAAACAAGGTCTGGACGATCTTGTGCAGTTTGACCAACATGTAAATTATCACATATCTGAGGCCACTTAGGCTTACACGTCATTGTAAGGAATATATTAGGCTTGTCGTCATCTTGAACGAAATTCATCGCATCTAGAAACCGACGTCGCATGTCGCGAGGCCGTCCGATGAAAGATGCAGGCAAGACAATTCTTTTTCCGACACTGATACATGAACCTCACCACCATTGACGCAATCCACAATACCTTGGTACAAGTTGGCCCGTATCTTAGCCTGGTTTCTCTCAGAAAATTCTAAACGTGACGTCTCAATCTTTATGTAAACATCTACCATAAACTGTTGTAGCAGTGTACCACCAAACAGAAGCACATTTCTGATAGTTTGAATCTGGAACTTGTAACAGTAGTACTCTCCCATAGCCACAGTTGTTCTACCACTTTGTGTGTTAGCCTCTAAACGATGAAGATATTTTAAAAACAAACAATTAGTAAAATAAAACGCATTAGGGTATTTTTATGATGGTTACTTAAAAGAATAATAACTTGTTGGTACCTTCCATTTCTCCTTCGATGTTGTCATTATTGCGAACCTCATCGATCGATACTCCATGTCGTGGTATGTGAGCATGCCAACCCAACACACCATTAGGAAAAATAGAAGATACGATAATGGATCGTAACAACTAAAGTACGGCTGGATAGTTTGGCTATATTCAAACCTACCGTAAATAAAAATACTTGGTTTATACGAAGTGATATTTTCATCGCCTACAACACAAATACCAACAACCTATATAATCGTCAACGATAAGTACGAAAAATAAGCAATACTATTAAATAATTGTATTTAATATAATATTTAATGTTGAAGAAAGTAACAATTCAGTTGGTCAAACAAGGTCAAATAAGGTCAAACTACTAATGAGCCAACATCTGATAGAATAAAGACAAACCTCTAATGAGTTTGCTAACCTCTGATAGAGTAACAACATCAAATGTTAGACAAACACTAATGATGTTGCTAACCTCTGATGGAGTAATAACATCGGATGTTAGGCAAACATAAAAACAACAGATATTAAATAATAGTATTTAATATAATGTTTTATGTTGAAGAAAGTAACAATTCAGTTGGTCAAATAAAGTCAAACTACTGATGAGCCAACATCTGATAGAATAAAGACAAACCTCTGATGAGTTTTCTAACCTCTGATAGAGTAATAACATCAGATGTTAGACAAACACTATTGATGTTGCTAACCTCTGATGGAGTAATAACGTCAGATGTTAGGCAAACATCAGCCTCATAATGTGGTGTCCCTGTGCTTACAACTTGTTCTTTTTGTGAGGAAACAAGAGGAGCTTGTGATGGTGGAGATTTTTGAACCATCTGCTGTGAGGAAGTAGCAGTAGTGGTTGTAAGTGACTTTTGTGATAACACAGGTAAGACATCTGGGATCTCATCTTCCTGAGTTACCTTTTTGGGGTGTTTTGTGGGCTTGGTGGATTTGGTTGGTTTCTTTTTGGGTTTAACTGGTGGGGGTTGCATAACAGTAGTTGTACTGCTGTGGTCACCAGGAGCAGTGGGCTCAGCAACAAAGGAAGGAGCAGTGGTTATAGAAGTTGTCAAAATCTGCTCAGTCTCTATTGCTTTAGTTTTCAACAACTTAGGTTTTTGAGTCGAGAGTCCAGTAAAAGTTTCATGTTTGAGGCTGCCAACTTCACAGATGACACCTTGTTTAAAATCAGACTCAGAAACTTGTTTTTGTAAATCTAAACTCAACAACCTAGGGTGTATCAAAAACGCTATACCCTTTTTAAGATTGTGGACAAGGATCGAGCTCCCAAAATGAGCAATCGACCTGATCTCGCTCAACTAGCAGAGGTGGAATTCATTGCTAGAGAGGTAGAAATGACAAACAAGATAGAGATTACTGTTTAACTTGCTTCTGATCTATTAAAGACGTTCAAGTTACAGATGCAAGTCAACAAACAGACAGAGCTTCGCCGTATGAAATGACAAATCCGTATCTGGCTCTAACACAACACTTCCCTGTTTATAGGTTGACATGACTCGTACTGAAGTGCGTGCACTAACAATAAACACTCTGATTCGTACAAAATAGTATTTCGTACGAGTGACTCACTCGTACGAAACACTCTGTGTTTCGTGCGAATCACAGTGTTTAACAACATAAAATTTACAATTTCTCATATAAAAATTAACGTGTAAACTTTATAAACAATACAGATAAATCCTAGACGTAGGTAATGGACATTATGTACCAACAAACTCCCCCTTGGATGTTGCCGTAGTCTGGATAATCTTCAAAACTTCAATTTGATTTGACTTTAACGCCCAAAAAATCTCTTTAACGGTTTTCGACGCTCCTCAGCAGCAATAGGCGTTTGATCGGTAAGAGGACGTCGCTTCAAAAACTGAAAACTCCTTAATGATGCTACTCTTGAACGTTCAGCGATCCGAGCTTCCTTTTCTTCAGTTTTATTCAACTCTTTCTTCTCAATCTTCCTCCAGATCATCTTCCAATTCGATCCAGAATGTATATCATTTGCAAAGCACACATTTACGACCTTTTGAAATTGTAGGGCTTATTCCAGATCCTTTTCTTCAAAACTGATCTTGCTGTAAAATAAACATTCAATGTCTTTCTTTGAAAAATTTACTAGCCACATAGGGTCTAGTACTCGAATGTCTCGCCACAACCCAAATATTCTTTTGTGTGCTATGACGGCTTCGGATAATTCCTCAGTTATCTTCCACGCATCTTCATCAGGGTGTACACAAATAACAGCCTCACCTGTATTAGAATCGTAATGCCACCATTTCAAGATCGTATTGAAATCCCGTTCCATCTTGATCATCGGCATGTTTTTCAACACCCGTGGTTTCTTTACTATCAATGTAATATCTTTCCCTTTTGTTACTGGATCTTCTTTAGTAATATGACGTGGATACTGCGGTTTCCAGTGAACAAAACCATGCTTCGCTTCAAATTTAGTCAACCTCCACAATTTCTGATCATAGAACTTCATCTTTAGGTTAATCATCATCGTTGCACAAGTTCTTTAATGTCCCAATATGGCAGAGTCTTGATATCTCCTAAATATCGAAAGTATTGAATCCCGAATTCTCTCTTAATAGCATAAACATCCAGCTCCTCAATCCAACCCCAACTCAAAATATCACCCAAAGAAATATCAGCATCTCTAGTAAAAAACGCCAGGGGTCTTTTAAACTTTCGTTTAGCTGGACTGTCCCTAATCCATTTCTTGTTCTGTTCGACAACCTCAGCTGTAGTCATTTTTTCTGGAATCGTTCCTTCTTTAACGGCTTCCGAAACTTTCCTTTGTAATTCCTCAGAATTTTCTACTGTGAATAAATCGATAAAAGTTGGTAAATCCTCTGTACCCTGAATGGCATCATTTGTATCTTCATCAGAGTCACTTTCAACGACAACGTTATCATAAACATTAGCATCTTCGATTTCCTCAAACACATAGTCATTCGGTTTGAACACATCTATCTTGTTTAGCTCATCTTCAAATTCAAACTCGAACTTTCTCCACTAATTCCAAGCATTTCAGCTATCTCCTCCTTTGAGTAACTATGTACAAACTCTCCCTCTTCTACATCATGCTCAAGGTATAAAATAAACAGTTTTTGCACAATAGGAACAGAAGATGTAACATTCTCTGTGAAGATTCCTGTTTGCTGAGCATCTATCGATTCATCAACTTTGTTTGTCCCTTCCTCTTCAGCCACTTGATTTTCAGAATCGTCAAAATATTCGGAAAGATCAACCAATTCATTAATATTTGAATCGATTATATGAACACCCGATCCTCCCACATTATCATCATCACTACCATCATCCGAATCACTAGAATCTTTTTCACCAATATCAGCTTCTTCGTTATCTTCTAGCTCTTCCTCCTTATCTTTTTCTTCAACTGATTCTGCATTATCTTTACCCAACTTTTTCATCAACCACTCTCTATGTCTTTGGGAGATATCTAGGAAATCTATATCAACATCAACAGGCTTTCCTATCAGAATAAAGTTCTTTGGTTCTTCGTACACAACAATATCCCAACACTGTACTGGCCCAGATTCAGCTTCTGGCTCAGCTTCTTTAGTCACAGAATCCTCATCAACCTTACCCTTTCCGTTTCCTAATGCATCCAATTGCTGTTTAGCCAATCGTTCTCGTTCTACAACCCTTTCTCTAGCTTCAGTACGCTCAATCTCATCAATCGCTTCAGATATACTCAATCCAAACTTCTTCTCAAGAATCTTCTCAAAAATATCCATCCTTCGATTGTTTCTCAATCTTTCTTCTTCTTCATACTCTGTCATTCGCAAACGCAGCCTTTCATTCTCTGAGATAATATGGCCATCATTGCTTCAAGTTGCTGTTTATCGACAATTAAACCTCCAATTCTCTCAAGCATCTCAAACTTCTCTGCCGTTAACAAGTTTATCTGTTCTTGTAAGTCAGCGATGCGCACTACATTCAATCACTTGTTTCTGCAAATCATCAATTCTCGGATCATCTAATCGAAACACATCTCCTCCAGGTAGATCGTCTAGATTAATCTCGTTGAAAAAAGCTTGTGAGCTGAAAGGTTGTGATGTAGGACGAGATTGCTGAGCATGAGATGGTTTAGACTGTTGTTGAGTCGACCTTGCGGTGCTGATTGTTCTACAGGTTCTAGATCAGGCATGGAATGCTGACCAGGTTCTGGCTCAAACTGTTGCGGTGTTGATTGTCATTGTTCCGGTTCTTTTCTGAATCTTGCTCAAAATGTGGTTGATCTGGCTCGGGATGCATATCTTGTAGTGGAGACGGAATAGGAATACTCTGCATTTGTTCTTCCACATTTACTTTAGTTGCTTGCTCAGCATCAGCTTCCGTTGGATTAACTATTGGCAATATACGAGCTGCTGATCTTTTCATCCTTCTCGTTCTTTTCTTAACAGGAGTTCGATAGCCAGATTCAAGCTCGGATTCAGACGGAATGTAAGTAGTATCGTCTTCACCTATCGCTTTTCTTTTCCGTTCTTCGGCTTTTCTTTTCAGCTCATCTTGACGTTTCTTTTCCAGTTTTTCTGCTCTTCTCCTTTCTCCTGCACGCCTGTCCTCTGAATCGGTACTTGAAGATAGTACTATCTTCAGCTACTGTCATGTCAGCTCCAAAAGCCTGACGCTCTATATCCTCTGCCATTTTCTCAACCGTTTCTTCAATCTTAGGTTCATCCCTCAACCCTGATCTTTTAGTAGTAGATGCAGCTTTTCTCTTTCTACCTTTGTATGTTGCTTTTCCTCCTTTGTCTCCGTCTTTCACAAACCACAGACTACGCTTAACCACAAACAAAGTCAATGAATTCACATCCTCCTCATCGTTACCACTACGTCTTTCCTCCATTTTCCAGGCGCGGGTGAGATTGTAATCTTTGTTTAGAATAGCACCAAACATCGGTTTAGCAACAGGAGCAGACTTCAAGTGTACATTCATCTTTCACAGAGATTGAACATCCATATGCTCAAGCTTAAGTACATCATCAGTAGATTTCTTCAAGTCCGGATGTAAATGATCTAATATCATCTGGATAAATCATTCCTTCTGTATATTTTGCACCATCTGAGTAAAAATAACTTTCGAGAAGTTATACGAAAGGTTTAGCACCAATGCAGTAATCATGCACATCTGATAATCTACTAAGTCATCAAATCCACCCTTCCTGTGGCCCAAACAATGAATATAACATGTGTTAGATAACGAAACGCGCGCTTAGATTTCCCTTTTTAAAAGGAGCAGCATTCACGAATCCTGAATAACCCATCCTGTAGAAACATCCTTTCACCATATATTCTGTAAATCCTGTTGGATCATCCTTGTTATCTTTAAACTCTAACACTTCTCGAATCAAATCTTCAGTAGTCTTGACTTGAATATCCACGTCGTTAATCTTCACTGCTGATATAATAGCATTGTCGTCAAGACTATATTGTGCAGCATTCCAGAAATATTCAACATGTGACAAATATGCAGTGTGTCTTTTAGTAATCGCCTTTGTCACTCTAATTCTGGTAAGAAACTCCAAGATACTTCTGTACGCAGCTATTTCTAGAATCTTATCATCAGTGATACAACATATATTATGTACTGGCGAAAATCCGGTTCTCTTTGCCTGTATAAGAAAAAATATTCAACCGTTAGAAAATTTTTAAACTTTTCAAAAATTATACTCTGATTCGCACAAAAAGAACCTCTTTATTTCGTATGAAATCACTTGAACAAACAAGTTACACATATCAAAATTTCAAACTCATGTTTCGTACAAAATTTTTATGATTCGCACGAAATTTTCTCTTGAACATAAACTTTTGAACTTTTAAACATTTCTATGATTCGTGCTAAAATAATTGTCTCGTACAAAAATTTCATCTGAACAAAAGTTGAAACTCGGAAAATTCATACGGTTCATGTGTTTCGTACAAAATCTTACTTAACAATTGAAAATCCATTTTAGTACGTAACAAGTCATCCGCACCAAATTTACTTCGTCCCAAAATATGTCCAAGTGTAATCCGATCCTAAAACTTGTTGTTTTTAACAAATTGATAGTTGATTTTCAGGTTATTAGAGCCGATATTAACGATTTTGTGGTCAATTTTAAGTTTTATCGGTCCAATTTCCCTAGATCTAAGTTTTAGTCCGAATCGTAGGAAATTTTGACATTATAACAGTTAAATCGTAACGAAATTACCTTACCCATTGTACGAGGTGTGCAATCAACCTCAACAATGTGAATAGCAAGCACAAGAATCAAGAAATCAAGTTCTAGAACTGAATCGCACAAAACTCTCTGAATCGCTCAATAGTGCTCAAAAAACAGTAAACTCATTTCTGTGCAAACCAAACGGTATTTATACTATCCATGTTTCGTACGAAATCTTATGACACGTACTAAAATATTACCCTTAGATTCGTACCAAATCTCCTGAATCGCATAAAAATTGTTTTTGTACGAGTCAATTCTTAAAAACTTTCAAACTTAGCTCAAATTCTGTTTTTTATATTTTCAATTTTTTTCATTCATTCTTGCAATAAATTTTATCTTTTTCAAAAATCCACTTGACTAACCAAGTCCAAGTTAATGACCATGGTTATCCAATTTTTCTTCCAAGTCCAAGTTAATGACCTTGGTTGATCACGTTTGACCAAACAGATTTATTTTAATCATGTAAAGTTTCAAATTAATGAACTTTCTTGACATTTGAGTAACTTTGTTGCTAAAAATTAGCTCCCAACCCATGATTCCAAGCTTTCCTCAGCAAGATGTTGCTACGAATCCAACTATCAGTGTTTTATCATCGGTAAACTAAAATAAAACTATCAAGCTAAGAAAACTAAAATTCTTTTGGGTTTTAATTAATTTTTCAAAGAAAATATTTTTTGTGAATTTTGTGTTTTCAGAGTATCATTTCAAACATTCATATAAGTCATCAGTACCGTTAGTCTAGAAACACCTTTTAAGCTTTTTAAACAAATTTACCTAGATTGCCAATATATTTCTCGTTTCTCAACTGTTTCAAGATATATTAAGATATTATTAGAAACATGAAATAACTATGTTTCCCATCTTAGAATATACTCCCGTTTTGAGATTCCCAGAATTTCATTTTACAGGTGAATCTATCGAATTGATATCTGTATAGAGGGTGAATGCGAGACCTTGAGAGCTCAGGTTAGTACTACCGTACAGATAAAGAGATGAAGGCTCGTCTTTAGGTGGTGTTCCATAAAGGAATCTTTTGTACTGAAAATGTCATATTGCTTAAGACATAATCAGCTTTTGGGGAAATAATGCGAAAGTATTATATAAGTTCTAGGCCATTGCTTCCGCAAAATCAGAAGAACTCGAATAATACCCCAGATATCAATCAAATATAAAAACCTAGTATCGCAGAATCTGGCACTCTCAAACGAAATTTCAGAGTACTAAGTCCATATATTCAAGAGATGGTAACCCATAAGTTATTCAGTTTATGTGTATTAAGTTTACATCCCGATAACAATTTACTGAACGAGTGAAGTCTATTGGCATATCCATAGTAAGACTTGCTTAAAATACTTTAAAACACTACAATTCTTTAGCATACTGTGACTTATCATTTTTGATTTACTATGATCACTCTTTTTTACGCAAAACTCTTTTTGATTCTTTAAATGTTTTTATATTTTCCTCAAATATTCTCCCCCTAAAATCAAAAACATATTTTTGGATGTATTAAGAATTTAAAAGAATCAATATAAAAAAACGTTTAACCAATGACAAATTCACATCAAGTCGTCATCGTCCTCAAACTCAACCTCAAAAATATCCCCTGAGATCATATTTTTTAAACCATTAAGCTTTAACAAATTTTTGAACTTTGTTTTATCAAAAGCTTTGGTATAAAAATCTGCTTTTTGGTTATCAATGTGGATTTTCTCAATTCATACCAACATTTTTCTCGTAACAATCACGGATAAAGTGGTTTTGAATTTTTATATGTTTAGTACGTGAGTGTTGACATGAGTTTTTAGTGATATGGATCACGACCTGATTATCTACATATATAGGCGTATCAAGAAATTGCAAACCAAAATCTCTCATCTGTTGTTGTATCCAGAGAATCTGAGTATAACAACTTGAAGCCGAAACATATTTAGCCTCACAGGTAGAGAGAGCGACCGCGGTTTGTTTCTTGCATTGCCATGTTACCAAACGAGTTCCGAAGAACTGGCAGCCGGCCATTGTAGATTTTGTATTCAGTTTGTAGCATCCGAAATCAGAATCTGAGTGACCTGCAAGATTAAAATCATCACGTCTAGGGTATCACAAGCCGGTGCTTGGAAAACCCTTCAGATATCTCATTATGTGTTTAACAATAAGCAGATGTGACTCCTTTGGATTAGACTGATAACGAGAGCACAGACACGTTGGATACATGATATCTGGTCGAGAAGCAGTAAGATACACCGAGGATCCGATCATGGAGCGATATAAAGTTTAATCAACTTTTTCGCCGGTAAGATCTGGACATATGCCGTGATTTGGAGCTAACGGGGTCGATGCTGGTTTAGTTCCTGTCATATTGAATTTCTCCAATATGTCATGAACATATTTTGTCTGATGAATAAAGATACCATCAGGCAACTGATCAACCTGAAGTCCTAGAAAGAACTTCATCTCCCCCATTGTGCTCATTTCGAATTTGCGCTTCATGACTTCTTCAAACTCCTTACACAACTTATCATTTGTCGATCCAAAAATAATATCATCCACATATATCTGTACGATAATTAGATACCCATCTACTTCCTTTGTGAAGAGAGTTGAGTCTACTGTTCCCCTGATAAAGCCATTATCCAAAAGATGATTCGATAATGTTTCATACCAAGCTCTCGGGGCTTGATGAAGACCATATAAGGCCTTATTCAAGAGGTAGACTTTATCTTTGTGCACTGGATCAACGAACCCTGGTGGGTGGCCGACGTACACCTCCTCTTTTACTTTTCCGTAAAGTAAAGCAGATTTAACATCCAATTGGTACACCTTGAACCCTTTCCACGAGGCAAAGGCCAAGAATATACGAATTGCTTCAAGACGTGTAATTGGGGCGTAGACTTCAGTATAGTCTATCCCTTCTTGCTGATGAACTCCTTGAACCACAAGTCGAGCTTTGTTGCGCACGACAACTCCTCTATCATCTCTTTTACACTTGAAGACCCATCTTGTATTAATCTTCTTGTGATGATCTGGTAGGTCAACAAGCATCCAGACACGAAGTTTCTGGAATTGCAATAACTCTTCTTGCATCGCATCCACCCAACTTTCTTCTTTCAACGCGTCTTTCCAGTTTCCGGTTCAACCTGAGAAACAAAACAACTGTGAGAAATTCGAACTTGAAGTGGAGCAATGCTAGTATAGAAACAGCTTAGATCTTTATTAATTTGGTTGCGAGTTTGCACTCCCGATTATAAGCTGCCTATAATGTTCTCTGACGGATGATACGAAAGTGTCCTTGGCATCACTTCAGTTGGAACATCTACTTGTGATTGCAAATTTGAGATGATGATGAAGAAGCTTTATTCTTAGCATTAGACTGATCAGCCTTCAGAAAGTCTTCAATCTGTTCAGATCTTTCATCAAAACTGGACCCTTCCATGGTCGAAAGTCGGTTCCCGATCAGAGTCATTAACTTCATTTGGCTGGACAGAAGACTCAGCAGCATTAACATTTGTAGCAGGAACCGGATTTTGAACAAAAGAGCTTTGATCAACATCTGACGTGTTAATTGGTAAAGGCGTAGAAATCACCAACGGTCGAGGAACTTGTTCTTGATTAGATAACTGATGTTGTTGAAATAACAAAACAAGTTCTTCTTCAGTTGGCACATCTGGAAGATCAAACGAATCCCACAATCCATGGTAGTTAAACAGCCACGGATCCCCGGGCTTCTGTGTAGGCATTGTATATTTTTGACAATCTACGTGCTCGCTAGAACTACCTAGTTCAGACTCGGTAAGAAAACACGTTTTTGAGGAGTAGCATAACTAACAAAGAAACCCTCTAAAAATTTGGCTCCAAATTTACCAGCCGGGTCCAAGACGGTACACGGTGATCCAAAAGGTTCCAAAAATGCTAGGCTTTCTTTGATTAAGTAACTCGAAACATGTCTTTTTGTGAGGCTTAACTGTCAACACATGATTCAGGGTATAGCATGTTGATACCACTTCTTCACTCCAGAAACTGATTGGTAATTTCGAATCAGCTAACATTGTTCTAGCAGTTTCAATCAACGTGCGATTCTTTCGTTCAGCTACTCCGTTTTGTTGTGGAGTATAGGGGGCGCTGAATTCATGAAGAATCCCCTTTTCATTGCAGAACTTCAATTTCTTTGTACACTTACTTCGGTGGGGATAAAATTTCATCATTTTGGGACCGGAATTATTTCTCTAATCGCTATTCTAACGATGCATGGGAAGAAAATGATGCTATTGAATTCAAAAGCTTTCTCGGGTGTGATTTCTTATGCTGCTTCCCCTTTGTGCAACTAAGACAATCGTCTGATAGATGAAAACTTTTCAAATTTACACCCTCCACTAAGTCGTTATGCACAAGAAAATTCATCTTTCGAAGATGAATGTGCCCCATTTTTCTGTGCCATAAAATTGACTCTTTTTCGGTTGCTTTGGAAACAAAGCATTGAACTTTCTTTGACGTGGTAGATGCAATGCTCATGTCAAGGACATATAGATCATTTTCTCGCAGAGCTCGCATCAGAATCCATTCTTCTGGAATCTTGAAACCAGGTTTTAGAATTAGACATTCTTGATCATTGAAATGTGTCGTGAACTTCTTGTCACAAATTTGCGAGATACTAAGCAGATTATTCTCATGTTCAGCGATGTAGTTCACTTTATCAAAAGATACAACTCCGTTCGAGAGAATCCCTTCTCCAACAATCCTACCTCCTTGAGTTCCAGCAAATCCAACATATCCTCCTCGGATAGCTCTAACATCACTGAGCAGCGCAAGCATTCTTGTCATGTGACGGGAAGCTCCACTATCCATGATCCATTTTGACAATATCGATCGTTGGAGCCCCTGCACACATGGTCAACAAAATTTATTTTAACAAAGAGACCCAAGCCTATTTGGTCTTGGGTGGGTTTGGAATGGCGAACTTTGGGCCCACTTTGTTCTTTTCAATCTTGTTAAGCTCAATGTTGTTTGGAACATAATATTTGAATTCAACCATGGATGATTTGGTGTTAACAATTTTAGCAACCCATTTCTGTGTTTGTGGTTTAGCCTGTTTAACATAAAATTTTGAATCCTTTTGTTGAACTTTGTGTGATGTTTCACCAATTTCAAATTTAGATTGAGGTTTAATAATTGGTTTAACATTTTGATTAGATTCAGTTTTTCTATCATTTTGGCATAACCATAGGTGCTTTTTGCTTTTCATCCTTTGTGAATTTTTCGGAGAAGAAACTGGTTTTGAACTTTCTTGTGAACAATATCGTGTGATATGTCCAACTTTCTTGCATTTATAGCATGTCCTGCTGTCCTTATGAACAGAGGTATTCAAAACTTGTTTCTGTTTTTGTTTCTCTTTTTCTTTAATGAAATCATCATTTGATTGAGTACCAATGATTTCCTTTTCCTTCTCGGTGGTTGTCCCAAATACAAAATTAATTCTCTTTGTGAAATCCAATTTTTGAGACCTGTTGGTTTTATGTTGCTTTTGATAACCGAACCCTGCATGCTTGTTTTCCGGATAAACTTCATTTTTCCGGAAATAGAGTCGGTTGTTAGTTTTTGATTTAGAATAGAAAGATGAATCATGTTTATCTAAATCATCATGACTTACCTCCATCAGCTTGAACATTATATCAACAAACCTCTTTTCACATTCTTGATAGGAAAATCCTCATCCGAAAATAGTTTATCAGATCCTTTCATTTTATAAACTATGACATTAGGATCATCATTTAAACTATGTTCTGAGTTGTCATCAGATTTTGACTTCTCAGACTTTTCAGACTCAGCCACTTCAGAGTCATTAGTTAACAATTTTCAATCACATTTACTATCAATTCAGAATTAAATTCATAATCATTTTTAGTTTAAGTTATATGGATGTCCTCAGGCAACTGTTAAGTTTTCAATTTAATATTTAGCGCCTTTTCCACCCCAGATGGATTTTTGCAGCATAACTGTTCCACATGGGTGGAGGAACTAGATCATAACGTCCACTCTTTGTTTCACCATTTTTAGATTCTTTAGAATTTTTTATTTTCGGTAAAATATGATCTATGACATATGAGCTTGTGGAATAACTAACTAACAGTTTGTTAACTCGTTCGTTTCAATTCTCATTTTTTCAAGCTCACTTTTGAGCTCAGCAATAGTGTTTCGATGAATATTAATTGCCATTTGTTTATCCATCACTGTTGCTTTTAGCATCATCAGTGTTGCATTCTTTTTCTCTGAGTGCTTTATTAAATTGTTTAACAGATGCACTCAATTTGTCATATGCTTCCTTTGTGACTTTGTAATCACTTGACAAATTGTCTGTTAATCTTTGCAATTCAGCAAATCTTTTGTCTTTTACAAGACACTCACCACATGGTTCATCACACTTTGAACAAGATTTTTCAATTACCTCATTTCCATTTGCCATGCATGCTTTAACAACGTCTTCTTTTAGCAATTCCTTTGTCTCATCCAATTTGACATCTTCAATTGATTTCTTTTGCACTTCATTTGTTGAAATTTGAGTAGGTGTGAAATATCCTACAAAAGTTTTTAAAACATCGTTAGGTAAAAGATGTTTGAATGGACCATTTAAAAGCTCCTCTTCCTATGATGAAGTATGATAGTAGTAATCGTCATCTTCTGGTCCTTCATCGAAAGATGCCTCTGATTCTTCTTCTGGTTCATCAATAATTTCAGCAACCAATGCCAACTTTCTCCTTTCAAAATATACTTGTTCCAATTGAACCCTTTGTCTTCTTGTGTAACAACCAAAGCTTTATCTTTAGACTCAAGTTGTTTCTCTTCTATCGGCACAATTCTAGTTCTTGGCTGTGGTTGTGGTAGGATCGCTCTTTTTTATAGTCGTTGCGAAAGGATTGATTCCCTTGAACCTCGGTTTGGACATTCTCTTTTAAAGTGACCTTTCTCCCGACATTTGAAACAAGTAACTTTAGATTTATCAAATCCAAGTTTCTCATCCAAACCTCCCAAATTTTCTTTGCCAGTGATTTCCGTAAATCTCTGTGCTCGTCGAACGATCAAAGCCATGCACCATTTTATATCAATCAATTCCATTTCAACTAGATCAATTTGATCGTAGTCTTCACGTGTCATCTCAGAATTTCCAATCTTTCCAGCAACAAGACTGTCATATGACTCAAGAACTGAAGCAAGTAGAGACATATGTTGTTTTGCTGTCTTTTCATCAAAATTTTACGCATTCTGAAAATCAACTGCAATATTGCATTGCAACACTCTTTAACTTGCATTAGATGATGGAGTGTCTTGATTGTTCTGAGATTGACTTGATCCAACAAAAGATTGTTGACTTGATGGGGTATTCGGATCAACTTTTGGATATGATTGGAATCCACTTGACTGGGTTGGAGGTGTGCTTGGTGAGCTATAAGCACTAAACGCAGTTTGAATCTTTGGCGCTTGGATTTGTGCAGCAGAACTGTTTTTAAATAAAGATTAACATCTTGCATTTGAACAATCTTGTTTTTGGCCATCTTTTGCATTTCTAATTCATGACCTTCCAATCTTTCGATAAAGCGAGGCAACGAGAAATTGCTGTATTCAACCCCATTCTTCAAAATAGTTAAGTAAGTCGACCATTCTCCTTGTGCGAGAAAATCAGTTAGTTTATCAACAAGCTCTTCATTCGTCTTCACAATTCCCATTCTCTTCGTATGAACCACCAGATGACAGTATCGCTCAATTAGCTGCTTAACCGTTTCTCCTTTGATCAATGTGAATACATCAAACTCTTTGTTTAATAATGCTCTTTTGCTTTTGCGAAGTTGAGCACTGTCTTGAAATTTGAGTCGAAGAGCATTCCATAAAGTTTGCGCATCATCATCATGCTGTAGTAAAGCCAAGATATCTTCTTTGATCGATTGCTGAAGAATGTTCATCATCTTCTTTTCGTTGATAAATCTTTCTCGTTCAACATCAGGGAATTGGGCAAGGGTCTTTTCAAGCCCACTTTCGCGAACTGGTGCAATGTATTTTCCTCGATTGCAAACCAGCAAGTAAAATGGTTAGCTTGTACCCAGTTCATAAACCTCTCGCTCTAGCTATCAAAGTCTTCCAAATTCATAAGTTTGGAGGTTTCATCATGGTTCCCATTTCATTCTCTAAATTGATGTTTTGAGCTGCTGCAGTGGTAACAACCGATGTGGCTAACGCATTGTAAAATTCCTCAGACATTTTCCTGCAAAAAGTTAGAACTTCTCGAAAACAAACAAATCAGATTAGAAAAATTTTCGTTCGGAACAAGATTTCGTACGAGAACCAAATTTTATACGGTTCAAATTTTACACAAAAATTACACAATTTCGTACGAAACACAAATATTTTGTACGAAACAAGTGCTTTTTAACTGAAAGAATTTTGGTACGAGTAAGATTTTGTGCAAATCAAACCATTTTATACGAACCAAGTTGAAATTCTGAAAAATTGTAAGATTTATGAGATACTTCGTTTCTTTTTGTCCAAGTTGCTTCTTTTAACTGATTCGTATGAATATTAACCTGAATCATACCAAACTCGAAAACACTTTAATTTCGTGTGAAACTCGTACGAAAACTGATTCAAACGATTCAAACTTCAAACTGACTATATTTTATTGATTTCAACATGATTTAGTTCAATTTTAGGTCCGAATTATGGTATGGATTGATTAGATTGAAGATTAATTTGAATTACTAAAATCCTAGTCCATATTGTCCAAGAATTCGTCCGAAACTTGTCCAAAATCCAGCAAAGGTCAGAAAAATGATGAAAATGAAGATGTGTCCAAGTCTGAACAGTAACTACTGGTTGTCTATCTATAGATCAGATCTCATGGACCTGATACCACTTGTGGACGAGGATCGAGCTCCCAAAATGAGCAATCGACCTGATCTCGCTCAACTAACAGAGGCAAGATTCATTGCTAGAGAGCTAGAAATGACAAACAAGATAGAGATTACTGTTTAACTGCTTCTGATCTATTAAAGATGTTCAAGTTACAATCGCAGGTCAACAAACAGACAGAGCTTCGCCGTATAAAATGAAAAATCCGTATCTGGCTCTAACACAACACTTCCCTATTTATAGGTCGACATGACTCGTACTAAAGTGCGTGCACTAACAATAAACACTATGATTCGTACAAAATAGTATTTCGTACGAGTGACTCACTCGTACGAAACACTCTGTGTTTCGTGCGAATCACAGTGTTTAACAACATAAAATTTACTATTTCTCATATAAAAATTAACGTGTAAACTTTATAAACAATACAGATAAATCCTAGACGTAGCAATAGACATTATGTACCAACAAAAATTAGCAACCAAATCGGAAAATAATACCTGAGAAAAGTTAAATTTTGATTTGGTTAAAAATGCATAACCCAGGTATTGAATATTAAAAGGTATTTGTTGAAAGCGGTTGTTTTTGCTGACAGGCACAGTAAAAGAGTCTGAAAAAAGAATTTCATGTCAGCGAAAAATCCCGGTTTGAAAAAGGTAATACCTGAAAGCTGACCTGCATATCCACGCACTATGAATTCTGCATGTAATTCTTTCTTTGAGAAAGATGTGGGATCATCAAGGTCATTAAGACCGAAAGTGGTGGAGATAGTAGAAGGAGAGATTTGGACAACTGACTGTCCATTTTTTTAGGTAATGGCAAAGGGCTTTTTGTTCTGAACTTGAAGTTCAGCATTTGCGCAAAACTAGCGGAGGGTGTCAATGTAGATTGTGGCTTTTGCAAGTAACACATCTTTGTATGATGATGTTTGTAGAACATCAATCATGGAGTGAAACGAAGTATTATTGTTGGTTTTGTCAAGTATTAGAAGGTAGTTATGGGGAGTTTTGATGATAAGATTCGTGGTGAATAAGTATTTAGGGAAATGGAGAAATTTGTGGTGGATTTTTTGGTTTTGAAATTGAAACGGCAAGTGGAAATTCCGTTTGGCTGAAACAGGGTTTATAAAGGAAAAGTGAATGCTGATGTGGCAATGGTTTCCAAAAGATCCGATGGCTAACATCTGTGCACATGTAAACTCTGATGGATAATGGATGACAGTTTTTTGGAAACCTCTGCTGAAGACCAGCAGTGGTTTTGAACAGAGGAATGATCAGTGGGATTTTACATTGTCAGAGAATAGAATACCAGTGGATGGGGACAAGAGTGGTTTCACCAACAGTGGAAGTAGAACAGAGCATACACTTTCAGCAACATATAGATTTTTATGCCAAGCAGAGGTTTGGATAAACAGTGGTTGTGAACGGACTTTAGAGATTTATTGAAAATTTTACATTTTAGCTATTTTTAGGATATATTTTTAATTTTTTGAAAACATTTTGATGTTATTTATACATGGAGAACAAGCCACTGCTAACACACCAACAGTAGTTGCTATTTGAAAAGGTTAGTATTTCAGAGCTGTTAAAGTAAGCCTGGTACTCAAAAGAGTAACTGAGAATATGTTAGTTTAAGGTAGATTGTAACTAAAAGGTTTGGTATTGAAAAGAGCTCTATACATGATAGGTGTAAGAAAAGTTGACTATAACATCAGTGGTTAGTGAGTCAGTGCTTGAATCAGTGGTTTTGCTATACAACTACTGTTGGTGTGTTAGCAGTGGTTTGTCATCAGTGGTTTCTGATCAGTGCATAGGATTACAAGGACAGATACTTATTTTCTTATAAGTTTACGGGGCATTTATGTCAAGTTTGCATTAATTCATAACAGTTGAGAGATTTTTGGTAATTATGATTACTTGCGTATGACTCACAATCTCCCCCTCAGCCTAAGATCACCGATTGGTTCGTACAGAATGTAAGGAAGATAGGTTAGATTGATAATCGATGAAAGTGACCAAATAGAACAGTATAGGCATTGTTCTATTTCTAATACAATCCTAACCACTAAGCATCTTATTATGATGTCAGCATGAAAGTGACACTTAACAAAAATAACAAACTAATAACAACTGCTATACACTAAACATTACAAGGACTGATAAAAAACATTGATGATACATCATTTGTTGGTCTTCCGCAGAGCTTTGCCTTGACAGACCTTTCGCTTTGATCTTCAGCAGAGCTTTGTCTTGGTAGACCTTTTAGCTTTAGTCTTTAGCAGAGCTTTGCCTTGGCAAACCTTTTAGCTTTAGTCTTTAGCAGAGCTTTGCCTTGGCAGACCTTTTAGCTTTAGTCTTTAGTAGAGCTTTGTCTTCAACAGAGTCTAGCTATGGCAGACCTTGGACATTTAGTCTTCAGTAGATCTTGACTTGGGCAGATGTTACATTGTTGTTTGGATAAGAGGTTGTAGTATATTTTGGCTTTCTATCATCTGTTCTTTTGTAGAGTTCAATTCTAACATACTTTTATTAATTTTTTTAGCTATTAGTTTATCAATTTTTCCATCAAATCAATCATAAATATATAATAATTTAACCATAATTTATTAACCCATACAAATACGAAATGCAATATGAAGAACATTATAAATTTGCTAACAAAATTACAACGATACACATTAATCAATAAAAAAGAAACATTATAAATTTGTAACAATAATTACAACGATTTGATTCTGAGGATCTCTCATGATAATGTTTTTCTATAATTTTTCTTTGCTTTGTAGGAGGAAGATGGGTGCTTCTCTCCATAGGGCATACAAGACACAGGTTACTGGCGGGAGCCCGCCATATTTAACATATAAAGTTTTTTTATACGTTAAATATGGCGGGCTGCCGCCAATCTTGTATGCTCTAGGAGAAAAGCACCTATCTTCCCCCTACAAAGATGAAACGTGTGGCCTGTAGAGGGTTACTTGCGGTTTTCTTAAGTCATCTGCTATAGTACACTACTCTACGGGCCTCTTGAGCGCCGTATGTTATAGGATCTGGCCGTTCTTCGAGATATCGAAATCAATCTACAATAAAGATTCCACATAAGAATAAAAAAGATATAAATTAATGTATAAAATAGACAAAAATAAACAAAAACATAAGGAAAAGATCATGTATTTACCATTGGGACGATAACATCATCCGGTATAATATAGAAGATAACTTAAGAAACCTGCAAGTAACCCTCTACAGGCCACACGTTTCCTCTATGAAGGAGGTAACACTAAGCATCCATTCCTAAAAACAGATTAAATAATAATTAAATTTAAATATATACTATATATTAATCCCCAAAGCGAAAAAAATAAAATACCTATGCTGAAATAATTATAGAACACTCCTTGATAGCATGAAACTTTCTCAGCTAACTTCCCTTGATCAAGAACAACCTACTCTGTTTGCTTCAAAGAATGAGGTGTATCCAAATTTTCACCTGATGGCATTGATATAAAAAGTTTCCAACTTCACATAATAACAAATATGTTACAACATTTTCACCCGATGGCATTGATATCAAAAGTTTACAACTTCACAAAATAACAAATATGTTACAACAATAAATAAACTTCAGGCTGGAGCAGTCGTTAATTATGATCACTAAAACAATATTATTAAACTATTAAATAGAAAAAGTTAGATCAACCTGCGAATGTAAGATTATACCTTAAGTACCTTGACGGGCTTAAAATTTGACGAGAATGCCCTTATTAATATCCCACAAGCATAGAGCGCGACTGGGAAAGGTTTTTGCCTAATACCCATATTGTATTTACATCAGGACATGATACAATTAATTAAAACAGAAAGGTTGGAAAATACAATTTGAAATCTTTAAATATAATAAACTTGCCACTTACGTAGGTTCAGGCCATCCTCGTTCATAATGCTTTTTTTATAAATTTTCTTTGCCTTGTAAGGGGAAGATGAGTGCTTCTCTCCATAGGGCTTACAAAACATAGGTTATGTACAGTAGCCTGCCTTATTTAACATATAAAAAAATTTATATGTTAAATAAGGCGGGCTGCCGCCAATGATCTGTGTTTTGTATGCCTGGGAGAGAACCACCTATCTTCACCCTAAAAACAAAGAAAACATATCACGCAATTTAAACCTTCTTTCAATTTGTCTTCATCATAATCAGATGTGCTAGACTTAGTTGTTGATCAAATCTATCAAACAATAACGAGTAATATTATTGTTATTTCTTGAGATAGAGTATACCGAATCAGTTTAGTGGAAGTGCACCTATGGCTTACCGTAAAAAAATGTTGCAGCTGTACTGGCTGCAGCGTTGCGGCTGCACTGGCTGCGGCGTTTCATCTACATATAATACGCTCACCTTTAAACCAAGTTTTATTTTAAGTTAATTTTACTAATACGAAAAAAAGAATATATACATGTAGAATTTTACCTTATTGTGATGAACATAGCTTTCGCAAACAGAGCCTCGACCTGGACTTGAACATCGTTAGGGCCTAGACTTTTTAGAAAAAAATCAAAAATAAGAACCTGGTGTAAATAACTTAATAGATGTGGTGAATTTTGTATAAGTAGAAACCTAAAAAAGGACGATGGTAAGGCTGAAGTTGAAGGTTCTTTAACCAAGCCGCAGTGTTATCTCTTTCAGCTGTTCATGTTCAACTGTATTCACATTTTCGAAAAACAAAAACCCTAATCAATAAAAAAATATATACTCTCTCCGTAGATCCATTGATAAAACATTTAAAAAACACAAAACCAACACAGATCTAAAAGTATTATAACAAATCTGATAAAGATATTTAAAAAAACTTACAAGATACAAAATTTAGCAAACAAAAACGATAGATAGAGTTAAAAACAGTACAAATCTAGCCCCCCACCAAGCCTTGTGTCATCCTCTTCCACCCATAACCACAGATCTGGTGTCGTGTTCTCTCTTTCACCTGTTCATCGGTCTTCATTTTAAATTGTATTCACATTTCCAGAAAACAAAAACCCTAATCAATATGAAAACTTGTTGAAATCTTCCCTTGAGAGAGAAAAAGACTCATATCTGAGCTTAAAAATCAACAAAAACATAAACAATAATAAATAAAAAGGTAACAATGGATGCAAAAAACTCAGAACCATACCTGTAGCTATTATCGGTTGGTGTTAGATCAAGCACTTGAACAATAATTTCTGGAACATCAATGATTTTGAGAGAAGATGGCATAAACCCTAGATCTACAAAATCGCCTGGAGAGAGAAAGAGGATGGATTATTGGGTTGGGTAATAGGATTTGAAAAGTGTGTGGCTGGGATGAGCGGGATGAATGAAATATTGGCCGCCCAAGGGTATTATTGGAAAGTTAATTTAATTTTGATATTCATGTGTTTAAACACTTGTACTTCATGCATTAAAGGTATTCTAAGGGAAGTGGCAAATTACCTTAAGTAGGCCCTTGGATATGCTTATTAATATAGTATAGATATGTGTTGAAGGCTTTTATGGTCAGTGTATATAATACACTTGGTACCATACAAATAATGTCTCCATATTTTTAAAGCAAACACCATTGCACCTAACTCTAAGTCGTGGGTGGTCTAGCTCTTTTCATGTACCTTAAGTTGTCATGATGCATAGACGATTACTTTACCTCTTTGCATTAGCACACAACCTAATCCTGTGTATGAGGCATCACAGTTGACGACAAAGTCTTCAACTCCTTCAAGTAATGATAACATAGGCGTGTTACGTAGTTTCTGTTCCAAAATCTCAAAGGATTCTTTCAGTTCGGGCCCCTAGTCAAACTTCACATTCTTACGAGTTTGTGTAGTTAGGGGAGTGGCTATTCTTGAGAAGTTCTTGATGAACCTATGAAAATAGCCAGCTAATTCAAGAAAACTGTGAAGCTCAGTTTGGGTGCTTCCCAATTCATGATAGCCTCTATCTTAGTGGGTCCACTTGGTTACCATACTTGCTAATTATGTATCCTAAAAGTTGAACTTCTCTGAGCCAAAACTCACACTTGGAGAACTTTGCATAACGCTTTTCTTGCTATAGCAATTCTAGTATACATCTTAAGTGTTTCTCAAGATCTTCCTTATTGCATGAGTAGATAAGTATGTCATCTATGAAGACGATGATAAATTTATCTAAAGATGGTTTGTAGACTCTCTTCAGGAGGTCCATGAATAGTACAGGTGCATTGGTTTGTCCAAAGGGCACCACCAAGATCTGATAATGACTATATCTTGTTCTAAAAGCAGTCTTGGAAACATCGCCATTTCTTACCTTCAACTTGTGATATCCTGATCGTAAGTCAGTATTGGAGAAGAAGCTTGCTCCTTGAATTTGATCGAATAGATCATCAATTCTTCGCAAGGGATAACGATTCTTAGTTGGATAAAATCATTTTGGGTGACAACAATAGTAGGAGAATATGAGAATGGTAAACCAACTGTAGTTGGAGTACTAAAACAACCAAGAAGTGATAGTCACTGAAGAAATCATAAGAAAAGTACTAAAATTCTAAAATTATCCAAGTTTTCCAAAATTTATTATCAAAGAACGAGGTGTGGACAATTCTTGAAAGAATGGGTTATGAAGACTTGAAGTATCTACCTATGGAGAATAGTTATTTTGAGATTCTTGGCTCATATTTTTAATCCTTGTTTGTCTGGTTTAAAAGGAAGATTTGATTACATTTCTGAAATTAATACATCTGCCATGATACCAATCATACTGAAGAATGGTTTTATGTCACACCCCGACTAGCAACGGAAGTAAAAAGGGGATGCAACAAACACCTCTACCTCTGATACACGCATATTGTTTATAAAGATACTCTATTAAACATTAATTATACAACATGTTACATGTTTACACATGATATGTATGTTACAACGGCAGGTTCTTACGAACTTCTTTACACACAATATCCATGTACATAATTATCCGCAAGCAAAACTTGGAACACCAAAACATAAGCATCATTCATTTTCTTGTTTACATGAAAAGCATGTTTGAAAATAGTCAACTACAAAAGTTGGCAAGTTTCATAGGTTTTTTTTGTTTTGTTTTAAGAGCAAGTAGGTGACAACCGACAAAATACATGGTAATTCCGTACAACTTAATCAGTATTTATACATTAATTGCGTACATTAAACTTGATTTATGGATGATTGAGTCGTACAATGTCTAGCAATAGTAGGACATATCATTACATTACAACATAAATTGCCGTTTCGTCGTGCCGTGAAACTAAACAACCATGTCCTAATACGTTGGTAAACAATGCGAACACACTATTCATGCTAGGAGACTTTGGAACTCACTAAAACAACTTTCAGATGATATGAAAGCATATCACGTTAAACATCTATATAAAAGCCCTAATTAGGGGAAACACTTGTAACAATATATAAATTTTACGGAAAAATGTCTAAACACCTAAATTGTCCGATTCGAATTATAAACTAACAAATTCAGTACTTCGCAGCAAAAGTTCAGCATTGGTGGTAATGACAAACCCCATAGATAATTTTAATTATCTTAAACAATCCTAAGTTACCAGTTATAGGTCAAGGATATATTACCGGTATTACCATGCACCTTAATATTTCATCCGGTAACGACCCCATGACGAAACTAGTGCTAAATTTAACATCCTAAAATAACAATAACTAGTCTAGTGAACTAGTTTAGATTAATTAGCACCCAAAATCATCATTAACACCCTAATTATCCAAGACCTCACTAAACATCTAAATATCTAAAGCTAAGAATTCCATACATGTCCATTTTTATTATATTCACCTAGCCATACCTTACCCCCCATGTTACGGCCCTAACAAGGGGCCCAAAAGCCCCTTGTCTACTCCATATGATGATGATGGTGAAGCTAGAAAGATATGGTGTTTAGATCTCTTTGTAGACTTGTGCACTTTGGAAGATCATAACTATCCACAACCTTTCATCTTACCGCACTTTTAACCCATTAAAAACTACACACATCCTTTCATCTCTCTCTTTGTTCACGACACCACCACCCCACCCTACCCCACCCCGCACCACCCTCCATCTTTCTTTAGCACTAAACACCATTTACATGCATTATACAACCCTTTGAAGTTTATCTAAGATGGTTCAAGGCATGGAAGTTCATTCGGAGCAACATCTTCTCTTCTGAAGCTTCAAGATCTTATTATTATCTTCATCGTCCTCATATAAGTTCATCCTTGCCTAGTGATAGTTGTAAGATCTTTAAAACTCATTTTTAAGTTTCTTGAAGTTTGTAGTAATGGAAGTACAACTTGTTCATCTTGAAGCTCACTAACTAAACACTTGAAACCCTAAAAATAAACAAGATAATCTAACATAAGTATGTGTTTTTCTTGTTGATCTTGATGCTTAGTGTAGTGTAGATTATGTTAGATTGAAAGATCTTGCAAGGTTATGATTAATGTTGATGCATATGTTTGTTGCCTACGTCATCGAATAGTATCGAGTCTGTATAGAGTTGCATAATGTTAGAATGAATGTTGGTCACTTCGCACGAAGTGGATATGCACTTCGTATGAAGGTAATATGTCTTGGTACAAAGTGAAACTATCTTCGTACGAAGGAGATTTAGCTTCGCACAAAGATAGAATCTAGCTTCGTATGAAGGTAATGTGTTGTCTACAAATAGACGAGCAAGCTAGTTCATTTGTAACGTTTTGTGATTTGGACACACTTCGTATGAAGGTAATGTATTTTCTATAAATAGACGTGCAAGATAGTTCATTTGTAATGTTTGGTGATTTGGATGGCAGAGCTCTGTTCAATTGTTTCTAGGATCCGTAAGGTACAACAAGTTAATGAAACAGTGATTAAAGTGAATACAGCGTGTTTACAATGTCTCCTAACTATACACGGATTTTGCATATATATACTAGGTCAACAAATTAGGACATTTGCTATTGGACAAAATGATCCTACAAGTGGTATCAGAGCATAGGTTGGCCTGATTTGAAGACATTGGACAAGATTCACCAACAATGCATCTTTCTTCTACTCATTTTTCTTATTTTTGACATTTCCTAGAAATTGAACGGACAAATTGGACTGATTTTTCCACAACACTGTTTAAAATGGACTAATAACAAACCCTTGAAAGAATCAAACCTAAAATCAACCAAACTCTTGATCGAAATGGCAAAAAAACGTGAAATTGTGAAACCCTCTTCGCACGAAGTGAAATTTTTATTGTCGCACGAAGTGAAGTTTACCTTCGCACGAAGGTAGATTACTCTCGTACGAAGGTAACCTAAAAAAATTTGAAAAGGCTTTTTGTGATCGTAGCGACAAGACGAGTGTCCAGAAAAAATTGGTGATTGAAAATTTTTTGGAGATTTTGACAATAAACACAGGCTATTCCGGGACACCAAATTTTTAGTGATCTTCGATAAAATGGATAACAATGAGATTGTGTTTGATGAAGGAATTGACGAGGATTTCCTTTACTGAGTATGTTTATGAAAGATCGTGTTATAAAGAGGTTGAGGCTTTACAAATATTCATATCATCTCAATCTCAATCTAATAATTCTGTTACAAGTGAAGGTTTATCTGATGAACAAAGTCAAAGCACAAAGAGTGAAGAAGAAGAGAAACACTTTAAAGAGGAAGATTGAGAAGTTGTTATTCAAATATGTTTAAATCATCTATGCCTCCTCACATGTTTAATGCTTTTGCATGATTCATGTGTTTAATGCTTTTCTAGAAAAACCAGATCATTCTCAAGGAAAAGATGAAATTTCTGAAGTTAATCAGAAGCTAAAAGTTAAGAGAGTCCAGGAAGAGAAGAAAGTTGAAAAGAATAAGAAAATCAAGATAAAATAACAATGCACAAAATGTATAGAGCCATGCAAATCTCGTGCTGAAAAAGATGAAATATATAAAGCAATGTGCTCAAAACTGTGTGAATCGTGTATTGTTAAAGATGAGAGATATAAAGATTCGAAATGTTATACAGATAATCTATCAAGAGATTACAATCAAATGAAAGAAGCTTATGACAAGCTAAGCTCTACCATCAAACTTCACCGTGATGCTAATATGAAAGATGGTGCTACAATCAACATGTTGAAAGCTACGGTAATGGATAAACAGAAGGCAATCAATATTCATCTGAACAAATTACCGATCTAAAACAAGAATTGGAGAAAGTAAAAAATCGAAGCTGAAAGGGTCAACAAATTGATAATCAGTTACTCCACATGTTCATACGTAATTGATCATATTCTTCCGAAAAAAGAAGTAAAAACTATCAAGTAAAAGAATAAAAGTGGAGTTCAGAATAATGAATCGGGTTATCATCATGTTCCTCCTCCAATCTGGAACAATTATTATAGAAGAAATCATGAATGAGAGGAGAAGGCGCTCAATTTGAACTTGAAAATGGAACATAAAGTCAAGTTTCCTGAGAACATAGATGCGACCTATGAATGTGATTCTGATGTGGTTACAAAAGTGGTCAAAAATGTTTTTGAAAACACAGATGCGGAAAAGAGTAATTCAAATTCCCATTCTGAAAATGAAGAAATTTTTCGTAAGAATTATAATTCAAAATCATAACCAAGGAATGATGATCCTAAGATGGTAGCATACAAAGTGAAAGGATCTGACAAACTATTTTCTCATGAAGAATTTCTGATTCAGAACGTGGATGTTAAATAAATTGAAAAAGTGTTTAAATGAGTTGAGATGAGTTTGTTGGAGCTTAGAAAGTTAAAAATGTCTTCAAATTACTAACCTAAACGTTTCTATAATTATAAAGGTAAAAAAATATCCTAAAGACAAAAGAAAAGGTTTGGGATATGCTAAGAAGAAGAAAAACAATCACATGTTCCGAAACCAGATTATTCAAAGAAAATAAACTTGTTTTCGCAACAATTTCAGAAAGGAAAAAGAAGGTTTGGAAAAAAGTAATCAAATGATAAGTTTGATGCTAGAAAACAACTTGAACAGGTTAAGGAATCTTTTCGATGTAATAAAGTTGGACATATTGTTGGACAATGTCCACAGTCAAAGCCTAAACCTGTTTACGGTGTTAAGAAAAATTATGGAGATTTAAAGCAAAACTCACCAAGGTGTGTACCAATATAAGTTTGGAAACGAGCCAAAGAATCTACAAACAAAGTGAAACAAGTTAACACTAAATTTTCAAAGTTCGAAGCTGGTGAAACTTTAAAAAGTGCTGAACGAAAAGATTCTATATTGTATTTCAAGAAAGCAATGTCTAAAAACCAAACATGGGTGATGAAAAAGTGAATTTTTCCTGTAAAAGTCGAATAATTTGTGTCAACCGGGAAGTCAGAAAGGGTTGAACAAAAATGGGTAATAAAAGAAAAATCTGTTGAAAAGACTGAACAATAAGTGAAAATTGAAAGTTTAGAAGATTTTGCTAAACTTAAGAAAGTTACAAATGAACTTGATTGTGAAAAGAAAATCAAAACTAAGGTTGAACCTAAGATTGAAAAATCTTGCGTTAATCTATTCAATTGATTGTTTGCATTTGTGTGCAGGATCTGTCGGAAGATAAAGTAACACCAAGACTGAGTTCCTAACACATAATAAGGATTTTTGGGTAGGGATAATTTGTTCTACATAAAGGCCATGATTGAATTACAAATTTTTGAAGAAAATTTAAAAATTTCACAGAACCCTCACTATTGATTAGACAAAACTGATTGAAAAGATTGTTGAGTAAAACGTTTTTTTTTAATCAAAAGGGTCTAAGGTTTTGTCATTATAAGGGGAAAGAGATAAAAAGAAAAAAATGTGAAACAGTAATGGATTGCGAATTTAAGTAATTTTCATCGGATTTTTTTAGAATTTGTTTCTGTAAAAACAAAAATCCAAAAATATGTTTTTGATTTTAGGGGAGAAATGTTGTAGAAAATACAAAAACATTAACAGATGCAAAAATGTACAAAAACATAAAAAAGACAAAAAGAGTTTTGGTGTGAAAAGTGGAAATGATAGTCCCATCAGTGGACTATCACAGTATGCTAAAAATTTGTAGCGTTAAAAAGTTTAAACAGGTCTCACCGAGGATGTGCCAGTAGGCTTCGCACATTCAGTAGATTGTTTCTGATATATATACTTAAAAGAAAAAAACTTCTTAATTAATTGCTTAACATCTCTCGGATATATGGTCTTAGTACACCGAAATTTCGTTTGAGAGATTTCCGGTTTATGAGATACTAGGTCTTTATAAATAATTGATATCTGAGGTATTATACAAGTTCTTATAATTTTGTGTTGGCAATGGACTAGAACTTGTAGAATACTTTTGCTTTAAAAAACCCGAAATTGCAGCAAATTGTATGTATCGAAAGATCTAACAATTGGAGTAAAAGATTCCAAATTGGAACACTACTTGCAAGACAAGGATTCATCTCTTTGTCGGTAACATGGTACCAAGTTGAGCTCTCAAGGTCTCGCATTACCTAGATACATATATCAGTTAGGTATATTCACCTATAAGATGAAATCTAGGGAATCTTGATGTGTAAGTATATTCTGAGGTGTGAAACACGGTTAAGTCAAGTTCCTAATATTACCTAACGTGTCTTGGAACAATTGAGACAAAGTGTAGAGGTTTAAGTGGACAAGTATACTGACAATCTAAGTGAACTTGTTTAGAACTTAAAGTCTTATAAGTTCAACGGTACTTGTGATATGTCTAAAAAAGCTGAGATGATCCTCTAACACAAACTCACAAAAAATATATATGTAAATATGCTTGTACATAAATAGTATTGTTGTTCATTTCATAAAAACAAAAAGATTTTATGTTAATTTTAGTTTCGACTGCTGATGATGAAAAGTTGATTTTCAATATCTAGAGCTGCTAAATAAAAATCAGAAATTTTAAATTGTTCGAAAATGATTATAGTTCATTAAGTTGAGACTTATATTTGAGTCAAAACATAAGTTTGTTCTTAATAAGATCAATCAAGGTTATTAATTTGAACTTGATAGATAAATCAGATAATCAAGGTCATTAATTTGGACTTATGAACTTAGAGGGTTTATAAATAAGAAAAAAGATTAAAATTTGAGATGTTTATATTTAGAAATTTCAAAGTTTAAATCCAAAATTTTTATTTGAATGTATGAAAGAATGAGCAAGGAGCTATATGTAAGGGAGAGCAGGATAGAAATGTTGAATGGTAATAAAGAATGCTCAAAGAAAGGGAGAGTGTGTTGATACGCAATGTTTACTATTCTAGATCAAAGAAAATAGAAGACTGTTGATAATGTCTGAAGATCAAGAAAGTTAAAACTTAAAGAATTTTAAAGCCTCTAGTTCTTAAATGAAGATTCGAGGACTGCGGAAAGAGCCAACGGGGAAACTGTTGGTGCATATGTTTGTCGCCTATGTCATCGAATAGTACCGAGTCTGTATATAGTTGCATAATGTTAGAATGTATGTTGGTCACTTCGCACGAAGTGAATATGCATTTCGTACGAAGGCAATCTATCTTCGTACGAAGGAGATTTACCTTTGCACGAAGATAAAATCTAGCTTCGTTCGTTGTCTATAAATAGATGTACAAGCTAGTTCATCTGTAATGTTTTGTGATTTCGATGGTGGAGCTCTGTCCGACTGTTTCTAGGATCTGTAACGTACAACAAGTTAATGAAATAGTAATTAAAGGTGAATACAACGTGTTTACAATGTCGCCTAACTAAACACAGATTCCACACGTGTATACTAGGTCAACAAATTAGGACCTTTGATATGGACAAAACGATCCTACAATTTAAAGCATGATCTAAACATGAAGATGTTTAGATGTAGCAAGATCTACACACTTGAAGTATCATGAAATTAGAACTAGTCTTGAAAGTGATTTATGAAACTATAAAGTTTATCAAGAAGCTAAAATATATTTTTAAAGTGATGATGTTGAAAATATAATCTAAGGTAGTTTATATAAACTTGTTAAAATAAAAGATGAACATAAAAATATTGCTATTTTTAGTGATCTTGACAAAATATATAAATAAGTTCATCATGCTTGAAGATGTGTATGTGAAAATGCTATGAAATATGATCTTGAGTGAAGATGATTGAGTTTTGATGATAATATTGTGGTGGAGAATTAATTAAAATACGTTTTTAAAACATGGAAAATGTCCATAGTATAGGGGAAACTATGACGAAATTTTATAAAAATTCTAATCATGATTAAGGTGTGGTTTAACAAGTGATTATCTGGCTAAACGAGATTAACAACCTTAATCATGATTAGGCAAACTTTGGTGAAAATGTTTATGTTAAGCACTTGTTAGTATTTTCATAAACTAAATGGAAGTATGTATGTATATATACATATATACATATATATATATATAGAATGAAATATATATTTAGAAAACACCTCCACATGTGTATTTATACTTGTGTATTAATGTGTATGTATTTAGAAGCTAGGATGCTTACCTAACAAAATACATGAATACAAATACATGAAACCACCAAATACTTGAATATAACCATGCACGAAAATATATGGTTACATATATATACACACACATATCCTTACATGGATACATGAAAATTAAGGCAAGGAATGATATACACAAATACACTTATATTATATCCCAAACTTATATTCGGACAAATGGATAAATTCGGACAATGGACAAACTTACATATATACATACATACATACATACATATATATATATATATATATATTGAAGAAATAATATATATACTAAACCGACAAGTAAGATATAATAAAAGTTCGGTAAGATACAAATACATATATAGTCACCGACAAGAATCACACATATCATCAGACGAGAGCACATATATTCTACCGAAGACGCATAGAAATATATAAAACGACTTAAATGACGAGTTCTAAAAATATTATAATTTTAGACACTTAGATAATATATATTTTCATCATTCATAAAGTCTGGAAAGTATTATATATAAAACCAACTAAGTGAAATTATATAAGTATACAAGTATACTTATACGTATAAAAATACATACACTAAAACACTTAGTAGAATAAAAAATTACAAGTAATGTACATGTACACATATACGTATAAATACGGCATAGAAACCTACAATAAAAATATACAAGTGAAGTATATACACGGTATACGTATACATATAAATACACAGGTACAATAGATGTACACAAATACACTTGATGAAGTGTACACATACAATACAACATTATACATGTACACAGAGACGAATTTGATGTTAAAAATGATTATTTTTAATAACTATATATATATATATATATATATATATATATATATATATATTTGATGAAAAAATATATATAGTAGAAGAAAATATAAAGATATATATTTCATATCGACTAAACATCCGTGCGACACACGGAGACGCATATGGACTAGGCCCACTTACACTATTGTTATGCATGAAGACATATGAAGGGCGAGGCCCGTTCATACATGACAAAATACATACATACATATATATATATATATGTATGTATATATATATATATATATGTATACATATATATATATATACATACATATATATATATATATGTATGTACTAACAACGAACAATAAACAAAATACCAACGTATTAAAACATGCAAGGGTCTCCAAACAAACAATAAATACAAGTCTTAATGATATTCAAGATGAGCAACTTGCACATGGTCTAGTACTGACCTAAGTGTCTAATGATATTAGAACATTTGTAGGTTGCGATACGTTAACAAATACCCGATTTGCTAGAACACATTCGTTTGACGTGAGTTCATGTGCCCCTTTTCTTTTAAATGCTTTTCAGTTTACAACTATCGGGGGGAGATACATGTTATGATAATATGATTAAGCTAAGGAATGGAACAACTAAATCATGTGCGAATAGGGTGGTACTTAAGCACCATTAATCATATATAGACCGAGGAACGAAGCGGTAGATATATTGGGTTTTGGCGAGTCCCACTTATGGGTCTATGAGGCCGCACAAGTGCTTTTGTGTCCCAGTCAAGGTTAATCATCACGGGTTGGATTGCTTCCTATGTTGGTACACATATTAATGTCCTTGAAAAAGATTAACGATCAATGATTTCATAGAAGCTTTACATACCGATTTTCTATACAAGAACTTTCAAATGTTTTTAAGATTCATTTGATATAAACACAAACACTTGAATTCACCAACATTATGTTGACTGTGAGAGGGGATCGGCTCTCCTTTATGAGCAATGGACCGATCTAACTCAGCTAACATAGGCGGAATTCATTGTTAGCGAGTTTGACAAACAAACAAGTAAGATATGCTGCTTAAACGCCTTGAATTGTATTGATAAACATCAACAATTACAGAGCGAGTAAACAGTTTGACAGGGCTTCGCTGTACATCAACCAACAGATTTCTAACACAACACTCAAGCTCCTCTATTTATAGGCCGACATGACTCGCACAAGAAGAGAGCGTGTGTTTGACTCCTGCGAGTGACAAGGTGTTACTCGTACGAGCCATGAAGCTCACTCGTACGAGTCATGCTACAAACATATATATCATATATAAACAAACACTATTCGATGTTCTAAGCCCTATATACATAAACAACATATCCTAGGCGTAGGCAATAGACATTATGAACCAACAAACTCCCCCTTGGATGTTGCCGCATTCTTGGATATTCTTCAAAAAAAGCTTCAAAAGATCTGACAATTAACGACCAAAGAAACGTTTCGGCGGCTTGCGACGCTCCTCAAAAGATATCGGCGTCTGATCTATAGGAGGAGACCAGTTAATTGTATTGCCAAACCGAAAGCTCCTTAGCGACGTAATTCTTGCTCGCTCAGCATTTCTTTCTTCTTTCTTATCTTTCTTTCTCTGCTCGATCTCCTCCAGCGTTCTCCAAGAAGTATTCCATGCTGTTCTTGAATGTACATCGTTAGCAAAATAGACATTAACAAACTTCTAGAACTGGAGAGCATGTTCTTTATCTTTCTCTTCAAAACTAATCTTGCTGTAGAACAAGCATTCAATATCTTTCTTTGAACAATTGACTAGTACACGAATGCCACGCCATAGTCCGTATATACGTTTGTGTGCAATGACGGCTTCGGTTAATTCTTCTGTAATCTTCCAATAATCTTCGTCTGGATGGACACATATAAAAGCTTCACCTGTACTCGAATCGTAGTGCCACCATTTGAAGATCTTGCAGAAGTCTTGTTCCATATTGATAAGAGGCATATTTTTCATAACTTTCAACCTCTTTACGATTAGCGTCACATCTTTTTCTTTTGTTACAGGGTCGATCTTCGTAATTCGCTTAGGGATATGAGGCTTCTAGTGTATAAATCCATGATTTGCTTCAAGCTTGATCAGTTTCCATAGCCGCTGGCCATGAAATTTCATGTTCAAATTAATCATCTTTGTTTGAACGAGCTCCTTGATATCCCATAACGGTAGGGTGTTGATGTCGCTTAAGTATCGAAAATACTGGATCCCATATTCCCGTTTTAATCACATAAACATTTAGCTCTTCGATCCATCCCCAGCTTATAATGTCCTCCAGAGAAATATCCGCATCACGCTTAAAGAATGCTAAGGGACGTTTGAATATCCGTTTAGCTAGTGCTACTTTAAACCACCACTTCCTCATCTTAGCAATTTCTTCAGCAGACAATTGTTGAGGACCGGTCCCTTGTTTAACAGCCTCTTCAACTTTACATTTCAAAAGATCATCATTTTCGGCTGCAAACAAATCGCTAAAAGTTAGGGAGTCATTTGTACCCTTATCGGCAATATCTGTATCATCTTCATCAGAATCATCCTCCACGACAACTTTATCATAATCATGTGCATCAGACATGTTCGAAGACATAATCTACAGGCTCGAAAGCACTGATATCATTAAGCTCTTCTTCGAAATCAAACACAAAATCCTCGTTGTCCATGCCTAACATTTGAGCGATCTCTTCCTTTGTGTAGCTATGGACAAACTCACCTTCTTCAACATCATGCTTTAAATATAGAATCTTTGGTTTTGGCACGACAGGAAGGGTAAACATTTCGGACACCGTGAAGATTCCTGCCTGCTGAGCATCCTTAGAGCTATCAGACTTTCCCTGATCTCTATCTTCTTCAACTTGATTTGCTGAGTCATACAAGTACACAGAAAAATGAATATCACCATTCAAATTAGACCCTATTACAAGGACACCCGATCCACCTAAGTCATCATCACCAACATCATTATCATCATCAGACTTGTTAGAAAATATATCATCGAAATCATCAAAGTCTTCTTTTTCTTTCTCAGCATTCTCATCAAACTCATCTATTTCAGCTTCAGTCTCTCTCTCCAACTTTTTCTTGTTGAGCCATTCTCGAGCTTAGCTGAAAGATTTGACGTGTCGATGTCAACATCTTTAGGCTTTCCCACCAACACAAACTTCTTCGAAACCGAATACACTACCACCTCAGAAGATACTGGCGCGGATTCAGCTTCTGGCTTAGTTATAACAGTCATGGGATCCTCACCAACCTTTGCCTTACCCTTGCCTTGAGAATCATATAGTTCTTTGGAAATACGTTCACGCTCGATAACCCTTTCTCTGGCTTCTGCTTTCTCAATTTTATCAATTTCAGCAGCTATATTGATTCCGAGTTTCTTTGTGAGTATTTTCTCAAATAAGCTCATCTTTCTCTGGTTCCTGAGACGTGCTTCATCATATTCTACAATTCTATTTCTCAAACACTTATTCTCAGATATTATACTCGCCAAAATAGCGTCTAGCTGTCGTTTTTCTACATTCAGCCTATTTAGTTGCTCCTGAAGCTCTGCAATCTTGACGTTATTCAGCATAACTTGTTTCTCAAGCTCTTCAATACGCGCATCGTTGAACATGTCTGCCGAGAAATCCTCCCCTTGGTATATCACCAAAATCAAAGTCAAAATCGAACTGGGGTTGAGATTGTGAAGGTTGAGTTGTGGTGTTGGTTGTGGTGTTGGTTGAGGTGGTGGTTGTGCAGTCGGTTGTGGTGGTGGACATGGTGGTGGTTGTGGTTGTGGAGACGGCTCAACATTCTCTTCTTCCACATTCTTTTTCTACTTTTCTTTTGGATTTATCTTTCGGAGAATCAATGCTTCGAATAGCTGGCCTTTTAAGACGTCTAGAAGATTTCTTAGGAGTTTTGCGAACAGGAGTATTGCTATCAGAACCCGAAGGCACATACGTCGTATCATCCTCTCCTGACGCTTTACGTTTCTTCTTCTCTGCTTTTCTTTGAAGTTCAGCCAGACGTTCACGTTCTCGTTCTTTTGCTCTTTCTTTCTCACCACTAATCCTATCTTCTGTATCAGTACTCGAAGATGATGCTTCTTCAACCTCTCCTTCCAGAACACTAAATGCTTCTCTTTCGATTTTAGCAACCATAGTTTCAACATTCTCTATTGGCTCTATTCATCGACCAATCTTGTGCTTTCAGATACTTTCTGCTTCTTTTGAGGGCATTGGAGGAAGATGTGGACGTTTGCTTTCTTTTCGTCCCCTTACCCCCTTTTTATCATCTTTCAAAAACCATAGGCTTCTCTTTCAAATGAAACCGTCTAATGCTTCAAGCTCTTCATCTTCATCTCCAATATCCGCTTTCCTCCACTTCCCTTTTGGTGGAGCCACATAATCTTTATCAACGATAGCTCTGAAGACAGGCTTTGCATTTGGGAAGGCTTTGAGATGCAAATTCATCTTCTTCAAAGTTGAGACATCCATATGTTCTGGCTTCAAAATATCATCTTTCTTTTTCTTCAAATTCGGATGTAAATGGTCAAGTAACATCTGAATAAAGCGTGGATACTGCATAAATTTCACACACTGAATATTTTGGACCATTTAGGAGAAGATCACTCTTGAGAAATTTAAGGCAAGTTCAGAACAACAGAAGTGATCATGCACATATGATAATCAACTAAATCAACAAATCCGCCCTTTCGGTGGCTAAGAGTGTGAACCACATAGTGTGCTATATATCAGAATGGAGCTGCTTTCACGAAACCGGCATAACCCATTCAGTAGAAACACCCTTTCACCATATACTCTGGAAAACTAGTAGGGTCGTCTTCATGATCGTTAAACTCTAGCACAGTTCTGATCAAGTCTTCAGTAATCTTAACTTGAATGTCTTCGTCATTTATCTGTACTGCTGACAAAATCGCATTCTCATCTTCATCAAACTTAGCAGCATTCGAGAAATATTCAATGTGACGATCAGTGAGAGGTTTGGTGATAGGAAGTCGGCTAAGAAAATCAAAGACTTCTCTATATGCAGCGATTTCTAGGATTGTCTCGTCCAAAAGACAACAAATATTATGGAACGGCGAAAACGAAGATTTCTTGATATGGAAGCATAGACATTTCAACACTTAGAAAAATTTTCAAAAAATTTCAACTTTTAGACGAAGTTCAAGTCTGAGTCAAAACCTCACTCGTACGAGTCAATACTTCGTACGAATGAAAAATATACTTAACAAATTTCAATAAATGATGACTAGAACTTCTTCGTACGAATGATGCTTCATACAAGTCATCAAGATATAAACATTTAAGTACCTACTCGTACGAACGATCACTCGTATGAGTGAAAATGATAATCAGACATTTGAAATCCTTACTCGTACGAGTGATGATTTGTAGGAGTTGTAATTCGCACGAAATAACATCTTATGAAACCAAACTTAAAACATGTAGATTTTAACAAATTCAATGTTGATTTACAGGTTATTTGCGCTGATTTTGACATTTTTTAGTTCAATTTTATATTTTACCAGTCCAGTTACCCTAAATCTACGTTTTATGTCCTTTTGGTCCAATTTTGGCATTATAACCACTCAAAACAAGCATTAGTACCTTGCCCATTGAAAGAGGTGTGCAAATCAACCTCCCCAACATATAGATATGGATCGTAGATCAAGAAAATAGAGTGAAAAGAACTGGTTCGCACAAAGTATGCCCTCAATCGCACAGAGTCAATAGTCTGACTCATGCGAATGAGCGTCCCTTTTATACTCATTCAAGGTTCACTCGTACGAGCGATGACTCGTGCGAATGAAGACTTTTGTCACTCGTACGAGTCAGTTCTTCACACTTTGTTTAACTTTTTGATTTTTTGATTTTTTGATTTTTATGATATTTTATCTGTTTATAATCCACTTAGTTAACCAAGTCCAAGTTAATGACCTTGGTTATCCGATTTGCCTACCAAGTCCAAGTTAATGACCTTGGTTGACCATTTTAACCAAAACATATTTTTTTTAAATGTAAAGTTTCAAATTAATGAACTTTGTTGACGTTCAGGAAATCTTTCTTTTCTTGATTAGCTCCCAACCCGTGAACTTCAGCTTTCCTCCAGCAATTGTCGCTATGACTTAGACTAATGGTGTTTTCATCATCGGTAGACTCAAAACTAAAATAAATTGCTAAAACTAAACTGAAAATGTTTTTGGGATTTTTATGAAAAGAAATAAAAAGTAAAGATGTATATACATACATATATTTGTGAGTCTTCTGTTTAGAGGATCATATCAAGTACTTAGACAAATCACAAGTACCGTTGATCTTGGTAGTAAATTTAAGTTTTTAAACAGATTTACCTAGATTGCCAATATACTTATCGACTTAAACCTCTATTCATTTTTCATTGTTTCAAGATATGTTAGGTAATATTAAGGAACATGAAGTAACTGTGTTTCCCGTCTCAGAATATGCTCCTGCATCGAGATTTCCAGAATATCATTTCACAGATGAATATATCTAACTGATATCTATAATTGGGGTGAATTGCGAGACCTTGAGAGCTCATGTTAGTATTTTCATACAGACAAAGAGATGAAGGCTCGACTTTAAGTGGTGTTCCATCAAGGAGTCTTTTGAACTGTAGATGTCGTAACTGTTTGTGACATACTAATTTTTTTGTGCAACTTTTGTAGGCGAATAATGTCACACCCCCTATAAATCCATCACATCAGAGCTGGGCGCGAACTAAACTGGTATCTTCATTGCAGAGCTGAAGTAAACGTAAGTGCTAAGACTTCTAATCAGTGAACACCAGCTAAGTACTCGAATCCCCATGGGTTCTCCTATTCCAACCGTTTGTCACATGAGAAAGAACATACAAAAAGTCAACATAAAGTTGGCAGGTTCATAGTTTGTTTGTTTTTGTTTCAAATGAATCTTTAAACATTTAAAAATCTTGTATTTGATAAACAGGTTTGATGGATCATAGTATCGCAAAACATGTGAAATGTCGTATCTATATGCATGTATTGAAATGTTTTCCATGTTGTTTGAAACCAATGCATATAACAGTTGTGTCTGTAAACCGGTAATAAAATGTTTTCAATCGTATCTGTAAGTAAACCGGTATTGAAATGTTTTCTTTTATCTTTGTAAACCGGTATTGAAATCGGAGTATGTAGTATACCCATGGAATCTAAGGATCTGTCAGTGTGTAGCTAATACACTGACTTATATGCCATAAGTTAGTATCCAACCCGAGACAACTATGACATCATTGGGATCACAAAAGCACTCCTAACCGGTTAATATACCAAGAGTGGAGCGTGTCTCAAACTCAATAGATCTATACCTTTTGCACCTTGGTCACTACGTGATTAATGGTTACTATTGTCATCATCCTACTTACGCACATTGATCTGTTATCATCTAATCCCATAGCTACATACCAATTGTCATAAATCTGTGTTATTGGGCCGCGCCCATGTTATACATGTTATTGGGCCTAGCCCATGTTTTCTTACAATTGGGCCTTGCCCATGTTATAAATAAAATTAGAGCCTCGCCCCCTAGTTGTGACTATGACAATCCCGTCACTAGTCATAAAACTCATGCATGTTTCGAAAAGCTTTGTATAGATGTGAAAACCGGTAAGTTTAGCATAAACCTTTCGTAAACCATTTGAGTTCATTGAAATCTGTTTGTAACATGGTTTAGAAATCTATGATTTTCGTTCATTGAAACATTGTATACTTCCGCAAAACTTGCATGTCTTTCCACCCCCGAGAACATTTATAAAAATGTAAAATGGTAAAAAGTGGAGGTTATGAACTCACTTTGATATCCTTGTGCAAAGCTAGCTTAATGTGCTTTCCATAATGTTTTCTCCACAACTTGACTCGCTAGCATGCAATCTAAGGCATTCCTAAAACAGAATAACTCATAAGTTTCTAAATATGACGTAGCTAAACTACATGTCACCGAGCTCTACCGAATCGGTACTCATGCGATTCTATGAAGATGTCATTGTCTTAACTCGGAATAACCAATCTATGGTTTTCTTAGAAACGCTTTAGTTTTCGAGCGACTTGAAATATATATGTTTACATATAAACATAACTATATTTCATGAAATCGTATTTAGTCGTCACATACATTGACGGGTAATAGTACGACTCCTCGTAGTTTTCGTAAGATATAATGTATATATACATGTAAATTTACCCGTATAGATAACACATTTCGTATCCGAGCAAGAGTCTGGCGTATCGTTTATAATAAATAACGATGTAATCGTACGCTTGGTATAGTCTTGCGGTATCGTGTCGTACTTCATTTAGGCGTTTGAATAGAATATAACCAATATATTATTGTTATATATATCCTTCAAAAGTATTCGAGTCGTCGACGTTTGAAATAAATATAACTATATTTATTTTATAAAAGTATTCAAAGTCTCGACATTGGAATATATATAATTATATCCGTGTTATACGATTTCTGAATTCTAGACGTCTTTAATATATGATTTCCAAATTCTGTTGTTTAAAATAATACACAGGTTGTATTTTATAAAAGTGTTCGGAAATCTTGGCGTTCGAAATAAATATAAACATTATATTTACTCTATAAAAGTATTCGGATGAGTTATCGATATTTCAAAACTAATTTCCGAATTCGGCGTTTGAAGTAATATAAATAATTATATTCGTTTTATAATCAACTACCGAATTTTTTATATTGTAACCACGCTGGTTGAGACGTTGTCGGATCGATTTGTATGTGTCGTCAAAATAAATATATATTAATTTTTATTTTATAACAATCGTTTGAATCAGACATTTTGTCTTTGAAATGTAACACGTTTCTTGTTAGGTATTTTTACTAAAATCGGGCAGAGTTTCCTCTGTTTTCGGACGTTCCGGACAATACAAGTTGTCGATTTATTAGTCAAAAGGCAATATTCAATAGAACAATAATACATAACTTCTTGTCGTGATCAAATATAATGTTTCTCCGATTATAGTTCTGATTTATATATATAATGATGTCGGTTTGATTTTAACTAATAGTTTTTACGCGAATAACATAGTCGGGTCAATTGTTATTTTTAAAATTTTGGCGATATGTAATCGTTAACAGGTCGGTTTTGAGCTCGGTTTCGCGATAAATAAATCTTAATTTTTATAAACTAATATAAATACATTTCTCGTCGAAATTAGTTTTTACCGAATCTTAGTTGACCCAATGACCCGACAGTTGACCGTGTTTGACCAGTTGACTGGGTTGACTTGCGTTGACCATGTTTGCCCGAGTTGACTTGGTGTGGACCGAGTCGAACCGAACCCCGAACCTAGTTTGAACTAAGTTTCCGTATCCTAAATCGAGTCGAACCCGAACATTCAAAACTGAGCCGTTAACTTGTTGATTGGTTGAACCAAAATAACCACACCGCCAGTGCCGTGACACCGCAGCCTTCGGCCGACAAGAAGCCGCCGCCGCAGTAACACCCAACCCGACAACAAATTTGACTGAAATAAAAAACAACCACTACTACCATCCATACATCTCAATCGTCGAGCCTCTCCTTCCCGGAGAGAAGTCTTGGACTGCGGGACCGGCTGAGCACCACCACCGAAACCCCTGTCCTGAAGATCGGTGTTGCCGCTGCGACGCTGTTCCACCGCCGCCACCTATTTCATCGATTTGTTCTCTCTCGCTGTCACTCTCTCTCTCCCCGCTGCTCTCCCTCTCTCTCTCTCTCTCCGCTGCTCTCTCTCTTCGCTAGGGTCTGTGAATGAGAGCGGGATGTAGCGGTGTCGGTGTATATGTGTGTGTAGCGGAGATGTGATCGGAACCGCCAGAGGTCGCCGGAATTCCATTGACCGGATAGAGAGAGAGCAGCGGATTGTCTTAGTGTTCTAGGGTTTGGTTTGAAGAAATGAGGGGAGAAGAGAGTTTAAATAGGTAGGGTTTTTAAGATGGATCGGGCCCAAGGCCCGTTAACGCGTTCGAGCCCAAAACCTCTTTCAACGGTCCGTTTTCACTTCCGAGTGTCGTATAGTGTTGAATTGTATTTATTTGAGTCGAGAGTGCTTAAAATTATATCGGATGTCGGGTTTTGATGCGTAAATCCGTTCGTTGCGTTAAACATCGCGTATTTCGCTACGGTCGTCATTTTTATCCGTTTCTCGTTCTGGTTTCTATCGTGAGCGTTAAAATATGAAAACGAAGCCAAATATATCGTAATATATTCATATTGAGGTGTAACTCTAGTTCGTGGCTTCCGTTTCGTTGTCGGTGCGTCTCGATTTTCGGTAACTTCCGCGTTGTGCTTTACGACGTCCAACGGTCCAAATATATTGCATAATCATAACTGTATGATAAATACAAGTACAAAATTCGTATTTTTAGGCGTTGTAAGTATTTGTTCGGCATCAATTCGCTTATCGTTCAATTTCGCGTTAGAGTTTTCGATTATCGCCAAATCGTGTAACGTGAATCAAGTAGACGTTTCTAGGCTCTCCATGGGCCTGAATCGAGTAAATTTACGTCTAATTACGCTACTTATAATGGTATCACTGTTCATTATGCGCTTAATTACAACCAGAAACTGCCGGTTGTCACATTCTCCCCCTTTTATAAAAATTTCGTCCTCGAAATTTAAGCTATGTTATCTCCTTAGACTTTTGTCATGCATAAATAGGTATTAATACTACCCAGGTAAATGACCGTGTAATCGCATCGAGACTTGTCTGGATTATATGAATACAATGACTTACTACAACAATATGAACCCACTAGTTCAACTGAATCTGTTTTCAAAATCGATGCGAAGTAAACAAATCGTAGTGATATAATCACTAATGTGGCTAAGTTTACATACCAATGAGAATCTCGACAAATAGATTTCCAAGATGTTCACAACCTGTAATGAATTTTACAAACAATAAGATTTTCTACCATCGGAAACTAGCGTTGGTTGTTGGATCGGTAAGACATAGGATCAACAAGCTCAACTGAATTAGAAACATGAAGGTGACTTGTTAACTTTTCGAACCATAAGTTAACACTATTCAATTGCAAGGATACATTGAAATACAACCGATGTTAGTGTATCATTGTCTTAATACATAGTTGCATTAAGACCACTTTTAATGATTAGCCCAAGCTACAAGTTTACACCGATGCCACAAGGCGTCATAGCCATCGAAATAATTCAATAATAGCAGTGACCGAACAAATTGACCTTGTTTACAATTAAATGAAAGGTTCAATCAAGTAAGTCTGAATATTTGATCCAAATAATCTCATAGGATTTTCAACTGAAAATGAAACAACATATAAATTTAATTTTTCGGTCGCTAGTGGAAGAAAAATAAATATCCCAAAATTTTCGACCGATGATGAAAGAACCATTACGAGGTACACTGAAATAGATGATAAATTTGCGTACCCTTTTCTTAATACACGATTGTATTAAGAATATTTTAAGAAAATGATCTAACAAGGGGATTTAAATATGAACAAATAATTAAGTATTTAAATCCTTACATGAGTTGTGAAAGCGAGTTTAGCACAAGCTTCAACTAGTGTAACGCCACCACAAGGTGTCGTAACCAACATATGACTTAATAAGGGTGCACACTGAAAGAGCCTGCTATGGTTCGAAATACATGAATTGCTTGTTGATATACTTTGAATATGATGGCCTCAATCCATCATATGAAATCCTTGAATTGAACTTTGTATACAGTGAGCAAGTTCAAACAATTGAACTTGGTTTGACACAATCCAACAATAAATACATGATTCGACCAAGAAGTTTTGATATGGTTACAACGAAAACCCATGTATGCAACTTGGAAAGAAAAATGAAATTTGAAGGAATTCATTGACTCGATATCAAGGAGTCAATACTTAATAAGCCAGGTCATCTAGATCACAAAGCAAAAAATTGAATATAGCGAACCAACCTTTGAATTATTGATGAAATGACCATGTGAAGTGAAGACCCTGACGATCTCCACGTATAAAGTTAACCACATGCGTAGCAACAAAGCATGTGTATCGTATGAATTTGTCAAGAAATGATGCAATAGGTGTTCGCTAATCAATAAAGAATTTTCCGTGACACAATGACCGTTATGAGGAGTAGAGGTATGCGAATCTACTCATTATATGCAATGTTGAAATTTCAACAAAAGGAATTCGAGGACTTTACCTAGTATTTCCTGTGATGACTTATTGTTTCGCAACATTACCACATAATGTCAAATATAGCGTAATCGTCATTAATGAAACAGGGAGAATACGAAGACATGTGACTTCTTTTGTAGCGCCAATTGTTGTGATTACCATTGCAGTAAGTACCGACTGTTATGAAATCTCGTTTGAGCGTACCACAGCGTGTTTCGTGTCGCTTACATGACAAATTGTCGCATTCTGGTCGGTATTTCTCCCGCTGACGGGATTAGCATCATGGCCGTAATGTCGTGCTTCTTCAAGGCCGTGCCTCGAAAGTCGTATGTGATGTACTTCAACATCCATTGTCGTATCATTTAAGTTTCACGTATATTTGCGCACTAGTGTTTCGTTTTGCGTAGGTTACCTGCTCGGGTAAATAAAATAAAGCGATAATATATGTAATGCGTTTGCCCGAGTTAATAATCGTGGTTCCTATGTAATGACCTTTAATGGATATTGACATAAGTTTACCAAAGGTCTTAAATGCATGTTGCCAAAACTCTCAAAGTTTTGCTTACGGTATGTAATGGTTTTGTGTACCGCGTATGAGACACAACACTAGTGTATGTTTAAAATCAAAATGTTGACTCATTGTTTCGGCCACGGTTGGAACCCATATTCGTGCTAGGCGTTCTGTATGTATGCAAAGTCTTAATGTTCTAATGTCCCCAAAGGAAAGTGAGGTTAAAGCCTAGGTATCTCTCTGTTATCATACCCAGGTTTGATACCTAATTCGCTGAAACCTATAGCTCTGATACCAATCTGTCACACCCCCTATAAATCCATGACATCGGAGCTGGGCGTGAACTAAACTGGTATCTTCATTGCACAGCGGAGTAAACGTGAGTGCTAAGACTTCTAATGAGTGAATGTCGGCTAAGTACTCGAATCCCCATGGGTTCTCCTATTCCAACTGTGCCATACTTGTAATTGTAACCTGAGAAAGAACATGCGAAAAGTCAACATAAAGTTGGCGGGTTCATAGTTTGTTTGTTTTTGTTTCAAATGAATCTTTAAACATTTGAAAATCTTGTATTTGATAAACCAGTTTGTGGGATCATAGTATCCCAGAACATTTGAAATATCGTATCGATATGCATGTATTGAAATTTTTTCCATGTTGTTTGTAAACCAATGCATATAACAGTTGTGTCTATAAACCGGTAATAAAATGTTTTCAATCGTATCTGTAAGTAAACCGGTATTGAAATGTTTTCTGTTATCTTTGTAAACCGGTATTGAAATCGTAGTATGTAGTATGCCTATGGAATCTACGGATCTGTCAGTGTGTAGCTAATACACTGACCTATGTGCCATAAGTAAGTAACCAACCCGAGACAACTCTGACATCATTGGGATCACAAAAGCACTCCTAACCGGTTAATATACCAGGAGTGGAGCGTGTCTCAAACTCAATAGATCTATACCTTTTGCACCTTGGTCACTATGTGATTAATGATTACAATTGTCATCATTCTACTTACGCACAGTGATTTGTTATCATCTATTCTCAAAGCTACATACCAATTGTTATAAATCTGTGTTATTGGGCCACGCCTATGTCATTTATGTTATTGGGCCTCGCCCATGTTATCCATGTTATTGGACCTAGCCCATCTTTTCTTGTCATTGGGCCTAGCCCATGTTTCTTATCACTGGGCCTAGCCATGTTATAAATAAAATTAGGGCCTCGCCCTAGTTGTTACTATGACTTGAAATATATATGTTTACATATAAACATAACTATATTTCATGAAATCGTATTTAGTCATCACATACATTGACAGGTAATAGTACGACTCCTCGTAGTGTTCGTAAGATATAATGTACATATACTTGTAAATTTACCCGTATAGATAACACATTTCGTATCCGAGCAAGAGTCTGGCATATCGTTTTTAATAAATAACAATGTAATCGTACGCTTGGTATAGTCTTGCAGTATCGTGTCGTACTTCGTTTAGGCGTTTGAATCGAATATAACCAATATATTATTGTTATAAAATCCTTCGAAAGTATTCAAGTCGTCGACGTTTGAAATAAATATAACTATATTTATTTTATAAATGTATTCAAATTCTCGACATTCGAATATATGTAATTTATATTCATGTTATACGATTTCCGAATTCTAGACGTCTTTAATATATGATTTCCAAATTCTGTCGTTAGAAATAATACACACCTTGTATTCATCTTGTAAAAGCATTCAAAAATCTTGGCGTTCGAAATAAATATAAACATTATATTTACTCTATAAAAGTATTCGGATTTCAAAACTAATTTCCGAATTCGGCGTTTAAAGTAATATAAATAATTATATTCGTTTTATAATCGACTACCGAATTTTGTTATATTGTAACCATGCTCGTTGAGACGTTGTCGGATCGATTTGTATGTGTCGTCAAAATAAATATATATTAATATTAATTTTATAACAATAGTATGAATCAAATGTTTTGTCTTTGAAATGTAACGCGTTTCGTGTTAGTATTTTTACGAAAATCGGGCAGAGCTTCCTCTGTTTTCGGACGATCCCGACAACACAAGTTGTCAATTTATTAGTCAAAACGCAATATTCAGTAGAACAATAATATATAACTTCTTGTCGTGACAAATATAACGTTTCGCCGATTATAGTTCCGATTTATACGTATAATGATGTCGGTTCGATTTTAACTAATAGTTTTTATGCGAATAACGTAGTCGGACCGATTGTTATTTTTAAAATTTTGGCGATATGTAATCATTAACGAGTCGGTTTTGAGCTCGGTTTCGCGATAAATAAATATTAATTTTTATAAACTAATATAAATAAATTTCGCGTTGAAATTAATTTTTACCGAGTCTTAGTTGACGCATTGACCCAAAAGTTGACTGTTTTTGACCAATTGTCTGGGTTGACTTGCGTTGACCATGTTTGACCGAGTTGACTCGGTGTTGACCGAGTCAAACCGAACCCCAAACCGAGTTTGAACTGAGTTGCCGTATCCTGAACCAATTCAAACCTGAACATTCAAAACTGAGTCGTTGACTTATTGACTGGTTGAACCGAAATAACCACACCGCCACTGCCGTGACACCGCAGCCGTCGGCCGGCAAGAAGCTGCCGCCGCCGCTGTAACACCCTACCCGACAATATATCTGACCGAAATAAAAAACAACCACTACTACCATCCATAAATCTCAATCATCGAGCCTCTCCTTCCCGGAGAGAAGTCTTTGACCGCGGGACTGGCTGAGCACCACCACCGAAACCCCTGGCTCGAAGATCGGGGTCGCCGCCGCATATTTCATCAATCTGTTCTCTCTCGATGTCCCTCTCTCTATCCCCGTTGCTCTCCCTCTCTCTCTAACATTCTCTCTCTCTCTCCGCTCGGGTCTGTGAATGAGATGGGAATGTAGGGGTGTCAGTGTGTATGTGTGTGTATCGGAGATATGACCAGAACCGTCAGAGGTTGTCGGAATTCCAGTAACCGGATAGAGAGAGAGCAGGGGGTTGTCTTGGTGTGCTAGGGTTTGGTTTGAAGAAATGAGGCGAGATGAAGTTTAAATAGGTAGGGTTTTTAAGATGGGTTGGGTCCAAGGCCCGTTAACGTGTTCGAGCCCAAAACCTCTTTCTATTGCCCGTTTTGACTTCTGAGTGTCGTATAGTGTTGAATTGTGTTTATTTGAGTCGAGAGTGCTTAAAATTATATCGGAAGTCCGGTTTTGACGCGTAAATCCGTTCTTTGCGTTAAACATCGCGTATTTCGCTACGGTCGTCATTTTTATCCGTTTCTCGTTCTAGTTTCTATCGTGAGCGTTAAAATCTGAAAACGAAGCCAAATATATCGTAATATATTCATATTGAGGCGTAACTCTAGTTCGTGGCTTCCGTTTCGTTGTCGGTGCGTCTCGATTTTCGTGTAACTTCCGAGTTGTGCTTTGTGATGTCCGACGGCCCAAATATATCGCATAATCATAACTGTATGATAAATACAAGTACAAAATCCATATTTTTAGGCGTTGTCAGTATTTGCTCAGCATCAGTTAGCTTATTATTCAATTTCGCGTTAGAGTTCTCGATTATCGCCAAATCGCGTAACGTGAATCAAGTATACGTTCCTAGGCTCTCCAGGGGCCTGATCGAGTAAATTTACGTCTAATTACACTACTTATAATGGTGTTACTGTTTGTTATGCGCTTAATTACAACTGGAAAATGCCGGTTGTCAAAGATAATATGTAAAGTATTATAAAAGTTCTAGGCCATTGTTGACGCAAAATCAGAAGAACTCAAATAATATCCCATATATCGATTAAATATAAAGACCTAGCATCACAAAATCTGGCATTCTCTTAAACGAAATTTCGGAGTACTAAGTCCATATATCCAAGATATGTTGACCCACACGTTACTCAGTTTTTCTTTTAAGTCTATATCTTGAAAAACAATTTACTGAACGAGTGAAGCTTATTGGCACATCCTTAGTAAGACCTATTTAATTACTTGTTCAAAAATTCTATCTCTTTATCATACTGTGATTGTCATATTGATGTAAACATGATATCCCTTTTCACAAATGCTCTTTTTTGACTTTTATAATGTTTTTGTATTTTCCCAAACTTTCCCCCCTAAAATAAAAAACATATTTTTCGATTTTTTAAGAAAAGATATTTATAGAAAAAACATGTCATACCGATGAGAATCACGTCAATTCCTCGTCATCCTCAAATTCAACCTCATGAATATCCCCTAATGCCAAATTTCTTAAACCATTTAATTTTAAAAGATTTTTAAATCTTGAACGATCAAATGCTTTGGTGTAAACAGTGTGGATTTTTTCAATTATAACCAACTTTTTCTCGTAGCTATCACCGATAAAGTGGTTTCGAATTTCAATATGTTTAGTGCGTGAGTGTTGACAAGAGTTTTTAGTGATATCAATAGCAGCCTGATTATCTACATATATGGGCGCATCAAGAAATTGCAGTCTGAAGTCTCTCATTTGTTGTTGTATCCAAAGTATCTCGGAACAACAGCTGGATGCTGAAACGTATTCAGCTTCACATGTAGATAGAGAGACCGTAGTTTGTTTCTTGCATTGCCACGTTACCAAACGAATTCTGAAGAACTGGCAACCAGCCGTAGTAGATTTGGCATTAAGCGTGTAGCAGCCGAAATCAGAATCCGAGTAACCTGCAAGATTGAAGTCGTCGTGACGAGGATACCACAAGCCGGTGCTTGGACATCCTTTCAAATATTGCATAATACGTTTGACGAATAACATGTGCGAATCTCTTGGATTGGACTGAAAACAGGCGCATAGGCATGTAGGGTACATGATATCAGGTCGTGAAGCTATAAGATACATCAAGGATCCCATCGTGGAGCGATATAATGTTTCATCAACTTTGACTCCATGAACGTATGGACAAATGCCATGATTTGGGGCTAATGGAGTAGATGCTGGTTTAGTTCCTAACATATCAAATTTCTCTAATACGTCATGAACATACATCGTCTGATGGATGAAGATACCATTAAGAAATTGTTCAACCTTAGTCCTAAAAAGAACTTCATCTCCCCCATAGCACTCATTTCTAATTTCTTCTTCATGACTTCTTCGAAGTCTTTGCACAGCTTATCATTTGTCGATCCGAAGATGATATCAACCACATATATTTGCACCAAAATCAGATGACCATCTACTTCCTTTGTGAAGAGGGTACTGTCTACGGTCTTGTCAGTCTGTTTTTCCAACGTCTCATCAACTCTCTCTTCTTCTTCAGGCTTCTTCTTTTCTTCACAAGACGATGGCTTGACTCAAAATAACCTGCAAAAGTTTTAAGAATATCATTAAGCAAGAGATGTTTAAAAGCACTGTTTAAAATTCCTCTTCTTCTGACGATGTGTGATAATATTCCTCAGGAGCTTCGTCAAAAGATGCCTCTACATATACTTTAGGTTCTTCAATGATTTCTGCGACCAAAGCCAACTTTCGTTCTTCATGATGTACTTGTTCCAGTTGAAGCCTTCGTCCTCCTGAGTAATGAAAAGAGATTTGTCTTTGGAGTTCGACGATCCATCTACAATTTGCACCATTCTTGTTTTGGGTTGAGGACGATGATAAATGGCTTTCTTGTAATAGTCGTCAGCGAATGGGTTCTGATTACCCTGGACTTCTCTATTTGGACATTCTTGTTTGAAATGTCCCTTCTCTCGACCCTTGAAACATATAACTTTGGACTTGTCGAAGCCAAGTTTACCATCTAATCTTCCCAAATTCTCTTTTCCGGTGATTTCCATGAAAAATTGCGCTCGTCTGACGATAGAAGCCATACACCATTTTATGTCGATCAACTCCATCTCTCGTCATCTCTGAATTCCCAATTTTTACTACGACAAAATTGTCGTATGATTCAAGAACCGAGGCTGATGATGACATATGTTGCTTTGCGGTCTTCTCGTCAAAGTTTTGAGCATTTTGGAAATCAACAGCAATATTGCACTGTAGAACTCTTTGATTAGAATTAGATTTATTGTTCTGGTTGATCTGGGGATTGCTCGAACCATGGGATGACTGTGGTCCTGGAGGCATATTCGGGTTGACAGAAGCAAAGGATTGAAAACCGCTGTGTTGACTCAACGGTGGGCTTGATGTGTTGAAAGCGCTGAAGGTAGATTGGATTTTTGGAGACTGTATATGCGAAGCAGAACTACCCTTGTAATATAAATTTTTCGCCATTTTTTGCATCTCGAGTTCGTGCCCTTCCAATCTCTCAATAAATCTTGGTAATGAGAAATTACCATATTCTGTGCCATTCTTCAGAATAGTCAAGTAGGTAGACCATTCTCCTTGTGGTACGGAATCTGTCAGTTTATCGACTAATTCTTCATTCGTCTTCACAATTCCCATGCGCTTCATTTGCACAACCAAGTGATAGTATTGTTCAATCAGTTGTTTCACTGTCTCTCCCTTGATCAAAGTAAAGATATCGAATTCTTTACTTAACAACTCTCTCTCCCTTTTCGCAACTGTGCGCTTCCTTGGAATTTCAACCTTAGAGCATTCCATAACGATTGTGCATCATCATCATGTTGTAGAAGAGCCAAGATATCTTCTTTGATGGCTTGCTATAAGATGTTCATCAACTTCTTCTCGTTTATGAACTTCTCTCTTTCGAAATCCGAGAGTTGAGATAGCGTTTTTTCAAGACCATTTTCTCCAATTGGAGCTTGATATTTTGCTTCAATGGCAAACCAACAAGTAAAATGATTTGCTTGAACCCAATTCATAAATCGTTCACTCCAACTATCAAAATCTTTAAGGTTCATCAAATTTGGTGGCTTTATCATCATGCCCATCTCATTCTTGAGGTTCATATTCTGAGCTGCGGTAGTTGTGACTGCTGAAGTAGCAAATGCATTGTAAAACTCCTCTTCCATTCTTCTACAAAAATTTCAGAAACACACTTTCAAAAAACTGATTAGAATGACAAAAATATGACAAAATATTCTTCGTGCGGATGACCGAACTGCTCGTGCGACTAAGATGGTCGTGCGAGTGATATACTCGTGCGAGTCAGATATTCGTGCGAGCGAGATGTTTGTACGACTGAAAGATTACTCGTGCGAGTGACTGGTTCGTGCAAATGACTAATTCGTGCGAATGACGGTTTTTTTTAACTTGTGAGTTTTTTAGGAAAACTTGTTTGTTTGTTTGTACGAATGACTTAATTTGTATGGATAGCCGTTCCTACGAGTTGCCTCTCTACTCGTATGAAAAAACTTAGGTCACCAAATGGATATTTTTACAAATTTCAACATGAATTAGGTTGATTTTACATCTGAAATTTTCATGGATTGATTAGAATTGATTTTAACGTGAAATACTAAAATCCTAGTCCAATTTGTCCATGAATTCGTCCAATTCCGAGATCTGTGTGAGAAAGTGTAGAAGTAGAAAACTCCGAAGGTTGAATCTGGATCTGAAACTATTGGTAGTATGCAGAAACTTGATGTTTGTCCTCAGATCAGGCCTCAAGGCTCTGATACCACTTGTGAGAGGGGATCGGCCTCCTCTTATGAGCACCGGACCGATCTGACTCAGCTAACAGAGGCGGAATTCATTGTTAGTGAGTTTGACAAACAAATAAGTAAGTTATATTGCTTAAACGCCTTGAATTCTATTGATAAATGTGAACAGTTACAGAGTGAGTAAACAGTTTGACAGGGCTTCGCCGTACACCAACCAACCGATCTCCAACACAACACTCAGGCTCCTCTATTTATAGGTCGACATGAATCGTACAGGAGAAGTGCGTGTGTGTGACTCGTGCGAGTGATGCCTCGTACGAGTGACCGAGTGTCACTTCTACGAGCCACGAAGCTCACTCGTACGAGTCATGCTACAAACATATAACTCATATATAAACAAACACAATTCGATGTTCTAAGCCCTATATACATAAACAACATATCCTAGGCGTAGGCAATAGACATTATGCACCAACATTGACTTTTCAAACATACATGTATTTCAGGCAACTAGTGGATCCTGGCACGTCATGAAACAAGAACGAGCAAGTCAAGAAAGCGATGTCATCCTTTTGGAGGATTTGGTTCACATCTCCCGCTCTTGAGCGAAAGATGGAACGCAAAACCTTGATTTGTTTAAACTTTATTTTTGTAACAAGTCTTTTTGTTAATCAATATAACTTGTGATGTCTTTTATGAACAACTTGTGACTTGTAAACTATTTCTATATCAATGAATTGATGAACATCGCACGTAGTTATTCATATAGTTCGTTTACTTTGTTGATGCACTTTTTGTCCATCACTGTGTGAATAGGCTAGAAAGAGTGTCTATTGAATATTGTATATATTAGATACGAACACACGACCCAAGTGCAAACGAGAACTGGCTCGTACGAGTGACAGTGTGCCTCGTACGAGTGACAATGTGACTCGTACGGGTGATAAACAGCTCTACTCGTACGAGTGACCTCAGGTGGCTACGAGCAACCATTCGCATGAGCTACACAGGTCTATATATATGTGTTATGTGTTCATTGTTTACAAAGTTTTGGATGTTCCCTGAGGGGAAACGTTGGCGGATTCTCGCCGGCCAGACAAGATGTATACTCCTTCGGTATAAATGAATGAATGCTTCCGCTGATTCTGCTTCTACTCCCTTTCTATAACGTTCTACCGAATCGGTACTATCATACGCCCAAACTTCCGTCTAAAACCGCCGTCCCGGGACCCACAATTGGTATCAGAGCTATGGTACTGATTCATTCAATCTAACAGTTGATGAATCACCTACGCTCATGAATTTTGGACATATGGGGGACATAATGTAAAATTGAAACAATAGCATTGTTAGAAACTGATTTTCGACCAGATCTGTGCAAAAAACATCTTGAAATTCAAAGAAATAAAGATTCTCGATCGAAAGACGTAATCAGGCTCGTTTGTACGAGAGACTCTGTGGCTGTCACTCGTACGAAACACCACTCGTACGAAGTGGCGACCAAAAAAAGGCATTTTTTTCGTATCGACGAGACGAGTGCCCAGAAAAAATTTGGTGATTACAAATTTTATTTGAGATTTTAACGTTAAATTCGGGCTGTTTAGGGACACCGTCTAGAGCTTCAGAGTATAGATTTGATGATACGGTCACAAAATGTTGAAGATATTGGGGTAGTCACTGATACCTGCACATAAAGTTGATCATTTGGTGTAGTGACTTTTAATGGGCCTCAAAGTTAAATCCGCATTTGATCAACATTGAAAGTTTGGGAAATTTTGCGCAAAATTTTGTTTTTTGTGAAAAGATGCTCAAGACGTCAGAATTTGCAAAAATGAGGGGGAATAAAAATTTTCATGTATATGTTAATATTCAAGCATTTTTGAAATTCGTGACCATGCAACAGTATTCGGGTGGTTCCGACTGCAGATTATTTGGGAAACATAGAGCATCGAAGATTCATTAGTGATGAGATAAAGTTGATGTCTATTTTTCGTAAAGTGGGGTTGCATAACTGAGTCTTGGAGGAGTTTTTCGTCGGATTCAGTAGTTGTGGTCACGTTGATGCCTGAGTCTTCGTACAAGCCGGTTGCACACACGACTGCTTAGTGGTACAAAGTATCCAATTTAACTCCACAGGGCAAATGAACTATTTTCCGGACTAACCGCTAGAAAATAAGGATGCTTTGTGGTTTCAGTTGTCACCGGGACTAACGAGGAAGGCTATATACTTGCAATTCATCACTAAAGATGACTATATAATAAAAATTTCAGACAAAAAATATGTACCAGCTGCTCGCGAAATAGACTATACAGTTGGAGTTTCATGATCAAAGGATATTCAGAATTTTCAGATCATGATACAGATTGATGCTTAAGGGTTAAATCCCTGATCTTCGATGTGGAATTTGAAGCACATACGATTGCTTATCTATAACTCTGCAAGTTAAATGAACTGTTTTCAGGACTAACCGCTAGGAAGTGAGGATGTTTTGTAGTTTTAGTTGCCCCATTCCAGCGAGGATAGCTATACATATGTTGTTGTGACTAAAAAGGAAGAATGTGATTTTGATTATCGAAGAATGTTTCTCACATTCAGTGTGCTACTAGATAAAATATGATTCCGATGATGATTTGCTGATTGAGAAGATTACCGATTTGCTGATCAATCGTTATTATGGAAGTCGGTATTCAGATTTACGCAGATGTCTATTGATTTGAAGTCTATCATTATGGTAATTTGAAGTTTTCTATCAATTGCTGGTTGGGTTTTGAAGATCAGAGGATTGAGCATTGGAGGAGTGAGCTAAACCAAACACGGATGTGGTTAAACTCGAAACAGAGAAGCTTCATTGATTAATTTCAAGTTGGTGATTATTCAAGAAAATTTGTAGATCAAGCAAAGCAGAGGAGGTCTTGAACCATGCAAACAAAGACCTGAAGACTAATTTCTGAAGAAAATTATTTCAGGGGGAATGTTACTTAAAGTAGATAATGCAAACCCGGATCATCAATCAAGGGGGAATTTGTTGACGCGTTCTAACTCAATCAAGGGGAATAGATACCTGATTGAAGTTGAAGAATATTCAAACACGGGTCTCAGATTTCTAGATCAATATCAAGCTTCGATAGTGACGTCCAAGGGGGAATTTGTTGATGCACTTTATGTCTGTCACTGTGCGAATAGGCTAGAAAGAGTGTGTAATGAATATTGTATACATTAGATACAAACACTCGACCTAAGTGCGAAGCAGAACTGGCTCGTACGAGTGACAATGTGACTCATACGAGTGATAAACAGCTCTACTAGTACGAGTGAGCTTAGGTGGCTCGTATGAGTGACATCTTGTCACTCGTTCGAGCAACCATTCGCACGAGCTGCTCATGTCTATATATATGTGTTGTGTGTTCATTGTTTGTAAAGTTTTGGAAGTTCCCTGAGGGGAAATGTTTGCGGATTCTCTCCATGAATTCCGCCAGCCAGGCCAAATGTATACTCTTTCGGTATGAATGAATAAATGCTTCCGCTGATTTTGCTTCTACTCCCTTTCTATAACGTTCTACCGAATTGGTACTATCATATGCCCAAACTTCCATTTAGAACCGTCATCGCCGGGACCCACATACTTACATCTTATGCGATGAGAACTAATCATGATCACACCTTGCACTTCCCCTAGGAGCGGGTGTGACAAAGTACACAAAAGAAGTTTGCATATGTGATGTAATTATACTAAGTTCACAAGTTGCACGAAGACAAGTATCCAATCACCATGGCCAACACCAACCACAACAAACAGATAACAATACCCGAGTAGCTATGCCTAACACAACATAGCATGTTTAGTTATGAATATATGCAACCGCAATATAGGTGGCACACAATGTTGTGGTGAACTAAGTCGTGTGGTTTAGGCTTGTCAGACCAAATAATACTATCCACATTATTCACCGGAAAAGTAGTACAACTTGTGTGTATGTAGGGACTTTAAAAGTGTTAGTTGTCTACATATATAATTCACATCAAACCAATGTCATGCGCATACATGTACAAAACATGCTTTTCCTTCTATGTAATTGATAAATATCTATAAAAGAGGGTCATGAAGCTCACCTAATAGGGTATGCACATGGTATACAAGCACAATATAGTCGTACAACTAATTTGATCCTAGTAATTACTGTAAACAATGTTCGGATTGGAAATTATTATACATTAAGCTCGGATGGGAATATTCTTCCATGAATGAGCTAATAGCCTCCATGTATGGCATTGGCTAATGTCTTAGTGTCAAAATCTAGTTTGGCTTCCACACACCATTTTTCGTGCCAGTCACAGTTGTTAGTTTTAGGCTTTAAGATAATGGCATGATCACATACGATGTTAAAACTTGTTGAATAATATAAAATGATTTTTTTATAAAGGAAGTTTGGGCATTAAGGGGCCTGGTTCATTCAAACAACAGTTTCATTTTTGTAGTTTGGGTATTGCCCAAACATGCGTGTAATTCACCCCAATTACCCGATTACCCAAGAAAGGTTTGGATTTACTCCCGACTTTCCAATTATCACCAATCTGTCACTGAACTACTTAAAAGTCCCAGCAAGTTCATTGAATGATTAATTGGCCAGTTTTTGTTATAATAGTATATTTTTAATGCTTAATTATCTAACTATATATTCCAATTTAATAATGTGAACGAGGATTTGGCTCCTCCGATGAGCAACTGATCTGATCTAACTCAACTAGCAGAGGCGGAATTCATTACTAGAGAGATTGACAAAACAAACAAGATAGAACTTACTGTTTAACTGCTCTGTTGTATTCAAAGACGTGCAAATTACAGACGTGAGTAAACAAACTGGCAGAGCTTCGCCGTACTATCTGAACTGACTAACTAGCTCTGATACAATACTCCCTATTTATAAGTCGACATGACTCGTACTGGAGTGCGTGTTAAACAGAAACATGCTTCGTACGAGCAGCTGATTCCTCGTACGAGTGACTGAGAGTCACTCGTACGAGCCACGTTGACTCACTCGTACGAATCATACAAAAAAACATAAAATAATATTTTAACATATATACATTCAACATTAAAGCTCTATAAACAATACAGACACATCCTAGACGTAGGCAATAGACATAACGCATCAACAAACTCCCCCTTTGATGTTGCCATAGTCTAGATAGTCTTCAAAAAAAACTTCAATTGATTTGACGCTAACGCTCTGCCATCCGAGCTTCATTCTTATCTTTCTTTTTCTTCTCTATCTCCTCAAGCTTCCTTAAAGAAGTATTCTAAGTTGATCCGGAATGTATATCATTTGCAAAGCAGACATTGACAATCTTCTAGAACTGGAGAGCTTGTTCCTTATCTTTCTCTTCAAAGCTTATCTTACTGTAGAATAAACATTCAATATCTTTCTTTGAATAGTTGACTAGCCACATAGGGTCTAGTACTCGAATGCCACGCCATAACCCATATAATCGTTTATGGGTTATAACGGCTTTGGTCAGCTCATCACCAATATTCCATGAATCTTGAGGGTGTACGCAGATGACAGCCTCTCCTGTGTTAGAGTCGTAATGCCACCACTCGAAATTCGAATAAAAATCTTGCTCCATTCATATCATCGGCATATTTTTCATTACTTTGGGCCTTTTGACGACGAGCGTATTATCCTTCTCTTGTGTTACCGGATCAATTTTTACGATACGTCGAGGATAGTGAGGTTTCCAATGAGTAAAACCATGTTGAGCTTCTAGCTTAATCAATTTCCATAGCCGCCGGTCCTGAAACTTCATCTTCAAATTTATCATCTTTGTTTGAACTAATTCTTTGATATCCCAGAACGACAAGTATTTGATGTCGTGTAGATATCTAAAATATTGGATTCCAAATTCCCTCTTCATCGCATAAACGTTCAATTCCTCGATCCACCCCCAGCTTATAATATCCCCTAAAGATATATCTGCATCGCATGTAAAAAATGCAAGGGGACGTTTAAACTTCCGCTCAGCTGGTGCTTTTCGAAACCACTTCTTTCTTTCTTCAGCAATTTCTACACTCGTCATTTGGTGAAGAATTGTGCCTTCTTTTGCCGCTTCAGCAACTTTTCTCTTCAACATTTCAGAACTCTCGACTAAAAATAATTTTGCAAAGTTGGGGAATCATCTGTACTCTGATAAGCTAAATTTGCATCTTCTTCAGAATCATCTTCCACGACAACTCTATCGTAAACATTCGCGTATTCAATATCTTCAAATGCATATTCATTCGGCTCAAACGTATCTATCTCGTTACGCTCGTTCTCGAAATCAAATTCGAAATTTTCTTCACTTACTCCAAGCATTTCAGCTATCTCTTCCTTCGTATAACTATGAAAAAATTCATCCTCTTTGACATCATGCTCAAGATAAAAAAAACTTTAGGCTTTTGCATGACAGAAACGGAAGATATGCCAATCTTCGGGAAAATTTCTGTATGCTGAGCATCAATAGAATCGTCAACACTATCATTCCTTCCTTCTTCTGTAGTCTGATTCACGTAATAAATCAAGGTACACGAACACCTGTACCTCCTACATTATCATCATTGTCATCATCATTATGAGAACTACTCGAATCATCATCAACTATGTCAACATCCTCATTCTCTTCATCCTCCTCGAACTCTTCAACAACTTACTCTATCTCTTTGTCAAGCTTTTTCTTCAACAGCCACTCACCATGTCTTTGTGAAAGATCTAACAAATCAATATCAACATCTTTTGGCTTCCTAATAAGAATAAACTTTTTCAGCTCCTGATAAACACCAATATCGGTGCATGTAACTGGCACAGATTCAGCTTTTGGCTCAGTTTGTTCAATGATAGGATCCTCTACAACTTTAGCCTTGCCTTTACCATGGGCGTCAGATTTCTCTTTTGCTAGTCGTTCCCTTTCGGCAACACATTCACGGGCCTCTGTTCCTTCAATTTTATCTATCTCGACCACTATATTCACTCCCATATTTTTCACTAATATCTTTTCAAATAGATTCATTCACCTATCACTCCGAATTCTTTCTTTGGCATACTCGGTCATTCGTAATCTCAACCTTTCATTCTCAGAAACGATACTTGCTAACATAACTTCAAGCTGTTGCTTGTCTTTAGATAAACAACCAATCTGTTCGAGCATTTCATGTTTCTCTGCAGTCAACACATTGATTTGTTCTTGAAGTTCGGTAATCCTCACTGTGTTCATCATAACTTGTTTTTGTAAATAGTCCACCTTTGGATCATTGAAAGTGAAATCATCACCACCTGGTATATCACGAAAATAAAAATATACATCGAACTAGGACTGTGATGTCTGAGATGTATGCGGTGGTTATTGTAGAGTTTGTTGCTTTTGTGGCTTTTGCTTTTGTTGAGAAGCTTGTTGTTGTTGTTGTCGTTGCGGTTGTGGTGTTTGCTGCTTTTGTTGTTGTTGTTACGATTGTGGTGTTTGCTACTGTGTAAGTTGCGGTGGTGATTGTGGAGCCTGTAGTGGTGGTGAAGTTGGCAATTGTTGAGACGGCTCAACCATGACTTCTTCAACACTTGGCTCTGATGTAGTCTCTTTAGATCTCACTATGGGAGACTCAGAACTACATGTTGCAGAACACATTATCCTTCTTTGTTTCTTCTTGATCGGCGTTCGAAACATAGCTTCAAAATCAGAATCAGATGGAACATAAGTCGTATCATCTTCTCCTGTTGCTTTGCGCTTTCGTTGTTCAGCCTTTCTCTTAAGCTCTACTTGACGCTTTTTCTCTATTTTCTGTGCCCTTTTCTTTTCACCTGCTCTGCGCTCATCAAAATTAGTGCTAGAAGAAGAAGAAACATCTTCAGCTGCTTTTTCTGCTCCAAATGCTTGACGTTCGATGTCAACAACTATATCTTCTGTATTCTCTTCTTTGTCTGGTTCATCACGTAAACCAGAGCTTTCAACAGTAGCTTTCTTTTTCTGTTATGTTGGTGCAGAAGTAGAAGTCGAATCTTTACGCTTAGCACCTTTATCTCCATCTTTAACAAACCACGGACTTCGCTTTGCAACAAACCAGATAACGCAGTTAGCTCATCATCCTCGTCACCACTATCATCCTTTCTCCATCGGCCTGGTGTAGGAGATATATAATCTTTATCCACAATAGCACCGAAAACAGTCTTAGTAGTAGGAATAGCCTTGAGATGTAAGTTCAATTTCTTCAATGTGGAAACATCCATATGCTCTAGCTTCAAGATATCCTCCTTGCTTTTCTTCAGATCCGGATGTAGGTGATCTAACATCATTTGCACAAACCTCGGATACTGTAAAAACTTCTCTCTAAATATTTTGAACCATCTGTGTAAAGATAACTTTTGAAAGGTTATATGGCAAGTTCAGCACTAAGCAGTAATCATACACATCTGGTAATCAACGAGATCATCATATCCTCCTTTCCTATGACTCAAAGCTGTGCAACAACGTGAGCTAGATAATGATAAGGTGCACTCAAATTTCCTTTCTTGAAAGGTGTAGAGTTAACAAATCCAGCATATCCCATTCGATAGAAGCAACCTTTAACCATATACTCAGGAAAACCGATGGGATCATGCTTGTTGTCCTTGAAGTCTAAAACAATATGTATCAACTCTTTGGTGATCTTGACTGGAATATCTACATTGTTGATCTTTACCGTAGAAACTATAGCGTTATCCTATGTACTAAACTCCGCAGCATTCCAAAAATACTCAATGTGCGATCTACACTGTGTGTCTATCCGTTAAGGCCTTCGTAATCTGAATACGTGTAAGAAAATCCAAAATCTCGATATGCAGCGATCTCAGCATTCCAAAAATACTCAATGTGCGATCTGTACACTGTGTGTCTATCCGTTAAGGCCTTCATAATCCGAATACGTATAAGAAAATCCAAAATCTCGATATGCAGCGATCTCCGGAATAGAATCATCAGTCAAGCAACATATATTGTGGAAAGGTGAAAACGAAGATTTCTTGACCTGTACATAGATATAACAATCAAACCGTTAGAAAATTTTCAAACATTTCATAATTAAACTATCATTCGTACGAGCCATAGCTTTGTACTAACTAAACACTTAGCAAAAATTTTGAAATTAAACATTAAAGGTTTACTTTGTATGCATAAGCTCTTCGTACGAATTATGCTAATAAAACATTGACAAGCTTGCTTCGTACGAATCACTTCTTCGTACAAGCTGTGAATCGTTCCAAAAATTATCAAGTTCAATCCGAACCTAAAATTTGTAGATTTTAACAAATTGATAGCCGATTTTCGGTTTATTAGGGCCGATATTAACGATTTTGCAGTCAATTTAAAGTTTTACCGGTCCAATCTCCCTAAATCTAAGTTTTATGTCCGATTGGTTCAATTTTGGCATTATAACGACTTAATTTTCAGTGAAATGACCTTGCCCATTGAAAGAGGTGTGCTAGCCAACCTCCCCAATGTGATAGGAATCGAAAAATGTCAAGAAATGAAGATTTCAGATAATGTTTCGCACAAAATTCTCTCTACTTCGCACAATAGTTCTCAGAAACATGAATTTTTTTCGTACAAAGTATGAAGGTTTATATAGAAGTTTGGACTCGCTCGTACGAACCTTTGGCTCGTGCAAAACAAACCAAACAAACTTCCTTCATACAAATTTAAGGAGATTCGTACCAAACATTCTGAAACCTTTTTAAACTTTTTGATTTTTTTCTTTTTGTAATTTTTCATTTTTAACCAATTTTATCTGTATAAAAACCCACTCGTTTAACCAAGTCCAAGTTAATGACCCTGGTTACCTGATTCACCTACCAAGTCCAAATTAATGACCTTGGTTGACCTTTTTTGACCAAAACAGATTTATTTTCTCATGTAAAGTTTCAAATTAATGAACTTTATTGACGTTCAGGTAAAATTCGAATAAATATTAGCTCCCAACCCATGGTTTTTCAGCTTTCACTTAGCAAGATATTGCCATGATTTCAACCATCAGTGTTTTCGACATCGGTAGACTAAAATAAAACTACAAAGCTAAGGAAACTGAAAATCTTTTTGGATTTTTATGAAATTTATCAAAAACAACATACATATTTTTGTGAGTTTTGTGTTGAGAGAACCATATCAAGTTTTTTAACAAATCACTAGTACCGTTGATCTTGATATACTCATTAATTTTTCAAGCAGATTTACTTAAATTGCCAATATACTTGTCTCTTTAAACCTCTTCTCATTTCTCAATTCTATCAAGATACGTTAGGTAATATTATGAACATGAAATAACTATGTTTCCAATCTTAGAATATACTCCCGTATCGTGAGTCCCATATTTTCATTCTACCGGTGAATATATCCAATTGATATATGTAAATGGGTGAGTGCGAGACCTTGAGAGCTCAGGTTAGTATTTCCATACAGACAAAGATATGAATGCTTGTGTTTAGGTGGTGTTCCATACAGGAATCTTTTATACTGAAGATGTCACAAAGTTTATGACATATTCATTTTTTTATGCAGCTTGGGCGAATAATGCATAAAGTATTATACAAGTTCTAGGCCATTGCTTACGCAAAATCAGAAGAACTCGGATAATACCCCAGATATCGATTAAATATAAAGACCTAGTATCGCAAACTCTGGCATTCTATCAAGAGAAATTTTGGAGTACTAAGTCCATATATCCAAGAGATGTTAACCCAGAAGTTATTTAGTTTTTCTTTTTAGGTTTATATCTTGAAAACAATTTACTGAACGAGTGAAGCCTATTGGCACATCCTTAGTAAGACCTGTTTAATTACTTGTTTATCATTCCAAATCTTTACCATACTGTGATTGTCTTTTTGATATAATATGCTCACTCTTTTTCACAAAAACTCTTTTTGAATTTTATATGTTTTTGTATTTTCCCCAAGTATTCCCCCCTAAAATCAAAAACATATTTTTGGAGTTTTAGAATTTTAATGAAAGAATGTACATAACTATGTCTAACTGATGAAAAGTTCACATTATGTCATCATCACCCTCAAACTCAACCTCATGAACATCCCCTAATATCAGATTTTTTAAACCATTTAACTTTAAAATATTTTTGAATCTAGTTTTATCAAAAGCTTTGGTATAAAAATCCTACCTTTTGGTCATCAGTGTGGATTTTCTCAATTCTAACCAACTTTTTCTCGTAGCAATCACGGATAAAATGGTGTCGAATCTCGATATGTTTAGTACGTGAGTGTTGGCATGAGTTTTTGGTGATATCGATCGCGGCCTGATTACCTACAAATATTGGCGTATCAAGAAATTCCAGTCTGAAGTCTCTCATCAGCTGTTGAATCTAGAGAATTTGGGCACAACAACTGGATACTTAAACATATTCAGCTTCAGTAGAGAGAGCGACCACGGTCTGTTTCTTGCATTGCCATGTTACCAAAACGGGTTCCGAAGTACTGGCAGCCGGCCGTTGTAGATTTGGTATTCAGTTTGCAGCAACCGAAATCAGAATCCAAGTATCCTGCAAGATTGAAGTCATTATGTTTAGGGTACCACAAGTCGGTGCTTGGAAAACCCTTCAGATATCTCATAATGCGTTTGACAGCAAGCTGGTGCGACTCTCTTGGATTTGACTGATAACGGGCGCACAGGCACGTTGGATACATAATATCTGGTCGAGATGCAGTAAGATACATCAAGGATTCAATCATGGAGCGATATAGAGTTTCGTCAACTCTTTCTCCAATAAGATCTAGACAAATGCCGTGATTTGGAGCTAACGGGGTAAAAGTTGGTTTTGCTCCTGTCATATTGAATTTCTCCAATATCATGAACATACTTCGTCTGATGGATAAAGATACCATCAGGCAACTGATCGACATGAAGTCCTAGAAAGAACTTCATCTCCCCAATCGCACTCATTTCAAATTTACGCTTCATGACTTCTTCAAAGTCTTTGCACATCTTATCATTGTCGATCCAAAGATAATATCATCCACATATATCTGTACGATGATTAAATGCCCATCCATTTCCTTGGTAAAAAGAGTAGAATCTACAGTTCCTCTGATAAAGTCGTTTTCTAGAAGATGACTTGACAATGTTTCATACCAAGCTCTCGGGGCTTGATGAAGACCGTATAAGGATTTGTTCAAAAGTAGACCTTGTCTTTGTGCACTGGATCAACAAACCCCAATGGTTGGTAGACATACACTTCCTCTTTAACTAGATTTAACATCTAATTGGTACACCTTGAACCTTTCCATGAGGCAAAGGCCAAGTATATGTCAATCGCTTTAAGACGGGAAACTGGGGCGTAGACTTCGGTATAGTCTATCACTTCCTGCTGGTGAAAACCTTGAACCACAAGTCGAGCTTTGTTTCGGACCACAACTCCCCTATAATCTCGCTTGCACTTGAAGACCCATCGAGTGTTAATCTTTTTGTGACGATCTGGTAGGTCAACAAGCTTCCAGACTCCAAGTTTCTGGAATTGAAGCAATTCTTCTTGCATCGGCTTAACCTGACAACAAAACAACTATTAGACAGTTCGGTTTGGAGTGGAGCAATACTAGTATAAAAACATCTTAGATCCTTGTTGATCTGAGTGCGAGTTTGCACTCCGGTTTGTAAGCTGCCTATAATGTTCTCCGACGGATGACATGAAAGTGTCCTAGGCATCACTTCGGTTGGAACATCTGCTTGTGGTTGCAAATTTGTAAGAACTTCATCGACGACCGATACAGACGAAGTGGCTTCATTCTTGGCATTAGACTGAGCAGCCTATTTGTTCAAGAAGCTTTCAATTTGTTCAGAACTTTCATCGGAACTGGATCCACCATTGTTGAAAGTAGGTTCCCGATCAGAGTCAGCATCAACATTTGGTTGTGCAGATGATTCGGCAGTACTGACATTTGGTGCAGGAACAGTAACTTGTTGAGAAGAGCTTTGACCGACATCAGACGTGTTGACAGGAAGTGATGTAGTAATCACCAACGGTCTAGAGACTTGTTCTAGTGTAGATATTTGATGCTGTTGAAAGAGCATAACAAGTTCTTCATTTGAAGGCACATCTGGCAAGTTGAATGAATTCCACAATCCGCCGTAGTTAAACAGCCATTGATCCCCAGGTTTATGCATTGGCGTCATATATCTTTGACATTCCATGTGCTGCGCTAGAATGACCTGGTTCAAACTCGGCAAGAAAACACGTTTATGAGGAGTAGCATAACCGACAAATAATTCTTCCAAGGATTTGGCTCCAAATTTACGACCCGGGTCCAATACAGTACACGAAGATCCAAAAGGTTCCAAAAATGCAAGGTTGGGCTTTCGATGATTCAGTAACTCGAAACACGTTTTGTTGTGAGTCTTAACTGTTAACACACGATTTAAGGTATAACACGCTGACGCGACTGCTTCACTCCAGAAACTGATGGGTAATTTCGAATCAGCTAACATTGTTCTGGCAGTCTCGAGTAGTGTGCGGTTCTTACGTTCAGCTACTCTATTTTGTTAAGGAGTATATGGGGAGCTGAATTTATGAAGAATCCATTTTTCATTGCAGAATTCTAGCATCTTCTTGTTCTTGAACTCTGTTCCATTGTCACTGCGGATTCTCTTGATTGGCAAGTGATATAGGTTTTCAAGTTTTCTGAAGAGGATCATAAGAGTTTCAAACGTTTCGTCTTTACTCTCCAGAAAGAAAACCCATGAGAATCGCGACTAATCATCTGTAACGACAAGGCAGTATAGATCACCAGAGATACTTTTGACATTGACTGGTCCAAAGAGATCCATGTGTAGCCTTTCTAGTGGTAGCTTGATAGAATTTAACAGCTTTCTCGGGTGTGATTTCTTATGTTGCTTCCCCTTTTGCTGATAAGACAATCATCAAATAGATGGAAATTCTTCAAATTAACACCCTCCACTAGGTCGTTATGCACTAGATAGTTCATCTTTCTTCGATGAATGTGCCCCATTTTCCGATGCCATAGAATCGACTCTTTCTCGGTTGCTTTAGATACAAAGCATTGAATTTTCTTTGCCGTGGTAGAAGCGATACCCATATCAAGAACATATAAATCATTCTCTCGCGGAGCACACATCAGGATCCATTCCTCCGAAATCTTGAAACCGGGTTTTAAGATCAAGCATTCTTTATCGTTGAAATGCGGCGTGAACTTCTTGTCACAAATTTGCGTGATGCTAAGAAGATTGTTCTCAAGCTCAGCAATATAGTTCACTTAATCAAATGAAATAACTCAGTATATGAGAATCCCTTCTCTGACAATCCTGCCTCCCTGTGTTCCAGCAAAACGTGCATACCCTCCACGGATAGCTTTAACGTCGTGGAGCAACACAAGCATTCCTGTCATATGGCGAGAAGCTCCACTGTCCATTATCCATTTTGAGATTATCGCACGTTGGAGCCCCTGCACACATAATGAAGAGACTATGTAAACAAAGAAACCCAAGCCTGTTTGGTCTTGGGTGGGTTTGGAATTTCGAATTTTGGACCTACTTTGTTTTTATCAATCTTTTTAAGCTCTTTTTTGTGTGACACAGAAGGTTGAGGTTCAACTTTGGATGGTTTAACTATAGCAATACACTTTTGCGTTTTAGGTTTAGCCTTTTAACATAAACTTTGAATCCACTTGACGATTTTTGTTTGATGTTTCACCAATTTCAAATTTAGATTGACGTTGAATAGTTGGTTTAACATTTTTGTGAGATTCGTTGTTTCTTTTTAAGATTTGTTTTGGCACAATGATGGGTGCTTTTTGCTTTTCATCCTTAGTGAATTTTTTAGGATGAGAAACAGGTATTGGACTTGTGTGTGAGCAATATTGTGAAGTATGCCCAACTTTCTTAGATTTAAAACATGTCCTGCTGTCCTTATGAACAGAGGTATCCAAAACTTGTTTTGTTTCTCTTTTTCTTTGTGGAAATCATCATTTGACTGAGTTCCGATGATCTCCTTTTCTTTCTCAGTCGTTGTCCCAAAAACAAAGTTAATTTTCTTTGTAAAGTTCAGTTTTTGGGATTGTTGTTCATATGTCGCTTCTGGAAGCCCAAACCTGCCCTTTATTTTCAGGATAATCTCTATTCTTATGTTTATCCAAATAAGCATGATTACCTCCATAAGCTTGAACGTATTATCCATTCGATCCATGTTAACGTTTTGGATCGGAAAGTTCACATCCGAAAATAGTTTATCAGATCCTTTCATTTTATAAACTATAACATTTGGATCAACATTTAAACTATTTTCTGATATATCATCAGACTTAGACTTATGAGATTTTTCAGACTTTTCAGACTCAGAAATTTCAGATTCACTTTTTAATTCATTTTAAATTACTGTGTTTACCACTTCAGAGTCACATTCACCCTCAGATTTAGTGTAAGTTACGTCGATATCCACATGCAGCTCATTAGACGGTTCAATTTTCAACTTTAGATTAAGCGCCTTTTCCACCCCAGATGGCTTTTTGCATGCACAACTGTTCCACATGGATGGTGGAACACGATCGTAACTTGCACTTTTAAGTTTATCATTTTTAGACTTATCATTATTTACGATTTTGGGCAGAATGTGATCGATGAGATACGAGCTTGTTGAATAACTGATTAATAGTTTGTTAACCCGTTCAAATTCAATTTTAATTTTCTCAAGCTCACTTTTGACTCAGTAATAGTGTTCGAATGAATGTTAATAGCGATCTGTTTGTCTATCACTGTTGCTTTAAGCATCATAAGTGTTGCATCATTCTCTCTAAGTGCTTTATTATATTATTTAACAGATGCACTCAATTTGTCGTACGCTTCCTTAGTGGATTTGTAATCACCAGACAAATTGTTTGTAAAACTTTGAAGTTCAGCAAACCGTGTATCTTTTACAAGACAATCACCACACGGCTCTGCACATTTTAAACATGGTTTTTCATTCACAGACTCAGACATTGACTCATTTACCTCATTGCCATTTGCCATGCAAGCTTTAATGATGTCTTCTGACAACTTCTCCATTTTTTCATTGACTTTTTCCTCATCAACTGGCTTCTTTTGCTCTTCTCCTGATGAATGCTGGCTTGGTGCAACATATCCTGCAAAAGTTTTAAAATATCATTAGGCAAAAGGTCTTTGAACGGACTGTTCAAAAGTTCTCCTCCTCTGACGAAGTGTGATAATAGAAATCATCATCATCAGGACCCTCGTCAAAAGATGCCCATGATTCTTCTTCAGGTTCCTCTATAATCTCAGCAACCAAGGCCAAGCTTTCTCCCTTTGAGATGTTTTTTTTCTAGTTGAAGCCCTCATCTTCTTGAGTAACAACCAGTGCTTTATCTTTGGTTTCTGGCTGTTTTTCTTCAATTCGGCACCATTCACGTTCTTGGCTGGGGACGATGGTAGATTTCTCTTTTGTAATAATCATCGGCAAAAGGGTTATGGTTTCCTTGAACCTCTCTGTTCGGACATTCACGTTTGAAGTGTCCTTTCTCCCGACATTTATGGCAAGTAACTTTGGATTTATCAAACCCAAGTTTTCCATCTAGACCTCCCAAGTTGTCTTTTCCTATTATCTACATGAATGACAACAATCGATGCCATACACCACTAGATATTAATCATCTCCATCTCAACCGGATCTATTTGATCATAATCTTCTCGTGTCATTCTGAGTTTCTGATTTTCCCTGCGACTAGACTATCATAAGACTCGAGCACTGAAGCTAATATAGACATATGCTGCTTCGCGGTCTTCTCATCAAAATTCTGCGCATTCTAAAAATCTACAACAACGTTGTACTGCAAGACTCTTTGATTAGGATGAGATGATGAAGTAGTCTGGTTGATTTGGGTTGATTTGAACCATAAGATGACTGTTGGCTTGAAGGCGTGTTTGGGATCAACCGATGGAAAGGATTGAAAGCCACTGTTCTGGTTTGATGGTGGTGAACTTTACAAACTGAAGGCACTGAAAGTTGTCTGGATATTTGGTGATTGAATTTGAGGTGTCGAACTGTTCTTGAAGTACAGATTAACATCTTGTTGTACTTGGACGGTTTTATTCTTTGCCATCTTCTGCATTTCGAGTTTGTGTCCCTCCAGCCTTTTGATGAAACGGAGTAATGAGAAATACGGTACTCAGTTCCGTTCTTCAGTATGGTCAGATAAGTAGACCATTCGCCTTGTGGAAGAGAATCAGCTAACTTATCAACAAGTTCTTCATTGGTCTTTATAATTCCCATTCTTTTCATCTGAACCACCAAATGACAGTATCTTTCTATCAATTGCTTCACCGTTTCACCTTTGATTAGCGTGAAGATATCAAACTCTTTGCTAAGCAACGCCTGTTCACTCTTGAAAAGTTGAGCACTTACCTAAAACTTTAGACGGAGAGCATTCCACAATGATTGAGCATCATCATCGTGTTGAAGTAACGCCAGAATGTCTTCTTTAATGGATTGCTGTAGAATATTCATCATTTTCTTCTCGTTAATGGACCTTTCCGTTTCGACATCTAAAAGTTGAGCTAGAGTCTTCTCGAGGCCATTTTCACCAATCGGTGATTGGTAGTTAGCTTTAATTGCGAACCAGCAAGTAAAATGATTAGCCTGTACCCAATTCATGAACCGCTCACTCCAACTATCAAAGTCTTCTAAGTTCATTAACTTTGGCGGTTTAGTCATTGTCCCCATCTCGTTTTCGAGATTGATGTTCAGTGTTGCTGTGTTCATAACAGCCGATGTAGCAAACGCGTTGTAAAATTCTTGAGACATTTTCTGTTAAAAATTCAAAAACGCACTTTTCGACACAAACTGATTAGTGCGAAAAAAATTCTTTGGTGTGGATGATAAACAATTCGTGCGAATTTGATCCGTTCATACAAACCAGTAAATGTTAAGAACAAAATGATTTTCTCAAAACAATTACTCGTGCGACTCAGCAATTCGTGCGAGTGATCAAGTTTTGTTCGTACGAGTGATATGCTGTACAGATGTTAGGTTTTTGCGGATCACTTGATAAAATCTGAAAACTTATAAAATTTTGTGAACTTCTAAGAACTTGTTCGTACGAAATGGTTCAGATTTTAAGAAAATTGTTTGTGCGAGTGGTCCTTTTACTCGTACAAAACAACTACGTCTCCAAACGGATGAATTTTACCGATTTCGACATGATTTAGTCTGATTTTAGGTCTGAATTTGTTAAGGATTGATTAGAAAGTAGTTTAACATGAATTCCTAGAATCCTAGTCCATTTCTCCATAAATTCGTCCAAAATCCGGTTCAGTTCGGGAATGTGTAGAAGAAGAAGATGAATCCAAGTCTGAAACAGCTGATAGCCTGCAATTACTTGTCGTTTGTCAGTAGATCAGATCTCAAAGCTCTGATACCACTTGTGAACGAGGATCAGGCTCCTCCGATGAGCAGCTAATCTGATCTAACTCAACTAGCAAGGCGGAATTCATTGCTAGAGAGATTGACAAAACAAACAAGATAGAACTTACTGTTTAATTGCTCTATTGTATTCAAAGACGTGCAAATTACAGACGCGAGTAAACAAACTGACAGAGCTTCGCCGTACTATCTGAACTGACTAACTAGCTCTGAGACAACACTCCTCTATTTATAGGTCGCCATGACTCGTACTGGAGTGCGTGTTAAACAGAGACATGCTTGGTACGAGCAGCGATCCGTACGAGTGACTAAGAGTCACTCGTACGAGCCACCTTGACTCGCTCGTACGAATCATACAAAAAATTATAAAATAATCTTTTAACATATATACATTCAACATTAAAGCTCTATAAACAATATAGACACATCCTAGACGTAGGCAATAGACATAACACATCAACAAATAAAATGATGAAAATCTTTGTATAAGACTTTACTAATATATATAGTTTAGAAACATTCTTTCTAGAAAATATTAAATTTATTTATCATAATTAATAATTTAGTTTAAAAACCCGTGTAACTGATAAATTGGCGATTAATACCTCCGACTTCCAGAAATTCTCAAATTTTACTGAGAGTCTATTTTTACTATATGTGATCACCCACCCAGTAAAATTTCACAACCTAACAATACCCATGCCATAGGTTACGCTTAAACAAAGTTCTAGTGCCCTTAAATTGAGTTTTCGGTGTTATACCTTTGGTTTCTTGATTCTTTATGCGATTTCTATGCTGCCAAATCCCCAATAAGACTAGATACTACGTCTGCAGACCATATACAACACCAACATGTATCCAAAATCCTATATCAGCCCTGAACATTCATCTTTTTTGGTTAGGGTATTGATTAGGCGTTTCTTGTTGAATATGTTATGTTTTTTTATTCATAAACCATTGTTTTTCATCATGAAATATCATGTATGAACTTTTTATATATATTAATAGTTTTAATATCCCTCATGGCCAAAAAAAATAGTTGCTATGGCACAAGAACACTTTCTTTTTGTTATATTCAAGTTTTAACATGTAAAAGACCATGAAAAACACTTAGAAAAGGCATGATACCTTAGGCTTATGGTTGGGACTTGTTGCCTATAAGTTAGAACATAAGTGAACGGGCTTTAAAAATGAACTGTGTTGCTTGAAAAGGAAGAAAGAAAGCTATGTGTGTGTATAGGGCGATTAGACTTAAGGATGAGTATAAACTGATTTTTGACATATGTGATTAATAGTGGATTAAAACACTCCTCCAACTTGGTAAACTGTCGTGAAAAGAGCAGTTTTCACGTGGTTTCTATGTTTTAAAAAAACGGACCCTGTGGTAACGAAAATCCGAACGCTTTCATGTATTTGCTTAAAATATCTTAGTTTAGTGTTTTATATGTCTTTTTAGGTTTGACGGATGATGTGATGCATGTTTGGATGACACTGTGCGTGTTAAAATCTAAAGTGTTCTGAAAATCGGAAACTACTTTGTTTAACGTACTTGCTACATGTTAAGGCCTTCATGTTCCTATGTTATAGGCTGAATATCATGTCTATGTAAATCCGTACCCCATAATTGTTTACGGAAACGTTTCGTTTCGTTAGTTGTGTAAACGCAGTGTTTTGGTTTAGGGTTTACGTGGATTTTTAGAAACTCTCCCCCCTCCCCCCCCCCCCCCCGCTTATATGAATTCCGTCTCGAAATTCAATTGGTAGTGGTGATAAACGAGTGATGAAATGGTAATTAGGGATTCTAAATGCTTAATATTACGTGTTCTAAGGCATTTATTCAACTGAAATTGTTTAACTATGATAAAAATGTGTTTCTATAGGTTTGGGAGACTTATAAGATGCTTAAACAAGGAACTGGAAGATGGAACGATAAAAAAGGGAGCAAAGAAATGGAATTTGGAAGCATGTTCTGGCTGTAAGCCACTATCGAAATGTAGTGTCAAGGCGCCTTAAGGGTGTTTTTGGTCAGAATGGCCGCCAGAATACCCACCAGAATGGCTGCCTGAATGGCCACTAGCGCCGTAAGCCTACGACGATTGTAGATAGGAACTCGTATCTTGGGTATATAAACGATATTTTTAGGGTTATTCTAGATATCTTCTCATCCAATTCATAGGAGGCAAGACTAAAGGCGATCTAGGCGACTTTGTGTAAGCTTTTACACCATTCCACACTTTCAAATCTTCATTCTATCATCAATCATGCCTTCCAACATCGAATCTGAAGATCAACTCATCATCATGAGTGGCTAGAACTTTTGTGACTTTCTACAGGCGGACGGTTCGTATAGGTTTTGCATATTATTTGGTTTATGTATTGGATCATATTTTATTTTTGATTCCAAACAATTAAATCAGATTGACGTATTTGTTGATTTAAACAATTTGTGTGTGTGTTTGAGTTCTTTATTGACAATTACGTTCGATTGGTGAAAAAAAAACCAGAAGCAGGTTGGGTGACTAAAGAAGGTTGACTTGACACTTATAAATAGGGTAATTGACATAGTTCAAGGACAATAACCTATTTTGATTGGTACTTTAACTAATTTCCAGAGCTATATCTATGTAGTTCCGAATTAATTACCTGAATTTTGTGTGAAATCTAGAACCTAAAGTTTGGAGGAGGTTACCTTTCTCATGATTGTTTTTCAACTAAAAATCACTTTGCTTAAATCAAATCAAAACTAGGAATTAATAGTATTGGCAAGTTAGACAAATTATAATTTTCCACTAAATTCCTTGTTTATTCAACACCCTACTTGCCCTTACTAGTAAAGATGAATATGACACTTTTAAACATATCTTTTGTCCGAGCTTTCTACATCGATCAAAATTGAACCAGGAATCAACAGTTTAGGTAATTTAGATAAAACTATAACCTTCCACCAATTCCCTTTGGATTCGAGACCCCACTTGCCCTTACTAGTAAAGGTAATAGGAAACTTTTAAAAAATCTTTCGACCGGCCTTTCGACAACGCTCAAAATGTCTCCATTGCCGAGGATGCCATTGTGCTTAGTTTTAGTTTTCTTTTCGTCTCTAAAAAATCCCACAAAATGAAAACAATATTTTTTTTATGTTTTTAGTTTAGTATTTTTAATTTGTGTCATTCAATATTACATGGGTTGTTGATACATAATGCCTAATGCCTACATCATAGTTAGAGTATATTTTGTTTATAGGTGGCATAATGAGTTAGAACGTCAAAGTTTTGAATTTGATTGTAAGGACTCATATGCACGCATGAGTCATACGCGCGTATGAGTACCTTCAGCATAGGAGTCCTGCGCACGGAGGACCAAGGTCTATATATATGATCTCTGCGCGCATGAGCTCATAACTTTGTCATTTAAAGCTTTTTGAAACGTTGTGGAAAGACGTCATTATGCTCTCGAAATACATATAAATAGAGATATTTGGAAGTCCTTGTGTATACAGTCTTGTTATTTGGATTCTACACTTATTTAAAGATTCACAGATATTACTACATGATGTATTTCAAGTTTTATCTAGATCTACACATTAATCCCTAATCCTACAAGTGGTATTAGAGTACGAGAGATGATATCTACTTGTGATGCACTTGGATTTTGAAGACTTCATTGGAAAAAGCTTTAAAAAGTCTCATTTTTCATATTTATACTAGTTCTGATGGTAAAAAAGTTCTCAAATTCTTTCTACACCTTCATTTTTCATTTCTAAACATCATATCAAAAGATTAGGTTTGAAATTATCCATTTTGATCATCAAATTACCAAAATTCATAAAGAAATGGGTCTGAGCGCAAGAGTCTAGTTACCACGCATTAGTGCTCATTCGCACGCAGGAGCCAAGTGCAAGACCTCCTACACGCACACAAGTTCATTAGTTTGGTGCGTTCATCCGTTTGGTAAGTCATACGCTTGGAAGGTCATACGCTAAGGATTCTTACGCTTGGAGAGTCATACGCTAGGGTGTTATCAGTTTGAGTGGGTTTTGCATCTGGAAGTGATATGGTGTTAAGTGTTTTGGTTTGGAGATGGATTATGATACGATGAATGCTTTGTAGTAACTGAACTTAGAGAACACGATGGGTACTACAAACAAACCCCTGAAGCATTTGAGAATGGAAGATTATTCGAAAGCAGTAAGTCAGATTGAGAACTATGTTCAAGCCACAAATTTAGATGATTGGATGACAGTAGAAAACGAGTATAAGCTACCAATAAATGAACAGGGAGATAATATTAAGATTTTACAAATTCCTGAAATCAAAAACTGTATATCAAGGAAAAGAAAATAATTACACCAGCAATCCGTTAATATAACACCTCGTAAATCATGTCTAATAGTATAGTGACACGTGTTGTATTTTAATTTAGTCTATTAATGACTAATAGGGACTAAAGGAGTCAACATGCTCAAATTGAGCCTCTAAGTGACTTTCTGATGTCAACATGCATAAACACTAGCCTTTGAGTGACTGATATGTCAACATGCTTAAACTTATCCTCTGAGTGACTGATATGTCAACATGCTTAAATTTGGCCTCTGAGTGACTGATATGTCAACATGCCCAACCTCTGAGTGACATCAGAGTCAACATGCTTATAATGAGCCTCTGAGTGAACCTTTACGAAGTCCTAACTCTCATACGTACCACTTGTTGGACGTGAAAGGTTAATTCTATAAATATGTGAAAGTCAGATGATGGAGGGGTTAAAAGTGTCAACATGTTAATTTATACCGTTGAGTGACCTTTTAACAAACCGAGAGCTCGACAATGTCTGGGCATACTCCTGGGTATGCCAAATATTGGTTACGAAGGGCTAAATATGCTATAGAAGTGTTTTAGTAGGTTTTATAAGTTGAGGGGCTAAAGGTGTCAAACTCTGAAACTGACCACAGGGGCGCGAGAGGCAAGGCCCTGGCCTCTCACGGGGTGTGAGAGGCCTATGTCTACAGAAAATTTTCTTTGGCCTCCACACATGTTGCCAAAAACCATTGTTTCGAAACCATGGACTTCCAAATAGCTATACCACGTTTTAGGACACTTGTAAGCTCCCTCTAACACCCCTTAACACCTGGCATTACCTCCTTCAAGCTCTCTAACTATAAATAGGTACAATGCTTCATCATTTGAACTTGAACCATTCTCATTTATCACTCTATCTCCCTCATCCGGAAGTTCCTAACTGAAAGGAGTATCCAACTTAGTTCTATTGCAGCCTAAGGATCACTTGTAAGTGTTCCTTTCTCTTGCATTTTCGTTTATTGGCTTTTATAGCCAAAATTCAATCGTTTTACGGAAAATGCCTTGACTTTCGGTTAAGACCATTATGGTCCACCCATTGTTAGTAACGAACATGGCCAAGTGATCGTAATAAGGTAGGTGTTAATCCCTATAAAGGGCACCTCCTGAAGATCACGTTTGCTAGACCAATTGACGTGTCAAAGTTATTATATTAAAAAGCAAACAGGCCATTTTTTGGAAATGTTATAATCTAATTTATACATGTTATAAAACATGTTTTGACACTTAAACAAGTTGGTAAAAATTATTAGAACATGTAAGAACATGTTTGGCTCGTGAATTTCAGTTTTAGGGTCGGTTCGCAACCGAAAGTTGCGAAGTTTGACTTCTGCTTTGACTTTCGATTCTGACAAGATTTAGATTAATTACCTACTAATATAAGGTTGCATTATGATCATAATATAATGTAGCATAACCCCATGAGGTTATATTACATGATCATAATCAGAATTTGAGTTTATGCCCAAGTTCCGTAATTATGCCATTTTGACTAAAATGCCCTTTTTACATAAAATGTGTTTAAATGATAACGAACTTGAAAATGAGTTTCCTACTCATGTAATATTGTATGTAGGATTATTCGGGATGCCAAACCAGATTATAAACTGATTTTATGAACAAGTCCTTGTATTATGTAGATAAATGACCATAAAGCCCTTGTGGCTTATAAAATGGTTTTAACCATATCTTTTCAAAGTAAAACTTTTACCTACTGATATTTTATATTAAATGACATATCTAAGACATGCTACTTGACCTTAACATCAGTTTTCATTAACATCGCATAAATCGTCATTTTACGACATAGCCGTTTTGGCGCATATCATGATTTTAAACCATATTAATCAACTAAGACTTCTTACCTACTGATTTCAAAACTTATTTTAAGTATTTTACATTAGGTACATGATATAAACTCAGAATCCTAAATAATTTATAAAACTATGTGTAAAATGACCAAAATGCCCCTTCGGTGCATAGTTTGGTCATAAAAGATAAATTACACATATAATCCATATCCTACTGATATTATATCATAAATAAGTTATTTTTCCAGAATACATATGGTCATAACATTAAATTATATTCGAGTTCCTTTTACACGGCATGAAATTACCAAAATGCCCTTTTGAGGCATCGTTTCATTTTAAAACCTTAACGGGCAGAAAAGTTGATATCCTACTGATTTTACAACTTATTCAAAGTATAATGGCATATAGAACCTGTCCATGACTTATCAGGTTACCCGATATCGCTGATATGCGTACGGTTAAGTATATCTAACTAGTTTACGAAAATTAACCGAAACGGATCTAACCATGTCATTTAAGTCTCAAAATCCAGAATGTTTATAGTTTATCCATATTATACAAGTCAAAGTACTTGTTGGGATTAAACTACATTCTATCCGATCATCGTTTATGTCACACCCTGGTCGTAGCGGAAGTGCAAGTGTGTGACTATTAGGCAATCATTGCATCCAATTTAGTAAACAGTATTAACAAGAACGATGTCATGCCATTCCTAATTTCATTAAACATTTACATCCTTCAAAAGTGAAACCACATTGTTATCAGTATCAGATTACCATTACGAACATCGTTTAAAACACATGTTCCAAAATAAGATGTTGTTTTTATCATAAAATCATGCTGAGGCTTTGACCTCTGTATACCCAAACGAGGTTAGAATATAAAAGGCAAACCCTCCAAAAGGTAGTACATAGCTGTCTTGACAAAATCCCATAACTGGATCCCATTACCAGCTCAAGTCCTGCGTCCTGAAACATATGTAATTTTAAAAAGTCAACATAAAGTTGGCGAGTTCATGTAGTTTAATGTTTTCGTATCAAAATGTCATCCTTGAAAACATGTATTGTAATCCAAGTATGTTATCAGCTTCAATGAGTTAAGTAAGGATCTATCAGTGTGTAGCGAGCACCCCGACATACTTGTGCCATAAGTAAGTAATGAAACCGAGACTTCTTTGTCATATTGGGATCACAAAAGCACTCCAATGGGCATACCAACTAGGATTGGAGTGGGTCTCAAACTCAATAGATCTACCTCTTTTGCACCTTGGTCACTAATGATTAATGGTTACTACTGCTATTTCCTACTTACGCACAGTGATCTGTTATCTGCTAACTCATAGCTAACATACTGTTTTGCATAACATGTATTTCCCCTCGATAGTTTAAAACAAAACTTAAAGTAAGTGAAAGAAGGGACATGAACTCACAGTTTTTGCGTTCTGTATAAGTTGTACTGTTTAACTTTCGGTGTCCGCAACATATGTACCCTACATGCGTATTGGTTTCATTAGACACCTAGGTCTCAATGGACCTTGTACTCGTTGTTCATCTTGAATTCTTGTTATGTGATTCTTTGTCATGATTGAACAACTTAGAATGTTATCATAGTGTTGGTAATTTGTTTGTTTGACTAATATTGTTATATATATTTCTTACATATATATATATATATATATATATATATAATTATTGTTTTCAAACCATGTGTGAACTGGGCCTTGCCCTTCACATATCATTGGACCTAGCCCATGTTTTCTTGTCACCAGGCCTAGCCCATGTCATTTATATTTTTGGCCTAGCCTATGTTTTCTTGTCACCGGGCCTAGCCCATGTAATTTTATGTCTTTGGGCCTAGCCCATGTTTTCTTGTCACCGGGCCTAGCCCATGTAATTTTATGTCTGTGGGCCTAGCCTATGTTTTCTTGTCATTGGGCCTAGCCCATGTCTTTTTGTCTTTGGGACTAGCCCATGTCTTTTTATCTTTGGGCCTAGCCCATGTCTTTTCGTCTTTGGGCCTAGGCTATGTCTTTTTGTAATTTTGGGCTTTTATTAGTTTTTGGGCCACCTCCATAGTATTATGGAATTTGTGCTTAGTACATGGTTTTCACAAGTTGGGCGTAGCCCAAATGTATATATTTATAAGCCCATTTTTCTTATAAGTATTTACTTATAATTTTTCTAACCTTTTGTATATTTAACTTTCCGGATTTTTCATCTCGATAACATATATATATATATATATATATATATATATATATATATACATATTCATTTTCGTCGAGAGTCGCCCATTGTCATGACGACCTTTCGTTCCGGCGATTCACCCATTGGTCGTTTACGCGACAGTGTAATCTTGAATGTTCGCCTATTATTCCCATCGCTTTGATTGTCCGATTTATTGTTTCAACGCATTGTAAGAATATATTTATTTTGTTACCAATACTTAGTGTATTGTTCAAGTGTTTGTATTTTGTATAAGATGGGGTATTTTTATTGTGAATACCCTAAGTTTCTAATACATACACATACAATTTATTGGCAACACTTGTATAAATATATATACTTGTATTATCTCCAAGTAAAAATCTATATTTGTAAAAGCATTTATTTTTACTTATAAATATATATTTGTAACTTTGTTTAAACACTTGGTTATTTAGAGATAACCTTGGTCATTAGAGTCCACTTAATGACGATTTAAGTTACTAATCGCGTTTAGTCCCACTAATCACCCCACTAATCATGTTTTAATCGCCATTAGATTTTTTAGAAAATTTCGCCATAGTTTCCCCTAAACTATGGCGTTTTCCACGTTTCAAAAATGTATTCAAAACCTGTTTAAGCTCATAATCATCATCAACAAACCATCTAATATTTATTTTACATAATCTAAATATCATCATCCATGACTTTTTATGGTTTAAATTCTTAGTAAATCAAGTGGGCTTTTAGTATTTATTAACCATTTCAAATCAATACTTTAGCATGTTGTTTAGACAAGTTGATGCACTTAATCCCTTGATTATTACACAGTTTTAAGGTGATTACAACTTAAATATAAGTGTTTACTTCTCTTAAAATCATTTATATGCATAAAAATTACTTTTAAGTTGTAGTATTTTTCATGGATGATGTAGTTGATGATCTTGTCTAGATTTAAACCTTAACATGTTTAATTCTTCACTTTTTTACTAAATCACACAAGATCATCTCACTTTTATATCATACTATCAATATAAACAACTTCAACATCCAATCTAACAATCATATAAGCATATAATCAACACAAAATAAACAATATTTAGTGTTATTATTATGTTGTGTTTTAGGGTTTTGGATATATCTTTTCTTGATTTTCAAGATGATCAACTTGTACACTAATAATCTAAGCATAAAAATAAGCCAGATTATCGAGGAGTTTAGCTCACAATGGGTGCACAAGTTCCTTGAAGATTTAGAAGAAAAGAAAGCTCCTTAGGAAGCCCTAATGATCTCCATCCATGCAAGCTTCTTTAGAGGTCTTGATTAAGCTTTAAATGTTATAAAATGTGATGTTTTGGGGTGGCAAAATGGTGGTGTGTCGTGGTGGTATGTAGCCGTGACCAAGAGGGGAAAGGAAGGAGAATATGTTGCAACTTTTTGGTTGTGAAAAATGATAAGTAGTCTTGAGAAATTAGTATATATTTCCATCATTTTCAAGTTCCATCAAAATCTTAAACACCATGCTTCTAATCCTTTAATTTCAACACAATCAAGTGGGCATGGGTCCCACTTGTAGCCGTGAATTTGGGGGGGGGGTAAAGTGTAACTTTTACTTTTTCACATGTTGAAAATTGAGATATTTTTAGTACTTAAGTTAAGTATGGTAATTAGGGTTAATCTTCTAGCATGTTAAGCATAAGACTCGTGTTTAGGGTGTATTTACATGGCGTTTAATTCATATGATTCTCCAAAATAAGTTTTGGATGATGGATGTCGCTAGATCTCTCACCGTCGAAATATTCGCTAATAAACGGAACCATTTATTTATTAACGGAAGCCTTTGTATTCGACTACCACAACTAATATGGTGTCTAATTAGTGCATTTCCAATCCAAAAATATTCATGACTAGTTCGCTAGACGAATAAACAATGAGTTAGGATGGCCGATATGTCTTCCATTCGACCGTTTCGATCGATATCGGCGTATTTATGATCCGCCGTCGAACTTTTCCGAAAGTTGTGTTTCCATGACCACATCTTTGTTGAATGGATTTTGAGTTCCAAATAATGCTTAACTAGTTCACTAGACACCCGGATGAGGCTATCGGCCACTAAAATATTCATTGTTTCAACGATTGGTCGCTTTCCGGTCAAGTTGTGCAGTGTTTGCCAAATGACCGGAAACGATGTTTTGTGCATTTTTGCTATTCTCACATTAGTTTAGGATGTTTAACATTCTTTAATCCTTATCCTAACATCCGGAATCCTCCGAATTAGTCTTGCGGACAAATCGCAATTTGTCGCCTTTTTGGTCGAAACGGACAATTTTGCAATTTAGGCGTTATGCCGGAAAGTTATGTATTTTTGTAATAGTTGTTCTCAAATTTGTATTTTCATTTGTATATGGACTCAGGTATGGCATTAACATGTCGTTAATTCGTGTTTTGATTCGTTTCAGCGGGTTTTCCGACACAATTAGCGCGTCCCACACTTTCAACCAACACTTTTAGGGCATTCTTTTGGTCTGTTTCTTGTCGTAACAGAAACCCATATGTGTTATGATCAGGTTTACTTGCCCTAATGACGTACGACTCAGTTTTGCAATTAAATTACGATAACTATGCATGAGATTATAATATGAAATTAGTGATTAAATTGTACAAAATTACCGGTTATTTACCATTTGTCACAGTTTAATCTAGCGTTATACTTTTTGATCATATACGCTACTCGGTCTAAGTCTGTGACTTAAATAAGACAGTTAGTATTTAATTGGTTAGCTTATGCCATAATCCAGACTAGAGACTTGCCGGTAAATGCTATCTGCACTTAGTACTTTTGTGTACGGCTGAGTTATTAAATCTTGCGTTTAAATAAAGACTAGCTTAGGTAAATACTCTCGACTTATTTCCCCTATATGGGCTTGGATTACGGTAAATTATTACCGGTTGGTCGGAAATGGGATCAATCGAATGCCGGATTGTGGCTAGTAAATCCGCATATTCCGTTTTAATCAGTTTTGTTTGATAACTTAAACATCGAGGGTTAACTACCGTGTCCTGGATATCCTCGGCTCATTACATTATATAATGGCCACGACTTAGCAATGGGTGTAGGCATACACCCGATAAACGCTCAAAATGCATTACCCACAAAGTTGGGGGAATAACTCATTCGTGAGTTCAAAGTGGTGAGTACGTTAATCATGTCTCGGTCTCCGTACCGGGCCCTGTATGTATGGAGAAACAAGTGAATCTGTTAACAAGGTTACAAAGTAACTTTTCCAAGTTATAAAAGATTTTATGCCAAAGTGCACTTAAAACATTTTTTTAAATGTTTTCAAAAATTAGTTAGTTGGGTGTATTTACCAGGGAAAGCTGACGTATCTTAAAAAGACTAAGCTTGCGGGTACAATACGAAATAGGCTAGAAGTGCTCGGTAGTGATAAGAGGATCTTGCAAATCCTAGATCTGCCCAAAGTCTGTTACACATTTTTGTACATTTTATGATCTGCCTGTGGATCTTTTATTACGAGCCGTCTATATATTATTTTGTACTTTGAACATTTGGTTTGTAATAGTAATTTAACTCCATGGCCCACCGATGTTTGGATTGGCTATAGAAAGCCAGGGTGTGACAGTTAAAGAAGAAATTCTGCAGTTGCTTCATCATTCAGGTTCATCTCAATCACTATGGATAGTGTTGCCGGATAAATACAGAGGAAATGATGACATGAGGAAAAGCAAAGCCGATTTGATTAAGAAAAAGTTTAACATCTGTACCGCATTTAAAAGATAAATGTTTCACCAATTGGTAGAAAAATATTGTCATTTAGTGGTAGAAATGAAACGAGTTGGAATCAAGAAAGAAGAAATTGAATTTGTGGATAGATTGGCACATGCTTTGCTAGATGCTAATTGGGGAATGTTCATTTTGATACTAAAGTTAACACGATATGATTACATAAGATTGACTCTGAGTGCTTTTATTGAAAAACCAGAAGCTCACGAATTAGAGTTAAGAATATGGCGAAGATGGAATCGATTGTTATTCCTCAAGACATTGGATTATACTATAGAGGATCAGTATTAGATACAACTTCAGCTAGTCAAAAAATCCAAACAGCTTTAAGTGTAGATTCATCTGGGGAAGTGCGTTCATGAGTAGCAATGTAGATTTTACTCAAAGTTTTCAATCTGTTTATGGATATCGTGTTGGGTTGAATGTGACACCATAATATCGATCATCTCAACAAATACAACAATAGTCACAATCACAAAGTTCAAATCAATCTACCAAGAATCTTCAGTGCAACATTGTAGTGAATTTAACAAATCTTCAAGGTCTCATTGCGTCAATTGCCAAAGAACATATCTCGTTATAAGCTTAGGTTCTTGAATCCTGTAAAGGATTGGTTGCCGGTCGGATAGGAAATTATAATCTATGCAAAGAAGATTATGACCAGATTGATCTAAAGGAGATGGAACTAATTGATCTAAGATGGTGTATGGCAAGTGTGACAAGAAGAGCTAAACACTTTATGGAGATTACCATAAGAAATTGTTTGGAAGGCCCAGATAGAAAGATTGGATTTAATAAGTCAAAGGTGTCATGTTTTAGGTGTAACGAGTGTTGGACCTACAAAAGAACAAATGATATCCAAAAGCCAAAGCATGAACATCTGATCAACAAATAAAGAAGAGCTTGAACCGGATTCTCCTCAAAGAAAGTGAATCTTGAACACCTGATGAGAACATCCATTGAAGATAAGCAAACATCTGATCAAAGCCTCAAAACCGCTGTTTACGAAGAAAAAAGATATGTTGAAGGCTAAAGTCCGTTGTAGAGCAAAGGTTTGATTAAGAAGGCCAAACATCTGTCTGGCCAAATAGATGTTTGGAATCAAAGCAACTGAGGATAGCTCTAACAGTGGTTTCCCAATGTAATAGTACTTATTTTTATTAGAGTTTAGCATAGTTAGATCTGATGTTAGATTTTCACAGATGTTTACAACATCTTCGGAATCTTTTCAGTTAGAAATGTTAGATGTCACTATCAGGGTGATGTTAGCCAATCACAAATAGAGCTTTCATACATAGTATAAATAGATCTCACCTGTTAGGTATCTATTCTATCACTCACATTAACTTTTTTTATATGAACAAAATTGTTAAGTGATCGACTGAGGGGTGTCTGTAGAGTCAATCTTTTATAAAACATTTGTAATCATTGGATTTTAAGAAAAACAATTGTTGATGATGACTTCTCATTTGTGATTATCTATCTTTACTTATACAATTCAATATTGTTTTGAGCTTAAACAGTTTTATAATCATAAACCTTGTAAACTCGAGCCTAACAATTGGTATCAGAGCTTGGTCACATTAAACTAGATTTTACAATCAATTTATCATACCAAGATCAGCTCATCAAAGATCCAATACTATTCGTTGCTCAGAGTTGTAAAGTGAAGAACTCAATAGTGTCTGTCACATACTCTGTTATTCTGATAAAGAACAAAAGAAAATGGTAGAAAATGATCTCCACAATACCGGCTTCAATAATAGACCACCTATATTTGTCAGATCATAATTTAACATCTGTTAGAAGTCGGAGAATTACTTAGAAAAAGACAAGCTGTTAGAAGTCGGTTGTATTCGGACCCCATATTCCAATGGAATCAAATGCCGAGAACAAAAATAAGTATGAGCCAAAGAAGCCGGAGAATTACTCTGAGCAAGATTATCGATATCAACTCTGATCTAAATTCCACAAGTTATGCTTTTGTAGCAAACAATGATAGTCATGTCCCTGATAATTTTAAATTTGTACTCGATGATCTTAAGCACATAGTCCCAACTGACCTAGAGGAGATGTATTGCACCAGGTGGCCCTAATAAGTCTATGAGCTAATAACTTTTACAAAAGGACTGGTAGGACTTACCCAGGATTAAGTGGGAGGTTGAAAGTGGGGTTGAATAAATCCAAGATTAAATGTTTCAAGTCTAATAGGTTAGGTCACTTTTATAGAAAATGCAAGAGTCAAGCAAGTAACTCTGCACCAATGATCACATATCCTAATCAAAGAACACAATCGAATACACAACAACAGTTTATCCACAAAAAAACCCCCAGTCCAAATGTGCCAAACACAACCCATTTTGCTCAATACATGAATCCTATGTGGTGCACTATGTTCAAGAACCACAGGTGCCTTAGGTTTAGTATGTTCAGATGCCAAGTGCACATGTTCAAGTACCACAACTTGCTCTTGCTCCTGCACCAGCAGAGCCTAGTTAATAAAGCTTCTTCACATAAGGCTATGTTGACTGGAGCAGCTTGCTAGAAAACTAAACATATGAAAATTATTCTTTAAAAGCAAATGATTATGATGAACCTGAAAAATTTTGTTTTATGGCTATTAAGCATGTTTCAGATGAGGAAGATCTAGTTCAAACATCTATTGATGACCAGGAGCATGCAGGAAGGATGGATGAAAACAATCCCAAAAGTTCCATAGCATCACCTCAAACTCTCAAAGATTTATGCTATGAAAAATGTATCATAGCATTTTCTAATATCAATGAGGTGAATGAAAACCTAAGAGAAAAGGTACAAATTAGTGAAGTAATTCTTGAAAATTTGAAAAGAGATTTTAAAACAAGAATTACTGAAAAAGACCTTGAGATAAGCAGTCTGGAATGTAAAGGATCTATAACCAAGGATTAACTCCAAACAATATAAAAAAACTATCAAAATTGTAAAAAGGAGTTAGAGTCCACATAGATCACCTGTGAAAAATGGGCTGAATCTTGTAATGGTTATGAGATGCTCTTCGAAACAAATAAAAAGCAATGTGAAGTTTGGTGATGGTTTTAGAAAATATGACCAAGAACAACAAACTAATACTTCCATTGATTCTGAGATGGTTGAAGTTATACCAACCACATCAATTTGTGAAAAAATCAAGATCACTAAACCTAATGGCAAGAAAATAATTCTTGAAAAGCCACAAAGTTCTAGAAAAAACAAAAGAATAAATTTAAACCTACTTGGTCAGATGAATGTGATGTTCTTGAAAATTTCAAACCTATCGACATCACTAACCAAGATAGTTTGAAGCCACCCAAGATAACAATTGTTCCTGTTACAAACGCTCAAACAAATGATAAAACATCTGTTGCTGAAAGGAGAGTAAGGGTCCCATGAAAATTAAAACTCCAGATATGTTGTGCGATTTTTGTGGAAAGAAAAATCATTTGACAAAAGACTGTTTCATGGTGAGAGCTTATGATATAAATAAAGGAAACAACATATGTGAGTCCACCCTTGGATGCACCATCTATGAAAAAATCAACCATTTGACCCAACAATGCTCTTTCCATAAACCTTATGATGTCAATCAAAATAAGTCAATAAAGAAAATGAGTTTTAAAAGGGGTGATGGCGCTGTTAACAGGGATCAACCATCATTTCCCAAAAGAGTTGAGTCTTGTTAATTGATGTATTAAAAGTAGTTTAATAAGAAAAACCTAAATCAACCTAAGACAACAAGTAATACTCTAGACTCTCTTAAACTCGACTAAACTACTAACCGGCAAGTGAACCGATCGACTCTAGTAAGCTAAGGAAGTCCGAATATCGAACCCACGAGAATCTATTTAACTACATTAACGACTTTATCTAGACTAACACTGACACAGACATGACACTAATTCTTTTATGTTTGAGGGGGTTTTCTAAAAAAATTCTAAATTTGCAATTAAATTAAATACTAATTAACTAAGATGTACTAAAACGCGACTCGAGACGAAGGTTGAACTCAGTGATGATGAAAACCTACCTAGGTTGGAATCCCACTTGCTATCGAATGGCCTTTTATCGGATGCTAATATGATATGGAACTTAAATATTTAAATGTTAAACCCTAAAAGAAACCAAACAGGACCCCTGACCCTTCTCAGAAAGACACCTATGGAACCCTAAAGGATTGTTACGACTACCGGTTAACTAGACTACCTTATCGCTGTATAACTTTCTAGAAAAGTGCCCTAAGGTGACTAACTACCTCACAGTGGAAAGTCTAAGGCAACTAAGGAACTTGATTAGGTTTAATAGATAAGATGTTGACTATTCATAAAACCTAATCCTAGCAATTTATCAACCTAGACCTATTAATGTCACACCCCGACCCGCAGCGGAAAAGGTGATCAGGGCATGACAGGGTTTTCAACAAAGCTCATGACATTCATTATAATGTTTCATATTTATTATTACAATTTAAAGGGAATCATAAAATCATAATTACATCATGTTCTACACATCTTTCTAGACATCATTATTTTCTTCTAAGGCATTTCCTATGTTTTCCTTGCTTCATCCTGTTAACCTGTATCATGTGTAAAAATGGTTTTTGGATCAACAAAAAGTTGGCGAGTGAATCCTATGAAAAACATTTAAACAAGTTTATTGAATTGATTATAAAATAAAGTGCATAACCACATATGAGTAAATGTCGATGTAAACTTATTCACAAAACACTTAATATTAAATAATGCACACACATACAATAATAGATTGTTTTGAGGCACGCGTTGTTCAACTCGTCTATCACGAGGAAGAGGGCCAATGATGAGTTTGAGGCACGCTTGTTTACGAACAGTGGGCCTAATGAATGAGTTTTAAGGCACGCGTTGTTCAACTCGTCTCCCACGAGGAACTGATGGGCCTAACAAATAATTTGCATGCAACTTGACAATATGTAATACATAACTACAAACAATATTTACATTCTAAGTTTAAATCATAATATGGTATGGCACGAGTTTGAATAAACGAATTAGTTTAAGTGACACATGATACACCCCAAAACGTGTAATAAAAAGGGGAGTTGTAAGATTCACTCACATTGGGTGCGTTCGGTTGATGATGTTGAATGCGCACGAGTTTAGAGGATTGATCGACGAGGAAAAACTAACCTAATTACTAACGAAAAAGTAAGGTAAATAAACGGATTTTATTAATCAATTTTAGTAGGATTTTTGGATATATTTTTGTGAGTTTAAGGCTATTTTCTAACTTTAGAAATGTTACTTTTAAGTATTTTTAATTGATTTTTAATTTAAATAAATAAATAAAAATAATAAAAAAAATGTTGACTTTTGACCATTGACCATAAGCGTTGACTGTTTGACTGTGATGTTGACTGTTGACGGTTCTATTGTGTGTATGTATGCGTCGGGCAGGACTCGAACCCGAGACCTCCCGTACGCGTGCACACAGCTCTACCAACTGAGCTACGTGTCTAACCCGAAATATTTCTGTTTTTAATTATATTTATACACTAATTAAGTTAATCCGAAAATCATTTATTTTAAAATAAAGATTTAATGTATCGACTCGGTGCTCTCCACAGGTCTCGAACCCGGGACCTGTGGTTTAGTTTGGCACACAGTCCACCGCTGGACTGTGTGTCTAACTTGGTAAATATTCTGGTTTTTATTATACTTAACATCTTACTGTTGTGGATCCGGTTCAGTTTTAAAAAAGACATTTTATTACAGCGAATGTGTGTGTGTCAAGGATCAAACTCGGGACGTATGCATATTGTTTGCACACAGTCCACCGCTGGACTGTGTGTCTAACCTGTTTATAATACCGATTTTAGTTAATCTTATAACATTCACGACTTCGTCTTCTTCGTCCAAAACACAGACAACGGTTAACTAACTGTTATTTGTTTAATTCGGTTAACGAATAATATGAACAAGTGAAAAGTATGGAACAGAAGGGTTTGGGGAAAGAAAGTACCGAACAGAGTGTCTTCTTCAGAAATCCGGCAACGATTCGTCGGCTCTGTTTTGGTGACCTTCGGCTGTTAGGATCAATTAACAGTTTGGAGGGATTAGATGTGAAATTGAACTACTGAGTATCGGTTATCAGTAGGTTTGAATGATCATACCGGTTAACAGCGAGAGTCTGAAACTTTCAGAAGTTTTCCGGCGAAAACAGAAAATCCGGCAATGTCGTCTGGGGTTGATTCTGGGTGATGGAGTGGTGTTAGAATTTGTCTAATAATGGAATGAAATAGAAAAGTCGAGGTATTTACCGCGTAAATGAAAGTCCCGTTTTTCCGGCGAGTGAAATTTCTTTCGACAGAGATTCTTCAGAGGTTTAAGGTGAGTGTGGGTGATGTCAGTATGAGCTCTAAGATCTTATTTTAGAGTAAGAAGAAAGGATGGAATGAATTCGGTTTTCCGGCGATAATTTCCCGTTAATTTGCAGAGAATTCCGGCGACTGCGGCGATGTTTTCTGAGCGAAAAGAAAAGTGTAATTTTGATAAACTCGCGAGCTCACTGATGAATAAAGTATATCTTAGTTTTAATTGTATTTCCGGTTTTGAATTCAAGTTATTCGGCTATGATTTGATGATTTGAATAAATGACCTTAAAGTTTTCAGTTATAACCGGTGCTGCTATAATTGTATCTGTTATGCCAAAAGATAACGTCAATGATTGACGATTTCGTCGGGATTTCCGGCGAGAGTGACTTGAGTGACCGAATTCGACTTTAGTTTTTTGTTATATTAATTAATTGAATCAATAAATCAACAAGAAACACAAGTGGCGGAGTGGTTGGATGTGTGTGTGTTAAGGCTTGGATGATTCTCGGCTGACCCGGGTTCGAAACCCGGCTTCAACATTTTATTTTTAATTCACTATTTTTAATACATTTTCAAATATAAATTTTATATTCTAATATACTTATTAATTATTTATCGTTTAAAATTAATTTGAGCATTAAATACGCAACGAAATTTTTAATTGGTTGTTCGGTTAATAAACGAAGCGGGTTTGGTTAACCCGGTTTTTTACGGATGTTACAGTATCCCCTACTTTTAGAAATTTCGTCCCGAAATTTAAGTAGTGGCATGTTTGACTCAAAAGGATGGTGTTTAATTTGACAGTTACATACTTAGAAGAGAGTAAGAGTTTAAATTTTGTTTGAGGCGGTAACGTTACTTGTAAGGGTTGAGTACCCCGCTTCAGGAATCGCTTTTTGATGCCTATGTTAATGAATATTGATAAACAGAGTTGATTGACTAAATATGATTTCATGCGCAAGAGTTTTGATATGTTTGAAAGATAAGGTTATATCCTAAAACAAAACTTATACTACTAAAACCTACATGGAACTTCTCATAACCGCCTGACAATGCCTCTGATCCTTTGGCAAGAATACTTATATAGGAAGTACCAGCGGCGTATCCACCATATTCTTGTCAAATTTTCATTGGTTTTATCAGTAAGTTATGATTGGTTCTATGATATGACTCTAGAACATAAATAAAACACAACAACCAATGTCTGAGTCCTAATTCTGATAACATACATGTTTGAATGGTGACAGTACCTCTCTCGTTTGTTATGATGGAGAGGTTAGTCTATGTAGGAATAGAACACAATCCAATTTCTTTTAATGATAAGATGACATGAATGCTAAATCAATGAGTATAACACAAACTTCAACCAAGACAATACTAAATCCTACATGGAACTTCTCATAACCGCCTGATAATGCCTCTGATCCTTTGGCAAGAATACTTATATATAGGAAGTACCAGCGGCGTATCCACCATATTCTTGTCAAATTTTCATTGGCTTTATCCGTAAGTTATGATTAGTTCTATGTGACACTAAAACATAAACAAACACAATCAACCAAAGCTTGAGTCTTAATTCTGATAGTATACATGTTTGAATGATGACAGTTCCTCTCTCGTTTGTTATGATGGAGAGGTTAGTCTATGTAGAAATGAGACACAGCCCAACTTCTTTAAATAATGAGATTGAAATATGTTGAGATGTATGATGGTATGAATGTTAAATCAATGAGTATAAAACAAAACTAAAATAGTAATTCGCATTAAGATTCTTGGATAAATTTCCAATTTATAATTGAGATACATGAAAGTTGAGATAACATAAAAAAAAACATAAATACGAAGCGGTTGGAGTTGAATCTTGATTTTTGGTGAAGGAGACTAGTTGGGTGGTTCGTTTGGGCCGTCATTATCTTCAACAGGATTGGCATTGATGTTGAAAACTCTTCCTCCTGCTGGTGGCCTAGTGGTTAGGTTTTCTTGATTTGCTTGGTTAACTGGGTTTGCTTGAGCTTGGGCGTTTATGATGTTAACCAATCGAGGGCACGTGTTTCTAAAATGGGTAGGGTCGCCACAATTGAAACAAGCTCGAACATATGGGAACATGGGGTATTGGGGTTGTTGATATGTTTGGATCATGTTTGAGTAGGGGGTGAGGTTTTGGTTTTGAGGGGTGCGGCAAATCTTGCTCAAATGACCATAGCGTCCAAATTCGCACATAGTCGACAAGGTAAGGTAGATGGATGGTGATAAAAACAGGTGTGGCATTGAGGGTGAGGTCCAAAGTAAGGTTTCTTATTTGGGTAAGTTGAGTTGGGTGTTATTTGAGTGATTGGATAGCTTGGAGGGGTACAACTTGTGAAGCTGGTTGGTTGTTTGGGTGACAGCGAAGATTTGTCCATCTCGTTTCCTCTTAGAAGTGGTTTGAGAAGAGGATTCGGTTTAGGTGGAGTTTGAGGTTTCAGTTGATGCTTTATCCTTCTTCTGCTCCTCCTTGAAGTCTTTGTTTCGTATGCGGTTCTCGGTGAGCTCTGTAGCTAACTCCATGGCTACTTCCAAAGTTGCAGGATTTGAAATGCTTGAAGGTGCATTTAGTGGTATTTGGGGGAGGGTTGATAACATTTTGATCTTCTTGATTGATTGGGTTGTCGGGATTAGCGGTAAGGGCTTGTTGAACTTGAACTACGATGCTGGGTATTACGGCCGCTATTTGTTGAGCGATTTAGGCAGCCATACGCTCGCGGGATTTCCTGATTTCATTTTCCTACGAGCGAGACTAGAATCTACAAAGAATACGTACCAAGAGTATGAGTTGGATGTTTTTGGGATCATGTGTCGTATTTAGGAGTGAACATTCATAAAATAAATATAAAATAATAAATCTACTACATCCATAGGATGTCTTGGGCTTTGCTCGTAATTGGGCTTTGCATGCCGCCCATACTTCACCTTTGTAATCATGTGGGCCCCCATGATTACCGGGTTTTTCATAAGGTTCGCATGTGTTAGCCTGGTTACGTACACTAAAACCCAAAGTAAATCGAGAAATATGTATGTAACTTATGATATTCGGAATGTATCCAGGTGTGGACACGATGACACCTCATAGTGGGGTTAGTTCGAACGACGTTTGGTGTGGCATGCTTTGGCCTAATAGGTCCTTCGTACTCTCATCGTTAGTCCCCAGGTAGGCAAACTGGTCCGTTATATTGGATTTATACGAATGCCAACCTAGACAGGACGTTCCGACTACCGGTACTTGTACCCTTACATTACTACATGCCCGTCGCAGAACTCACTTTGATGAGATCTGAAAAATGAAAAATGCGACAAAATCTTGAATAACGGAAGTATGAAGATAATTTGAATATGTGAACATTGAAATATGTATGATGAATATGTATGTAAGTATGTATGTTTGACTGTAAGTATAATCCACTATGTATCACAAAATGTAGTATCGGAAGTGTTTGCATGCATTTGCGTATGTAATAAATATGAAAGAAATAAACATCATGAGTTTGCATATAACCACATAAACAATTAAAATCTAATCAACTATAGTATAGGCTCTAAGGGTCTAATAACCTATCCTATATCCCTATAGTCATGGCTCTGATACCAATCTGTCACACCCCGACCCGCAACGAAAAGGTGATCGGGGCATGATTGGGTTTTCATCAAAGCTCATGACATTTATTATAACGTTTCATATTTATTATTACAATTTAAAGGGAATCATACAATCATAATTACATCATGTTCTACACATTTTCTAGACTTCTTATTTTCTTCTAAGGCATTTCCTATGTTTTCCTTGCTTCATCCTGTTCACCTGTATCATGTGTAAAAATGGTTTTTGGATCAACAAAAAGTTGGCGAGTGAATCCTATGAAAAACATTTAAACAAGTTTATTGAATTTATTATAAAATAAAGTGCATAACCACATATGAGTAAATGTAGATGTAAACTTATTCACAAAACACTTAATATTAAATAATGCACACACATACAATAATAGATTGTTTTGAGGCACGCGTTGTTCAACTCGTCTATCACGAGGAACTGATGGGCCTAATGAATGAGTTTTGAGGCACGCGTTGTTCTACGAACTGATGGGCCTAATGAATGAGTTTTAAGGCACGCGTTGTTCAACTCGTCTCCCACGAGGAACTGATGGGCCTAACAAATAATTTGCATGCAACTTGACAATATGTAATACATAACTACAAACAATATTTACATTCTAAGTTTAAATCATAATATGGTATGGCACGAGTTTGAATAAACGAATTAGTTTAAGTGACACATGATACACCCAAAACGTGTAATAAAAAGGGGAGTTGTAAGATTCACTCACATTGGGTGCGTTCGGTTGATGATGTTGAATGCGCACGACGAGGAAAAACTAACCTAATTAATAACGAAAAATAAGGTAAAAAACGGATTTTATTAATCAATTTTAGTAGGATTTTTGGATATATTTTTGTGAGTTTAAGGCTATTTTCTAACTTTAGAAATGTTATTTTTAAGTATTTTTAATTGATTTTTAATTTAAATAAATAAATAAAAATAATAAAAAAATGTTGACTTTTGACCATTGACCATAAGCGTTGACTGTTTGACTGTTTGACCGGTTCAATTGTGTGTATGTATGCGCCGGGCAGGACTCGAACCCGAGACCTCCCGTACGCGTGCACGCAGCTCTACCAACTGAGCTACGTGTCTAACCCGAAATATTTCTGTTTTTAATTATATTTATACACTAATTAAGTTAATCCGAAAATCATTTATTTTAAAATAAAGATTTTATGTATCGACTCGGTGCTCTCCACAGGTCTCGAACCCGGGACCTGTGGTTTAGTTTGGCACACAATCCACCGCTGGACTGTGTGTCTAACTTGGTAAATATTCTGGTTTTTATTATACTTAACATCTTACTGTTGTGGATCCGGTTCAGTTTTAAAAAAAGACATTTTATTACAGCGTATGTGTGTGTGTCAAGGATCGAACTCGGGACGTATGCATATTGTTTGCACACAGTCCACCGCTGGACTGTGTGTCTAACCAGTTTATAATACGGATTTTAATTAATCTTATAACATTCACGACTTCATCTTCTTTGTCCAAAACACAGACAACGGTTAACTAACTGTTATTTGTTTAATTCGGTTAACGAATAATATGAACAAGTGAAAACTATTGAACAGAAGGGTTTGGGGAAAGAAAGTACCGAACAAATTGTCTTCTTCAGAAATCCGGCAACGATTCGTCGGCTCTGTTTTGGTGACCTTCGGCTGTTAGGATTAATTAACAGTTTGGAGGGATTAGATGTGAAATTGAACTACTGAGTATCAATTATCAGTAGGTTTGAATGATCATACCGTTTAACAGCGAGATTCTGAAACTTTCAGAAGTTTTCCGGCGAAAACAGAAAATCCGACAATGTCGTCTGGGGTTGATTCTGGGTGATGGAGTGGTGTTAGAATTTGTCTAATAATGGAATGAAATAGAAAAGTCGAGGTATTTACCGCGTAAATGAAATTCCCGGTTTTCCGGCGACTTGCAGAGAATTCCGGCGAGTGAAATTTCTTTCGACAGAGATTCTTCAGAGGTTTAAGGTGAGTGTGGGTGATGTCAGTATGAGCTCTAAGATCTTATTTTAGAGTAAGAAGAAAGGATGGAATGAATTCGGTTTTCCGGCGATAATTTCCGGTTAATTTGCAGAGAATTCCGGCGACTGCGGCGAGGTTTTCTGAGCGAAAAGAAGAGTGTAATTTTGATAAACTCGCGAGCTCACTGATGAATAAAGTATATCTTAGTTTTAATTCTATTTCCGGTTTTGAATTCAAGTTATTCGGTTATGATTTGAATAAATGACCTTAAAGTTTTCAGTTATAACCGGCGCTGCTATAATTGTATCCGTTATGCCAAAAGATAACATCAATGATTGACGATTTCGTCGGGATTTCCGGCGAGAGTGACTTGAGTGACCGAATTCGACTTTAGTTTTTTTTATTATATGAATTAATTGAATCAATAAATCAACAAGAAACACAAGTGGCGGAGTGGTTGGATGTGTGTGTTAAGGATTGGATGATTCTCGGCTGACCCGGGTTCGAAACCCGGCTTCAGCATTTTATTTTTAATTCACTATTTTTAATACATTTTCAAATATAAATTTTATATTCTAATATACTTATTAATTATGTATCGTTTAAAATTAATTTGAGCATTAAATACGCAACGAAATTTTTAACTGGTTGTTCGGTTAATAAACGAAGCGGGTTTGGTTAACCCGGTTTTTTACGGATGTTACAGTATCCCCTACTTTTAGAAATTTCGTCCCGAAATTTAAGTAGTGGCATGTTTGACTCAAAATGATGGTGTTTAATTTGACAGTTACATACTTAGAAGAGAGTAAGAGTTTAAATTTTGTTTGAGGCGGTAACGTTCCTTGTAAGGGTTGAGTACCCTGCTACAGGAATCGCTTTTTGATGCCTAAGTTAATGAATATTGATTAACAAAGTTGATTGACTAAATATGATTTCATGCGCAAGAGTTTTTATATGTTTGGAAAGATAAGGTTATATCCTAAAACAAAACTTCTACTACTAAAACCTACATGGAACTTCTCATAACCGCCTGACAATGCCTCTGATCCTTTGGTAAGAATACTTATATATCGGAAGTACCAGCGGCGTATCCACCATATTCTTGTCAAATTTTCATTGGTTTTATCAGTAAGTTATGATTGGTTCTATGATGTGACTCTAGAACATAAATAAAAACACAACAACCAATGTCTGAGTCCTAATTCTGATAGCATACATGTTTGAATGGTGACAGTACCTCTCTCGTTTGTTATGATGGAGAGGTTAGTCTATTAGGAATAGAACACAATCCAATTTCTTTAAATGATAAGATGATATGAATGCTAAATCAGTGAGTATGACACAAACTTTAACCAAGACAATACTAAATCCTACATGGAACTTATCATAACCGCCTGATAATGTCTCTGATCCTTTGGCAAGAATACTTATATATAGGAAGTACCAGCGGCGTATCCACCATATTCTTGTCAAATTTTAATTGACTTTATCCGTAAGTTATGATTAGTTCTATGTGACTCTAAAACATAAACAAACACAATCAACCAAAGCTTGAGTCTTAATTCTGATAGTATACATGTTTGAATGATGACAGTTCCTCTCTCGTTTGTTATGATGGAGAGGTTAGTCTATGTAGAAATGAGACACAGCCCAACTTCTTTAAATAATGAGATCGAAATATGTTGAGATGTATGATGGTATGAATGTTAAATCAATGAGTATAAAACAAAACTGAAATAGTAATTCGCATTAAGATTCTTGGATAAATTTCCAATTTATAATTGAGATACATGAAAGTTGAGATAACATAAAGAAAAACATAAAAACGAAGCGGTTGGAGTTGAATCTTGATTTTTGGTGAAGGAGACTAGTTGGGTGGTTCGTTTGGGCCGTCATTATCTTCAACAGGATTGGCGTTGATGTTGAAAACTCTTCCTCTTGCTGGTGGCCTAGTGGTTAGGTTTTCTTGATTTGCTTGGTTAACTGGGTTTGCTTGAGCTTGGGCGTTTATGATGTTAACCAATCGAGGGCACGTGTTTCTAAAATGGGTAGGGTCGCCACAATTGAAACAAGCTCGAACATATGGGAACATGGGGTATTGGGGTTGTTGATATGTTTGGATCATGTTTTGAGTAGGGGGTGAGGTTTTGGTTTTGAGGGGTGCGGCAAATCTTGCTCAAATGACCATAGCGTCCACAATTCGCACATAGTCGACAAGGTAAGGTAGATGGATGGTGATAAAAACAGGTGTTGCATTGAGGGTGAGGTCCAAAGTAAGGTTTCTTATTTGGGTAAGTTGAGTTGGGTGTTATTTGAGTGATTGGATAGCTTGGAGGGGTACAACTTGTGAAGCTGGTTGGTTGTGTTGGGTGACAGTGAAGATTTGTCCATCTCGTTTCCTCTTAGAAATGGTTTGAGAAGAGGATTCGGTTTAGGTGGAGTTTGAGGTTTCAGTTGATGCTTTATCCTTCTTCTTCTCCTCCTTGAAGTCTTTGTTCCGTATGCGGTTCTCGGTGAGCTCTGTAGCTAACTCCATGGCTGCTTCCAAAGTTGCAGGATTTGAAATGCTTGAAGGTGCATTTAGTGGTATTTTGGGGAGGGTTGATAACATTTTGATCTTCTTGATTGATTGGGTTCTCGAGGTTAGCGGTAAGGGCTTGTTGAACTTGAACTACGATGCTGGGTATTACGGCCGCTATTTGTTGAGCGATTTGGGCAGCCATACGCTCGCGGGATTTCCTGATTTCATTTTCCTACGAGTGAGACTAGAATCTACAAAGAATACGTACCAAGAGTATGAGTTGGATGTTTTTGGGATCATGTGTCGTATTTAGGAGTGAACATTCATAAAATAAATATAAAATAATAAATCTACTACATCCATAGGATGTCTTGGGCTTTGCTCGTAATTGGGCTTTGCATGCCGCCATACTTCACCTTTGTAATCATGTGGGCCCCCATGATTACCGGGTTGTTCATACGGTTCGCATGTGTTAGCCTGGTTACGTACACTAAAACCCAAAGTAAATCGAGAAATATGTATGTAACTTATGATATTCGGAATGTATCCAGGTGTGGACACGATGACACCTCAAAGTGGGGTTAGTTCGAACGACGTTTGGTGTGGCATGCTTTGGCCTAATAGGTCCTTCGTACTCTCATCGTTAGTCCCCAGGTAGGCAAACTGGTCCGTTATATTGGATTTATACGAATGCCAACCTAGAAGGACGTTCCGACTACCGGGACTTGTACCCTTACAGTTACTACATGCCCGTCGCAGAACTCACTTTGATGAGATCTGAAAAATGAAAAATGCGACAAAATCTTGAATAACGGAAGTATGAAGATAATTTGAATATGTGAACATTGAAATATGTATGATGAATATGTATGTAAGTATGTATGTTTGACTGTAAGTATAATCCACTATGTATCACAAAATGTAGTATCGGAAGTGTTTGCATGCATTTGCGTATGTAATAAATATGAAAGAAATAAACATCATGAGTTTGCATATAACCACATAAACAATTAAAATCTAATCAACTATAGTATAGGCTCTAAGGGTCTAATAACCTATCCTATATCCCTATAGTCATGGCTCTGATACCAATCTGTCACACCCCAACCCGCAGCGGAAAAGGTGATCGGGGCATGATTGGGTTTTCATCAAAGCTCATGACATTTATTATAACGTTTCATATTTATTATTACAATTTAAAGGGAATCATACAATCATAATTACATCATGTTCTACACATCTTTCTAAACTTCTTATTTTCTTCTAAGGCATTTCCTATGTTTTCCTTGCTTCATCCTGTTCACCTGTATCATGTGTAAAAATGGTTTTTGTATCAACAAAAAGTTGGCGAGTGAATCCTATTAAAAACAATTAAACAAGTTTATTGAATTTATTATAAAATAAAGTGCATAACCACATATGAGTAAATGTAGATGTAAACTTATTCACAAAACACTTAATATTAAATAATGCACACACATACAATAATAATTGTTTTGAGGCACGCGTTGTTCAACTCGTCTCCACGAGGAACTGATGGGCCTAATGAATGAGTTTTGAGGCACGCGTTGTTCTACGAACTGATGGGCCTAATGAATGAGTTTTAAGGCACGCGTTGTTCAGCTCGTCTCCCACGAGGAACTGATGGGCCTAACAAATAATTTGCATGCAACTTGACAATATGTAATACATAACTACAAACAATATTTACATTCTAAGTTTAAATCATAATATGGTATGGCACGAGTTTGAATAAACGAATTAGTTTAAGTGACACATGATACACCCCAAAACGTGTAATAAAAAGGGGAGTTGTAAGATTCACTCACATTGGGTGCGTTCGGTTGATGATGTTGAATGCGCACGAGTTTAGAGGATTGATCGACGAGGAAAAACTAACCTAATTAATAACGAAAAATAAGGTAAATAAACGGATTTTATTAATCAATTTTAGTAGGATTTTTGGATATATTTTTGTGAGTTTAAGGCTATTTTCTAACTTTAGAAATGTTATTTTTAAGTATTTTTAATTGATTTTTAATTTAAATAAATAAATAAAAATAATAAAAAATGTTGACTTTTGACCATTGACCATAAGCGTTGACTGTTTGACTGTTTGACCGGTTCAATTGTGTGTATGTATGCGCCGGGCAGGACTCGAACCCGAGACCTCCCGTACGCGTGCACGCAGCTCTACCAACTGAGCTACGTGTCTAACCCGAAATATTTCTGTTTTTAATTATATTTATACACTAATTAAGTTAATCCGAAAATCATTTATTTTAAAATAAAGATTTTATGTATCGACTCGGTGCTCTCCACAGGTCTCGAACCCGGGACCTGTGGTTTAGTTTGGCACACAATCCACCGCTGGACTGTGTGTCTAACTTGGTAAATATTCTGGTTTTTATTATACTTAACATCTTACTGTTGTGGATCCGGTTCAGTTTTAAAAAAAGACATTTTATTACAGCGAATGTGTGTGTGTCAAGGATCAAACTCGGGACGTATGCATATTGTTTGCACACAGTCCACCGCTGGACTGTGTGTCTAACCCGTTTATAATACCGATTTTAGTTAATCTTATAACATTCACGACTTCGTCTTCTTCGTCCAAAACACAGACAACGGTTAACTAACTGTTATTTGTTTAATTCGGTTAACGAATAATATGAACAAGTGAAAAGTATTGAACAGAAGGGTTTGGGGAAAGAAAGTACCGAACAGATTGTCTTCTTCAGAAATCCGGCAACGATTCATCGGCTCTGTTTTGGTGACCTTCGGCTGTTAGGATCAATTAACAGTTTGGAGGGATTAGATGTGAAATTGAACTACTGAGTATCGATTATCAGTAGGTTTGAATGATCATACCGGTTAACAGCGAGATTCTGAAACTTTCAGAAGTTTTCCGGAGAAAACAGAAAATCCGGCAATGTCGTCTGGGGTTGATTCTGGGTGATGGAGTGGTGTTAGAATTTGTCTAATAATGGAATGAAATAGAAAAGTCGAGGTATTTACCACGTAAATGAAAGTCCCGGTTTTCCGGCGACTTGCAGAGAATTCCGGCGAGTGAAATTTCTTTCGACAGAGATTCTTCAGAGGTTTAAGGTGAGTGTGGGTGATGTCAGTATGAGCTCTAAGATCTTATTTTAGAGTAAGAAGAAAGGATGGAATGAATTCGGTTTTCCAGCGATAATTTCCGGTTAATTTGCAGAGAATTCCGGCGACTGCGGCGAGGTTTTCTGAGCGAAAAGAAGAGTGTAATTTTGATAAACTCGCGAGCTCACTGATGAATAAAGTATATCTTAGTTTTAATTGTATTTCCGGTTTTGAATTCAAGTTATTCGGTTACGATTTGATGATTTGAATAAATGACCTTAAAGTTTTCAGTTATAACCGGCGCTGCTATAATTGTATCCGTTATGCTAAAAGATAACGTCAAAGATTGATGATTTCGTCAGGATTTCCGGCGAAAGTGACTTGAGTGACCGAATTCGACTTTAGTTTTTTTATTATATGAATTAATTGAATCAATAAATCAACAAGAAGCACAAGTGGCGGAGTGGTTGGATGTGTGTGTTAAGGCTTGGATGATTCTCGGCTGACCCGGTTTGAAACCCGGCTTCAGCATTTTATTTTTAATTCACTATTTTTAATACATTTTCAAATATAAATTTTATATTCTAATATACTTATTAATTATGTATCGTTTAAAATTAATTTGAGCATTAAATACGCAACAAAATTTTTAACTGGTTGTTCGGTTAATAAATGAAGCGGGTTTGGTTAACCCGGTTTTTGACGGATGTTACAATTAATAACCCAGCACTTCGCAGGGACTAGAATTTGTAGAATATCTAAACCTTATTAAATCTTGAATATTGTTTCTATGGTTTATGCCTAATTCACCAAAAGATTACCCAAACCTACAAGGACCCGATAATCAACACAAACTCATTATATGAAAGACATTAAGCGGAATTCATGTGAAACAATAAACAATCAATGATCAAGTAAAGATATGCGAACACACCAAACTAAATAACCAAAGTCTTTAACTTTTCAAAGAAAACCCATAATCAACATCAATATCCGATAAATCCAAACTTTAACAAGTTTTCATCTCAACCTAAGTAGTTTAAGGAAATTAACCAAGAGTCATGGTTACAAATATCAAAACAATCATCCTAAACAAAGAATTCATTGATAAAAGATGAAAAAAAACGAAAAAAATAATGAGAGTCTAGGATCTAACGGTTCTAGACGGAAGTTTGGGTAGAGATAGAACTAATCCGGTAGAATGTTATCAAGAAAGGAGTAGAAGCAATGGAAGTCATGTGTTCATTCATACCGAAAGAGTATACATCTTGTCAACCTGACGAAATCCTGGAGAAAATTCGACAGCATTTCCCCTCCAGGAACTCTAAAACTTACAAATTTCTTAACATAGGACACTATATATAGACACAGACTCACATCGTGCGAAGTGAGCATTTGACTCCGTACAAAGTGGTCACTTCGTACGAAGTGACACATATGCTCCTCTCACATTCGCACTTCAGTCGCGGTGTTTGTATCTAATCCATACAATATTAACACACGCTATATCTAGCCTATTCGTACAGTGACGCACATAAAATGCATCAACAATTCCCCTTGGGCGTCAATGTCAAAGCTTGATCTTGATCTTGAACTATGAGAGCCATGTTTGACTATTTTGCAACTTCAAGCAGGCATCTTGAAATCTTCAATTGATTCACCCTTGATTGATGATTTGGGCTTAAATTATCTTCATAAAGCACAAATTCCCCCTGAAATAATTCCTCCAGAAATTAATCTTCAGGTCTTTGTTTGAATCGTTCCCAACCTCCTCTGGTTTGTTTAACTGACAAATTTTCTTGAATATCCACCAACTCGAAACTAATCAATGCAGCTTCTCTGTTTCACCTTTAACCACATCAGTGTTTGGTTAGCACACTCCTCTGCACGTTCCTCTGATCTTCAAAAACCCAACCAGAAATTGAAAGAAACTTCAAAATTACCACACCGATAAACTTTAAGTTTGTGAATACCGCGAAAATCTAAAATCCTGTTTTATATAATCACAATTACGCATACTCCAAAAGATAGATCAGCAAAACTGTAATCTTTTCAATCAGCAGATTTTCATCGGAATCAAATCATCTAGTAACACATCAGAACTAGGAAACCTTCTTCCGCAATCAGAATCACATTCTTCCTCTTTTGTCACAATAACAGATATATAGCTATCTCTGCTGAATCGGCGCAACTTAATCGACAAGCATCGTCATTCAACGGCGGTTAGTCTAAGAAGAACACTTCATCTGCTTGAAGACTAAAAATAATGGCACCTAAGGCTATCATCGATCATTCATGTATGCAATATAACTTGAATAATGTCAAATTTCCTTGGTAATTTTTGAGACAACTAGCCTTGTTAACACCTAAGGCCATCACCGAATATTCGTGTATACAATATAACTTGAACATCCTCAGATCCTCTTCTGGTATCAACAACACTACTAATCCTGCTAACCTGATCCCCATCGAAGATCAGGACTCTAACCCTTAAGCATCAATCTGTATCACGATCTGAAAATTCTGAACCTTCTGTGATCACGAACTAACAAAACTAGATTTTCGGCATCCCTAGATAATTTGGGGTCAGAACCACCCGAATATTGCATAGTCATGAATTTCAAAAATACCGGAATCTTAATATATACATAAGATTTATATTCCCCCTCATTTTTGCAAATTCTGGTCATATTTTTCGATTTAAATCTTTATTTCTTTGAATTTCATGATGATTCTAGCATAGGTCTGGTCGAATATAATTTTCTAACAATCCTATGATTTCAATTTTAATTTTTGTCCGTGGATTGTTCGTTTATTTGATGGTTTACATCTAAAACCCTCCTAAGTCCATAAATCATGAGCGTAGGTGATACCGTTGCTCTAATACCAATTGAGAGTCTAGGATCCGGTGGTTCTAAACAGAAGTTTTGGTAGAGATAGAACTAATCTGTTAGAATGTTATTAAGAAAGGAGTAGAAGAAATGGAAGTCATATGTTTCATTCATACCGAAAGAGTATACATCTTATCAAGCTGGCGAAATCCTTGAGAAATTTTGAGGCTCTGATACCACTTGTAGGATCGGCTCATCCAAATAAGCACAAGACCTAATTTGATATCTAGCCAATATGTGCGGAAACCATGATTAACTAGTGAAAATATAATTATTATTATAATTATTACCGTTTAAATGCTCAGTTTCATTAATATTGATCAACGTGTTATAGTTCTGAGACAAACTTGATAGGGCTTCACCTTCACAGTCAACCAAACAGTTACAGACTCAAGACCACAACTCGCCTATTTTTAGACATGACAGATTTTGTGCAAGTTGGTCTTCACTTCGCATGAGGTGACTCACTTCGTACAAAGTGACTGACTTCATACGAAGTGACACACCACTTCGTGCGAAGAGTATAATACATATATCAAAAACATAATCTAACGATGCGTAGCCCGTTACATCGACACGACATGACCCTAACATGTAGACTATAGACATATGTATCAACAAACTCCCCCTTAGATATTGCTACAGTCTTGGTCAGTCTTCGAAAACTTTATAACTTTAAACATTCAGCGTCCAAAGAAATTCTTCCTTGGCTTTCTACGTTCTTCGGATAGTATCGGTGTTTGATCACTAGCAAGTGCCCATGCATCAATTCTTTCCTCTTTTCTAATATGCTTCATAAAGTCTTTAGGTTCCAGCTCTCTGCATTTCGATCACCACATTTCCCTAAATTTATACCATGAGCATAACACACATTCATCATGTGATATCCCGGGTTTTTCGGATAACTTACACGTGACACTTGTCGAATAATATATGTGCTAAGTATTAAACGTGCATGAATTAAATACGTGTTGTGGTTGTGTAATTGTTTTAGTTATACAATATATGTATGTATAATAAATATGCACACAAACCGAACTCTTTGTGAAACTAGGAAACCTGAAACTCAAGTTTTCGGCCAAAAGAAAACAAGGATCAAACCTAGACCTAAAGTTCTAACTACTCGGCCGAGAACAACCTAAACCGAAAACCATTGCATGCCAAACCTAGAACCATTCGGCCAAAACCCCAAACCAAACCAACTCACCCTAACCTTTGGCCGCGAGATCAAGCCCAAACCCAAACCAAACCAACCCAAGTCCCTCGGCCACGAATGCTTATCTAAAACCGCAACCCTCATCTCCCTCCTTGCCTATATATATCAACTATGCATGCTCCATTCAGAATTCACAAAACCCTAACAAGAAAACTGCAAGTCGGCGGCTTCCTCCTTCTAACCGATCGGGATCAGCTTTTTCTTCATCATCTCAGTCGCAAAACAGCCCTTTACTTGTTCCCTTGATCGCCAGATCAGTTTTGATACACTCCATCACGATCACAAACAGCTTAACCACACTCTCGGTCGCTAACAGCCGGTTACCTTCAGTCCCGTTCAGTCTCGGTCGCGTGATCAGTTTTTCTTCCTCTCGGTCGCAGCAAGCAGCAGCCCTCGCCATCTTCCCTCATCATATTCACGGTTCGTTTAACTTGTTATTAAAAGATTAGAAGTTATCTCTGATTTCAGGATCATGTTTCGGATATATATGTATGCTTAAATGTTTAAGTTGTCTCGGATTATATGTATGCTTGAATGTTTAAGTTGTTTCGGATTATATGTATGCTTGAATGTTTAGTTGTCTCGGATTATATGTATGCTTGAATGTTTAAGTTGTTTCGGATTATATGTATGCTTGAATGTTTAGTTGTCTCGGATTATATGTATGCTTGAATGGCTAGCTATTTCGGATATATGTGTCTTGATTATTGCTGTTCTCAGATCGCATGACGGTATAATTTCGGATTGTTAATACAAGATTGAGAGTTGGAATGAGTTTGAAAGCTGAATACATATAGGCTGTGTTTTGTTTATAATAACTAGAAGTAAGAACTAGGGTTTGCATGGATGAAATATTGGTATTAATCTAGGATTAGAAATCGGTTTTAGATTGCCTAGATTAATCGCATGAACGGGATTACACAAGTTTATGATAAAGGTATGCTGAATCAGTTGCTGAGTAATAGTTACAGCCGACTTCATCAGGCTGTAACTCGGTCGATAGTTGTCGAAAAACGGATTTTCTGATGTCTAGAACGTAGATATTTGAATAAGGAATCTAATGGCGCTGGATTCATAATTTTCTGAAGTCGTTTGATATATTTTAAAGGCCCAAACAAGTTCAGTAGCTAAAGCTGTGAAAATCCTGAAATTTTGCTAGTTGTTTGTCAAGCTAGATTTTAAAATCAGTAGAGAGTTGAGTCATGATTTTTGTACAGCAACTAGGTATAGAAATGTTCGGGCAACTCCAACTGGAATTTTGTTAATCGGACGATCAGTGATTTTTAAATAAATTCTTCCGTGGACTGCAGTCAGAAAGCGGTAAATCTGACTGCAGCTTAGTGAATTAATATTTATGGTTAATTGGTAAAGATTTAGGGCTTGGGAAAATTATATAAATTTCTATGGTATAGATGTCACCTACTGTAAAAATATTGGAATTTTTGGAATGTTAGAACTATTTTATAAAAATCCTAGAAAACAGCTGAATAATGAGTGTTAGGCTGAAATCTGATAATTTGTGATTGTGTGCACCAAATTGTGGCATGAATTGGTTTATGGTTATGATAAGATGTTTTGATTACCATGATCACATGAGGATACTTGCATGCATGTTTGAGTGTTAGAGATGATTGTTTGTGTGTATCAATTTGTGAGTAAGTTACGTGTAGAATTTGTATTGGTGTGTTCACACACTGACGTGGAATTAATTGGTTTGTTAGGACGCAACTAGCGGTCCCATCTCTTATAACATCTTTGCTACACTAACCGAGCAAATAAAGGTGAGTTCACGGCCCCTAACTTTATCCGGTTTTTAAACAACAGGGGGAGAAACATGTATACACTCTCAAACTCAATCTCTTTACGTTATACGAATTTAACGTCACATAACTATACGGTAACTAAGTTAATGTTAATGTAATGTTATGGTCACTAAGCAGCTTTATCACTTAAGTCCTCGACAATCTCCTCGGATCGTTAGTATTTGGGTTAAATAGCGGGGGAATTATAAGTAGTACTACTGGGTCTGACGAGCCCCATCCGAGCTAGTCGCGCTAGCCGACCTGGTATGGTCAACGGGTGAATAATTGGCCTAACATCGCCATGGTCATGTGATAGGCCTGGCAAAACGGAGGCACAACTGTCAGCTTCGATCGCGAACTCTTACGTGACATGACTTTAGGCTAGCTACCTATATATGTTAACATTGAACTTAATTATGGATCAACTTAATATTCCGGGTTTGGAATATTGGAAACAACAACTTAATATTCCGGGATTGGAATATTGGAAACAACTTAATATTCCGTGATGGGAATATTGGAAGCAACAACTTATTATTCCGGGATTGGAATAATGGAACTGATACGTTATCCCGGGTTGGGGATAACGGAGTAACAAACTATAACCGAACAAACGAATTTATGAAAACCTGTGAACTCACTCATCTTTAATGTTGACACTTGTTTCTTTACATGTTTCTCAGGACGCTAGGAGCTCTAGGTGCACGCACATGCATTGAACAAGACAACATTATCGAGTCATATTTATCAATATTGTTTTGGGATTTTTCATTTGTTTTGGCGTTTGTGTTGGCGCCCGCATCACTACTTATTCATGCTTCCGCTCAAACTTAAAACTAATGCTCTGCTAAATATTGGTAATTGATATAAAATCTAAAATGAACGATTTTGGAAAACGTATTATCAAATCATGTAGAGTCGTTCGACGTACTAGTGTTTCAGATTCTGGTTTGTTCACACGCCTCGCGGTAAAACTCCGCAAGTGGAAATTGAGGGTGTGACAGATTGGTATCAGAGCCACTAGCTATAGAGAATCAGGTTTGCATTAGAAGTAGACCTAAACTATAGCTGATATCACGACACTAGACTTAGTTTGGCACCGAATTATTATATCTTGTTATGCAATATGCCACAATCGTGTTTGGTAGATTATACCTTCATAATAAGAAATGAAAACAACTCGTAACTAACTACACGACCTAACAGGCAATGTCATCATCCTCATCGTCATCATCGACCGACAGACTTACGCCACCAAGGGCACCAGGAAAGGCACCAATGGTGGAACCCATACCACCTTATGGCGTGGAGACACGCTCAGCGGCGAGGAAAAGGCTCGCTCTGGGGGAAGAGTCGTCGTTACGCCCAACTATTGCTGTACCGGTTGAACCGGTTAATCCTGTAGAAATAGGAATTGACATGCTTAGAATCCTGGTACATACACAACAAAAACAGTTAGAAAGAATGCAGGAAACCATCGTAGCACAAGGATGGATGATCCGACACCTTACCGGAAAGACCGACTCGCTCGAGGAAGAGCATCGTACGAGTAAGATAGCTCGTAACACCATAGCCAGAGATCTGCGTGCTGAGCAGATAAGAGCTGACTGGCTTGAGGACAGAGTCCTGGAAAATAGTTGGAACATTCAGGAACTGCAAAATCAAGCACTTGCACCAGCACAGGCCCCTCCAGTGCCGGTAGGGGATCAGAAGAGGATCCTGAAGAGGATCCGGAGGAGGACCCAGCTGAAGAAGCTGGAAATGCCGCACAGGATGACGGCAACGACAGTGACTTGGGGAATGGAGACGTAGACGACTGACACGTCTCGTTTATATTTGTTTTCCTTCAGTTTATTTATTTTCCCACTTGTGTTTAAACTTGAGACTTTATAGTGAATTCGTATGTGTGATTTGCACTTTTGTAAGACGTTGAAATTTCAGTTAATCAAGTATTTCTTTTGATTATTTAACATATTGAGTTGACATAACTTACTAATTATTAAAGTACGATGTAGGATAACTATATTGGATATATAGACTGATCGGGGTGTGCTTGTGTTGTGTTTCGAAGATCTAAATGGCGACTGGAAGACGTGGAAACCTTAACTTGACGCCAGAAGAGCTAGCTGCCATGATCCAGGAGCATGTGAACGCAGCTTTAGCGGGTGTTCAGAACCAGCCGGCAGGTAACCATTATTAAATTTTCGCGTGAGAATCTAATAGTGAGGCTAGTAAAATTCCTTGCTGACTTCCTGTCCTCTGTCAGCAGGAGGGGGCTTTAACCCCTACAAGATGTTCGTTGACGCAAAGCCTAGCAAATTCTCGGGGGCGGAAGGACCCATTGGACTGGTCCGCTGGATCGAAAAATCTGAATCTGTTTTTGAAATGTGCAACTGCCTAGAGGCAAACAAGGTCAAATACGCAGCCTCAACACTGGAAGATGGGGCACTGACATGGTGGAATGCCCAAGTTCAAACCCGTGGGCTTATAGCTGCGAACGCAATGGCATGGACTGAGTTCAAGGCCCTGATTAAAGAGGAGTACTGTCCAGAGACAGAGTGCAACAATTGGAGCAAGCTCTATGGAACCACAAGATGGTGGGATCGGAAATTGAAGCTTACACTGCAAAACATCATGACTTAGTATTTCTGTGTCCCGATTTGGCCAACACGGTGGAGAAAAGACTCGAGTTCTATCTCGGGGGCTGGTTCCGGAAATTCAGGGTATGGTGATGTCTAGTAACCCTGTAACTGAACATCAAGCAATCCGATTGGCTCACAAACTCACCGATAAAGCGGTGGAACAGAAGAAACTGCCAGCACGGGGTACCACTGAAGTCGCCCCAGATAAGAAAAGAAAATTTGAAGACTCCACTGTTCGACAGTCTTCGTCATCACATCCGCAGCAAGGGAACCAGAAACGGTTCAATCATTACCACAGCCACCGGGGTCATCAAAATCACCCCGCCAACAACAACAACAACAACAACAACAACAATATCAACAACCCGAATGCAAGCGGCTATGCGGGCCGAAAGCCGCAGTGCAACCGCTGTAATCTCCACCATAACGGCCCTTGTGCCGGAAGTCGCTGCCAAAGATGTGGCAAGATGGGAGGCAAAGGATTGTCGTGGGGAAATCATGTCCCGACAAAATCAGAACCAGCCCCAAGGTCAGCAGCAGGGTATAAACTGGGGATGCTATCAGTGTGGTAGCACTGCTCATTTCAGAAAAGACTGCCCACCGTTGCGCAACAACAACAATAATGGTGGAAACAACCACAACAACCGCAACAATAATAACAACAACAATAATGGGAACGGTGGCACAGGAGGTGCCAAAGGTCGCGCATTTACATTGGGCCGCGGAGAGGCCAGAAACGACACGAACGTGGTCACCGGTAAGTTTCCCCTTAATGAACATTTTGCTACTGTGCTTTTTGATACGGGTGCGGATAGGAGTTTTATATCTGAGTCTTTTAGGAAGAACCTAAATCTCATACTTAAACCATTAGAGACCCCTTATGTGATAGAATTAGCCAATGGTAAATCGGTAGATGTGACCCAAATAGTATCCGGCTGTCAACTCAAACTCGCGGGCCGCATTTTTACCATCGATCTGATGACAACTACCGTGGGTAGTTTTGACGTGGTAGTCGGAATGGACTGGCTATCCGACGTCCGGGCTGAAGTTCTCTGCTTCGAAAAAGTCTATCCGTATTCCACTCTCGAACGACGAAATCCTGACAGTACAAGGCGATAAGGCAAGCGCCGTCACCAACATCATCTCATACATGCAAGCGCAGAAGTATCTTTGGAAAAAGAATTCCTTCGCTTTACTCGCACTAATTACCGAACAGCCTAAGGACGAGAAACGTATAGAAGACATCCCTGTCGTCCGTGATTTTTCTGATGTATTCCCAGAAGAACTACCTAGTCTTCCACCACATCGACAGTTGGAATTTGAAATCGAATTGGCAAGCAACGCAACTCCTATCGCCAAGGCTCCATACCGCCTAGCTCCAGCCGAGCTGCAGGAGCTGTCTACCCAACTTCAAGAGCTGTTGGAAAAAGGATTTATCCGACTAAGCGTTTCGCCATGGGGAGCTCCAGTCCTCTTTGTCAAGAAAAAGGACGGGACTTTCCGCATGTGCATCGACTATAGGGAACTCAACAAGCTTACAGTCAAGAACCGATACCCGTTACCTCGCATCGACGATCTATTCGACCAACTGCAAGGGTCAAGTTACTACTCTAAGATTGATTTACGGTCCGGTTATCATCAGCTACGCGTCAGGGAGGAGGATATCGCTAAGACAGCATTTCGCACTCGGTATGGCCATTACGAGTTTTTGGTCATGCCATTCGGTCTCACTAACGCACCTGCGGTGTTCATGGACCTCATGAACCGCGTGTGTAAACCATACCTCGACAAATTTGTCATTGTGTTCATCGATGACATACTCATCTACTCCAAAAGTGAAGAAGAGCATGCTGAGCATCTACGATTACTGCTAGGATTACTTCAACAGGAAAAGCTATATGCCAAGCTCTCGAAGTGTGATTTCTGGATCCGAGAAGTTCAGTTTCTCGGGCACGTCGTGAATGAAAAGGGTATCCATGTAGACCCTGCCAAGATTGAAGCCATTAAAAACTGGGAAGCACCTAAGACACCGACGGAGATCCGCCAATTCTTAGGATTGGCTGGTTACTACAGACGCTTCATCGAGGGGTTTTCAAAGATTGCACAACCGCTCACTACCCTCACCCGGAAAGGTATCAAGTATACTTGGGGTGACAAGCAAGAAGCAGCATTTCAATTGCTGAAGCAGAAACTTTGCAGTGCACCCATTCTGTCCTTGCCGGAAGGGACAGATGACTTTGTAGTGTATTGTGATGCTTCCATTCAGGGGTTGGGATGCGTACTCATGCAACGCGATAAGGTCATCGCGTATGCGTCACGACAGCTGAAAGTTCACGAGAAAAACTACACGACGCATGACCTGGAATTGGGAGCAGTAGTGTTTGCACTTAAGATTTGGAGACACTACCTCTATGGAACCAAGTGCACAATCTTCACAGACCACAAAAGCCTCCAACACATCTTTGATCAGAAGGAGTTGAACATGCGACAGCGTCGCTGGGTCGAACTCTTAAACGATTATGAGTGTGCCATTCGGTATCACCCGGGTAAAGCTAACGTGGTAGCTGATGCACTCAGTAGGAAGGAACACTTGAAACCTCGTCGCGTACGAGCACTCCAACTCACTATTCATTCAGGGCTACCCGATCAAATACGCGACGCCCAGTTAGAAGCAGTTAAAGGGGAAAACATCAAAGCCGAATCAGTGGGAAAAATGGAACGCGATTGGGAAGTAAAGCCCAATGGAGCCCGGTATTTTATGAATCGCATATGGGTACCTCTCTACGGAAACCTTAGAGAGCTAGTCATGGACGAAGCTCACAAATCTCGATACTCTGTCCATCCGGGTTCGGATAAGATGTATCAAGACCTTAAAGTTGCGTATTGGTGGCCCAACATGAAAGCCGATATAGCCACCTACGTGAGTAAATGTTTGACTTGTGCAAAAGTCAAGGTGGAGTATCAAAAGCCATCGGGGCTACTCCAACAACCTGAGATCCCAGTGTGGAAATGGGATCAGATCTCCATGGATCTCATCACCAAACTCCCGCGAACCTTGGGTGGTTGCGATACCATCTGGGTGATCATGGATCGTTTAACTAAGTCCGCACACTTCCTAGCTATTAAAGAAACAGATAAGATGGAGAAGTTGACTCGCATCTACATTAAGGAAGTAGTTTCTCGGCACGGTGTGCCAACGTCCATCATCTCAGACAGAGATGCTCGCTTCACGTCAAACTTCTGGCGGTCACTCCAGAAAGCGTTGGGAACCCGCCTGGATATGAGCACAGCCTATCACCCTCAGACTGATGGTCAAAGTGAAAGGACCATACAGACCTTGGAAGACATGCTTAGGGCATGCGTGGTGGACTTCGGAAAAAAATGGGAAATTCACCTGCCTCTAGTAGAATTCTCATATAACAACAGCTATCATACGAGTATTTCAGCAGCGTTTGAGGCATTATACGGTCGTAAATGTAGATCACCGGTCTGCTGGGCAGAAGTCGGTGACAGTCAACTCACAAGCCCTGAGTTAATACTTGAGGCTACTGAAAAGATTGTACAAATCAGAAACCGCATGGCGGCGGCACGAGATCGACAGAAAAGCTACGCTGATCAACGACGCAAACCGCTCGAATTTCAAGTAGGCGTCCGCGTCCTACTAAAGGTGTCACCCTGGAAGGGTGTAATCCGCTTTGGAAAACGGGGCAAACTTAACCCACGGTACGTAGGCCCGTTTGTAATCTTGAAACGAATCGGACCCGTAGCATACCAATTAGACCTTCCTGCCGAACTAAGTGGAGTTCACAACGTATTTCACGTGTCAACTCTGAAGAAGTGCCTATCAGATGAAACTCTAGTTATTCCATTGGATGAGATCCAAGTGGATGAACAACTACACTTCGTGGAAAAGCCTATTGAGATCATGGATCGTGAGATCAAGACTCGAAGGCACAGCAAGATTCAAATCGTTAAAGTTCGTTGGGACTCTAAGCGTGGACCGGAGTTCACGTGGGAAAGAGAGGATCAAATGAAAAGCAAATACCCACACCTCTTTGCAACTGAGCAGCAAACTAATGATACCAGTAACTAAATTTTCGGGACGAAAATTCTTTCAACATGGGGATGATGTGACAACCTGGAAATTTCTCATACTTTCGTGTACTATTGTTGACTAAATTCTTGTGCATGACACTTGGAAATCTTTGTGTATGACACTTGGAAACTTCTTGTAACGTTGCGTACCATTATAAACGAACTAACTCTTTGTGCGTGGCACTCAAAACATGTACGCTACATGCTAAACCGCGTTTACTCAATTTTCGGGACGAAAATTCTTTCAAGATGGGGATAATGTGATATCCCGGGTTTTTCGGATAACTTACACGTGACACTTGTCGAATAATATATGTGCTAAGTATTAAACGTGCATGAATTAAATACGTGTTGTGGTTAGGTAATTGTTTTAGTTATACAATATATGTATGTATAATAAATATGCACACGAACCGAACCGCGACACAAACACAAACCGAACTCTTTATGAAACTAGGAAACCTGAAACTCAAGTTTTCGGCCAAAAGAAAACAAGGATCAAACCTAGACCTAAAGTTCTAACTACTCGGCCGAGAACAACCTAAACCGAAAACCATTGCATGCCAAACCTAGAACCATTCGGCCAAAACCCCAAACCAAACCAACTCACCCTAACCATTTGGCCGCGAGATCAAGCCCAAACCCAAACCAAACCAACCCAAGTCCCTCGGCCACGAATGCTTATCTAAAACCGCAACCCTCATCTCCCTCCTTGCCTATATATATCAACTATGCATGCTCCATTCAGAATTCACAAAACCCTAACAAGAAAACTGCAAGTCGGCGGCTTCCTCCTTCTAACGGATCGGGATCAGCTTTTTCTTCATCATCTCAGTCGCAAAACAGCCCTTTACTTGTTCCCTTGATCGCCAGATCAGTTTTGATACACTCCATCACGATCACAAACAGCTTAACCACTCTCTCGGTCGCTAACAGCCGGTTACCTTCAGTCCCGTTCAGTCTCGGTCGTGAGATCAGTTTTTCTTCCTCTCGGTCGCAGCAAGCAGCAGCCCTCGCCATCTTCCCTCATCATATTCACGGTTCGTTTAACTTGTTATTAAAAGATTAGAAGTTATCTCTGATTTCAGGATCATGTTTCGGATATATATGTATGCTTAAATGTTTAAGTTGTCTCGGATTATATGTATGCTTGAATGTTTAAGTTGTTTCGGATTATATGTATGCTTGAATGTTTAGTTGTCTCGGATTATATGTATGCTTGAATGTTTAAGTTGTTTCGGATTATATGTATGCTTGAATGTTTAGTTGTCTCGGATTATATGTATGCTTGAATGGCTAGCTATTTCGGATATATGTGTCTTGATTGTTGCTGTTCTCAGATCGCATGACGGTATAATTTCGGATTGTTAATACAAGATTGAGAGTTGGAATGAGTTTGAAAGCTGAATACATATAGGCTGTGTTTTGTTTATAATAACTAGAAGTAAGAACTAGGGTTTGCATGGATGAAATATTGGTATTAATGTACGATTAGAAATCGGTTTTAGATTGCCTAGATTAATCGCATGAACGGGATTACACAAGTTTATGATAAAGGTATGCTGAATCAGTTGCTGAGTAATAGTTACGCCGACTTCATCAGGCTGTAACTCGGTCGATAGTTTTCGAAAAACGGATTTTCTGATGTCTAGAACGTAGAGATTTGAATAAGGAATCTAATGGCGCTGGATTCATAATTTTCTGAAGTCGTTTGATATTTTTAAAGGCCCAAACAAATTCAGTAGCTAAAGCTGTGAAAATCCTGAAATTTTGCTAGTTGTTTGTCAAGCTAGATTTTAAAATCAGTAGAGAGTTGAGTCATGATTTTTGTACAGCAACTAGGTATAGAAATTTCCGGGCAACTCCAACTGGAATTTTGTTAATCGGACGATCAGTGATTTTTAAATAAATTCTTCCGTGGACTGCAGTCAGAAAGCGGTAAATCTGACTGCAGCTTAGTGAATTAATATTTATGGTTAATTGGTAAAGATTTAGGGCTTGGGAAAATTATATAAATTTCTATGGTATAGATGTCACCTACTGTAAAAATATTGGAATTTTTGGAATGTTAGAACTATTTTATAAAAATCCTAGAAAACAGCTGAATAATGAGTGTTAGGCTGAAATCTGATAATTTGTGATTGTGTGCACCAAATTGTGGCATGAATTGGTTTATGGTTATGATAAGATGTTTTGATTACCATGATCACATGAGGATACTTGCATGCATGTTTGAGTGTTAGAGATGATTGTTTGTGTGTATCAATTTGTGAGTAAGTTACGTGTAGAATTTGTATTGGTGTGTTCACACACTGACGTGGAATTAGTTGGTTTGTTAGGACGCAACTAGCGGTCCCATCTCTTATAACATCTTTGCTACACTAACCGAGCAAATAAAGGTGAGTTCACGGCCCCTAACTTTATCCGGTTTTTAAACAACAGGGGGAGAAACATGTATACACTCTCAAACTCAATCTCTTTACGTTATACGAATTTAACGTCACATAACTATACGGTAACTAAGTTAATGTTAATGTAATGTTATGGTCACTAAGCAGCTTTATCACTTAAGTCCTCGACAATCTCCTCGGATCGTTAGTATTTGGGTTAAATAGCGGGGGAATTATAAGTAGTACTACTGGGTCTGACGAGCCCCATCCGAGCTAGTCGCGCTAGCCGACCTGGTATGGTCAACGGGTGAATAATTGGCCTAACATCGCCATGGTCATGTGATAGGCCTGGCAAAACGGAGGCACAACTGTCAGCTTCGATCGCGAACTCTTACGTGACATGACTTTAGGCTAGCTACCTATATATGTTAACATTGAACTTAATTACGGATCAACTTAATATTCCGGGTTTGGAATATTGGAAACAACAACTTAATATTCCGGGATTGGAATATTGGAAACAACTTAATATTCCGGGATGGGAATATTGGAAGCAACAACTTATTATTCCGGGATTGGAATAATGGAACTGATACGTTATCCCGGGTTGGGGATAACGGAGTAACAAACTATAACCGAACAAACGAATTTATGAAAACCTGTGAACTCACTCATCTTTAATGTTGACACTTGTTTCTTTACATGTTTCTCAGGACGCTAGGAGCTCTAGGTGCACGCACATGCATTGAACAAGACATCATTATCGAGTCATATTTATCAATATTGTTTTGGGATTTTTCATTTGTTTTGGTGTTTGTGTTGGCGCCCGCATCACTACTTATTCATGCTTCCGCTCAAACTTAAAACTAATGCTCTGCTAAATATTGGTAATTGATATAAAATCTAAAATGAACGATTTTGGAAAACGTATTATCAAATCATGTAGAGTCGTTCGACGTACTAGTGTTTCAGATTCTGGTTTGTTCACACGCCTCGCGGTAAAACTCCGCAAGTGGAAATTGAGGGTGTGACACATCACTCCTTGGTATTACATCGCTTTAGTCTTTTCACATGTCTCATAACATATCTTGTTAAAGAACAAACACTCTATATCCTTTTCAGAACAATTAACTAGCCACATCAGGTCTAGTATGCGTATCGCTCTACATAATCCTTCATTCTTCAATACAATCACTACTTCGCCCGTTTCAACATCACATTGGCACCACTAGAAGATTTCATAAAAATCTTGTTCTATTTTCATTAGTGGCATGTTCTTCATTGTGCGTGGACGTTTAACTATCAAAGTCACATCCTTCTCTTTCATTACCGGATCAATCTTGATTCTCTTCTTGGTATATGCGGTTTCCACTGATTGAAACCATGATTTGCTTCATACTTTATCAGCTTCCACAAACGTTGATCATAAAACTTCATTTCATAGTTGACATCTTCGTGTGTACCAACTCTTCCACATCCCACCATGACAAATTTTGGATATCACATAGAAATTTGAAGTATTCCACACCAAACTCCCACTTTATTACATAAACCTTCAACTCTTTGATCCAGCCCCAGCTCAGAGTATCACCAAGTGATTTATCTTGATCTCGTGTAAAGAAAGCGAACGGTCTTCGAAATTTACGTTCTTCGGGAAGCTCTTTAAACCATGACTTCTTTGCCTCAGCTATTTCTTCTTTCGATAACCCTTAAGGAATATTACTTTCATTCAAAGTCTTCTTGACTCTATCCCTCAATAAATATTCAGTAGCTTCAGCAAATAACTCCGGCAAGGGTGGGAAGTCATCCGTATTCTCACCAGAATATTTGACAGTTTTATCGTCAAAATCATCCTCCATAACAACCTTGTTATAACTATCAGCATCAGCTACATACTTGTATACATAGTCGTTAGGCTCAGTAGATGTACTGATGTGATTCAACTCTTCCTCAAAATTGAAGTCGAACAAATTTTGATCAACTCCCAACATTTCAGCAATTTCCTACTTGGTGTAATTGTGAACGAATTCACCTTCTTCAACTCCATGCTCCAAGGAGAAAACTCTGGGCTTTCGAAAATCAGGAATAACTAATATGGGTGCAACTTGGAAGGTTCCTGATTGCTCTTCATCGTTTACTGGATCCTTTTGCTCCCCCTGTCTCTGAGAGTTATCTTCTTGATTCACTGTATCATTCAGAACAACATCATAGTCGAATGATTCATTCATCTGAGCATCCACAACCTTTACAAATGTACCTCCCTGTGTATTATCATCGTCATCACCCTTGTTATCATGGTCTTTCTTATTATCTCCACCAACATCTTCTTCGTCATTCTCTTCAAAATCATCAATTTCTTTTTAAAGATCTTCAAGCTCTTTATCGGCTTACAACTTCTTTCTTTCCAAGTATTTTTCTTTTGCCGAAATCCCAGGAACATCAATAGGTTCACCAACCACTACATAGTTGATTGCTGGTTCAGCTTCAGTTTTAGTCTAAGCTTCAGCTTCTTTTTCAGTTTTTGTTGGTATAACAAATTCAGCTTCTGTTTCAACTACAACTTCTAGTTTAGGCTCAATTGGAACAATAACAGGAACTTCATCAATTTTTTCTTTGCCTTTACAAGCAGTTGTAGCATCTTCTTCAGCTTTGTGCGTTCTTTCAATCGCTCTTTGGTTAGCTTCTTCAATCTCTATTAACTCATATTCAACTTCAAAAGTCTATGACCAACTTTTTAGATAAAACCTTTTGAAACATATCCATCTTTCTATTACTTTGAATTCTTTTAGCTTCATAATCAGCAACTAACCTTCTTAATCGTTCATTCTCTGAAAGAGTGCTTAACAACACAGCTTCTAAGTTCTTTCTGTCGTCTTCAAGAAACTTGATTATGCTTTCTAACTCTGCAATCTTTGTGTCATTGAAGAAATCACCGTCTAATCCTCCTTCAAAATTACTAAATGGAATTTCACCAAAATCATTTGTCGGAAAAGATTGACGTCTTTGTTTAGATTGTGGAGTTCTTTATTGTATAGGCGGTGTTGGTTGTTTAGGTGTTGAAGCTAGTTGTGATGTTGGAATGATATGTTGTGGTGATGTAGGTGGTTGTTGTGGTGGTGATGGTGGAACAACAGATTCAACATTCACAGTTATAGCTTCAGCCTCAGATGTCTTCCTGGTTTTCAGAAACTTTCTACGAGCTTTCTTTGTTGCTTGAGACCCTGTCGTCTTTTTCTGAACATCAGACGCTTTGCTTTTAGTATGTTTAGTTTTATTTACTAGCCTCATAATAGTTTCTTCTTCAGGTTATGAAGACATATATGTCTCATCATCATGACCTAAAGCCTTTCTCTTTCTTTGTTCGGCTTTACCACCTTCAATCACTTCTTTCTCAATCTGCGCCGTTGTTTTCTCAACATACAAATCTCTTTCGTTATCTGATGGTGAAGAGAACACTTCTTCATGTACATTTATGTTCTCAGCAACTAGTTGATTCACAGTCATATTCACTTGAATCTCATCTTTAGATTGTTCATCTATAAGCATCCTTCAAACGGTTGCTCTTTTCTAGCTTAAGTCGACTTCTTTTTAGGAGTTGCACATTCTTTTTCTTATCTTCTTCTTCAACACCAGCTGCTTCTCCTTGGAATAAAACCGTCTAAGTTTTCTTCTTCATCTCTTTCAGAACCGCTTGTATCTTTTCTAAATTTGCCCTTTGGATGTGCAACATAATTCTTATCGTTAACAACTCCAAAAACTAGCTTTGCAACAGGCTCTGAGTCTTGCTTTAGATATAAATTCAGTCTAATCAACGTCTCTTTATCCATAGGATTCAATATCAGCTCATCATCTTCTTCGTTTGCCAAGTTTGGAAATAAATCATCCAACATCATTTGCAAGAACCTCGGATACCGAAGAAATTTCTCTCTTGTTGTGTTCGATGCCATCTGATCAAAGATTACTTTGGTGAAGTTGTATGCCAGATTAAGTGTTAGTGTAGCAACCATGCACATCTGATAATCAAGAATATCATCATAAACTCCCTTTCGATGACTGAATACATGCATAATAGAATCTACGAAAAAACTTATACGGTCTCCCAAGATTAGCTTTCTTGAAGTTTGTAGAATTTATATATCCCTTATATCCCATTCTATAAAAACATCCTTTAACCATTCTACATGGATAGCCTGTGGGATAACCATCTTTATCTTGTAACTCCAACACCTTTCGTATCAACTCTTTTGTGATATTGACTTTAAATTCTTTATCTTCAATCTTTACCACAAAAAGTATTGCTCGTGGTTCAGAAACAAACTCAGCTGAATTGTAGAATCGTTCAATATGAGATCGGTAAACCTTGTGTTGATGAGTTAATGCTTTTGTCACTGATAGAGGTCCTATAAACTCAAGTATATCTTTAAACATAGCTATTTCTGGTACTGGTATCATCTAAAACACAACAGGTGTTATGTGTCAGCGCAAACAGGGATTTCTTTTCATGCGGAAACATAACAACAACATTTAGTATTCCAACACTTAAAAAAATTTGAGGAAAAATACCACATTTTAGTATGAAGTGCAATTGGTGCGGAGTGGTCATTTCCACTTCGTATGAAGTGAGCAGTTATTAAAACATTGCTACCATTACACTTCGTGTGGAGTGGTACTTTAAAATTTTTACCATTTTTCACTGCATGCCAAGTGACATTGTCACTTCGTATAAAGTGCTACTTCGTCCCAAAACGACTGTTATGAACACTTTTTTTTCTAAAAATTGATGATTTTATTAAATTTAAGGTTTCATAATTATCTAAAAGTGCCGATAAACACAAATATATATTCTATTTTAGATATGGTAGGCTAGATTTTCCTAGATCTAAGTTTCTTTGTGCGATTTATAAAAAATCATTCAATTAAGGTTCAATTTAAGTCCAAAGACCTTCACCATTGCTAGAGGTGTGCTAATCAACCTCCCCAATGTTAATTTTGACAGCACTTGGTCTTAGATTTCAAAAAATCACTCAAATCGCATTAAGGTTTTTCAGATCACATAAACAGATAAGTTAACACTTCGTGCAATCTTGATTCCTTATATACTGAGGTTTCCACTTCGTACGACGTGATTCACCTAATGCGAAGTGGTGTAAAACTTTTCAAAACTTCAACGTTTTCAAACATTTTATCAGTTTTAACGACCCACTTAGTTGACCTGGTCCAAGTTAATGACCCTGGTTAACTGATTTTTCTACCAAGTCCAAGTTAATGACCTTTGTTGAACACTTTGTGAACAAACTAGTGTTTTCAGGCAATGTTAAGTTTCAAATTAATGAACTTTTGATCATTTGAAAACATTTTCTCATTTTACATAAGATCCCAACCCGTTGTCCTCTAGATTTCTAAAGCAATCAACATCTTTTGACTTTGAAGATCCGTTTTCCATCCGGTAGTCGAAACTAAAATAGAAATAAAATCTTTTTGATTTTTCCAAATTTTATGCTAAAAGACACTGAAAATCTTTTTGGGTTTTTCTAAAATGAAATGCAATAACTGTGTGCAAACATATTTACAGACATATTTTTGTGAGTTTATGTTAGAAGATCATATAGTTTTTTGAGACAAATCACCAGTACCGTTGATCTTGAAAACTTTATGTTTTAAACAAATTGACTTAAACAAATATACTTGTCCACTTAAACCTCTAGTTAGAGGCTGAAGGTGACAAGTGTAGCGGTGGTTACCGGAGGTGATGACGGAGATGAACGGTAGAAGAGGTGATAATGGTGACGAGAGGTTAAGTCTAAGAAGGTGACTAGAGAAGATGAAGGTGATGTTAGATGGCTATGATGTCGAGATGCAGAAGAGAGTATGATGTTTGAGTGGCCAGAGATAGTGGACGTCGGAGTAACAGATCGAAAAGAATTACAGATTCGGATGTAATTCGGATATGATACGGATTTAATTCGGATATGATTCGAAAAGGATTTCAGATATGAACGATGATTGATAAATGACGTAACTCGGATGATTATGAATTGAATTTCGGATGTAGAAGATAATTCGAATGAAGAAGTTGTTTCTTATATGTTTTGGATAATGTGGTTCGAAATCCTTTTCGGATGAATTTGTATATTAGACAACAGGTGATGAGAATGTTTCAGATGTGAAGATATGAATATTTGGTATTTCAGATAAAAATTTATGTGTTTCAAATGAATTTTTGAATTTCAGATTAAAAGAGAATTTGGCAGATTATGTTTTGAATAAAAGATTTGATGTTTTTTGAAATTTTTGATATATAATATATATATATATATATATATATATATTAAATTTTGAAAAGCTTTTAACACCTTCTAACCGAATCACCAAAGAACAATATGAAGATTTTAAAAACAAAATGAAGAACATGATGAGGAACACGAAACCAAAAATTCTAGAAACAGGTTTGAATAAAACATGTTCTGAACACGAAACCAAAAATTGAATGTTTAATATCAAACAAATCCTAGAAACAGGTTCTGAAGGATCTGATACCAATTGTAGGTCCCGAATAATCCGTATCCAACAACGATATAAAATGATCATCAAGGATGGGCGAAATCCAAACTTAGTGATATTTAAAAAAACCAGAAAATAAGAAGATCGAGATGAGTAGAATAACAAACGAATCAATTCAAACTTGCATAATATTCTAATACTATCGAATAGCAAAATCATCTTATACAAGTTCTTCACCTCTCACTCTCTCTCTAGAATTCTATCAATGGAGGCTCCTTCTCAAAGGCTTAACCCTAGAAATGCTATAACATTAACTTATATACCTAGGGTTTACCCATGCCCCATATGGCTCTCTTTGGGCTTGCCTTGCCCACATGGCCTAAGACATGCCCAAATGACCTATACAAGGTCCAAAACCTAATGTAAACTAACCCAATGAATCCTAGTTCGCAACTATAGTTCATTGCGTATATTTGATGCGTAAGTCTCACACTTCTAGGACCTTACACTTCATCTTGCAGGTGAATATATCTAACTGATATCTTTATCAAAGGTTATGCGAGACCTTGAGAGCTCAGGTTAGTACCATCGTACAAACAAAGAGATGAAGGCTCGACTTAAAAGTAGTGTTCTAATTTGGAATCTTTTGTACTACAATTGTTAGATCTTTCCATACTTTCAATTTAGTGCAGCTTTCAGGTTTAAAAGCAAAAGTATTCTACAAGTTCTAGGCCGTTGTTGACGCAAAATTAGAAGAACTTGTATAATACCCCCAGATATCAATTATCTATAAAGAACTAGTATCCCAGAATTCGGCAATCTCTCAAACGAAATGTTCAGTGTACTAAGACCATATATCCGAGAGATGTTAAACCACTAATTAAGAAGTTTTTCTTTATGTTTATATCTCATAAACAATCTACTGAATGTGCGAAGCCTACTGGCACATCATTATGAGACATGTTTAAACATTTTGACACTACATATCTTTAGCATACTATGTTAGTCCACTGACGTACTATCATTTCCTCTTTTCACACCAAGACTCTTTTTGTCTTTTTCAATTTTTGTACATTTTTCAAATTTTTATATGTTTTTGTATTTTTCACAACATTTCTCCCCCTAAATCAAAAACATATTTTTGGATTTTTGTTTTCAAAGAAAGAAATTCTAAATGCTAAAAACATGACTAAACCAATGAGGATCATGCCAACTCGTCGTCCCCATCGAATTAAACATCCTCTAAAATCCCCCTGATGTCATTTGAAAGTAGCTTTATTAAAAGCCTTGGTGTAAAAATCTGCCATGTCAAAAGATATCTGAAAGTAGCTTTATTAAAGATATGTATAAGGTCTCATCAATCTTCGCTCCTTGTATATCTAGTTTTATTCCATGATTATGTGCTAAGGGAGTAGATAATGGTGACGATCCTCACATGTTGAATTTCTCCAAACATTGTGAACGTACTTTGTCTGATGAATGAAGATACCATTAGGCAACTGATCAACCTGAAATCCCAAGAAGAACTTCATTTCTCCTATTGAACTCCTTTCAAATTTTTTTTTCATGACCTTTTCAAATTCTTTACATAGCTCGTCATTTGTAGAACCAAATATTATGCCACTCACATAGATTTGTGCAATTAGCAAGTATCCCTTCACTTCCCGTATGAAGAGAGTGCTATCAACAGTGCCTCTGATAAAACCGTTCTCTACAAGTGTTGAGAGAATGCCTCATACCAGGCTCTCGGGGCTTGGTGCAGACTATACAATGCCTCATCTAGTAAGTAAACCTATTCTTTATGCATTGGATCGACAAGCGCAGGTGGTTGGCCGACATACACTTCCTCTTTCACCTTACCGTATAGGAAAGTCGACTTAACATCAAGCTAGTATACCTTAAAACCTGTCCATGATGGAAAAGCCAGGAATATTCTGTCACACCCCCGTGTTATCCATTCTAGCCGGGGCGTGAACCAAATGGCATCTTCATCGCACAGCGGAAGCAGACGTGATGGCTAAGGTTTCTAGTAAATGAACGCCCGCCAACTACTCGAATCTCATGGGTTCCACTATTCCAACTGTGCCATACTTGTAATTATAACCTGAGAAAGAACATGCGAAAAATCAACATAAAGTTGGCGAGTTCATAGTTTGTTTGTTCGAAGTTTCAAATGAATCATAAAACATTGAAAGTCTTGCATTTAATAAACCAGTTTGTGGGATCATACTATCCCAAAGCATTTGAAATGTCATATCTTATAACAGTATTGAAATGTTTTCCATGTTGTTTGCAAATCCATGCATATAACTGTTATGTTTATAAACCGGTGATAAAATGTTTTCAATCGTATCTGTAAATAAACCGGTACTGAAATGTTTTCTATTATCTTTGTAAACCAGTATTGAAATCATAGTATGTAGCTTTCCTATGGAATCTAAGGATCAGTCAGTGTGTAGCTAATACACTAGCCTATGTGCCATAAGTAAGTAACCAAACCGAGACTTCTTTGACATCATTGGGAGTTAACTTACCAGGAGTGGAGCGTGTCTCAAACTCGATAGATCTATACCTTTTACACCTTGGTCACTACGTGATTAATGGTTACTATTGTTATCATCCTACTGAAACACATTGATCTGTTATAACCTAATCCCATAGCTACATACCAATTGTTATAAATATGTGTTATTGGGCCTAGCCCATGTTTTCTTGATTTTGGGCCTAGCCCATATTTCTTGTCATTGGGCCTAGCCCATGTTATTTTGTCCTTGGGCCTAGCCCATGTTATTTTGTCTTTGGTCCAAGCCCATGTTTTCAATAATGTTTTGGGGCCTCGCCCCCTAGTTGTGACTATGACAATCCTGTTATTAGTCATAAAACTCATGCATGTTTCGAAAAGCTTTGTATAGCTGTGAAAATCGGTAAGTTTAGTATAAACCTTTCGTAAACCATTTGTGACCAATGAAATCTGTTTGTAGCATGGTTTAGAAATGTATGATTTTCGTTTATCGAAACGTTGTGTTCTTTTGCAAAACTTGCATGTCTTTCCACCACCGAGAACATTTATAAAAATGTAAAACGGTAAAAAGTGGGGGTTATGAACTCACCTGGATATCCAGTGCAAAGCTAGCTTAAATGTTATTTCCATAGTGTTGTCTCCACAACTTGACTCGCTAGCATGCAATCTAGTGTATTCCTAAAACGGAATAACTCATAAGTTTCTAAAATTGACGTAGCTATACTACGTGATACCGAGCTCTACCGAATCGTTACTCAACGATTCTATGAAATTATTATTGACTTAACTCGGTTAACCAACCTATTGTCTTCTTAGAATTGATTTAGTTTTCGAGCGACTTGAAATATATGTTCATATAAAACATAACTATATTTCATGAAATCATAACTACTTCGTAGTTTTTGTAAGACATGTAGTATATATACTTGTTTATATATCCATATAAATAATACATTTCGTATTCGCGCAAGAGTCTGGCGTATCGTGTCGCACTTCGTTAGACGTTTGAATCGAATATAAACAATATACTATTGTTATAATATCATTCGAAAGTATTCGTACGTGTTCGCGTCGTCAAATTAGAAATAAATATAACTATCTTTATTTTATAAAAAGTATTCAACGCCATGGCATTTGAATATATATCGTATTCTTGTAACACGATTTCCGAATTCTGTCATTTGAAATAATACGCGCCTTGTATAAGCGTTTCGAATTAAATATAAACAATATACTTATTCTTATATCGTCGTTCGCATAATTTATCGATGCTTGAACTTTAGTTTCTGAGTTTCGACGTTGAAGTTATATAACTAATTATATTCGCTTTGGAATTGATTGTCGAAACTTGTTGTCTCGTAGTCGCACGCGTTGAAAAGTTATCAGATCGATTTGTAGGCGTCGTTAAGATAATTACATATTTTATAACAATCATTTGAAATCGGACGTTAAACCTTTGAAATATGTCGCGTTTTCGTTTTACGGATTTTACGAAAATCGGGCAGAGTTTCCTCTGTTTTTGGACGATCCCGACAACATTATTTGTGGATTTATTTGTCAAAACACAACCTGCTAACTTATAAACAAACAATATATATATGGTTTTTCGTCGTGATTGAAACGTGGTTTTTGTCGTATACAAATCCGTTTTATATTTAATGCCTATTATAATTCCGATTTATATATTTAATTAACTTTCGCGTCGTAATTAATTTTTATTGAGTCGTGCGTTGACCCGTTGACCGGGTTTGACCAGGTTTGACTTATGTTGATTGGGTTTGACCAGTTGACTTTCGTTGACCGACCGAACCGAGACTGAACCTGAAACAAACACGTATCAAAACTGAATTGAAGGCTAACCAAATAAAGAAAAATACTTGAATCGAACCAACCCGAAACCTGAACCGGGATTCTGAACCGGGTTGAACTGAGTCGACCTGAGTGAACCGAACCCGAACTGCGATTGAACGCACCGATCTATTGACTGGATTGAACCGAGACACGAAGCTGCAACCCGAACCAAATGAGACTCGAACCAAATCTGAGTCAGAGATGAACTTTGGACCCAAAACACTGCCACCACCATCACCGGCGAGCCGGAGAACCGGAGCCGCCGTGGTCGGCCGTCGCCGCCGGCGGCGGTTACCACCGTTCGAATCAAAGCCAATAACACCAAACCCAACAAACCCACCCCGAGAACAACCCATAGACGCTGTTAGCCGATCGAAACCCCACCACCGCCGTCGTCCGCCGGAGACGACGAATGCTGCCGTCGCCGCTGCTTCCTCTCCCGATCTCTCTCTCTCTCTCTTTCACTCTCTCCCACTTCTTTGTCTCTCTCTCTTTCTCTCTCTCCCACTTCTCTGTCTCTCTCTCTCTCCTATTGCTTTGTCTAATTTGTTCGGATGTACGCGTATGCGGTGTGTGTGAGAGACGGAGAAGATAGGTGAGTGTGTGGTGTGTGTGCGTGACCGGAGATGACGACCGGTGGTCGACCGGACTATCACCGGATTTCGCGGATCGGAAGCAGGGAAGGGGAGGGCAGGAGGTGTGCTAGGGTTTCAATTGAGGGAAATGAGGGATTTTTGGGATTAAGATGTTTATATAGGTCTACGGTTTTCTAAACGGGTTGGGCCCAAGGCCCGTTATCGTGAATAAGCCTAAAACACGTATCTGAAGCCTGTTTTTGAAGCTGAGCGTTGTGTTATGTCGTATTGCATTCAAAAACAAGTAAGTTCTATCTTTAGTCGACCGTTTGACGCGACGGTTTGTCGGTTTCGTTAAATTTGCCTAAAATCTCTACGAATGCCATTTATAGTTCGTTTTTCGATCCACGTGTTGCTATTTATCAAAATTTATTGTTTAGACTCAAAAATTTATTAAATTATATCAGGGGTCGGGTTTTGACGTGTAATCCGTTCGTTGCGTTAAAAATAGCGTAATTGCCATGTTTGCCGTTTCTGATCGGTTTTTTTTTCTGGTTTCTTCCGTGAGCGTTAAAATTTGAAAAAGAAGCCTAATATATCATAATATATTAATAGTTAGACGTATCCTTTGCTTCCGTTTTGTTGTCAGTGCGTTCCGATTTTCGCGAAACATCCGCATTGTGTTTTGCGACGTTCAACGATCAACTTTTATCGCATAATTATAACTGTATGACAATTACAAGTATAAAATTCGTATTTTCAGACGTTGTCAATATTCGTACAGCATTCGTTCGCTTAACGTTTAAATTCGAGTTTAGTATCTTCGATTATCGCCATATCGCGTAACGTGAAGCAAGTAGACATTCCTAGGCTTTCTAGAGGCCTGATCGAGTTAATTTACGTCTAATTACGCTAATTATAACGGTATTACTGTATGATATGCGCTTAATTACAACCGGAAAATGCCAGTTTTCACATATTCTAGTCGTGCAACAGGAGCATAAATCTCTGTGTAATTATTCCCTCTTGTTGATGAAAACCTTGGACAACCAGTCAGGCTTTATTGCGTACAATGACTCCTTTAACGTCTCTTTTACATTTGAAGACCCCCCTAGTACTGATTGACTTGTGATTATTAGGTAGGTCGACAAGCTTCGAGACTCCAAGTTTCTCAAATTGTTGCAGCTCTTCCTGCATTGCGTTTACCCAACTTTCTTTGGTTAGCGCTTCTTTGTACGCTTTAGGCTCAACCTGTAAAATAAAACAACTATATAAGCATTTTTCTTGAATAAGTGCTATTATAGTATAAGAACAACTTAGATCCTTGTTGATCTAATTTCTCGTGTTTCTCAAGCCTGCAACTCTCAATTATGTTCTCCGAAGATTGATAAGACAACATCCTCGGCATAGCCTCATTAGCGACACTCACTTTATTCTCCAGATTCGTAATATTTTGTTCAGCACCCTGAGTACTCATTGAAGCTTCATTTTGATTGCTAGGACCCACAGATTGATTAAGTAAACTTATAATTTGTTTTGAGCCTTCATCGGAACTAGACCTCCGTTATTACATGTTAGCTCGCTATTAGAATCAGAATCGTCTGATTGACCAAAAGTGGGTGTTGTGTTGTTTATATCTGGTTCGACTACGGGTTGTTGTTAAGTGTTGCTCGAACCTACTTCAAAATCATTTGTGGCAACTTATGATTGTGAAATCACTATTGGTCTAGGAATTTGCTCTTGAGAAGATGATTGTTGTTGCCGATATAACAATACAAGCTCCTCTTTAGTAGGTTCTTCTAGCAGTTCAAAAGAATTCCACAAACTCTCATAGTTAAACAACCATGAATCACCAGGCTTCTATGTAGGTGATGTGTATCTCTGGCAGTCAACATGTTGAGCTTGAATAACCCGCTTTATGCTACATAAAAATACTATTCTCAAAGGACTAACATATCCCGCAAAAAACCCGTCTAGAGACTTAGCTCTGAATTCACCATTCGGGTCAATGACTGTGCACGAAGATCCAAACGGTTCTAAAAACTCCAAATTTGGTATTCGCTGATTAAGCAACTCAAAGCGTGTCTTCTTACGAGCCTTGACTATTAATACTTGATTAAGCGTGTAACAAGTAGAGGCCACCGTTTCGCTCCAAAAAACTGACAGGTTATTTAGAATCTGCGAGCATTGTGAGTGTTGTTTTAATAAGAGTTCCATTCTTTCGTTCAGCGACTCCATTCTGTTAAGGAGTATAGGGCGCGCCGAATTCATAAAGTATTCCTTTGTTGTTGCGAAACTCTTCCATCTTTTGTTTTTCAACACAGTACCATTGTCGCTAAGAATCCTTCATTGGTAGATGATATAAATTCTCTAACTTTCTGAAAAGAATCATCAGATTTTCAAGCGTCTCATCTTTGCTTTCTAGAAATAGAAGCCATGAAAATCATGAGTAGTCGTTAGTCACAACAAGGCAATATAGATCACCAGATATACTTTTGACATTAACTAGCCCAAATAGATCCATATGTAACCTCTCAAGTGGCAGCTTGATAGAGTCCAAGAGTTTTCTTGGGTGAGATTTCTTGTGCTGCTTGCCCTTTTTACAACTGGTACAATCATCATTCAAGTGGAAACTCTTAAGATTCACACCCTCCACCCGATTGTTGTGCACCAGATAATTCTATCTTCTGTAAATGTATATATCCCATCTTTCAATGCCATAAAAGGATTCCTTTTCGGTAGCCTTTGATACAAAAATGTAAGTCCCGAAAATCCGGATCTAACAACGATATCACACAATCACCAATGATGGCGGAATCCAAACTTGGTGATATTCAAGAAAAACCAAAAAGATGAAAGAACAATACGAATCAACTTTAATACCTTGCACACGATTCTATTACTTGAACAAGCAAAACCGTCTGGTACAAGATGGAGGCTCTCTAGAGAAATCCCAAAAGTCTAACCATAGAATTGACATAAGCTTAGCTTATATACCTAGGGTAAGGGCATGCCCTTCAAGGCTTTCCTATGAGCTTGCCTGGCCCACATGGCCTATGGCATGCCCAAATGACCTATAAAGATCCAAACCTAATACAAACTATCCCGGTTAATCCCAATTAACTACCATAGACCATTGCGTATATTTGATGCGTCAGTCTCACAATTCTAGGACCTAACAATCTCCCCGTAGACTGATGTATTAAATTGTCTTCATAGCATAAATTTAGCAATGTCTTTAATAGAGTCTATGGTTGTCGTATACTGTAAGTGTTATGGAAGTCAGTCTCACACTTTTAGGACCTCACACTTCAATGAACTCTCAGCACTGGGTCTCTTTCTTCTACTCTCATGGTTAGCTTCATATCAGGATCTTGATTAGCTTTGCTTGAAACATCTTTGTCAAAAAGAATGTGAGAGGAGGAATATCAGCAGCTCTTTTCTTCTTCAATCTTTCTCTTTCAAGCAAGCAGGTTCACAGGTAATTCTTCAAATGTACTATCATTGTCACGATGACTGGTATCTAGTTCTTCTGACTCAGGTACACTTTGCTGTTGTCATGCTTCATGCTTTGTCGGCAACTAACAACGTCTCAATTTCAGCAACCCATGTTTTCTTGAAATAAATCAAGATCTACACAATTCTCAGAAATTTATAAGCAAACATTCTTATGCAACAGGTAGAGTACCGACACTTGGTACATCCAAGTACTTGATTCGGATCAAAATTCAAATTTCTTTCATCTTTTGATGATTAGTCAAATCTTCAAGAACGGTTAATAATTTTTCATAAAGCAAAGAAAGCACTATATATATATATGTATATATATATATTTAGAATATAAGAATATAAATAGAAACACAAATAAACGAAGAAACTAACTCAATAGTTACAACTATACAACTGCAATGGGATCAAAATCGTTTTCAGGCTGACCAAGGAATACTTTTCAGTGTGAACTTATTCAGACTAGTCTAAGTGATTGCCAATATGTTTGTCCACTTAAACTTTAATGCTCAACTTTCATTTTTCAAATTCATGATATGCTTAAGGTAGAATTATACTATAATACATGTGCGTCCCATACCATGACATACCCCCGCGGTCAAGGTAAGCACAACGATTCATGGTAGCAGGTGAGTATACGGAGATCATCCTTTATCTTTTACAACGTCAGACTATTGGTGAACAGGTCAGTACATTCGTACAGCAGAGTGACCAATAATATCTGACGATGGTTATGAAAATACCTTATATGGTATGTTTGACTTTTCAAGCACATGGAATTTTCTCGTGATGAGATTTCCTTTCTTTTAAGGTTTTGGCCCCTCTATTTTGGCTCTTTTAAAGATATCTTGATTGTGCCTAGGTCTGCAATATCTAGATGCAACAGAAGGGCAAGCCCTGATATCCCGATGACTCATCAGCATAAACACCCGAAACTTCAGATGTTGGCTATCTATCAACACAGGATTTAAGACCATGAAATCATGCGCCGATGGTATGTTACCCATAAGATACATAGTTCGTTATGTTTATATCACTTAGTATCTTTTAACCACATAGCGTTAAGCCTATCGACATATCACATTAGATCCTAGTCTTTTCAGCTACGACACCTTACATGTGTCATTCACGCCCTTTATCACGAATATTCATTTCATTTCCCTTTTGATGCAAAAAGACTTTTTGAATTTTTCTGTTTTCAAATGTTTTTGTATTTTTCTTTTTTTCAAATGTATTTGTATTTTTATGATTTTCTCCCCTCAAAGAATGCATATATACAAATATCTCCCTCTTCCCCCCTAAATTTGTGCATCACACTTTATGCACAAATTTACCTAATAAAGAAAACGTATGTACAAAGTTTTAAACGAAAGAAAAGGAAAATATTTTTGTTGTTTTTGCTTAACCGTTCCGTCATTAGATTAAAGGCTAATCAATTTCAAAATTAAAACATGAAATTTAAATTTGAACCTTTTCGCTGATCTTTTCTTACCTCATCTCCTCCAAAGGAAACATCGCACTCGAAAATTTTTTTTTTTTTGAACTTTTGCAACAGTGAGATGTTATCCGATATATCCCTGGAACAACCGCTATCAACATTCCAGAGATTGTCAACAACTCCTCCTTGGCTGTTCACGAAAAATAAGAGGATTAGTAAGATAGTGGGACCTAGGCCAACGTGGTCTTGGGTTTCCCTGAAGCATCAAAATAAGACACTTCTTTCAGACACAAGTCCCCTTTTGTTTTGAGGATTGGTGATGTTGCTATCGCTTTGGATTTGGGTTTCCAAATCTGTTTCATTTTAACAAATGCGGTTGTTGTTTTAGAAACAAATTATTGTTTCTGAACAGCCTTGCCTTTGTTTTTGGCAACATTCCAATCCCCATCAGATGGTTTAACCTTGGAATTCCCATTCTTCATTTCCATAGGTGATGATACCTTCATCGGCTTGGAATGATTGGTATCCTTTAGTGTAACCTTCTGATTTTGAGCATAGTAGGGTACATGGGGACTATGTGTGCAGATCCGAGCTATGGGACTAGGAATGCTGCAATTGAAGCACATTTGTCTCTTAACATATAAAGCATTCTGATCAACTTGATTTGCTCTTGTAGGCCCTGAAGGATGAGCTGACCCTTCTGTGCTTGATTTCCTTGCACATTTCTTGCAGACGAAGATGAATTTCGATGTCTATACTTGTCGGTTGCAAGGGCCTTCTTCTGTTGTGGAGATTTCTTTTGATTCTTCTTGTTTTGTTTAGACTACAAGTCTTGTTCAGAAATCTCCCCAACCTTCCAAAAGCTTTGCTAGCACGGTCAAAAGCATATTTTTCACATGTACCATTAATGACCGGCTTAACAAAAGTATTTTTAATATCACTAGCCTTTTAAGGGCTATTGCTGCCCATTGAGGATCTTGTAGAGCGTGACTGTCCTTGACATTTGGACTTCTGCTTTCTTCGTCTCTGACTTGCTCGTTTCTGCTCCTTTAGCTTGCTCTGAACCTTTTCATCACAAGCAGATTGTTCAGTTTGCGCACTTGGAGCCTTGTTCACATCAGCTCTCTCTTCATCAGTTTTAATAAAATCGGAGAGTCCTGTTTTATCAGATGAAAGACCAGACACTCCTGCTGAATCATTAGAAGAGTCAACAACACCAGATGGTTCCCGTATGTCTTATGTATAATAACTGGGTTTGTCGTACACCATATGTTGTGCACTCTCAATATCTTCGTCGATTTCAGGCATAGTGGTGTAGTTGTGATGATACGGTGGGGCAACCTGATTGAATCCCAAACCCATCCCCTTATTCTCCTTATATGCCAGCTGCACATTGCACACATCTTGAACGAGCTTGCTGGATGTATCAAACTTCTTTATATTAACTTCATTTTGTTGATATTTTCCAGCAAGAAGTCCAAACTCAACTTTTACCAAATCGCATTCCATGGTTTTTGACAGTAATCTGGTCTTGTAATCATGGACCCAACATTTCTGTTGATTTACGTCCAGATGGAGCTGAGCTATGTCTTTCTTTTGTGCTTCAACCTTTTCTTTGAGTAACTTGTTACTTTCTCGAAGGCCGATGCACTGAGCTATTGCATTGTTGTAATCATTAGCCATTTTGGAATTAAGTGCCCTGAGTTGTGCAACCCTATTCCTGCAAGGTTAAGTGCATAAAAGGTTGTTGACTGTGTCAATGAGTGATCTTGGTTTGTCAGCGTAAGTTTGGGCTTGAGGTAGAGTTTGGGGTGCTTGGCTGCTGATTGCTGCTTGCTGGGCTTGAGGTTTATGTTCGGACACTTCTTCAGGATGAGATTCTATTGATTTTGCGTATAGATCTTGGAGATCTTGGTTTGATTGTAAATGATCCCACAACCAAAATACAAATGGGTCTTTGTCATCACCCAAAAAACTATTTATCTCATTTCTTACTTCCTCTTTTCGCCTCCCACGTTCAAGCAAACACATCACTATAGTCAGCAACCGGATCAATATTGTAGTTTCCAATAAAACCATTCAGCTTTCCTTCACTTGATCCTGCAAGTTCGGGTTTTGATTTTGTGTCTGGGATGAAGTACTGTTAACGGATCCTTTGATCAGTGGGCTAAAGACAATATTTAGATTGGCTTCAGTTTTGAATTACATACTGGGATGAAAACTATATTCGAGAGCTGAGCTTGGGCTGTAAACATCTTTGAATAATAGAAACAGTACCGCTAAAAACGATAAAAAAATGTCCGAAAACTGTTTTTACCAAAATGTATTGTTAGACTCGTCTGACGATACGAATCCAATGATATATAATGTCAAAGACCTATTTCGGAATTTTCGTGCCTTTTTTTGTCCAAAAAATCACCCGAGTCTAACCATGCAACCGGTTTGTCAAGATTGTCTATGGATCAAATTCTACGTACGAAAACGTTTAACTCTGGTTACGTCAGCTGGTTAACTTTCCACCTTTGTGGGTACAATTCGGAACAGTACCGAATTCGAAACAGTAACTCGGATTAACAATACGAGATGGAATCTCGTAACAATGATCCAAGATGCTAATCCAAGATGGTGATTTGGAACAGTGATCCGAGATGGTATCCGAGATGCACTGTTTCAATCCGAGATGCTTTTCCTTGTTTATCCGAGATGCTTTACAAATTGGAGATGCAATCCGAGATGAACACCTATGATCTGAGATGCTATCCGAGATGCACTGTTCTGATCCGAGATGCAACTATTCTGATCCGAAATACAACTCTGATGATCCGATATGCAAGCTTTCTGATCCGAGATGTTTCTCTAATGATCCGAGATGTTTCTCTAACGATCCGAGATAGATTCGAGATGCATGTTCATCAATCCGAGATGGTCCGAGATGGTTCGAGATGTTCAACCGAAACCCAAAACAGAAGCAAATACGAACTGAAATACGTGTGATATCAGATATGAGCCTGGAAATAGGTTCAAACAAGCTTTGATACCAATTGTAAGACCCGAAAATCCGGATCTAACAACGATATCACACAATCACCAAGGATGGGTGAATTCCAAATTGGTGATTTCAAGAAAACCGAAAAGATGAAAGAACAGTACGAATCAACTTTAACACCTTGCAATGATTCTATTACTTGAACAAGCAAAATCGTCTGGTACAAGATGGAGGCTCTCTAGAGAAATCCCAAAAGTCTAACCATAGAAATGACATAAGCTTAGCTTATATACCTAGGGTAAGGGCATGCCTTTGTAATAGGAGCTCATGAGGCACGTCAGGATCATAATGTGATCACTGGTACGTTCACTGTCAATAATCATTTTGCATCTATTTTATTTGATACTAGCACAGATTTTAGTTTCATATTTTTAGAGTTTAAAGATATACTTGAGCTAAATTCAAATAAATTAGATATTCCATTCACTATCGAACTAGCGAATGGAAAGATAATTGAATCTAATGAAATTATTAAAGGATGTTCTTTAGAGTTAAGAGGACAAAAATTCAACATCGATTTATTACCCATCCAGTTAGGTAGTTTTGATGTTGTAATCGGTATGGATTGGTTATCCAATAACCAAGCTGAAGTCGTGTGTTGCAACAAAATTATTTGTATTCCTCTTCCTAATACTGAAACACTTCTTATACATGGCGAGAAGAGCGAAACGCCATTACGAATTATTTCTTGTATGAAAGCTCAAAAGTGCTTCCGAAAAGGATGTATAGCATTCTTAGCACACGTTGTTGACAAGAAATCCAAGGAGCCAAAACTTGAGGAGATCCCTGTTGTTAAGGAATTTCCTAAAGTCTTCCCAGAGTACTTACTAGGAATACCACCATAACGGCAAGTAGAATTCCGCATAGACTTGATTCCAGGAGCTGCACCAGTAGTGAAATCTCCTTATCGATTAGCTCCATTGGAAATGCAAGAGTTGTCCGCAAAACTTCAAGAGTTGTTGGACAAAGGTTTTATTAGACCAGTTTCTCACATTGGGGAGCTCCAGTTCTATTCGTAAAGAAGAAAGATGGAAGCTTTAGAATGTGCATAGATTATCGAGAATTGAACAAACTCACGATCAAGAATCGGTATCCGTTACCGAGGATCGATGATCTGTTCGATTAACTTCAAGGATCAAGTTTTTACTCGAAGATTGACTTAAGGTCAGGATACCATCAGCTTAGAGTGTAGGAGAAAAGTATTCCAAAGACAGCATTCCGAACCCGTTATGGTCACTACGAGTTCCTTGTTATGCCATTTGGTCTAACAAATGCACCGGCGGTGTTCATGGACTTAATGAACCGTGTGTGCAAGCCTTACCTTGACAAATTCGTGATAGTATTTATTGATGACATATTGATATATTCACGAAATAAGAAGGACCACAAACATCATCTTAGGACCATTCTTGATTTATTAAAGAAGGAGAAACTGTATACAAAATTCTCTAAGTGCGAATTTTAGCTTCGTCAAGTCCAACTTCTCAGACATGTAGTCAACGAGAAAGGCATACATTTCGATCCATCAAAAATAGAAGCCATTAAGAATTGGAATGCACCTAAGACACCCACCGAAGTATGCCAATTTTTAGGATTGGCCGGTTATTATCAGAGATTCATTGAAAACTTTTCAAAGATGCTCAACCACTAACCTCCCTAACTAAGAAAGATAAGAAGTTTGATTGCGGAGAGAAACAAGAAGCAGCTTTCCAACTCCTAAAAGATAAACTTTGTGATACACCGATTTAATACTTCCGGACGGCATAGATGACTTTGTAGTTTATCGTGACGCTTCACATCAAGGTTTAGTATGCGTATTAATGCAACAAGAGAAGGTTATTGCATACGCATCACGCCAATTAAAAGTTCACGAAAAGAACTATACCACACATGACCTAGAGCTAGGTGTAGTGGTATTTGCGTTAAAAATTTGGCGTCGTTATTTTATGGCACCAAGTGCACAATCTTTACCAATCACAAAAGTCTTCAACATATATTTAATTAGAAAGAGTTAAATATGCGTCAAAGACGTTGGTTTGAACTGTTGAATGATTATGATTGTGAAATTAAATATCATCTGGGCAAGGCGAACGTTGTCGCAGATGCCCTAACTTGAAAGGCATGAGTAAAGCCCCTTCGTGTGCGATCATTAAGACTCACCATTCACAATAATCTTACCTCTTGAATTCACGACGCTCAATAGGAAGCTCTGAAGAGCGAAAATTTTATAGCAGAGATGCTTAGAGGTATGGAAAAACATTTAAAACCAAATGAGGATGAAACTTTGTACTTTGCAAACAAAATTTGGATTCCTCTTTTTGGTAATCTGCGAAACCTAATTCTAGATGAAGCCCATAAGTCCAAATATTCGATACATCCCGGAGCGGATAAAATGTATCACGATCTTAAGGAATTCTATTGGTGGCCTAATCTCAAAAGAGATATTATGTGCAAAAATTAAGGCCGAATACCAAAAACCTTAAGGATTGTTACAACAAATTGAAATTTCCACTTGGAAATGGGAACATATTTATATGGATTTCATAACAAAATTACCCAGAACCTCTCGCGGTCACGACATGATTTGGGTTATTGTCGACCGACTAACCAAATCAGCTCACTTCTTGCCGGTACGTGAGAAAGATAAAATCGAGAAGTTAGCCGAACTTTATCTTAATGAAATTGTGGCAAGACATGGAGTGCCTATTTATATAATCTGTGATCGAGATGGTCGTTTCATATCATGAATTTGGCAATCATTTCGAAAGGCTTTTGGATCTCGCTTAGATCTAAATACGACCTTTCATCCTCAAACACATGGCCAAAGTGAACGCACCATTCAAACCTTAGAAGATATTCTTCGTGCTTGTGTAATTGACTTAGGCGGAAATTGAGATACTCACTTGCCTGTAGTGGATTCTCATATAACAATAGTTATCACACGAGTACAAGCCGCTCCATTTGAAGTATTATACGGACGTAAATGTCGATCTCCGCTATGTTGGGCGGAAATAGGCGATAAACAAATGATAGGTCCAGTATTAATCCAAGAAACTATGGATAAAATATTTTAAATCCGAGACTATATTAAAGCATCTCAGGATAGATAGAAAAGTTATGCGGAGAAAAGCAAAAACCATTATCCTTTGAGATTGGAGACAAAGTGCTATTAAAGGTCTCGCCTTGGATAGGCGTAGTTAGATTCATGAAACAAGGAAAACTTAGCCCGAGGTACATAGGACCATATGAAATCTTGGAGAAAATTGGAATAGTCGCATATAAGTTGAAATTGCCTGAAACACTTAGTAACATTCACGACACTTTTATGTGTCAAACCTTAGAAAATGTCTTTCAAACGAGTCACTTATCATTCTATAGACGAAATTCATATAGACGACAAACTCCATTTCATCAAAGAACCTGTCGAAGTTATAGATTCGAATGTTCAGAAAATAAGGAGGAGTCGAATCAAACTGGTCAAAGTCCATTGGAACTCAAAGCGTGGACCTGAGTTCACTTGGGAACGGGAGACGAAATCAAAAGAAAATACCCCCACCTGTTCGACAAATCCTACGCAAAGGATGACACGACTTAAATTTCGGGATGAGATTTTCTTGAACAAGGGGGAATGTGACAATTGGCGAAATTCCGGTAGTTCTGTACAACTTGAACAACTATTACATTTCTATTTACTACACAACATGACTTAAATTATAATTTTAAGTCTTTGAAGTCTAGGAATTTAACCAAATAATAGCTTGGTATGATAATGTATACGTCACAATTACGAACATATAAAACTAAATCGTAGACAAATGACAAAGACTCAAACACGAAATAAGTATCAGTATTTGTTACGGTACAGTCTGATATTACGGAATAAAGACATAGATATGTCTACACTGTTATACCATAAAATTGTATTTAAAACACCAAATTGTCCAAGTCTGCAGCAAAATACAGCATTTTGCAGCAAAATGCAGCATTCCGCAGCACAAAGCAGCAAATGTCCGAACAACCAAAAATATAAATTTTTAGCTAAAGAATAATAACGGGTGTTAGAAATAGTATAAAATCCATATACAAATCTTAATATTTAAAGCTATACGGTTTGTTCAGTAAAAACCTGACAACAAAGCCGGTAAAGGAACTGAACTCAAAATGACAAATTTATTAGTCTGAAGAGCTAGATTAATTAACTGGATAATAAAATCTGTACTAGAATTATTATGAAAATAAAATTTTATAAGTAACACAATATATCAGTATTTTACCCAGTACAAGACCCGAACCAACTTTTTTCAACCGAACAACGAACCAATAAGACTAGTGAGTTATTTTGGCATATTATAACATGAAATTAAAGTGTTGGGGCATTAGTTTTTATAAAAAAATCTTATATATAAAAATTGTTAAGGTTTATAAAAGTTATATATTATTTATAAAAAAATATAACACACCACCCCCCCCCCCCACACCTCACGGCTATAATGGGGCTTTCCCCATGCCACTAATCCTTTGATTATGTGTTGGCAAGACTATGAGCATGGTTAGTGTGTATGTGGTGTAAGACTTAAATCAACACAAACCAAATTCATTTCCATTCATTTTATTTCTCAAACACTAAAACAACAACACCTCTCCTTCCTTTTTCCCCTTGCAATCGGCCAAGCACCATCATCATCACCTTTCAATTTAAAAAAAAAAACAAACACAAGAACCTCAAGTTTGCATGAAGTTCTAAGGAGCTTGCAAAGATTAGGAGGTTCACTTTGAAGCTTGAAACTCTTGATCAACACATTTTCTTCATCTTTTAGATCGTCCCTAGCCTTGTGCTAGTAGTAAGATCCTTAACTTCATCTTTTACTTTATATTTTATAAAAACTACACAAGATCATCATACAAGATATTTAAATACCCACTTGAAAAACACTAATAAAACTATAATCACTGACATAATTATGTGATTTTCTTGATGATTATGGATGATCTTGAATTTGTCATAAACTACTTGCAATTTATGATAAAAGAGGATCTAAACACATGCACGTTTAGATTAGCAAAATTCATTAACAAAAATAGTGATGAACATGATTTCATAATTAAAGATGATCATACAAGTTATAGATTACTAAATAAAAGTTATGATTTAGAAATTTTGTTTTAAAGTGATAATAAAGTTTCTATTTTAAGAAAGTTTAAAACTATAACAAGTTCATGACATTTTTGTTAATACATTTGTATAACATATGTGATTTGATGATGATTTGAGTTAGAATAATTATTTAAACATGTTTATATAAACATGGGAAAACTTGTGTTTTAAAAGAAACTATGGCAATATTTTTATAAAAAATAATCTTTATTAAGATGTGATTTAACTAAAGATTTTGAGATTAAAAGTAATTAGAAACTTTATTCTTGTTTAAATAAAAGATTGGATGAAAAAGTTAAGAATATGATTACTTGTGTTTTCTTAAAACTAAAAAGGAGATAAATATATATTTTTTTGATAAAATATATTTCTTTTGAAATCATCTAATATGTGTACATATATTTTTGTATAAAAATTATATATTTTGATCATGTTGAATCAAATACAAAAATATATAAATGTTCAACTTTTGACAAAATAATATATATCGGACAATTTGGACAACTTGGACAATTCGGACAAAATAAAGTATATGGTAGAAACGAAACAAACGACAAAGACGAAACGAATAAAATAGTCGATGCGAACATAACGTTCAAAATGAACAAATCAACCGTTACATGTTATATTTGCTAGGATTTATAAAAATTTAACTTATAACTAACATTTTTTACAAATAATTTTTTATAAGTTATAACAATTACTAGTAAATATTTTAAAAACTTGGATAAGCCCAACTAAACCATTATTAGACTAAGCCCATTTTTATAAAAATTATATTTGGCTAAACTTATTTTTATAAAATATATAAACTAGCTCATTTATATAAATTAGTTGGGGTAAGGCCCACTTTTATAAAATTAACTTTTGGCTAAGCCCACTTGTATAAGATTTACAAGTGCTAGGCCCACTTGTATAAAGATTAACTATTGGGCCAAGCCCACTTTTATAAAAATTAAATTGGGCTAATCCATTTCTATAAGCTATTTTGGGCTAGACCAAATCTTTCATTTTAACTTCGGCTAGGCCCACATTACAAACCAATTGGGCTTGAACCACTTTAAATAAATTAGGTTGGGCTAGGCCCATATAAAAAACTTTTAGATTGAATTCTTATAATCAAATTATGGGCTAGGCCTATTTACATGTAATCAATCTATATATATATATATATATGTTTATCAACAAAGAAAACTAACAATTACAAGTATGAAATTCAAGATAAAATACTTGTACGAAAAACAAAAGAAAGCCTAAGTGTCTAATGAGAATAGAACACTTTCGAGAAACGAACAAAGTCTCAGGAATCGAATAGAGATTTGGATGGAACGCAAATCAGTGAGTTCATATTTCCCCTTTTATTTTAACGTTTTTATGGTTTTCAAACATGCGAGTATGTATACATGCTACACTTAGTATAGCTGGGAAATGAAAATATTTAGATCACATGTGAATAAGGCTCAAGCATTGGGACCATTAACGAATAACAAGTACCGAGGAACAAGGGGATAGATCTATTGGGTTTGGGCGAGCCCCGCTCTATTACGGTAATAATAACAGATCGTATTAGAATGCTTTTCTGTCTAAAACAAGTGTTTCAGACACAATAAATTGTCAAGGGTTGGTTGCCACCTTATTCGGCACACGGATTAGTGTTCTTGCGAGACACTAATGATCTTACAAGTTTCATTATGCTATATTAAACGAATTTATTATTTCAAGTGTTTTGAAGATTCGTTTGATATAAAAATTTATAACATGAATTCACCAGCTTTTGTTGACGTCGTTTTCAAAACCAACATGCATTATAGGAAACTAGAGGATGACCTTTGGGGAAAACATGTTCGTATGTTGTGAAGTCAAGAACTTATATTTCATCCAGACTTTTGTTGTATGTTTTATAAACTTATATTTGAATTTTAAGTAATGTTGTTAAACTTGTGGTATGTTTTAAAAACAAAAGTTTGCATGTAAATTTTGAGTTAAATAAAAAGTATGGATAAATATTTTATAACGTATTACAATTGTCGTTTAATTGGTTGAATGCAACGATTGCCGCTCTAGCCACACCTTGCGCACGCTTCCGCTACATCGAAAATCGGTGTGTGACAATTGGCATGCTAAACATGGATTAAAAGCAAAATCTTGTTTTCCATGAATAAAAAGCAATAAATTGTTTTCAGAAAATAAAAAATCCATCCTTAAAAATAGCTTTAAAATTGAAAAATTTCTCAACAAATCCTTTAAGTCTGTTCTAGACCACTGTTTCTAAAACCTTTGTTTGGCTAAAAACACATCCACTGTTAAAAAAGGTATCCTCTGTTCTCATTCACCATTGTTCATAACCTATGATGGGCATAACCACTACTTATCCTAACCTCTGATGTCTATCCTCTGATAGACTAGAATCAACTACTGTTCATATACACTATTCCCAATCTTTGTTGCCTTCCAACAGAGGTTACCTAACAACTGTCATCCATTATCACAAAAGAGGTTACCACGTGGACATATGTTATCCATCAGATATTTTTAACAGATGCCACATTAGCATTCACTTTTTCCCTTTATATATATCCAAATAGAGTTTTTACTGCGGTTACTACCACCATCTCTGATTATGGCTCTGCGCATCAAACTCCCTCATAACTACCTCCCTACTTTTGAGAAAACTGACAAAAACAAATCTTTTCACTCAATAATTGATGTTTTGACATCATTAAAATACAAAACCATACTCACTTTCCAATCAATGTGGGTACTCTCTGACAATTCTTGGCTAATGTTGAAGTTCAAATTGAAAATAAAAAGCCCTATGCTATCACGTCAAAGGTCGGAGAAACCCTTGTTCAAATATCCCCATCTTCCATATCCACAACATTTGCATTGAATGACCAAGAAGGTAATAATTCTTTTGAAAAACAGCCTCTTCACACAGAGTTCATAGAAAGAGGGTATGAGGGTCAGTGACAGGAGTTACCATTTTAAAACCTCAATTTCCTCCTGAAATGAGTTATTTTTTCCATACCCTAGTGATATGTCTCTCACTTAAGACCACCTCATTTAATGAGATTCCACAAAAGTTTCAATACTTAAGATATACAATTTTGACAAAATTTGATTATAATCTATCCCAGGCATTGTTCTTGGACTTGGTTGCAAATGTGAATGGCTATAAAAGGAAACAAAAATAAAGCTTTTCTAATGTATCCCAGACTTTTAACCTATTATAACAAGGAAATGTTTTTAAAATGGAAAGTCTTACAAATGAAACTTTTACCAGAATGGAAGACAAAGTGTCAAAAGTTTAAAATGAAAAGTCTCACAAATGAAACTTATTTGTCCTTTGAACTGAAGTTCAAAGTCTAAGGCAATCATATCATCTACATCCCTTTCAAATTCAAGAATCAGCATGTCTTGTAGGTCAGATGCATCCAGACCATATGCATCCTCCATTTTTATCTTTTGAACTCTACTATCTAACCTGAGAAGTGTCAATTCATAGATGTCTATGGATACTTCCATTTTAGAATTTTTGAATCAGATGGTTTTCTTGGGAGTAGGGTTATTTGTGATGAGTTGGGTGAGATAGGTCTGCTTATAAGTGTAGAAAGTGTGGCTCTAAGCTTATCACTTGAAGCATCTGTGTGGTACAAAATTTGATTCTCTATCACCGCTTTTCTTAGTTCTTCAAGCATCCTTTGATCCTCTTCTTCCATCTGCTTTTGCCTCTTTGCTTGATTTAAGGAAATGGTGGGTAAGCCAGAGGTTGGTTGATCTTTTAGGAGCATGGGTCTTTTGAGGAATAGTGGGTGGTTGAGAATAGATTTGTTTTCTTGGGACAGAGGAATCTTTCTTTCTTAACTCTTCCAATCTTCTGTAGGTATCGATCACTTTAGACTCGGACCATCTAGCAATTTGCCTTGTTGTTCCATGTAGAGCATCAACAAGTTCGGCTTTCATTCTTTTAATCTTTAGAGCATGGCCTTGTCTTTCAAGTTTAGCCTTTTTCCAAGTAGGAGGAGTAGGCTTCTTGAAGGATCCTTGAGCATTGTATGAATTCTTTCAATTTGTTCTTTTAGCTCATTTACTGACCAGTCTTTAAATGGAGCCCTTGTTGCTTTGTAAGGCTTGTGCTTCATGATATGATCAAGGTAGTCTTCTTTCAATTTAGGATCATTAGTGGTTGGATTTTCAAACAAGGACTTACACAAATCCTTAGCAAATTCTTCAATAGTTCTCACTTTGCTTAATTGAAATTGCAAGGATATTTGTAGAGCCCTGTCATCCTTACCCTTTGATTTATCTTTTGCTATGGTCTCAGCTTGTCTAGCTTTTAACTTAAGATATTCATCAAGATTCTTAGGCTTTTGATACCCTATCAAGGATGGAAATTCTCTTTGTTATGATCCTCTATCTTGTAAAAAGCTTCTATCTCTCCTTTAACAGCAAAAAGTTCCAAAGGGTATAATGCACCAATTGGAAGGAATGAAGATGAAAGTGCATGGGTGGAATTGGGGTTTCTGGATGTAGCAGTGATGAGGATGGTTGTGAAATGGATTTTGATGACGTAGTGAGTGGTGATTGACTCTCTTCATCATCATCATCATCAACAACAAAATTTTTCTTTTTGAGTTGAAATTTAAGTTTTGGAGATGGTGGATGCCTAGGAATTCGAAGTGGTGTGGATATGGGTTCGGTTAATGTTGGAAATGTGAGTAGAGTAGTGGTTTGAGCAACATCTGTTGGAACATATGTTTTTCCAGCATCTGATGTCACAACATCTGTCCTAACATCTGTTGGGGTTATGGTGACAAAGGATACAATGATAGTAGCTTCAGAAATTGTTGTAGAGGATATGGGAGTTGGTTGTCTTGCTTTTCTTGCAGACTTTCTTTGTCTTGAAATTCCAACATCTTCTTTCTCCAGCTGCTAAGATTTTTCTTCTTTAATGAGCCTCAAAGCTTTAGTTTCAAGTGTATCTTGTCTTTGCTGCTTTTCATTAGCAATCCTTTCAGCTTCTTTGTTTAGGGTCTCATAATTCCTTTCCCAAAGTAGCTTGAGATGCTTGAGCAATGGTTGCTGGCTGTTGTTGCACCTTTGATTTAACATTTGAATCAGGCTGCAACTTTCTCAAGTGATCTTTCTCACCCTTTTTGGCATCATCTTCTATCCCATCTTGAAGAATGATAACCGGGGCAAGCCAGTAGCTTTGAGCAAGTGGTCTTTGATGGCTTTAATGTCGACTTGTGTATTTTTATATCGAGCCTCGACCATATTGTGGATCAACTTCATATGGGTTTCTTGCTGAATATCTGCCAAGTGTCTCTGATCTAGGATGATTGGTTGAATAACTTTCCATAGCTCTTCAGCATTTTGTGTTGGAGATGGTTGAGGTTGAGAATTTTTAAGCATTTATATCATCTTGGATTCATTTCATCAATAGATGATTCCATGGTATTGATTCTCTCCATCAATTCTTAATATTGTTATTTATCACCTAAATGAAAAAGGATCATCTAAATTCCTACTAGAGTTAGTTATATTTGGATCATCAACATGAGGAGTCTCAATGTTGTCAGAACCAAATGCCTCTTGTTCTTGGTACTAGGGACTTCCAATTGGCTCAGAGGATATAATTGTAGCCTCAGCAGTTGTTGCCTTCAAGGAAGTCTTGTATATGTAACCACTGTCCAACTGAGCCACTGTTGTAGCAGCAATTGTAGTAGTTGCTTCACTTGAACTACCTCCAAAAGTTACATGTAACTCATGGGGTGTAACCTCCTCAATTGTTTCAGGGTTGGCTAATTGAGTTTCCTCATATTCAGTCAATGCTGGAGTTAAACTCTCAGTGATAGGTGATTGAGAGGGACTGCTTGTAATCTGAGTTTTCTCAATAGCTTGAAATAGAGATAAAATTTTTGAAGGAATTGGATAGGTGAGTAATGGAGTAGAAAGCGACATAGCCCTGGGAGAGGGGCTTGGAAACTGATATTCAATTGAATCATCTGCCTCATAGTGTGGTGTCCCTGTACTTACAACTTGTTCCTTTTGTGAGGAAGCAAGAGGAGCTTGTGATGGTGGAGATCTTTGAACCAACTACTATGAGGAAGTAGCAGTAGTGGTTGTAAGTGACTTTGGTGCTGTCACAGGTAAAACATCTGGGATCTCATCTTCTAGAGTTACCTTTTTGGGGTGTTTGGTGGGCTTCTTGGATTTGGTGGGTTTCTTTTTGGGTTTGTCTGGTGGGGGTTGCGCAACACTGGTTGTAGTGCCATGTTCACTAGGAGCAGTGAGCTTAGTAACAGAGGAAGGAGCAGTGGATGTGGTAGTAGTTAAAATTTGCTCATTCTCTATTACTATTATTTTCAACACCTTTGGATTTTATGTTGAAAGTCTAGTTAAGTTTCATGTTTAAGGCTGCCAACTTCACAGATGACTCCTTGTTGGAAATCAGTTTCAGAAACTTGTTTTTGCAAATAGAAACTCAACAACCTAGGGTATATCATAAAAGCTTTACCCTTTCTAATATTATTAAAATTTGCAACCAAATCAGTAAACAATACCTGAGAGAAGTTAAATTTTTGAATTGGTTAAAATAGCATAACCCATGTACTGAATATTTCAAGGTATTTCGTTAAAAGCAGTCGTGTTGGCTGACAAAAATAATAAAAGTGTGTGGAAAAAGAATTTCATGCCAGTGGGAAATTCAGGTTTAAAAATGGTAATACCTGATAATTGACCTTCATATCCCCGCTTAATGAATTCAGCATGTAAATCTTCTTTGGGAAAGAAATGTGGTCATCGAGGTCATTAAGACGAAATGTGATGGAGATAGTAGATGGAGAGATTTGGACAAGTGACTGTCCAATCTTTGAGGTGATGGCAAAAGGCTTTTTGTTTTGAATCTCGAGTTCAGCATTTGCCCAAAAATGATGAAGGGTGTCGAGATAAACCGGAGCCTTGGCTAGTAACACATCTTTGTATGATGATGTTTGTAGAACATCAATCATGGAGCGAAACACAGTGTTATTATTGGTTTTTTTGAATATCGGAAGGTAGTTGTGGGGAGTTTTTATGATGAGATTCATGGTGAAAGAGTGATTATTGAGGGTTTGGAAGAAGATAAGAGTAATGGAGATTTTGATGGAGAAGTTTTGAAATCGAAACGAAAAGTAGAACTCTGTTTGGATGAAACATGGTTTATAAGGTAAAAAGTGAATGCTGATGTGGCATCGGTTTCCAAAAGATCTGATGGCTATCTTTTGTCCACATGCAATCTCTGTTTCTGTCCATGTGCAATCTCTGTTAGTAATGGATGATAGTTGTTTGGAAACCTCTGCTGGATTCCAGCAGTGGTTCTAAACAAATGAATGATCAGTGGTGATTTTACACTATCAAGGATAGAATATCATGTGGATTGGGAACAGTGGTTTCACCAACAGAGGATACAAATTTCAGCAACAGATAGATTTTCATGCCAAGCAGAGGTTCTTAGAAACAGTGGTTATGAGCAGACTTTAGAGATTTATTGAAAATTTTCAGTTTTAGCTACTTTCTAGGATGGATTTTTGACTTTCGGAAAGCATTTTGATGCTATTTACACATAGAAAACAAAATTTTGTTTTTATTCCGTGTTAAGCATACTAATCCTAGAGATCAAACTTTCAAAGGTAGATGTATCTAATGCTTTTGTTAGAACAGCTGCCAGTTGATCTTTAGTTAGAACATGATGTAGAGAAATCAAACGTTTTTCATAGCAATCCCTCACAAAGTGACGTCTGATGTCAATGTGCTTTGTGGTAGAATGAGATACTAGATTTTGATGATGTTTTCAGCTGCTTGACTATCTAACATGTAAGGAGTCTTTAAAGCAGTTACACCAAAATCCAATAGTTGATTTTGAAGCCATAGGAGTTGAGTGGTGCAGCTTGCAGCAACAATATACTCAGGCTCTACTGTGGATGTTGATACTACAACTTGCTTTTTGCTTGGGCAAGACACTAAGCAATTGCCTAGGAATTGACATCCTCCTGAAGTTGACTTCCTTTGGTGTAACATCCAGTTGGGAACAGGGATCGAGCTCCCGAAATGAGCAATCGACCTGATCTCGCTCAACTAGCAGAGGCGGAATTCATTGCTAGAGAGGTAGACATGACAAACAAGATAGTACTTACTGTTTAACTGCTTCTGATGTATTAATGACATTCAAATACAGACGCAAGTAAACAAACTGGCAGAGCGTCACCGTACCAATTGACAAGTCACTCACTAGCTCTAACACAACACTTCCCTATTTATAGGTCAACATGACTCGTACCGAAGTGCGTGCAAAACAAACATCTATGATTCGTACGAAACTGTATTTCGTACGAGTGACTCGACTCGTACAAAATCTGTTATATTTCGTGCGAATCACAGTGTTCAAACATATAAAATTTACATTTTCTCAATTAAACATTAACTTGTAAACTTTATAAACATTACAGATATATCCTAGACGTGGGCAATAGACATTATGCACCAACACCAGTAAAATCACTGTCTGAATAACCTGAAAGCTCAATATTTCCATTAGCTGGATACCAAATACCAAGTGTGGGAGCACTTTTTATGTATCTAAATATCCTTTTTACGGTAATGAGATTGGACTTCCTAGCTGCTGATTGGGATTTGGCACAAACACATGTTGCAAACATGATGTCTGATTGATGCAGTTAGGTACAATAAAGATAAAGAGTTTGATCAACCAAGTCATCTTTGTATCAACAGTGACAAGCTTTGTGGTTGCCATGGGCGTGCTACATGGTTTACAATTACTCATATCAAATTTTGTAAGTAGTTCTTTGACATACTTATTTTGGTGAATGAAAGTACCATTTTGTGTGTTTTACTTGGAGACCAAGAAAACATTGGAGCTCACCCATTGCAGTCATTTCAAACCTTGCTGCCATGAGTTGTCTGAACTCTTCACACATGGCAGTGCGTGTGAATCCAAAAATGATGTCATCCACATAAATTTGGACAAGCATCAAAACCTTTCCTCTCCATTTTTGAAATAAAGTTATGTTAATTTTACCCCTTGTAAAACCAACGAATAAGAGAAAGGTGGAAAGAGATGTCAGGCTCTTGGTGCTTGTTTCAAGCCATACAAAGCTTTGTTAAGCTTGTAGACATGATCAGGATAAAATGCATCTTCAAATCCAAGAGGTTGACAAACATATACCTCATCTTTGATCGTACCATACAAAAATGCACTTTTGATATCCATTTGAAACACCTTGATGTTGTGGTTGGCAGCAAAGGCAAGAACAGTCTGATGGCTTCTAATCTTGCTACTAGAGCAAAAGTTTCATCATAGTCAACGTCTTCTTCCTGTCTGTAACTTTGAACCACAAGCCTAACTTTATTCTTGACAACAATACCCCTTTCACAAGTTTTGCTTTTGAAGACCCATTTTGTGCCAATTGGACATACATCCTTTGGCAATGGTACAAGTTTCCTTACTTGTTATCTTTTAAACTAAAGGAGCTCTTCTTGCATGGCTTCTACCCAACTGTTGTCTTTTAGTGCCTCTTGGTACTTGATAGGTTGTGTGAGAGATAGGAAACCAACAAAAAGACAAATGTTTTAGGATTGACTTCTAGTGAGCACCCCTTCATTGATTTTGCCAATGATAAGATTAGATGGATGGTTTTTAAGGTAGATTAGATCTCCTTTATATGGAATAATGGCATTTTGAGGTGAAGGCTGCAGATGGGAATCATCTGAGCTAACATATGTTGCATCTTTGAAGAGCCAACATTTGTTTGAAATAGAGGTGGAGGTATTATTGAGAGAGGTGTAAAAACATGATGACTTTTATCCACAATAGCTGGACTTTTATTAATAGAAGTTATATTTGATGAGATGGAACAGGATTGAGGATCAGCAGTGGTGATCCAGCAGTGGCAGATTTTCACAGTTGTTAATAATATCTACTACTTTGGTGGTGGACGTGGCTTTATATTGTGGAATCACAATGCCATGTCCATAGTCTTGTTGTGGAGACTATGGTGTAGCTGCAGGGTCAGTCTTAACAGACACAGCTTCAAATGTGAATTTGTCTAAATCAAAAAGTTCAACATGATTTGTTAGGATTTTTAATCAAGAAAGTTTATTGAACTTAACATTCAAGGTCTCTTCCACACACCTAGTCCTTGAATTAAAGACTCTGTAGGCTTTAGCAGTGGTTGAGTATCCCAGAAAATAACCAAAGTCTACTTTGGTTGCAAATTTTGAAAATGAATCTGTTAGATTTAAAATGGAGCATCGGCAGCCAAAGATTTTAAAGTATGAGATCAGTGGTTTGATTTTGAACAGAGTTTCATAAGTAGTGGATTGATGCCTGGGGTTGATCAAACTCTGTTTTGAACATAGCAAGCAGTGTTTACAGCCTCTGCCCACAAGGACAAGGGTAAACTAGAATCTGCAAGCATGGTTTTGGCAACTTCAATTAAAGTTATGTTTTTCCTTTCAACCACCCCATTTGTTCTAGTGTTCTTGGAATGCTGTACTGCCTTACAATTCCTTTTGACACACAAAACTCAGTCAACTCCTTATTTTTAAATTGTGTGCCATTGTCACTCTTGAAGGCTTTTACTGGCAGGTCAAATTATTTTTCAACTTGTTTCACAAATCCTTGCAAGATACCTGCAGTCTTTGGAGTGCAAAAAATAAGTCCATGTAAACCTTGAAAAATCATCAACTATGACAAGACACTATTTCTTTTTTACTTAGACTCGTGATTTTTACAGGCCAAACAAGTCCGTGTGCAACATTTGTAAGCACTGACTTGTTTTGGACTCACCAATGGGTTTGTAAGAAGTTTTATGTATAGGAAACACAATGTTCTTCTTTTGTGAAAAATTTTTGTGGTAAGCTTCTTACAAGGCCTTGGTTAGAGAGTGTAGTGATAGTTGTCAGATTTGTGTGTCCAAGTCTTCTGTGCCATAGTTTTGTCTCTTTGTTAGAGGCAGCTAAGAACAGACGTGCATCAATCATTGGATTATCTTTCAACATATCAACCACATACACATTGCCACTCCTATGAGCAACAAGTTGTGCTTTGCTGTCAGCTATGATTTTATCAATCTTTTTAACCACTTCTAGCCTAACAATCTGACAAGTTTTCTTAGTGAAGAATGACCCATAGCCCTTGTCACTTATTTGTGATACAATAAGAAGATTAAATTTCAGATTGTCAATAAGATTGGCGTTTTCAAACTTGAGTTTCCCAGCCAGAACTAGTCCTGACCCAAGCACCTTCCCTTTTGAATTATTACCAAAAGATATATCACCCCCTCCATGAGCCATGAAATCCTTGAGAAGGGCTCTACATCCTGTCATATGCCTGGAACCTCCACTATCTACTTACAATAAACTATCAAGGCAAGTAGAAGCTCCCTTCACAGTGGTAAATATTTAGTTTAAGTGGGTTTCCAAATCTAAAATGGCTTTGGAAGGGGTCATAAACATGTCAGTCTCAAATTTGGAAGAGTGGTCAGTGGTTTGAACAAATCTTTGTAACATCTGTTGAGACCCATCTCCTACCAAATGATAGTAACCATGAGGATGCCTATTTACTCTTGGTTTTGAAGGCTTTTTGTAACCCTAATAACTAAGAGGTACCTTTTGATAAATTTGTTGGCGATATCCTCTTGAGTACTTGTTTGCAGGTTGTGCATCTGTTACCTACACCTCTCTCGGAGTAGAGGTTTTGTGCAGTGCTTTGGTAACATGTGTTTCAACAGGCACAAAAGTATGTTTAGACTTTCCTTTTGAAGTACTAGTCTTTGAAGTCTCTAGTGTTTTTTTATTTAAACTCATTCTTTGTCACATCAAAGTTTCAGTAATAAACACACTCTTAAGTTTTATGATTTGTTCTTTCACAAATTTTTCATTTAGAAGAATCAATGATCTCACTTGTTTTCTTGGTGTCATAAGCTTTTAGAAGAAAACAATTTTTAGTAACATGGTTCTTCTTTTCACAAAATCACGAAACAAGTTATTGATTTTTTCTTTCTTTTTCCCTTTTTCAGACTTTTTGTCAGTAGATGTTAACATATGCTGGTAATGTTGTAGCATCTACTGGTAAATTTGTTATGGGAATGATTCTTGCCATTGGGGCTTTGACACCTTCAATGGTTTAAAAATCCATTGGCTTGAAATTTTTAAGAATGTTACATTCATCAGACCATGTGAGTTTAAATTGATATTTCTCAATCTCCTAAAAAGTTGAGGATCCCTCATGTCTTTCTAAAACAATTTTCTTTCCATTTTTATCAGTGACTTTAATTTCTTGACCAACCAAATTTGTTGGAACAATTTCAACCACACCAGAATCATTTTCAGTAACATTTTCAGAAACTTGGTCATTTTTCTTGAATCCTATGCCAAATTTTATGTTAAGTTTGACCTAGTTTTCTAGCAAATCTCAAACCTTTACAGGATTCCACTCAATTTCACAAGTGATTTGGGTGGATTCCAACTCCTTTTTGCAAACATGATATTTTTCTATCATAGTTTGGAGTTGATCCTTGGTTATGCTGGCTTCATATTTTAAGCTGCTGGTTTAAGATTCCTTTTCAAACAGTTCAGTTTTTAGCTCTTATGAAAGCTTTTCAAATTGCAATTTATCATCTAAAATCTTGTTCCTAAAGTTTTCATTGACCTTTTAATGTTAGCAAAAGCTATGAAGCATTTATCTGAACATAGATCTTTAAAGACCTGAGGAGATACCTTAGTAGCAGCCATCATAGCACAATCACATTCACCTTCACAAACACTAGCATCCCATGGGTCATATAGAGGTTTCAAATCTTCATCAACATTTTCTTTTGTAACAACTGTTTCATCATGAACATTAGAACAACAGATTTAGACTCTACTTCCTCGAATTCAACACCCTCAACTATAGACTCTAATGCCATAAAGCATAATTCATTTTGTTTCTTTTTAGTGTCAGCAATTAGAGCAAAGTTTTCATCAGTCAGATCCTCAGGCAAGCTACTCCAATCAACAAAGCCCTGAGTAAAGAAACTCTGTTGATTAACCTCTGCCTAAGTAGTGGTTTGAGTGACTTGTTGTACAGGTTGCATTTGAACCTGAGGAGCTGGTGCTTGAACATATTGAATTTGAGGAACAGTGGTTTGAACATATTGCACAAGAACAGTGGTAGCAGGGTGTGCAAAATGAGCAATGTTTTGCATATGAGTAGCAGGGGTATATTAGAAATAATGGACAGTGTTTTGAGGTCTAAGGCTAGAATGTGTGACAACTGGTCTAGTCAATTGAGACCTACATTCTCTAGCAAATTGTTCTAGCCTTTACATTTATAACACTTAATTTTTGACTTATCCAGCACCAACTTTAATCCACCCATGCAACCCTGGAAACTTTCTACCAGTTCTCTTGTAATATTTTTTAGCCCTAACATTTAACAAAGCCAACTGGTGCAAAATGTCCATCTCTTCCAAATCTGAAAGATCAAAATGTTGAAGGTCATTCAACTCAAAGCCTAAGTTATCAGAAGTTTGGCTTTCCCCATTAGCAGCAAATGCATAATTAGGTGTGTAAGGGCCAAAGTTGAAATTGCCACCGAAAGTTATATCAATGAAATGATCATAACTCTGATCCTTACTATACACACTGACCTCTTCTTGGTCTAATAGTGCTGTACTACCGAATGCATAGTCATCAGCCACTTTGCCAGACTCTTGTAGCTTCTTTTTCTGGTTCAGCTCTCTCTCATAAGTGAGGAGCCTACCATGAAGCTGAGTAAGACTCATTTCTTTTAACACAACTGAATTTCTAGTTACAAAAGCTATAGTGTCCCATTTTTCTGGTAATGATCTAAGAAAACGACTATTTAAAGTCGAATTTGCAAGCGTAACATTTACTAGTTTAAGCTCGCTAATGAGACAGCTAAATCTTTCAAATTGTTGGGTTAGTGACTCTCTATTTACATGACAAAACGCTTCATATTGTTGATTCAGAACCTCGGTGTTGTTTTCAATCACTTCATCAGTCCCACCGAATTGCTCTTTCAAAGCATCCCATAATTCCTTTGCACTGTTGCAATGCAACAGGCGAGTATAAGTATCGTTTGGCAATGCAGAGGCCAGGATGCTAAATGCCTTTGCATCTACTCGATTTTTTGGAAATCTTGCTCAGAATAATTTTCAGGATTCTTTGGTACTTGGACTTTAGGGTCCTCTGTACTCGGTATCATTGGAACATGAGGTCTAAAAATGACCGACTTCCAGCAACCGGTGTTTTGCTGCAAGGGCATGACCCATCCGTCTTTGCCAGATATTATACTCAGATCTGAAAAGGATTGGTGGTTTAAAATGTTGCCGGTGTTAGGAGGATCTTGTGAAGTGTGTGCCATTAGCTGTAACACCCTGACCGCATAAAACAATGAACCGCGGCGGAAACTTTGGGGAGTCATGTCATAGAACTATTGTTTCACAACTCATGGAATTTAAAATGTTGTTTTATTAACTAAAATGTTTATATTGTCTTGAGATAAATAGAACACAATAAATAAATTGTCTTTCATGTTTTAAGTCACTAAGGCCCGCGTCCATTCCTACGTGAAGCATGCATCAAATTATCAAGCATTGACTCCTGAAACATATGTGAAAAGAGAGTCAGCATAAAAATGTTGGCGAGTAGATAGGTTTTGTGAGTGTGTCAAATTCGTGGCTTTGTATACATATTGCAACACCCCGTCCGACTACAAGAGTCGTTAAGTGAAAACCTCGTAATAAAAGGGTTTGATATTGCAATACAATTAAACACCTAAAACAAGTTGGCTAGAATTGTGAAAACCTTATAGCCATGAATATTGACCAAAACGTTTCTTTTGTAAAAACCTTGTAATAGATTGATTTAAAAGAAAACTTTGTATGGTTTATATCTTTAAGTGAAAATCATTGTGTGACATTGTTCAAAACCATTTGTCCGTGTTATAAACCATTTGTCTGTGTTATAAACCATTTGTCCGTGTTATAAATCAATCGTCCGTGTCATAAACCAATTGTCCATGTCATAAACAAATCGTCCGTGATTTTAATTGTGAAAACTTTTGATCGTTCTTTAATGAACACATTCAAACCTGTGTTGACTATGCCACAAAAGGGTATCTTTAATAGACCACCGTAGGGTCTCAACTAGACTAACAAATCAACAAATGATTTGTTAATCAGAAACAGTTTATGTCATTACCCAAACTTCCACCAAATCCAGTGAACAGTCCGATAATGGGATTGTCAGTCCTATGGTATATACTACTGGTCGGCTTGGCCAAAACTAATGAATGTCATTCGTGTTATGGATAACGCATCAACAAGTTGTTCACATTATTGAAATCGTATTGTTTTATATATAAACCACAGACATTACTTTTTTTGAAAATTTGAAAATGATTTAGCACATATGAGTCACCGCAAAACATTTGTAAAACGCAAAAGAGGGAACTATGTAGTCACTTTGAAAATCATTTTGTATATATAAACCATGTATATTGTTTTGAAATTTTGAAAAATAATTATAGGCACATATGAATCACCCCAAAACATTTAGAAAATTGTAAAATAGGAGAACTATATACTCACTTGCGATTGTGAAAGTGTTCTTGATCATTGAATAAACAAAGCTCAAACATGTCCTAATGTGTAAGATAAATATGTTAGCGTGTCGGGACTACAAACGGAGATCAGATAGAACGAAGTCTTATAAACCAAACGAATGTTGGAACTCATGTGATATGGTTTAACAAACTTAACATTTTGATTTGGAAAGGATCCTAAGTGTTTTTGACCCATTATGACTCGTTAAGGTAGTTTACGCTACTTTAACGGGTCATTAGTGTAAACGCGTGATCGGATGGTTAAACATGTCATATGATAACTCTTAAATGCCCAAACATGCTTGAAAGTGTTATAACATCAGTTTATATCTCAAAAATTTGGTTACATGTGTTTAAGATGGATTTATGCGCATAAGGGCATTTTTGTCATCATTTTTTTAAGAACATAGAAGTAACTTATCATAACACTAACCAAATGACATGACTATAAGGTATAACCTCAGTATGTTATTCCCTATACAACTATGGTCACAAATATGTGTTTGGTCGGATCCTAAGATCGACCAAACGCGTCGGATTCGAAAGTCAAAGCGGTGGTCAAGACTGCTCGACTTACGATCCTAAATAAGCACTAAACTAGAAGTGATGAGTTAGACATGTCAAAATATGTCTAACTAAGTTTATAAAACTGATTTGGTATCAAAACTTGGTGTCTTGATACCTGAAAATAGTTTCGTCGTAAAATGCACATCATGCGCATTTTTTACCGAAACTTTGGCTCGTAACTTCAACTAGTAAACGTGGTTATCAGAAGGTGAAATCGTTAGGGATTATAACCTTCGTGATTACGATCACGTTGCAAAGTTCAATTGAACTTTGACTTGACCAAATGTTGTCGGAACCAAAAGTCAACCAGGAAGCCAAACAGTTCGAATTTTAGCTCAAAATAGCTAAAATAATGAAAGAACTAGGAAGAGTACTTACTGGTGTTGAAGAACACTTTCGAAACTCAAGATAGGAGGCTTCCAAAGGCTGGAAACAAGCTCCAAGAAGGATAGAAAGAAGAACTTGATACTTTCTTTGAAGTGGTGTGAAAAAAATAGAAGAATCATGGGGTATTTATAGTATTTTAGATCAAGGAGGTGATGACAAATGTCCTCAAGTGTGGATTAGTGTCCTAACATGTGTCAACATCAAATTAAGTGTGGCAAAGTGAGTGCTAGGTGCAAAAATTGGAGATAGGTAGCAAACTTGGTGAAGAATAAAAATCTTTATTATTTTTTTGACATTTTTGACCCTTGGACTTGTATTTTCACTTGTTTGCCGTTTTTCACCCCTTTGGCCTAATATTTAGGTTATATAAAGGTGTTACAACATTTTTAACTTGGATTATGCCCAAAAATGTCGTGGATGTCAGTTCGTTCGGTTGTACGGTTACGCATTTCGCAAAAGTGCGTAAAACGCTTTAATGAACACGAAAATGATCGAAATTGTGCAACGATTGACATTTTTGCATTCTAATCAATAAAATACAAGAATTTATTTATACAAAAATATTTTGATTGGTACACATGGTTCGTATCTTGAATACGGACCAACAGACTTATATCTATGTTATGTAAAGGGTATTTAGGGTATGTGTAGCTTATGTCCTTGTTTCGAAGTTTACGTCTCGTTAAACTGATTGCGTTTGAGTGTCAGTTAACAAATTATTTCCACAAAAATTTTTAAAGGTTTGAAATCATGCAAGAAATTGATATTGTGCAAATGTCTTAGATAATTGTAAAAATTTCAGAAATAAAAAACAGGGTTTCATTGACTACGAAATTGTTTGTAATTGTATGATGATTGAAATGGCACAAAAGTCACAGTCTTCCCTACTTTAGGTAATTTCGTCCCGAAATTTAATTAGAGGAAACTTTGTGAAAACATATGTGGATATTTCGCTTTTATCTGATCCTCTAGTTCCTAAGTAAATTCTGGGCCACGTTTGGATTCCCAGTGAACTTTAACTATCGGTATACATCTACACTTGAGTTTCTTGACTTCACGGTCCAATAACTTCTCAGGTTTCTCGAAAAAGTGCACAATGTCATCAACGCGAATTTCGTCGAAGGAAATGTGGAGGTTTGTATCGGCTAAACACTTTTTCAAATTGGACACGTGGAATGTTGGGTGAATATTACCAACTTTAGGAGGTAGCTCAAGTCGGTAGGCTACCTTTCCGATTCTCTCAATGATCTTGAATTGTCCAATATATCGTGATGCAAGTTTTCCTTTCTTTCCAAATCTAATCACACCTTCCAAGGGAATACTTTGACAAGGATGTGATCACCAACTTGGAATTCCAAGGGCTTGCGTCATTTGTACGCATAACTCTTTTGCAGCTTCTAGTTGTCTAGAAGGTTATCACGAATTTTCTTGACTTTGTCTGTTCTGTCGTGAATGAGTTCAGGTCCAGTGAGCTGAGCTTCACTAACTCCATTCCAGCAGACAGATGAATGACATTTTCAACCGTATAAAGCTTCGAAAGGTGCCATATTGATGCTAGCGTGATAACTATTGTTGTAGGAGAATTCGACCAATGGTAGATGCGAATCCCAACTACCACCAAAGTTGATCACTCATGCTCTATGAATATCCTTCAGTGTTTGAATTGTCCTTTCAAATTGTACATCCGTTTGAGGATGATAAGCAGTCCTCAGATTGAGTTTGGTTCCCTATAGCAGATTGCATGGTCTTCCAAAAGTGAGATGAGAATCGAGCATCTCGACCGGATATGATGTTCCAAAGAACACCATGACGAGATACAATGTCATCAATGTCGATCTTTGCGATTTAGTCAGCAGATATGGTGATTATGATGTTGATTGATTGTTTGTAAATTATTGGTTGATATTGTGCTTGTTGCTTATTTCGTACGTTCTTGGTGTCGTTGACAATCAAGATATCACGGGAAGGTTTACGGGTTGGGTATTAATCAATTGGTCATCGGGTAACGATCTCGCATTTCAGTCCGAGTACTTAGTTCTCTTTTATCACAAATAGTTAGTCAAACACGAGTCATGTCTATGTGACTCTTTCTAGTAAAATCAAAATACATGCGTTTTGAACCGGAAACCCAAGATGACCATCCTCTTATTATTCTGTTAAAAGAACCATTCTTTGAATCTTTAAGTAGTTAAAAATCCAAATCCATTAACAGAAAATACACGTAAATTTAATCCCAAAACTGCTATTAGCTAGCGGTAAGTGGGTATCGAACACAACGAATTGTGGAACTAGTGTTATCAAAAGGTTGGACTATTATACTAACTACCTAATTTGCACTAATTTAATTTTAGATTTTCAGTTAATGGATTTGGATTTTTAACTACTTAATGATTCAAAGATTGGTTCTTTTAACAGATTAATAAGAGGATGATCATCTTTGGTTTCCGGTTCAAAACCATGTATTTCGATTTTACTAGAAAGAGTCACATAGACATGACTCGTGTTTGACTATCTATTTGTGATAAAAGGGAACAAAGTACTCGGACTGAAATGTGAGGTCGTTACCCGATGACCAATTGATTAATACCCAACCCGTAAACCTTCCCGTGATATCTTGATTGTCAACGACACCAAGAACGTGCAAAATAAGAAACAAGCACAATATCAACCAATAATTTACAAACCATCAATCAACACCATAATCACCATAAGATAGCAATTAGTCTAGAAAATTGTAAATCGAAACACAATTGTTTACCGAACCTTCCACACAAGATGATCACCGAAATGTTTAGCCACTCATGTTCTCACAATCAAACATACTTCAATTGTCTTGTTCAGACGAATCGAAAACACCAAAATATTGTTTAGAACTTGTTAGAATCAATAAAAACCACTCAAAATTGCCTCCTATTTGCTCTGCAACTCGTTCCAATGATTGATCATGTGAAAGGACTCCATAACTCAGCTTAAATTGGGCAGTTACAACTTTCCCGTAGCTCAACACCGTAAGCTACGGTGCCCACCGTAGCTTACGGTGGGCAACAATTTCCTTACGGCACTCAGCCTCTGTCTTACGGTGGCCTTTTAAGAATGAACTCCACCGTAAGCTACGGTGGCCACCGTAGCTTACGGTGGTCAGCAGAAATTCACATTTTGCCCTTCCATCATTCTCTTGAATCCAATCTTCAATTAGGCTCTTGTAAATGCCCGATAAAGCATGTTTAAGCTCCCTCATTATACTCTTCGGTACCTGAAAAGCCAAACACACCATAGACATCAAATCGTAACAAATAAACGTTTAAAGCATGGAATATTTATCATTTTAACGCACTTACGGGTTGTCCAAAAAACCACCGTCACATCCCTACACTTAAACGTTGCTTGCCCCAAGCAACCATTTCACAAAAGTTTTAAACAAGCAAGTGATCATCATATAAACCAAACACAAACAAGTTGCCCCGTTATCAACTTTTACCATCATAACACATAACACACCCCTCAATAAACTCTTCTCTCGGTGACAAGGTAACACTAGCAAAATTGTGCTAGATCACTCAATGCAAGTATGCAAATATGGGACAATAAGCTTGGATAACAATCAAGTCTTTACCTAAAAATTTGTCTAACATGCCCGTGAATCAGAAGGACTTCCGGGTTGTAACAAGGCTATGCGTATAGGTGGGAATTGGTGGGAAAAATTCATGTAGCTTGCTTAATCAACCCGATTCATTATTACATCAACATAAATAACACACTTAATTTATACAACTAATCTTCCTTCTTTTTTTTCTTTTCTTCATTTCTTTTTTTTTTCACCAAAACATCCATTGCATTACACTATTGAATGAGAACATACTAACATAACAAGAACAACTATCTAAATCGGGTTGATTAAAGGGTAGAATTTTGTAGGACATAGGTTTGGGTAACAATTGAAATGCTACAAGCTCAAATTGGGCTACTAATGTCCAAACCCCCGTCCCGCTCACTACCAAGCTCATATATGTAACTTATGAGGTCCAACCCCCAAACCAACACTGAACACACATCCAGACGAGGCTACCTAAATGCCCTCATCATATTCACCAGCATGTAAACTCAGGTTTCGACAAGCATGTATTACCCAAGTTCTATTAACACACTATACACACCGATACTCAATCAAATAAACAATAAATTTATCAATGACATATATATGTTGTTCAATTCTCACCAAGATAGAAATGGAATTGGGATAATGATGTGTCATGCATAATATGGCATTACTTTCAAACCTTAGCAACTGTTTCGTTCGGTTCACATTTTTTTTTTCAAAATTCCTAAAAATTTCCCCCATACCCACACTTGAGATACATTGTCCCCAATATATAGTTTTAGAGGAATAATCACTCCAGTTATCTCCAAAATCACCTTTCGTTTAACACTCAAATCCCAAGATTTCTTTTTTTATATCTCACAACTCAACCAAAAACACTAACCCAACAAAACTATCAACCACATTACACCCCCGATCTTCCCGACCATAAACACAAAGCAACAAAATAAAACTACACTACTATACAAAGGAAGAACAAACCTGATCAGTAGTAGCGAGGCTGAGGAGGTCCGAATATGGAAGTCATCATCTCCGAAAATTCGTTAAATGCAAATGTGCCACTTCCTCCTTCTCCTTGCTGTTGCTCCGAGCTCTGTTGCTACTGCTGCCCATACCGAGGGTCCACCCACTGAGAATGATGCATCGGCAGTGTTGGGTAAGAAACACTGCCGTCATAAGGTGGTAGGGTCGAGTAGTCAACTGGCGGTGGGTCCACAACCACTGGACGCCATGCATGCCAATCATCATGCATCCTCCGTTGCTGATCATCCAAATACCGGTTATTAATCTCCTGCTCAAAGGCGCAAGCATGGACGATTCCAACATTCTTGTCTATCAAAATTGTGCCTTAATGCACATTCCATGCTTGCGCCCATATATGTTTAGTGATCAAAAAACGTCCGCTCGGCCCCACTCCAGCTATCAAAAACCGAGGGCCTTTGATTTTCTATGACTTCCTGCATGGTACCTTCATGAGCCTAATTCGGCTCATAGGGAAATCTAGAAAAATCAAAGAACCCCCCGGTTGGAATACTACTCGACCCACCTTGCTCCACATTCGATGGGGCAACCTGCGGTTCATCCATATAATTATCATCGCCACTCGGGCCCTCTTCATCACTTTCGGGTCATCCTCTTCACCCGGCCGAAGTGGTCGCGCATCAACCTTTAAAACACTCCATGGTTGACCTTCACTTTTCAACTTATGATATCATTTAGAATCTGAATACTTCCACCCAGCTCCCAGTTGTCGGATGTCAAACGGCTTAAACTTCTTGTAAGATCCCTTATCATCTGCATCAATCGCCCCATACAACTTCAATAAAGCAGTGATGAGACGACAATGCGGAATGATTTTCTGATGGTCGTTGTTCCGACTGATCCAAACATTGTTGATCACCAAAAAACGGAATGGAAACATGGAACCCGCAGTTAACAAAGTGTAGATCACCGGCACTTCCGGCCATCAAACTTTGGTTTTATCACCTCGCCTCGGGATGAAATTCTGAATGCAAATGGATAGCATTACCTTCCCCTTGTTCTTACCGGGTACCACTCATGGGAAATTATATTGGAAGAATCTAAGGATATGCTAGCCATTTGCATGCAGAATTTCATCCCGAGGCGAGGTGATAAAACCAAAGTTTGATGGCCGGAAGTGCCGGTGCTCTACACTTTGTTAACTGCGGGTTCCATGTTTCCATTCCGTTTTTTGGTGATCAACAATGTTTGGATCAGTCGGAACAACGACCATGAGTGGTACCCGGTAAGAACAAGTAATCTAACATGGTATTCCACCTCGGATGCTTTTCGGGCTCGAAATAAAGATCTTCCAATCTTGGAAGCATATATTGATTAACTGGTTTACTATCAAATTCCGTAACCCGCCTTAAAGAATCAAAGGACATCTCTACCTCAATGTCATTTACAGTGCCGATTAATCTCATCTTCGACGCACCACCCCTGTATGGAGGGCACCTAAGAGTTGCCATCCACTCCTGAATCTCCGTATCGTATAAATTTGTGCCCTCATAGTCACAGCACTTCAGGGCTACCTCCCATCCTAAAGCCCAGAATTTGTCAGTAATCCCAAACGGACCAAAATCAACCTCCCTAACCTCTTTCTCACAAATGAATGCCTCCTTTCTTTGCGCCAATCGGTTAATCTGATCATTAAATAATTCTCTTGCCACTCTTGCGGTTGATCATGTAATGGACCGGATGTCCATCGTGGCTTTGGCCCTCGATCGGGCACATCTTCCTCTATGTCCTCTTCACTATCGCCTTGCACTACTAACCGTCTTTTCCTTGGAGCCGGGTTACTAGAGGAACCTACCTTTTCTTTACCCCTGCGACCCATTATAATCCTGCAAGACATAAACATGAAGAACACATATTATTCACCTTTTCAAACACCCACACTATCCCCACAGTTGCTTATTAATATGGTCATGAAAACTAGACAAAACTTAAAGTTCATCATATGCATAAATTTGAACAAATTCCCCTAAATTAG